>CM070658.1:4847206-5447206 GCA_036346575.1 Dendrocalamus sinicus
GAGGCCTCACATCCGGATAGTGGTTGAATGATATCGGCTCCCCCCGGCTTCAAAGACCACTCGTGCTCATCACGAGGTGGTAGAACCACCGCCGTGTCCAGCCAGACTCCCACTTTCCCCGCGTAGCCAACGAGGGGAACAAGTGCGCGCAATCCGTCCTCAACACGAAGTCTACGCTGCCGAAGTTCGAGTATGCCTCCCCTTCCATTTTCTTCGGTTGGCACCGTGCGTCGTGTAGGATGGTAAGCAAATCGGCGCTGGGACGGGTACCTTCCGTCCGCATCGCCCAAGTGAAGATGGCCAACCGGATGATCGCGGTCGGAGTTAGCTGCGCCAGCTGCAACCCATAGGCTTGCAGCACTTCGCGAACAAAGAGTGTCGATGGGATTCGGAGCCCGGCATCGAAGAACGCCACGAAGACGATTGCCTCCGATTCTCCCGGGTTCGACTCCATCTCGTCAGGCCCAGGCAAATGAGCCCCGGCACGGTCCTCCAGCTTCTTCTCCCGAAGAAGGGTTCGGAGGGTCTCCTCTGTGACGCGACTCCGCCCCAACACACGGGAGCAGCGGCCCTTTGACTTCTTCATGGCATCCCAATGATGGTTGGTTTGCCTTTTGTCGCGCTGGCTCGACGAGGCGCTCTCGCTAAGACGGCGCGCAGGATCGTCAAGGGCGACGCCACTGTCAGCTGGGCGGTCGTCGCGCGCAACCATTCCTCTCTCCCCACTACGACAATGGGCAGGAGTGGATGCGGAAGCAGTAGCGGGGTGCGCAAGAAAACGAAAAGGAACGCGCAAGCACAAGCAAGCAAGCAGCCAAGGGGAGCATTTGCATGCCCACGGTGACGACTTACAAAGTCCCCCGTCTCCCCCGCAAGTAGAAGATCAAACGGCAGAATTACAGCGGTTCGGCTACCCACGATCGGGCAGTGCAACTGCTGACAGCCGCGGTAGGCGGTAGGTGGGCGATCAGCGCGTAACGCGCCGATGCATTCCTACCGCGTGGCCACTTTCCCTGGGGAAGAGGCGAACGGCCGTGGTCGTATGACCGCTGACATCCCACGACGCCCCAATCACATCTTGCCGAGTGCCCTCACCCAGCGCAGAGCAGATAGAGCAGCCGCGACAACCTGCCCCTGACAAGGGCCAGCGCGATTCCGGGCATCATTAAAGCGCACTCCCAGGCCTCGCAGCCACCTCTCCGCGTTGGCGCTACATCACGCGGAGCACCTCCCGAAACTGAGCTGCCCGGGGCAGCCGCCCAAGCTTTACTTCGCGCCCACAAACATCCGGGGCGCGAGGTATGCCACGCCCGACTTCGGCCCCGTCGAGGCCTTCGGCTTGCCTGATATCTTCGACCTCGAGGCCGCGCAACTCCGGGAGCGAAGACACGCCGGCTCTCGCACCATCCACCTTTCGGCCCGGCGGGCAACCTCACCCCAATACCATAGGGCCCTGGGGATGGCGAAAACTTCGCTAACCCGCCCAGCGCCATACCGACGCGCCAAGGCGAACGCTACACCAAGCAACAAGGCTCCACAAAGCATTAAGCTCATAGGCCGCAAGGACGGAGGGGGCCAAAGGGCTCGGCGACATGGCTTCAGCCCGTGAAGCCCTTCACCATGAGAGGCTCCTGTTGTAGGGGTGGCCCCCACCTAAGCCCAGCAGGCCTATTAGAGGAATGTAAGGCCCAGAATGGGACATGTGTAATGACATAAGTGCCCTTGTAGGGAATACTTGGATGTAAGAGTATAATTGTAAAAGCACTCCCCATGTGGATATACATATATATACATCACATGCCATGGGGCCATTACTCACCTAACTCTCCACTACCACACTCTCTCTCTGTTTGGTCTGTAACCAAAACACCAGCAATTACCTTTATACCCCCTAAATCTCCAAAAATCATTTAGATCATCTATCTAGCCTATCTATTAATCTAGGCCACACCAATTTATTTCTCTCAGAATCCACATTATCATTTCTTTCTTATGCTCGACATGAATCTACCAACAATTTTATGTGTTTACCACAACCCGACATCTTTTCTTACGACTCTATTTATTCTTCCTGACATTTTATTTTGTGAGAAGTATTATCATTATTTAAAAATATAATAGAAATTTCCTGAGACCTAGCAGTTTTGAACAAAAACATAATGTATAAGAGAATGCAATAATAATAGCGATCTAGATTCCATCCACCGTTACATGGTCTCTGCACCATAATCTAAACCTTCTACTAACCGCGAAAGAAGAAGGGAGAAGTATAGCCGCTTACATTATCATTAACTACCGGGACAACACCTGTGGCAACACAAATCGGGCTTTCCATCGCTCTCCACTTTTCCATTTCCACCCACAAAGTTTTTGAAATAGAACTATATCTCGGTTAAGTTCCCATGTCCGCCTCTTGAAAAATGTGGGAACGGCTATTCGACTAGTTTTGACTCTGCAGAGTTTGCACACTTTACGCACAAGAGACGGTTCACTCAAAGGAGGGACGGCGGAGGAGGAGAGGTGGCGAGTAAGAGCGAGAGAGGAGAGCGGTGGGGAGCGGCGGAGGCTAACCGGCGAGCCATGCCGGCGCTCGCCGGCGACCGGACTTGGAGGAGAAGGGAGGGGGAGCAAAAGGGAGGCCAAGGGGAGGAAGAAAATGCCAGGCTCGCTTTTCCCAGGCAGCGGCGGTGGCTATTGAGGAGATGGGGTTTTTGGCACTTTGCAGATTAGTCCTCCTAATATCTAGGGTTTACAAATCAGTCCATCTCCCATTTCATTTCTTCTTTTCTGGCCCTTGGAAACTCCGATTTTATCGCGAACAGATCCTACGCATTCGTGTCGAGCACGCATATGCATGCGGAGCAGATCCAAATTTATCGTTTATGCGCCTAGATCGCGCGGCACTGTAGAAAAGCACAAAAAATGTAAAACAGTCCATTTCGAGCAATTAAATATATAAAAGCATGTAAATGATGATAAATGGTCCTAAAATGCCCACACGATTCCTATGTTATGTGGTTGAGCAAACCATCACAGTAACCATTTAAAATACCTTGCCCCTTCCATCATCTCACCCTATGGGCCGTTCCCACTTGCGGTGGGTCCCATACATTGTGCGGGATGTTCCCCTCCTATGCGCCTAGCAGCTGGCTACCCACATTGCTAGCGCGCCGCAGAAGAACTTCACCCTCTGCGGGTGGCCCATTCAAGCCCGCCAACAAGACAGCCGCTTGCACTACTTCACTCCTCCACCGATGATAATGACTTTCAGGGTTTGGTAAATTTACTAGGCCAAGTTGTACTTTACAGACTTGTGGTTGTACTTGTTTTACAAAGGAGGTCATGACAAGATTCAGTCCTTAGGATTATCTGGGCGGTTCTACCATAAACCACACTCTCGTGCACCCCTGCACCATACCTTCGAACCATCCGCCCAGATAGATAAGCAATTTGAGGTTTTTAGGAATATAAAATAACCATATCCAATATACACCAGTCATTACCACCATGACTGCCCAACCAATTTTTCTCAGGATTAAAAGTGATGCTTGGGCGCTCTCACGCCCATGAGTATCTAAGCAATACTAAGCATGGCATATAATTACGGACTTATTTTTTGAAAGGTTACTATTATAATTTTTTTGCTAGGCGACAAGGTTCACATAATCAAATATTCCAAAGGAGGTGTAATATTATTCAAGTTAAACAATGGGCATATAACTAGAATCTTAAATTAAACATGTATTTGTATATAAAATAATAGCATGCAATTTGATAATTTAAACCAAAGTAATTTGCAGAAAACATAGGTTTAACATGATCAAAGTATTGACTCGCCTTGGTCACAGTGGGTTGGTTCTGGGTTGTCTGAAGCTTCTAGAGCTGCTGCCTCGGCTTCCTCCTCCTGAGCCTCGTACGCTATTTTTAACATGCGCGAAAATTTGGATAAAAAGAAAAAGGCAATCAGCAAACCAAATAAACATCCACCAGAAAATCCAAATAACTCCAATATCATATTTTCATTTCATTGGGTAGACATGGGATTTAGACAAATTTAGAGTCTTGTTTCATTTGCTCTGGTGCTAGAGTAACCCCACTACAATTATTCAAAGTTTAACCATAGTCATTTTTTATGCTATATAATCTCTTATTACAATTGAGTATCATAGCCTATGGTTGGTGGCTCAGTGTTCACATTGTTTGGTAGAAAAGGCTTATCCTAGTTAAATTTAGAAATATGTTTTATTGAATTTTGGGTGAGGATGAATTAATCATAATTATTCAAATTTTTAGCCTCAAGTTGTTTACATGAGATATAGCCCCTAATCCAGTTTGCATATCATACCCTAAGGATTAGTGGTTGTTAGGGTTCTTAATTTTGCCAGGGTTAACTTTATATCATTTACCAACATGCCTTGGTTCCTAATTTATTGTTTACTAAATTTTTATTTATTACAATCATGAGAGCTTGAACCTACTTATTTCTCTCACTACACCCTTGCTAGCAATTAGTTTCTTAAAATAAAATGTTTAAGCACATTCTAGCTACTGGACCATATTGCTTATCCTGTGCTTCACATTTATTAAACCCATTTATTCCCCCTACACAAATTTTACAACCACCTAGGACTTTTCCCTGATTTTTCTCACTCTCTAGACAGTCCTGTGCGCAACAACAAAAAAAAATAACAGCCAAAAATCACACCCTGGCGCTGCGGAGTGGAGGCTCAAACGCGGGCGACCAGGGTGGATTTTTAGCGCCAGCGCTGCTAGCCAGGGGATCTATCAGGACCCCGAATTTCCGAATCCGGACCCTCTGTGTAATACAGCACTAGTCCCAGATCAAAGCTAGTGCACACAGTTAAACAGAAGTGATTCATAACCAACAACACATTATTACAATTAAAAAGAGTACTGACCAACAGGTCTCATTATTACAATTGATGTTTCAAGACCTCGCACACACGAAACACAGCGGAAGCAAGATAAATTCAGCGGAGCCCCTCAATACGCCACAGGCAATTGACTCGGGAAGCGCGACCTAGAACTCCTGGAATCCTTCGTCGAATCCACCCGTGAAATAGTCGTAGTCTCCTTCTTGGGCATCGTATTCTTCTGAATATTATTTTTAAGTGCAGCATGTGAGTACATAAAGTACTCCGCAAGTCTTGGGAAAAATGCAATAGATGCAAGGCTTGACAAAGGAAGTCTATATGGTTCTTTGGCACAAAGCAATGTTTTAATTCCAATTACTACTAATTATTTTCGAAGGCATCAATTTAATAAAGTAAATGTTTTAACAGAACTATCATTAACTTTATAGTGAAGGTTCCATCTACCAACACTAGCTGACTAATTACAATTGATCAAGTTTAAAACTACGGGTTCCATCCACCCTCTCTGGCTCCAACTGCCAGGATACCCTTCCGAGAGTTCCCTCCACTCTTGGAATACAAAAACTTTAATTTTAAAATCAAAACCAAGAATCTACCATGTGAATGCATTCCTTGCCCGCCCTTGACCGTGGGCACGGCTATTCGAATAGTTTGACACTCTGCAGAGGTTGTACAACTTTACCCTCAAGAGATAAATTATCTTAACAGTCACCACGCTTCCTTTGGCATGAGACACAGATAAATTATCACAAAGCCTTTACCTCACTCTAGACTAGCTAGACACCACCCACGAGGTTTCACCGCGAGAAGGGTTAAATCTGCCAATCCAAGCCCCTCTTGCGCCATATGAGTACAAGAAATCTGTCCCTCACCGTGAATAACCAAGAACTCCCCGGCACCCACTTTCCATCGGTGGCACCTAAACTAGACTTTCATGAGTTAATCAGCTAGGTCGTACCCATATAGACTTAGGGTTGTACGGTAGTGCTTAGTCTGGACAAACACAAGCGTCGGTCCTTAGTTGACTAGGGTGGAACATACACTTTACAAGATCTCATGCTTGCCGCACCAACCCAAACCAACCATCCACCCTAATCTAAACCAATTTCCACATTTTATTTTATTTTAAAAGATCAGTGGCAACTCCAATCACCATTAGACTTATAAACACAAGGTTAATACAACAAATCATAATTTCCCATTTTCAAGATTTCAAAGTTATTAAATAGCGCGACTAAGCATTATACTACCATTCTATTATTCACAAATAATTATAATACTCTCGTTAATGAGACAAAGGAAATTCTAGGGTAACAAAGGTACATGGCATTCAACTTCAATTGAGGGCATAACAAAGTTGGATTAACTAATACCTTAAGATTTGAACTAATGTTTTATGTAAATAGCAATGCGCATAATTTAAAATAATTAAAACATTTCAAAATCATAGGTTCAAGATGATCAAAGGAGACTTGCCTTCTTGCACGCTCTCTGGGTCTTCCTACTGCGGAGTGGAGAGATCTTCGACAACGTTGGACTCTACGCGCGAAAAGACGGAGCAACAAAACAAATAAATACAAATAAAATTCAAATAAAATTCAAAAATTCAAATAGAGGCCATAATTGGATAGATTATGATTTTAGATGAATTTAGAAATTTGAATGGCTGAATTTGGAGTTAAAATGAGAAAGTTATGCTCATTTGAAATTCTCAGTTTGAATAAATCCAGAAATTATTATATTTCTGACAAGTGGGGCCCACTGGCAGCATTTAAATTTTAATCTTTTAATTTATTATTTTCTCTGAGTCTATGACAGGTGGGACCCACTGGCAGTGAGCCCAGTGGCCCAGCCTCTAACATGTGGGACCCCTCTAGGCTCCGGGCCCATATGTCAGTGACCAGCGTAGACACGCGGGGCCCAGGCGGCAGTGACTAGCGCAGACTGGCGGCCGCTGACGGGTGGGGCCCATCTGTCAGCGCGAAAATAAAAGAATGACTCAACCTCAGCGTGCGGAGCCGGGGGCTCGAACGCGCGCCGAGGGAACCGGGGGAGGAAGGAATAGCGCTGCTAGCCAGTCGGTCGGGGAGGCGTTGCCTACCCATACAGGGTAGGTAATCCCTTTGAGGTACCTGCTGGAGGGAGGCCGGGCAGCAGTGGACGGAGGCAGTGGTGCCGGCGGTGAGGGGTGGTCGGAGAGGTTCTGGTGATGCCCAAAATGCGATCCCGGTGCGGAGGCGGTGCTGGTGGAGGGGTCAGCGAGGTCCGGTGACGAGCGGGGACGGCCGGCGACGAGGAAGAGCGGCGGCGCAGCACGGGTCCTCTGGTGCGACGGTGCTCCGGCGGCGGGGAGGGCGACCGACGTGTTGGGGAGGTTCGCACGGGCACGGGGGTGCTCGGAGTGGCGGTGGCGGGCTCTGGGGAGGTCCGAGGCGGCGGGGATTGCTCGCCGGAGTGCGGTGGAGCTCGGGGAGAGAGAGAGCACGATGGCGGAGTGCTGCGGGGCTCGGGAGAGAGAGTAAAGGGCAGTGGGCGGTGGTGCGGAGGGAGGCGGAGCCTAGGGGGGTATTTATAAGGGCGGAGGGGGAGCAGGGGCGCGGCAATTGCTCGCCGGTGATGGTGACTGGAAAAAGGAAGGGAGAGGGGAGGAAGGAAAGAAGGGGCGCAGAAGGAAAGAGGGCGCGACAGTTCGGGGATTTGGTCACGGCAGGGCTCAGGGTTTCCAAAATCGAGGAGAGCTGGGGAAGGAAAGGCCGGGATCAGCTCGAAATCAGTCGCCGGCACAAGAAAGGAAAGAAAGGGGAGAAGAAGGAAAGCGGTGGCGCGAGGAAGGGGAAGACCCTGACAGGCGGGGCCCGCGCGCATTGAGAGAGAGAGGGAAGTGAGCGGGCAGCGCAGATGAAGCCACGCGACTCGGAGGGAGGATCGGGCGGTGGGTGCGGACGCGAGCAGCTGGCAGCCGGGGCCCAGGGGCAGAGAGAGGGGGAGAGAGGGAGGCGCGGGGTGACTGACGGGCCGGGCCCGCTTGGCGGAGGGAGAGGGGGAGAGCGGCTGGATAGGGCCAAGTGGCGACGTGGGCGGCTCTGGACTGTCCACGCGTCGGCTGGAGGGAGGGTTTTGGATTTTTGATTTTAGAATTTGGTTTTTATTTTCAGAAAAGGCTAGGAAATTATTTAGGCCTCAGAAAAATATGAAAATACCTCCAAAAATTCCAGAAAAATTCACAGAAGCTCTTGGAGATATTTTAGACTAAATAAAATTATTTCCAACTACTGTTGGTATTTAATTTTCATACTTTAAAATACTTTTTAAATTCTAAAAATAGGTTTTAAACTCTAGAAAATCCAGAAAATCAAATAAAAGCCAAATAAAGTCCAAATACTTTAAAATAATTAATTTGAATTTAAATTTTTCCAGAAAGCCAATTTTGGGATGTTACAGGATCTCTCAAGTGTTTCTTACTTGTATAGGGCGCAAATAGCAGTTAAGCTACACGGTAGCAGAGGCCGGGGCAGAGGAGGCCGAAGGCAAAACACCACGGCAGTGCGGCGGACGGTGGCTGCCGGAGGGTCGGGTGGCGGCCCAAAATGGGTTGCCGGTGTCACGAGGAGGCCGATGGTGGGGCCGGAGGTAGGTTGGCGGCGGCGAGCTCAGGAGGAGATCGACGCCGGCGACGGAGAGGCGGTGGGGAGCCTGGTGGAGGGTGCAGTTGACTTCACGGCGTCCTGGGGAGGGTGTAGGAGCAAGCAATTGGAAAATGGTGGCGTTGTTCGGCGGTTTCGCTCGGTGGCCAGACTTGGAGAAGAGGAGGGGCGCCGGTGAGAAGAGGAGCACGGGGAGCCGATTGAGCGCTAGGGGAGGGAGAGGGAGCTCGGGCGGTGCATTTAGGGGCTCCGGCCGAGGCTTTTATAGGGAGGAAAATAGGGGCGGCGAGAGGCGCTTGGCGGGCATGGGTGGCGGTGCTGGCTCGGCATGGACCACTGCCCTTGAGCTGATGGCACGGGTTAAATGGTGCGCAGCGCGGCTGTTGCTGACGACACCGGGGAAGACGTGACGGGCGACAGACTCAGGGAATGGGGAGGAGTGGTTTGCGGGATTCTCGTCGATGACCGCACAGAGGATGACGCCGCTGGCTGCCGTGATGAGATGGCGGTGACGCGGCATGATGTGGCAATGGGACAGCCATGGGGGCCACGCGACGTGCATTCGGAGCGGCGCCAGCGACCTTCGGTCCGAGGCGTGCGCCAGGAGGGAGTAGGCTACGGCAATGGCCCAGGAGAAGGAAGAGGCTCCGGCCTGTGCTGGCCAGCGAAAGAAGAACGGGGGGAAAGAGATGGGCAATGGGTCGGCCCGAGTTGGGCTGGGTCGGCCAGGCCGAAAAGACCTCCTCTCCCCTTTTTTTGTTTTTGATTTATTCATATGGTTGTCTCCCATTGCCAAATTTTTCCATTATTTTATTTTTTCCTGCTAGATTCAATCCTTGGGTATTTATACATTTTATGAAGGTTCCTGATTGTGTATAAATGTGTATATGTATGTGTGTGTGTGTATGTATACATGCATGTATTTGCTTATTCCTTATTATTACCAAACCATAAAATAAAATTGTTTATATATATATATATATATATATATATATATATATATATATATATATATATATATATATATATATATATATATATATATATATATATTATATATATATATATATATCTTTGTGCACATCTCCCTTTAACGTCCTTTGACCTCTATTTATTTATTGCTAATATTCTCATGTACATTATTTTCATTTCTGCTTTAATCAGTGGGACCTCAACCAAAACCCGAAGAAAAACTTACCAGAGGTCAAACACTAAAAACCAACATGTTCCAACAGAGTTCAAAACTTACTTATCTTTTGAATTTTAAAATCCAGGATGTTACAGGTGAAGAAAGGATCTCCTGCTAAGGTGGCATGGTATTTTCCTATAATTCCACATTTGAAAAGGTTTTTTGCAAATCCAAAGGAGGCAAAACTGCTGCGTTGGTACTCGGAGGAGCGCAAGAAGGATGGAATGCTAAGACACCTTGCTGATTCCGCCTAGTGGAGAAATATCGATAGGAGTTTTGCAAACTTCGGTGAAGAACCAAGGAATATAAGATTTGGACTTAGTACAGATGGAATGAATCCTTTCAGTAGCATGAGCAGCCGACATAGCACTTGTCCCGTGACTCTCTGCATCTATAACCTTCCTCCTTGGTTGTGTATGAAACGAAAGTACATTTTGTTGTCGATACTTATCCAAGGGTCAAAACAACCTGGGAACGATATTGATGTGTACCTAGCACCGTTGGTGGAACATCTATAAGTACTGTGAAACGAAGGGGTACAGGTATGGGATGTATACAAACGAGAGAACTTCACTTTACTCTCCTTATTGTTCTGCACCATAAATGATTATCCTGCCCTTGGTAACCTGTTGGGCCAGAGTACAAAAGGTGCCAAGCTTGTACTCACTGTTTAGATAGTACTGAGAGTGTGTGGCTGAAACACTCACGCAAAACTGTGTACATGCGTCACCGCCGGTTCCTTCGGAGGGCTCACCCATACCGCAAGATGAAGAAACAATTTGACGGAAGAAGGAGGACGGTTCAGCTCCAAGGCATTTAAGCGGAAAAGTGGTTTATAATATGGTTAAGGATTTAGATGTTGTCCTCGGAAAGGGATGTAAATTGAGGGCTCATGAGAAGAACATCTGGAAGAAGAGATCATTATTTTGGGACTTACCTTATTGGGAGTACCTAGATGTTCAACACTGCATCGATGTCATGCACGTAGAAAAGAATGTATGTGATAGCTTGATTGGTCTCTTACTGAACATTCGTGATAAAACAAAGGACGACGTCAACGCACGACTTGACTTGGTTGATATGGACATTAGGCCTGAGTTAGCACTGACAAAAACAGATAATGGAAGAATGTACCTTCCCCTACGTGTTACATTCTGTCCAAGGCCGAAAATGAAATCGTGCGGTGCTTGCATGGTGTCAAAGTTCGTGCAGTTACTCCAAAGAACATGAAGAAAATTGTTTCGATGCAAGATTTGAAATTAAATGGCATGAAGTCTCATGATTGTCATGTGCTGATGACACAGATGCTCCCTATTGCAATTAGAAATATTTTGCCGATCAAAGTCCGAGAGACAATCATGAGACTATGTTATTTCTTTAACACAATTGCTCAGAAGGTCATCGATCCCGAAGGACTAGATGCTTTGCAGGACGAGGTGGTCATGACTCTATATCATCTTGAGATGTATTTCCCTCCTTCGTTTTTTGATATCATGGTCCATCTCATTGTTCACATTGTGTGGGAGATAAAAATGTGTGGGCCCGTATTCCTACGTAGCATGTACCCATTTAGAGGTTCATGGGAATTCTCAAGTCCTATATACGGAATCGATCTCGGCCGGAGGGCAGCATTGTCGAAGGTTATGCAAGCGAAGAGGTCATTAAGTTTTACATATCACAGACGGTTCTTAACTAAAACCATCTGTGATATTTATAAATCACATATGGTTTTTAACTAAAAATCGTCTGTAATTATAACTATCACAGACGGTTTTTAGTTAAGAAACGTTTGTGATATTTACACCATAGATGGTTCGAAAACTGTCTGTGATGAGCTCGTATCATTACTGACCCATAAATTCAGACGGCTCACAAAACTGTCGGTGATGATGTTTCTGAATCGTCTGTAATACGGTTTTCTATAGTAATGAAAGGATCATGCTTGCAAGCATTCATGCCCAAAACCGTGGAAGTCTAGCAATCATATCATCTAGCTGAAACCACAGAAAGTTCACTGTTATGGCTACTGACCAAACAGTGAAATAGGAGAGTAGTGGAGTGGTTGAGATGGATGGATGAACAATGTTTACCCCTTCTCCATATGCAGGGCACATATATATTTCCGCATAAAGCACAATTACAGTCTTGCCCTTATAGTCATACGCCTCCACATGGGCATACAGATCATTACATATATCCTATTGGGCCTTATAATCCCCTAACAGGCCGGATGGGCTCAGGTGGCGGCCACCCCTACTACAGAAGCCTCTCATGGTAAAGGGCTTCTCACGAGCCGAAACCATGCCGCCAAGCCCTTTGGCCCCCTCTGTCCCTACGGCTTATGATGCATTTGGTGTTGGGCCGTACATGGAGAAGTGGTGACATTGCCCGCCCGAAGTTGTAACGCCCCGCCGCATGGGACACGTGGTGGAATTTTGCTGGCGCGTCGTGCGTTGCTTCTCAGAGTTTGACCATAGTCGTACGGCCGTTCACGGCATCATGGGACACGTGTGCGGGTGCGGTTGGGAGGTCGTGCGGTGTCAGTTTCCGCCGGTTGGGCTTCCCGATTGTGGGGCAGCCGAATGGGCTTTAAAAGTGGGGTCCCCATTGTGTCTCTGTCCCTCACTCTTGACTAGCTGCCACAACACCGCTTTTCACCCACTGCTCCCATGCGCCCCACTGTCGTCTACACCGCCGTTCGCCGCCGCACTTCTTCGACTCACCGCCCCATTTGGCCACCAGGACCGTGAGAGATTGACCTGGAAGCCCTTCACCTTCTGCCGCCCACTGTCATCTGAAGGACTGTAGCTGAGATGGCCTGTGGTGACGACCGTTCTCGCCGGCCGAGTGGTGTCGCAACAGCTTCTCTAGCCGACGTAGCTCATCGGCGACAGAGATAGAGTACGAGCTGGTGGAGTGCGACCCCTCGCTAGCAAACAAGTGCTGAAGCACGGCGAGGAAGCTTAATGGCGTCTGCTCAAACGTGCTGGGGCAGAGCCTGGTGACGGAGGAGACCATTCGGTCTCTGTTGCGTGAAGGAAAACTTTCAGGCCGCAGAGCGGTTCGCCTACCCTCCGCCGACGAGACGGAGCTGCATCCCACAGAGTTGGAGGCAATGGTCTTCATCTTGTATCCGAAGCTGGACTCCGATTCCCCTCCACCATGTTCGTTGGTGAGGTGCTGAGGGTGTACGGGTTGCAGCTGACGTACCTGACTCCAAAT
This sequence comes from Dendrocalamus sinicus, assembly GCA_036346575.1. Classification (NCBI taxonomy): domain Eukaryota; kingdom Viridiplantae; phylum Streptophyta; class Magnoliopsida; order Poales; family Poaceae; genus Dendrocalamus; species Dendrocalamus sinicus. The sequence continues at coordinate 4,860,157 of CM070658.1, forward strand.
GCCCTGGTGCGCCTGGTAGTTTATTGCTGGTCATCGTGAATGGAGATAGTGTGACCTAGCACCTCTCTGTTCGCATTTCTCCATGACGTGCGATGCCAGCCGAAGAAGCTGGATGGAGGGGAGTACTCGAACTTCGGAAGCGTCAACTTTGTGTTGCGTTCATCATGCATGAAGCTGTTCCCTGCAAACTCGACTCGGACCAAATGTGAGTCGAATTGGATGCGACAGTGGTTCTACCACCACATGGTGAGCGGTAGCAACTTTAAGTGGACGTGTCGCCCAATGGAGTTCAACACCTCCCCTTCTGTGGCCCTCGACCGCGACGACGAGCAACAGGCGTGGAGGCTGGTGGGGATCGTCCTCCAGTTCAATATGCGGGACTTCATGGAGGAGTACCTGATGTATGGCGTGGCCCCACTTTCCTAGCAATGCCATATCCAATCTGGCCCCATTCGCGACAACAGCATTCGTCCGATGGTGGCTTCGCTGCGAAGGCCCACTGATTCAAGTGAGTCTTCGATCGCACATGTTGCACATGAACTGATAACTGTAGGTTGTAGTTTTAACCTTTTTATTTATAGAACTCCTCTTTGAGGACGCGGAGCGCGCTGCGACAGTGTTCCTTGGGCCATATGTGGCCAAGGAGCACAGTCTCTAGGAGGCGGTGATGGCGAACATCGAGCAGATAAACCGCATGTGCGAAGCTCTCGACATCCATGTGCTGGAGTGTGTCGTGCCAACCATTGGTCAGGCTCGCACTCGAGATGGCGACAACAAGGGGAAGGCCTCTCCTCCTTGCTGAAGGGCTCGGTCACCTGCCGCCCTTCCTGAAGGACTCGCCGGGGCTGAGGCCATGACAGTTACTGGCTTTGACCTGGCAGAGTACACCAACTCTGACCTGGAGGTGGAGGTAGACTACAGCACGACCAGTGATAAGGGGCCATGAGCGACGCAAACGACGAGGGTGATGGGCACCATGGAGCCGATGTGGACGCCGATGCATGCGAAGCTTCATCGCCTACACCAGCTATGGGGGCTAACAAGGCGGAGGCGTCGAGTGTGAAGTGTGCTCGCATAACTTCGCCTGCAGGGGGAGCAAATGGTTCCAAGTGGCGGTGGCGGCATTCTCGAAGTCGGACTCCAAGGCAGAAGCCGCAGGGCCTGAAGTGGAGTCCGCCACGCGGATGCTGGCGATGCTCCCGCGGTTGCTCCTACGGAGGTAGGCATGGCTTCGCAATGATCCTCACCGCTTCACGACGCAGGTAAAATCAACTCCGTCTCTTCTCGCGACTTTGTGAGACTTTCTCCAATCTGCTCGCTGACACCGTCGTCGGCATCAGTGGGCACGCGATCTCCGGGGCGCGCACAAGTTCCAGCAACGGGAACAGCCGCGGGAGGTCTGTGTACCTACCCTTGATGTATCTTTGATGTCTGCCCCCGTGGAAGTCGCCGGCTTGGAGGCTCGGCACCTGACAATGTCGGATTTCATCCCTCGACCGGAGGCGTTGCGGGCTTTGCAAGGGGCCGTTGACTGCGCGGATGCTGCTTTAGACCAACAAACGCTGTCGTGGTGCAGACTGGAGCTCTTGGAGAGTGCTCTGGAAGCCGCAGAGATCAAGGTACGTACATCCACTCTTCGATTGTGTTTGCATTTCTAGGGATGTCACTAACCGCTGTGCTATACAGGCTCTTACCCTCGCCCACGCTTTACAGGTGGCCAGGGCTCGCGAACGAGGTAGCCTAGAGGACCAACTCCTTGATGCAAAGTCGGAGGCCACCGCTGTGCGGCAGTCTATCGAAGACTCCCACATCACCTACGCCTCGAAGGATGAGCGCATCCGCTTCCTCGAGACCGAAGGTGCGAAGGCGATCACTGACACGCAGACACTAGTAGAGTGGACTCAACGCCTGGCATCCGAAGAGCGTGAGGGCTTGCTATAGCAAATCGCTATGCTGGAAGAGGATAAGGCCTAGCTGGCTATGGCGATCGGAGAGAAGGACCGGCGCTGGGTGATGCCTCGGTGGCGGCGTGGAGCTTGTTGGAGGCTTTGGAGAGCGCGCTCTCTGATCTTGCCATCGTGGTGCCACCTCACACCTTCGGGCCCGAAGACTTGTTGAACACCCTTAGGAGGCTTGGAGAGGCTTCAGCCCTTGCGCTAAGTGTCGCGCCAATCATTGCTCGCTGGTGATGATTCACAACGTCCTCGGCCTTCTACACCACCAGGGCTATCCACACGTTGACAAGCTGGCTACCGTGTGGTTGGAGTTGCCTTGTGGGAGCGGGGTGATGTCCAAAGCGGTCCATGCAATCTGGCGCTCCATTCGGGCCTTCCATCAACTTATCTGGGATTACCTCTGCAAGGCCGCTGTGAAGGTAGCCATGAGGTGAAACCTGCAAGGTGGTGCAAACTCGGAGCCTGGCTTGACAAAGTCCCGCGGTGCGATGAAGGTGGTGCCGCCAGCTTCGAACACGGTGTCGATCCGCAGGTGTGACACCGAAGCCCCACGCCCACACATGTAGCCCGTTATGTACCCCATGTTATGTTATGTAAAAGGGCGCTTCATGGCCCCACCCTTTTTGGCAATGCAATAAAAAATTTATAAGTTTTGTTCTCATACTTTTTGTAAATTGTGCGAAGTAGGATAGTGATGGAGGGTTGACACGAGCCCCTTCATCTTGTGATAAAGTATACGCGCAAACTCCATCCCTGACCCTTCGAAGTGGCGGCATTGGAGTTGGCGACTAGATGAAGCAGACACGCGAGCGCTTCGTCCCCTACCCTATTGATGTGGCGGCAGCGGAGCTAGCGGCTAGTTGAAGTAGACGCGTGAGCACTCCGTCCCTAACCCGTCGAAGTGGCGACAGTGGAGCTGGCGGCTAGATGAAGCGGACGAGTGAGCGCTTCGTCCCTAACCCTTCAAAGTGGCGGCAGCGGAGCTGGCGACTAGATGAAGTAGGCACACGAGCGCTCCGTCCCCTACCCCTCGAAGTGGCGGCCGTGAACCTGGCAGCTACATAAAGTAGACATGTGAAGGCTCCGTTCCTAACCCTTCGTAGTGCGGCAGCGGAGCTGGCGACTAGATGAAGCAGACGCGTGAGCGCTTTGTCCCCTACCCCTTGAAGTGGTGGCCATGGAGCTGGCGGCTAGATAAAGTAGACGCATGAGCGCTCTATCCCTAACCCTTCGAAGTGGCAGCAGCGGAGCTGGCGGCTAGATGAAGTGGACACGCGAGTGCTCCATCCCTAACCCATCGAAGTGGCGGCAGCGAAGCTGACGGCTAGATGAAGTAGACGTGTGAGCGCTCCGTCCCTAACCCTTCAAAGTGGCGACCATGGAGCTGGCATCGAGACTTAGTGCTAGGCACACGCGATAGGCTTTCCCCGCACCGTGTGATGGAAAGGATACCCACATGTCATCATTTACTCTGAAGAATGTGCGCGGAGGCTCGCATGTCTTATTTATACTCCGAAGAGTGCACGCGGAGGCTGGCCTCCACGTGTCTAATTTATACTCCGAAGAGTGCATGCGGAGGCTCGCCTCTTCGTGTCTTATTTATCCTCCGAAGTGTGCACGCGGAGGCTCGCCTCCGCGTGTCTTATTTATACTCCGAAGAGTGCACGCGAAAGCTCGCCTCCGCATGTCTTGCGTGGAATGGGACATAGTCTTCATGAACGGTGTGCTTTATTGATTTCCCATTTGCACGAGTGGGCTATTACAGGAGGTAGGGCGCCAGCAGCGTGCTGAATGTCCCTTCGCCTGCACGTGTAACATCGCCGCAACTGGTTTGCATTCCACGTGTGGTGGAGTCCGTCCCTCCAAAGTCACGAGACAATACGTCCCATGTGCAGAGCTGCTGTGACGATGTATGGGCCTTCCCATTTGGATCCCAGCTTGCCCACCGTCACTATGTGCAATGTCATTTTGAGGACGAGGTCTCCCGCTTGGAATTCTCACGAGTACACGGTGCGGTTATACGCTTGTGCCGCTTGGCATGCATACTTTGCGACGTGTTTGGTGGCGCTAACCTGGTCGCCATTGAGAAGATCTAGAGACAACGCGCGCTCCTTCGTCGGGGCCTGGGCAAGGACTCACCTCAAACCGGCCTTGATTTCTTCTAGCGTGACTGCCTCGTCGCCGAAGAGGAGTTTGAACAGCGTGAACCCCGTCGGACATGTTACCATCGTCGAGCTCGGCCGCCCACTTGACGATGCAACCCGTGGACTCCTTGTTATAAAGCATCTCCGCCAGGGGAAATGAAGAGGGCACAGTGATATGATGAGCGAGGAAATAATGCCGAAGCTACTTTGAGGCCATGACAAGAGCATAGGCTAATTTCTCTAGCTCGGTGTACCGAGTCTTGGCGCCCTGAAGGGCTTAAGAGATGAAGTACACAGATCTCTGAAGAAAGCCCACCTCCAGGACGAGGACTGCGCTAACTGTTGCTATCGTGGCGGCAAGGTACAACAGTAGCGGAGCATCTAGTGCTGGGGCGACTAGAGTGGGAAGGCTTGCGAGGTGCTTCTTGAGTTCATCGAAGGCCTTCGCGCAGTCGTCGTCCCAATGGAACCTGTCGCACCCGTGAAGGGTTTTGAAGAACAGGAGGCCTCGCTTAGCCGCCCTGGATAGGAAGCGGCTCAATGCGGCCATGCGACCGATGAGCCTTTGGACCTCCCTTGTCGTTTTGGGTGGCTCCATGGAAAGGATCGCATCAACTTTGTCGGGGTTCACTTGGATTTCTCGCCCGGACACTAAGAAGCCTAGAAGCTTTCCAGCCTGCGCGCCAAAGATGCATTTGTCCGGGTTCAGCTTAATACCCGCCGATGGAGGTTGTTGAAGGTTTCTTGGAGGTCTTGGCCGTGGGAGGCAAGTTGTTTGCTTTTGACGACGATATCGTCAACATAGGCTTCGATGTTCCTTCCGAGTTGAGAGGCGAGGGTGAGAGTGACGAGGTGTGTAAAGGTGGCCCTGTGTTCTTGAGGCCGAAAGGCATCCTGACGAAGTAGTACGTCCCTACCGGCGTTATGAAGCTCGTCTTGACCTCGTCATTCTTGGCCATATGAATCTGATAGTAGTCGGAATATGTGTCCAGGAAGCTCATAAGCTTGCATCCCACCGTGGCATCCACCAGTTAAACTATGCGAGGCAACGGGTAGTTGTCCTTTGGATATGCCATGTTGAGGGTAGTGAAGTCAATGCGCATGCGCCACGCGCCATTGGCCTTCTTCACCAGCACTAGATTCGCGAGCCAATCCGGGTGCTGAACTTCGTGGATGACCCTGGACTAGAGCAACTTCGCTACCTCTGCCTTTGCCGCCTATTGGCGCTCAAGAGACTTGCGCTAGAGCCTCTACTTGACCGGCTTGGCGTCAGGCTAGACCGCAAGGGTGTGCTCAATGATGATGCAGTCCACACCCTTTATGTCAGTTGGCGACCACGCGAAAACATCCGCATTGTCCCGAAACACTCGGAGGAGGTCCTGCTCGACCTCTGGAGAAAGGCCCTCGCCAACCCATCGCCTTGGTGGAGTCGTCCCCGCTGGCAGCCTCGATGGCAGTCTCATACACGTGAATGAACTCCCTGGGGTACGTATCGCCCTTATACGGCTTGATAGTGGGGAACTTGAAGTCCTCTAGTCACGCCGATTGCTGCAGGCTGGCGGAGAGGGGGGCTCCGGATCTACACGTTGGAGCTCAATGCAGCCGGAGGTGGGGGCGTCGCCACTGTCCGCCCGATCAGGTGTAGCTTCTGCCGCCGCTGCCGGAGGCGTTTGCTGGCTTCGCGTTTCCTGCTACTCTGAGCCTCTTGCATTTCCCGCACGACGCCTCAAAGATCTGCCAGCTCACGCTCCAGCGTATCGAGGGCCACCAGCAAGGCATTTACCACCGTCGGGGCGGTTGCACCGGCCTGCGCGGTGGTGCGGGTTGCCAGGTCACTGGCGACTACGGCTTGCCCACCAGAGCTGCTCGGCGCGCCGATGCGGCAGGCTCCAAGGTCGGCGACAAGACCGGCATGGCCGTCGGGGCCACCTGTCGCCCCTGCGTTGGACCCCGCTGACCTGAGCGCCACCAACGAAGCCAGCCGCCGCACCATCGGCCGGGCCGGCTGCTGTCACGGATGTGGACGTCGGCGTTCGCCACACGAGTGTCGCCTTCAGCGCCGGTCCCCGATGTCGACGCAAGCGCCCACCGACCGAGGCCCTGGCGTTTGCAAGCGCTGCCGTCGCGCTCCGCTTCCTCCTCGTCGTCGATGAAGCTTTCTTAGACGCCATCACTTCTCAAAATTTATGGCTTGCTCTCCGTCGTCCCCACGGACGGCGCCAACTGTTGTGACTACTAACCAAATAGTGAAATAGGAGAGTAGTGGAGTGATTGAGATGGATAAACAATGCTTGGCTCTTCTCCATATGTAGGGCGCATATATATTTCCGCATAAAACACAATTAGAATCTTACCCTTACAGTCATACGCCTCCCACAAGAGCATACATGTTATTACATATATCGTATTGGGCTTTACAATCCCCTAACAAGCTGGATAGGCTCAGGTGGGGCCACCCCTACTACACTCATCGTGCCCGTGTTTGCTGTGTTAGCTTGCCATCATGGAGTGGGTTGGGAGCTTCAATAGCCCTCGTCCGAGCGAAGTGGGCTCGGCCTCCACCTGCCCAAATCGTCCTGCACCGTGGCGTCACGCTTCTCGCCGTTGCCACCGCCAAGACCACCTGTGGGCGGTTACGTTATCTGTCGGTCTGGCCGACCCGACGACTTGGCGATCGCCTCCGTGCGTAAATTTTGGCGGCGAGACCCCAGAAAAAATTGTTTGACCCCGGCGGCACCTAGCACCACCACAGTGCAGAGCCCAATTGGCCACCTTGTGATGCAACTATGCAAACCGCAGTACCAACGGCAAGTGGCATGCCCAAGACGCTTGGCCTTAGGCCTTCGGCCTTCGTGGACGTGCAAAGAACATCACAACCGCCAAGGCTTGGTCTTTGGCCTTTTGCACCGATTGAGAATTTCTCTCCCGACTCGCCCGCCTATTGGTCCGATTCCATTCCGCGTCGTAGTTATCCGCTTCTCGCTTTGCTCATATCGTCATCCACTACTATTTTTAGACCAAAGGCTTGTAGCCCACCTTATATTGAAAGCTTAAAAGAGTTTACGCTGGGGATACCACCTTACAGCACAGACGTAGAAAAACACTTTCGACTCTTACAAGCACGTCATCCACTACTATTAATTTATAATAGTTTATAGTAATATACTCCTCACCCAGCGATTCGTAGGTCAAGAGTCGGACTTTATAATCATTGACTAATAATTCAGCTAACAACTTTTAGCTATTGTAATAAAATTTTGATTCTATTAAATTTATAATCAAATATATTATCCAGTAATTATAATTTTATAATCTGTATAAATAAGTGGTTAAATTACAATTTAGAAGATCGTGTCATATCAAAATGTTTTATAAAGTGGACCTATCAGAGGCCTGACGACCACGGCGGCGTTTTATCCTGGCTTCGCCCCTGGCACCACCCATGGCCGATCGGCACCGGCGATGCTGCGGAAGCTCCACCCGTTGAAGATCGGCGCTTTCGGAGGCAAGGCGGTGGCTCACCGAGAGATTTCCCGGTTGGACGCCTCCTCCCTTCCCCTTCGTGAAGCTCGCACCCGGTGTTCTCCCCTCTCAACTGGAGGCGGGCGACGCTGCAAAAACTCCACCCGATAAAGATCGTCTGTTCCAGAGGCGAGGCGACGCGCGCACCGGGAGATCTTCCGATTGGACGCCTCCTCCCTTCACCTTCGTGAAGCTCGCGCCCGGCGTTCTCTCCTCTTCTCAACTGGAGGCGGCCGACTCTGCAAGAACTCTCACACCGAAGCAAATCGATGAAGTAAGAAAGAGGAAGCGAGAAATCGAGAACCTGAACAGAGGAATCGGAGTTTCACCTCGTCGCCCTAGACTCCGGCCATCACCGAACGGATCCCGTGGCGCCGAAGAGGCTCCGCCCGCCGGAACTCGACACCCTCGGGAAATAGATGGTGGCTCGTCGTGGGAGATCCTTGGCTCGCAGCCTCGCAACACCGTGTTCCTCTTTCCGTCTCGGCCGAGATGCACACCGTTCCTTTCGCCCAGACTGGAGTGTGGCAGCTGCAAGGAGCCAGGAGACGCCATGGCGTCCCGCTCCCCCTCCTTTTCCACGCGCGGTTGGGCCAACAACTTGGCCCGTGTTGGTCTTGGCGCTGGTGGGCTGGCTCCTGGCAATCAATGATTAATGCTGCAGCAAAATGAGGCGGGAACTCGGGCCAATGACGTGAGATGCCTAAATGTTTTGGGAAACCTGGGCACACAAGACTTCAATTGACTCACAGACGTCAACGAGAGGCCCAGATGTCAAAACACAGGGTGAGCCGAAAGCCCTGCTGTATTCTGGAAGTCCAAGAAATGTTAGTTAAACACATGGGCTCATCACGGTTTCAAGACCTAACTCTGGCGCCGAGCGAGACCCCATGTCTGGACAGCGACTCAAAGCTACCCCATTAGGCATTCCTCCTAAACGCCAAGAGATAGAGGCTAGTGTTGAAAAAATAATCCACAATCTACTGGTAGGATCCACTGTAGGGAAGATATTTACCTATAGATCAAAAATGACAATTATGCTTAGAAAGAACAATAATACCTTTCCCTTACACTCGTAGGGGTAGCTATCCCCAAAGGGCATTTGGTCATTTGTATAGATCCAAAAGCCTATAAATACTACATGTATCCCTTATTCTGGCGGTGGAGGCTCTTAGGCTCTCATAAGCAATAAAAAAACCAGTTGTGATCCCTCAGGGGCTCCCTCTCTGGAGGTAACCTCTCATTGGCTCACTGATAGGAGTAGGGTACTTCTCTCGGACCCTCAAACTTGCATAAATCCCTATGTCATTTTTACCCCTGTAGACGATGGCTCGTAAGACGGCCAATATGCTCCCCTCACTTATGTTTATATTTCACACTTACAACAAAACTAATGATGAGCAGGCAAAAAGAATCTCTCTTGTATCTCTTCATCCTCCTTTTCTCTCACCTCTCAAAAAGAATCTCTCTTGTATCTCTTAATCCTCCTTTTCTCTCTCCTCTCACCACGGCACGGAGAGGAGGCAACTTGGATGGCCAGCGGCGGCCGTGGGCAAGGGTGAGGGTGAGTGCAGCTTCAGAGTCTTTGCATGGAGACATGTTCGTGAATACCAACAATGGGAACTGCCCGTCGGCAGCGAGGCTGAACATTGAATCGAGACAACCATGGCGTGAGCTTCTTGGATTTGACGGCGTCAGGCTGACGGATAGGACAGAGCCAACATAATTGGCTATAAAATCGATAGATTGGTACAGAAATTCCCGTTTTGAACATCTAATATGGCTGGTTTCTGCATCTGCTCTCGAGCTAAGTCATAGAGAAGAAACAAAACCATCGTCTCCAACGCAGAGGTGTATGCAGACAACGGTAGATCTTGGGCAGCGATGGCCATCTGAATCGGCGACCTGGCACCGCAATGTCTGCAGGCCGTGTCACCAACCTCAGCTTGCTTTCTTTGCCCCGCCTTCTATTGTGCCCAACGCCCTAAATCCAGGTCGCCTGCCTTGCTTCACCTTTCGCGACTAATGAGGACGTGCTGGGGAGCTCGCGGATGGTGAGGACGCGCCTGAGGCCGAGGAGGTTGAGGAAGCTGGCAACCAGCAAAATAAGATAAAGAGAGGTAGTAAATGCCAAATTTACTATAATTGTCGGAAGAAAGGATATTTTAGTAAAGATTATTCTAAACGTATCACTCTTAAACCTATTTTCTATAATAATCATTATTTGCTTAGGAAAACTAGAGATGGTAGAGTAATTACTAGTGTTAGTCTACCCCAAGACTATTGCTAGGACCATTTAGGTATCCAAATTTATTGTGGCTAATATTTATGGACCCAACCCAGTTTGGGTACCACAAAGTATTTAAATGATGAATAGGTACTTGGAGAGACATTGGAAGTTTGGCTCATGCATGAAGACATGGATTTCACCTTGTGCAAAATTAGAGCTAAGCTTGACTATGATTAGTTTATATCAAGAATCAATGCTATCTCGGTAACAAATATTTACGCAGTAAGGGTGGCCTCCACCTGAGTCCATCTGGCCTGTTAGAAAATTGTAAAGCCCAATATAATATATGTGATGACATGTGTACCCTTATGGAAAATACATGACTGTAAGGGCAAGACTGTAATTGTACCTCATGGAGATATATATACACGCCCTGCACATGGAGGAGGGGGCAAACTTTGTCCATCCATCACAATGCTCCACTACTCTCCTATTTTACTGTTTGGTCCGTAACCACAACAGTTAGCACCGCTCGTGGGGACGACAGAGAGCAAGCCATGGATTTCGAGAAGTGATGGCACCCAAGAAAGTATCATCGACGATGAAAAGGAAGCAAAGCACGACGGCGGCGGTCGCGAGTGCTAGGACCTCGGTTGGCGGCCCGCCTGCGTTGACATCGGGGACCGGTGCTGAGGGCAATGTTGGCATGGCGAACGCCGACGTCGACATTCACGGCGAGGCGATCGGCCATCACGGGGATTGCTGTGGTGCAGCGGCCGACCTCGCCGATGGTGCAGCGGCTGACTTCGCTAGTAGCGCCCGGGTCAGTGGGGGCACTGATGCTGACATCCATGCTGGCATGCCTAGTGATCTGGGATCCAGTGCGGGGGCGACAGGTGGTCCCGACGGTCGTGTCGGTCTCGTCGTCGAATGGGGGACTGGTTGCGCCAGTGCGCCGAATAGCTCCGCTGAGCAGGCTGTAGTCGCCAACAACCCTGCAACGCGCACCACCGCTCAGGCAAGTGTGACTGCCCCAACGATAGAGAACGCTCTGTTGGCGGCCCTTGGGACGCTGCAGCGCGAGCTAGCGGACCTCCGAGGGGCTGTGCGGGAGATGCAAGAGGCTCGGAGCCAGCAAGCGCCACCGGCAGCGGTGGTGGAAGCCACACCCAATCGGGCGGACAGCCGCGACGCCCCCACCTCCAGTCGCGCTACGCTCTGACGTGTAGACCCGAATTCTCCACTCTATGCCAGCCTATAGCAGTCGGCATGGTCAGAAGACTTCAAGTTCCCCACTATCAAGCTGTACAAGAGCGATACGGACCCTAGGGAGTTCATTCACGTGTACGAGACGGCCATCGAAGCCACTGGTGGGGATGACTCCACTAAAGCGAAGGGGTTGCCACTCGCTCTGCAGGGAGTAGCGCTCTCATGGTTCTTTACCATAGAACAGAACACCATCTATGCATAGGAGCAAATCCGCGACCACCTGTACAACAAGTTCTAGGGAAACTACGTCCAGTGGTTCGATGCGGATCAACTCTTCGCCATCAAGCAGAAGCCCTCAGAAAAGCTTCGAGAGTACTTTAAACGCTTCACCAAGGTTCACTGCCATGTCAAGGATGTTAACGAGACCACAATCATCAACGCAGCTATCCAAGGCCTTCGCCCAGGGCCGCTGGCCGAGTACAACGTGCGCAAGCCGATAAAGACAGTCGCGAAGCTTTTCGACAAGATGGAGAACTATACAAGGGCAAAAGAAGATGCGCAATGACGTAGGGACAATGCCTCCGACACCAAGCAGGCGCAGGACTCCCTGAAGTGACGCAAGGGTGACACCTCCAACACCAAGCAGTTGTAGGGCTCCTCGAAGGACACCTCCAATCGCAAACAACGCAAGGCACAGAGGGCCAGGTATGTCTTTGACATTGAGGCCAGCTCCAACGACAGTGCCCTTGCTAGCCGAGGACAAGGTCGCAAAGGTCGCAGGCGCGAGCGAGGCCGAGGCTGTGAAGGCGAGGGGAGCGCCAACAACACGGACTATGGTGCGAGGTGCATGGTCGCGGCGACCACCTCACGCGGACATTCCCCACCATCGCAATGCTTCGCCAGAGTGTCGACAAGGACAGAGCCTTGGAAGCGGGGACTCCGGCGGTGACCCACATGCAGCAGCCCCCAGAGGGCTTTCTATGGATACAGGTTGCTAACGAAGGCCAGCGTCGCATCATAAACATCATATCCGGAGGCTCCACTAGAATTTTCATCTGCGCGGCAGTAGAAAGCCTACGCTTATCGATTGCATCATGTGGCAGCCTATCCTACCCAGACGCCACCGACCTAAGCGCAAAACGACATCACCTTCACCGTCGCCGATGTGGATAGAGTCGACTTGCCCCATCACGTGACCGCATGCGCTCGGGATGGAGTCGACCAAAAGGGAATCCCACGAAGTAGGCTAGGGCCTCCGGGCATCCCGCTCCAGGGTTTCGGGGGCAACCACTGAAAGCCCTGGGATAAAGATGGCTATAGGTCTCCTTCGGGCAGGGAGATCACGCGAGAAGCGAGGACGTCACCTTCAACATCGTCGATCTTCCATACCTGTACAACGTGTAGGATCGTAAGGGCCTTCTCACCCTAAAAGCTAGTCAATGAGGTAAGGGACTTCCACACTTTTAAGTTAGATCTTTTGCCCTTCCACAACTAATGTGGGACTATTCCAACAATCTCCCCCTTCACACATTGGTGTCACTTAGCCCTTCACCGCCCCTTCACCGTACACCGACGGTCCCTCAGGTTCTCTTCACCGTACACCAACGGTCCCTCGGGTCACAGTCCATTAGGCATTCACATACTAGTGTCCATTGGGCCAGAGATGTTAGAACAGGGCTCTGATACCACTTGTAGGATTGTAAGGGCCTTCTCACCCCAAAAGCTAGCCAATGAGGTGAGGGACTCCCCCACTTTTAAGTTAGGTCTCTTGCCCTTCCACAACCAATGTGGGACTATTCCAACACAACGCAATCTTGGGACACCCAACCCTCAATGCCTACAGGGTGGTCCTGCATCATAACTTCCTCTGCATGAAGCTTCCGGGTCCGCACGGCATCGTTATCATGTTCGAGGACCAAGACCTCACTTGTTGGATAGACTCGGTGCACGAGGCCCCCTCCGGAAGGTGCACGTGGTCACAGACACCCTCGACGCAGCATGCCCTTTGCCCCGGGGTGGACACCCAAAACCAGGTCGGACGGCGGAGTCAAGAGAGTCTCCTTGCATACCGCCGACCAGCAAGTCTCCATAGGCGAGGGCCTTTGTCCAGAAGTCGAGCAGGACCTGCTCTGAGTTCTTCGTGACAACACAGATGTCTTCACGTGGTCACCAGCTGACATAAAGGGGGTGGACCGCACCATCATCGAGCACACCCTCACGGTTCGCCCTGATGCTAAGCCAGTCAAGCAGAGGCTCCAGCGCATGTCACTTGAGCGCCAACAGGCAGCCAAAGCAGAGGTTGCGAAGTTACTCCAGCCTGGGGTCATCTGTGAAGTTCAGCACTTGGACTAGCTCACAAATCCGGTGCTAGTGAAGAAGGCCAATGACGCATGTGCATTGACTTCACTACGCTCAACAAGGCATGTCCAAGGGACAATTACCCGCTCCCCCGCATAGACCAACTGGTGGATGCCACGATGGGGTGCGAGCTCATGAGCTTTATGGATGCATATTCTGGTTATCATCAGATCCATATGGCCAAGGACAACGAGGTCAAGACGAGCTTCATAACACCGGTAGGGACGTACTGCTTCGTCAGGATGCCTTTTGGCCTCAAGAACACGGGAGCCACCTTTACACGCCTCGTTGCCCTCGCTCTCACCTCCCAACTCGGAAGGAATGTCGAAGCCTACGTTGATGATGTGGTCGTCAAAACTAGACAGCTTGCCTCCCATGGTCAAGACCTCCAAGAAACCTTCAACAACCTCCAGCGAGCGGGCATCAAGCTGAACCCAGACAAATGCGTCTTCGACGTGCAAGCAGGGAAGCTACTCGAATTTTTGGTGTCATGGCGAGGAATACAGGTGAACCCTGACAAGGTTAACGCAATCCTTTCCATAGAGCCATCCAAGATGACAAAGGAGGTCCAGAGGCTCACCGGTCGTATGGCCACGCTGAGACATATTTATATCCAGGGCGGGTGAGAGAGGCCTCCCATTCTTCAAAACTCTTTGCAAATGTGACGGGTTCCACTGACAATGACTGCGAAGGCTTTCCACAAACTCAAGAAGCACCCCGTAAGTCTTCCCACTCTGGTCGCCTCGACACCAGAGGCTCCGCTGCTGCTGTACCTCGCCGCTACGGCAACAGCAGTCAGCGCAGTCCACATTCTGGAGGAGGGCTCCCTTTAGTGACCTTTGTGCTTCGTCTCCAATGCTCTTCAGGGTGCGAAGACATGGTACACCGAGCTGGAAAAATTGGCCTATGACCTCATCATGGCCTCAAGGAAGCTTTGATATTACTTCCTCGCTCATCATATCACCGTGCCTTCGTCATTTCCCTGGCAGAGATGCTGCACAACAAGGAGTCCACGGATCGTATCAGCAAATGGGTGGCCGAGCTCGCGCCCTTCTCTTTGACATATGCTTCGCGCACGGACATAAAGTCTTAGGTCCTCACGGACTTTCTTGCTGAGTGGACCCCACCAGCTCAGCCATCAACAGACTTGGTGTGGACCCTTCACACTGATGGAGCTTACGACCCTTCACAATTATAGTTTTGATTTTCCCAAGTTTTTTTGTGAATAGGAATGCCCAAATGAACTTTATTTTCCCATTGGCATTTAAAATACTAATTACGAATAATACATCCTTTGGCCGCAAAGTTGTTTGAAAACATATGGTGGCCGCAAAGTAACGTTCTATATAAAAACATTATGTGAAAATAACATTCTCTAATTTGGCCAAAATATACATGCAGCAATATTAAAATTCAATCTTTTTACCAATCATATCGTCATATTCATTAAGATTCACCATACCTTTTGAATCACTTGGTTAGTATGATATTTTTTTCTTCTTGAAAAGAAATGCCCAATCTCCTAGAGGTAATAGACTGCATTTGTTCAAGACGAACATGGATGACTTGACTTCTCCCTGAACCCATTAATTACAGCAATCACCTATCTGCCAGTTAATTTAATTGCCAGAATGCTGCACATGATCTGAACTGAAGAATAGCTACTCAAATAACAGATCATGGTTAGTTATGAAGAGTCACGGAGTACTGTCACGTTGTGATAAGCCATATTGTGTAGTTAATAACCTGCCAAGCATTTCAACCTATTCAAGACAGATAGCACCCAGATATATATTATAGCAAAATAACCCTACAAAGGCTAGTGGTTCATCATTCAAGAAGGCATTGTTTGCTGATAAAATGCATCATTGTGAATAGTACAATACGATCAGGAAGGCGTACGAATGTTGTACTAGAAAGCACAATTACTCTCGAATCAATTCTCAACCTGGCAAAGGAAGTAGTCATATATGAAAATTTGCCTCTTGACCTTAATAAGTCCTGCATTCCAACAAATTTTGCAACAAACATCCAAGTTCTCGCAACAAATCAACACCATGCCCTGAATCAGTGAACATGCATAGCAAACAATACTTTCATGTGGCATGCTGCATATATTTCATCGCATGCTGTCCACACACCTCAATAGTTCTGATTTGTTGCAGTAAACAATAGATTGTATGTGTGATGCGAAATTCTATCCATAGTTCCATTGCACGAAATCAAGAAAAAACAACCAAAAATGTCAGAAACCGAAAATTCTAGTTAATTGATTTTCAAGGTGACTGCTGAAAACTCGATGGATAATTTTGCTTTCACCAAATAGTTCATGACTAATTTTAAAGAAAACATATACGCAAGTAAAAGATCAGAAAGCCAGCAAGTAAGAAGTGGAAAGGGCAAGGCAGATATATTCTAATGTAAACATCAGGGCTTGAAGGATCACCTGGAATTAAACACTAACTTCCTCTGATCGGACTGGTCGGGTACTCATTATAATCGTGGTCATGTCTGTTTTGATCCATTGTAAGTTGCTTGAGCATGTTACTGATGCAGAGATTGTAACCTCAAGTAGCGCTCTCTTCCGGGATATCATCTCATGACCGGAGGGACACCGAGTGCCGAATCAGCACCATTATTATCAGAACAGAAAGCGCTTGGGGCATCCACCCGTCTCCGGCAACTGGAGGCAAGCGCCTGGCACCCTGGTGAGTGTTTTTTTGCGCATCTTTCTTCTTTCTTGAGATGGAAATGCATCCTATTTGGATGGGCTCTGTGTGTGAGAGAGAGGGAGAGATTGAGTTCGTGCACAAGTAGCTTATTGTTAATCCAAGCATGTGGTTAGAACTGGAATCGTCGCAACACTTTTGAGACTAACTGTCCATGGGAATTCGTAATCCACTCGGGGAAGGAGGGTGTGCAAAAAAAAGAAAAAGAAAGAAATAGATGAATCTGAGGGCATAAAATATAGAAAGCATTAATTCAAAGGCCATTGATTTGTTGATGACTGCTCAACCAGGGGTCCTGTTTTGTTGTCTATAATAAAGGGGAGAGATTACAGGTAATAGTAAGATCAGTGCTTCAATGCTTTCAGCACTAATCTCAAAGCAAACAAAGAGGTAAGTAACATCTATCAATCATTCATCATGCATTAAAAATTGTGCAAATCACTATTGAGAAAAGTATAGAAGTACCTCCCGTAATCATATCAAGATGACAAATTGTGCAACAACAGATTCATGACAAAAGTGCCTTCTTCCAGACATAAGCAACATATATCTGTAATGTAGAAAGTTTGACAGAAATGCTAAATAGCCAATCCATACAGCTTCATTTTACATGAACCACCAGATTAACAGTTTCACAAAAACAAAAACCTAACCAAATGGAGAAGGTCTGAATTGTAAACTACAATAACATACCAATATGGAGTGTTCCATGGATGCTAAAACATCAGAAGATTTGCGGAGCACTGCATAACAAAGGTCTCGAGCAACGCTCTCGTCAGCACGTAAAACACGACACCGAGTGTGATGGACACCGGTAGGGCAGGCAATGCCCTGCGGTAGAATGCCAGCAGCAGCAGAGTGATACCGAGCCCTGCAATGATGGCAAGATAGCACGCATAGACCGTCATGTAGTCATACATAGCCGCCCTCCCAACGAGCACGCTGTAGAATATGAAATCCCCCAATCCAAGCTTGATAGCCCCTGATGAGCTCAACCCAATGCCATCTTCATCTCCGTCCCCTTCCCAGGTTCTCTCTGGTCGTGGCTGGATCAAAGGTACCCTCATTTCAGCAACAGCCACTCTAGTCTCCGGTAATGCCAACACCTCCCCTACTTGTGCGTCAGGAGAATCAGAGCTCATATCTGGCACTGATGTCTCCCTGAGCCTTGAATTACTAACAGCTCCAGTCAAATTGGCCTGCTCACCAGCTTGGGTTGTCGAGTTGGCCGAGTTGCTACCTGAATTGACATCAAGATTCCTCCCCCACGCCTCACCAATCACCTCAACTGTGGAATTGGGATCCAAATCCCCAGCAGGCTGCCTCCTTTCCCTCCACAGCCGCCAATTCTGGCCGTGCCGGGGATCCACCGGCCTTGCCTCATAGACCAACGCCGGTATCTCCTCATTCCTCTCTATGGCCAGTTCAAGAAGCACTCTTAAAGGGCCACCCGGGAGCAGCACGGCCGCGAGGTCGTAGACGGCCATGGCCACGAGCAGCGCCCAGGTGGTCCACTCGGGGAGCAGCGTGAACCAGAACGCGGTGAGCACGGCGACAGCGACGAGCGCCGCCTGGTGGAGCGCGATGGGGACGGATGCCGGGGACAGCGCGGCGAGGGCGAGCGCCGCGGCGGCGTTGGGGAGGAGCAGCGCGAAGGAGACGGCGTCGAGCGGAAAGCGGAGGCGGGAGAGGAGGAGGAGGGAGACCTGGCCGCCGAGTAGGAGGAGGACGGCGAGCGCGGAGAAGCCGAGGTAGGCGCGGAGGCAGGGCGTGCAGCGGAGGTAGAAGAGGAGCACCAGGAGGAAGGTGGCGGCCGTGACCGCGACGACGAAGGAGACGGCTGTAATGAGTGCGGTGGTGAGGTCGTCGCCTCCACCGGCGCTGCTGCCGGTGGCGGCGGCGAAGGGGGATGGGGAGTCGGGGGATGACAGGAGGGAGACGAGGAGGACGACGAGAAGCATGCAGACGGACACGGGGGAGACGATGCGGGTGATGTCCTCCCCGAGGGAGTCCAGCACGGTGGTGGTGGAGGAGGCCTCGCGCGGGACTGCGGCGGAGGCAGGGGCCGCGTCCGCCATTTTCTGAGATTCGGAGATGGGGATCGCGGCGTGCGGTTGGGCTGTGGTGTTTAGACTTCAGACTGTTAAGGGGCCTTTCGGAGAGTTTTGACTCGTTTACACCGAGTTCAGTCATGTCGTACGGTCTGTTTTTTTACATGGATTTATAGCTTATCGTTGTGATCAGAATCAGCATCATCAGAATCGACGTGATCAAAGATCTATTTAATCAAAATCAGTATAGTCGAATCAACGTAGTGCAAGATCTGTATGATTGAAATCGGCGTGGTCGAACTGACGTGGTCGAAACCGATGTAGTTGAGATATGTGTGATCAAAACCAGCGTGGTCGAACCGACGTGGTCAAGACCTGTGCGGTCGAAACCAACATGGTCGAACTGACGTGATTAATACAATATGGTCGAAGATCGATGGAGTAGTCAGCAATCTGTGTGATCGAAGACTGACATGGTTGATAATCAATATGGTCGATGTGGTCGAAACCAACGTGATCGAAGACCAGCATAGTCAAAAACCTTTGTGGTCGATCTCAACAGCGTGGTCGGAGACCAGCATGATTGGAGATTAGCGTAATTAGAGACCTATGTGGTCGAACAAGACAACGTGGTTGGAGACTTGAGTGACCGAACCATCTGACGTGGTCAGGGACCAGTCTAGTCAATGATCGATACTTTCAACGAACTTTGTGTGAGCAGTCCGATTAGCAAGCGATACTACTAGTTCTGTGTGATCGGTATTTTTTTATTTGCAGAACATCCGGCTTGTATAGCGATACATTTTTTCAGAGAGGCACATGTGTGGTGGTATTCTCCTCCCCGCGAGAGCGGTAGTTCTGCATGTAGGAGCAGTACTTCCGTGATCGGAACTATCCAAAATTGTACAACGAAACTACCGGATTTGACTTGTCCTTTGCTTCTACCAGCCAGTTTTTTGACCGTTGCGAGGGGTACGAAAGTACCATAGTTTTACCGTCAGTACTTCCGATAATCCTGAATTTTTGGTCTTTTGCTTCCAACGGCTAGTTTTCGTAGTGTGGGTATATATACCCCCTTATGGCTGGTTGGAGAGGATATTGTTGCACTCCATTTCACTCTCTTGAGCTAGTGTAAGATCCCCCTCTTAATTGTGCATGTGTTGCACCTTGTGAGCAAGGAGGAAACCTCTAGATTGCATGTGTTACATCTAGAGGTGGATTGTGTATTCACTCGAGCTTGTGCATTCGTTGCATATGGTGAGAGTCAAGCAAGGGGATTGATTTATTACTCTTGGAGTTTGCCGACTCATAGACGGCGTTGGAGGGGTCGTGTATGGTGATCTTCTCAAAGAAGTTTTTGAGAAGACCCAGCAAACTGTGAAGATTGGAGCTCACCTACCTGGAGTGGGAATGAACTACCACTAGTGGATTGAAGTGTTTTGGCTTAATTCGTAGAGCCGGTCCAATTTATTTGGGCTAACCTCAACGTGGACTAGAGGAGACTGGCAAGTGTCGGACCCTGAATTTAGCAAACCTAGAATCCTCTGTGAATCCAACGCACTATTCCCTGGATTAGTAGATAGTGTTTACAGATACATTACTGAATCATTTTATACACAGTACAGACCACAATATTACAATACCAGAGTTCAAATGTTCCACATAGGGATAAGTTTTATAGCAAGGGCCGTTGGGCCAAATGAGTCCATTACACAAATAAAGCGATAGCGGAAGCAAAAGGAGGAGCTCAACTCCTCACAGGCAAGTGACCGGGACAACCTAAGAGTGGTTAATATTGCCCAAAAGCCTGGCTAATGTTAAACGTACCCACCAGTTAGCTTGGTCGGCTACACTGTAAGGAAATACTAGGTCCTGATCTAATTACCACCATCTTCATCGCCCTCACCACCTTGATCTGGGTAGTAATCATACTGGTCTTGATTTGCAAATTCTGAAGGGAAGGGTAGACAGCCAGGGTGAGCACATACAACCATGCTCCGCGAGCCAACACACAGAATGCAGATAATTATATGTATGCAAGGCTTAAACAAGGGTGGCATAGGTTCTTTTAATTGCGCAAAGTGACAGTTGCAAATATCATAAGTACAAATCCTATGACCTGGCGTTTTAACAAAACATGCTTTAAAGAGTTTAAATTGTGTAGTATGTATATAGTGGTGCTGGTTCCATCCACCAGTTACATGGCTGCATCCACCGATGCTAGACTTTTGCATAGGTTAACCCATAATAACGCTGGAGTACTTCCCTCCAGGAAAAAGGATAAAGTGGGAGTACTTCCCTCCAACAGGCTTTTCATCCTACCCACAAGATTTTAAAAATAGAACTAACTCGAGGAAGTTCCCATGTACATCCTTGACCGTGGGCATAGCTATTCGAATAGTTTATTCTTTGCAGAGGTTGTACACTTCTCCACAAGAGACAATCAACTCGATGAGCCCACATGATTTCTCAGCCATGTAGATTGAGAGATCATCATGAGGCCTTTACAATACCTCGCCTTATCATCCTCTCACCCTTATGGGCTTATCCCTTACAAAGAAGGTCTCATAAGTTGTGCATGAAGTTCTACCACAATGTCTAGCGCAGCTGGCGAACATCACCGTAAGTAGTGTCCCGTTCGAGGATTGTTATTCCTCCTGCACAATCCCTTCTTTCCCCTACCTGTGAGATGGCTTCAAGGGTCTAGTAAATTATTTAGCCAAGCCTACAGTTTGCCAGCTTGTGATTATACTGTTTTACACAAGGAGTTCATCATAAAATTAAGTCCTTAATTTGTCCAAGCGGTTAATACCACAACCCAAAATCTCTCGTGCAACATCGGCACCATCCACTCTTACCACCCACTCAGATAGGTTTAATAGTTTTAGGATTTGGAGAGACGTAAATTAAGTTATCATAAATACTCAGCCACTTATATCATGTGACTATCCCAAAGCCAGTTTTCATGTTTGAAAGTTATGATCAGGGCAACTAGCTTAGTGCCCTGGACTTGACATGATGAGCATGGCATTTACTTAAGACGTATAGCTATTCTGAATAATAACAATAGTAGGTACATATATTGCTAGGCTTTCAAGTGGTGGTAACTATCTTATAGGTAACATACATTTGTACATAAAGTAACACGTGCAGATTGGATAATTTGAACCAAGGTAATTTGCATGAAATATAGGATCAAAATGTTGACTCGCTTGGGTCCAAGGTTAGAAGGTCCTGCTGGTCCTGAGGCGGGCTGTCTTGCGATTAAGTCGTGTCTTCAAATTCTACCCGGGCGGAGAAAGCCAAATAACAGGAGACAGGCAAAGAGAGCAAATAAGTATAAAATAATAAGCAAATGAACTCAAAATTAAATCAAACTGGAACAACCAGAAAGTGTTTGAATTTAGAAAATTTTAGAAACAAGTTTCACTCAATTTGGAGTTACAACGAGGAAGAACAAACTCTCCAAAGTTTTATTTTTAGGAAAATCCCAAAAATAAAAAGAGGGGAGAGAGTTCTCTCTGACATGTGGGTCCCACCGGTTTAAATTTATTTTTGAATTAAATTTTAAATCCACAAAAGCACAGAGTATGATATGTGGGGCCCACGTGTATTTTAATTAAAGAAAACCATTTTCTTTTTCTGGAAATGGCCAGAGGTTGACATGTGGGACCACGGTACTGTGCAAATAGTACTTTGGGCCCACCTGTCAGTGGCTTGGATCCATAATTAGTTTTTAAACAGATTTTTAACTGAAATGGGGCCCATGCATCAGTCTATCGGAGGATTTAAACAACTTGGGCCCACCGGTCAGCGGCTCATTAACGCCAGCTAAGCATGGTCATTAACAGTTGACTGGGAAGTTAAGCTTAATGATTTGGGAGCAGAGCTTCTCCTGGTCGAGCGGCAACGAGGCCTGCCGGCGATGAGGGAGGCCACGGACGCGCGGGGAAACCTCCAAAATTGGATGCTCCACTCCGTGCCCAACCCTCGGCGGGCCGAATCGGACTGAGACGGACCAGAGGGTCGCCAACGGCAAGCCAAGTGGCGGCGGAAGTAGGGATTGTTCATGGCAGCGATTCCAGCAATAAGAGGCCGATTAAACGCTAGGGGAGCTACTAGGGATCATACGAAGCTTGCTAGAGTGGAGGGAAGGGCTTGGGGAAGCCTGGAGCGAGCTGGCGATGATGAGCTCAATCGATGGTGGTTATTTCATATGCAAATTTATTTTGGTTTAAATTAGCAAATTGCATGCTGTTATTTCATATGCAAATCTATGTTTGTTTTAAAATTCTAGTTATATGCCCATCATTTGATCTGCTTTGGAATATTGGAATAGTTGAACCTTGTCACCCTAGCGAAAATTATAACGGTAAAACCTTCCAAAAATAAGTCCCTAAGTATATGTTCACTTAGCACTGCTTAGATATTCGGGGCACCAAAATGCCCCAAGCATCACTTTTAAATATGAACAAATGATTTGGGAAGTTATGGTAGAAATGATTAGTATATTTGGATATGATTATTTTATGCCCCCCAAAACCCCAACTTGCTTAAATATCTGGACGGATGGTACGGGGGCTGGTGTGTGGTGCAGTGGAAGCATGGTATGTTGTTTGTGGTAGAACCGCCCAGATACCACTAAGGACTGAATCTTGTCATGACCTCCTATGTACAACAGTACAACCACAAGTCTGCTAAGTGCAACTTGGCTAAGTAAATCTATCGAAACCCCCAGACTCATCTCACTGGTAGTGGAAAGGAGGGGATTATTGCAAGGGTAAGGGGAGGCCTAAAGGGACACCGAGTGGAGAGTGAAGTAACCAGTCGTGCTAGCGTTGTGAAGAGTGGAGTCCAAATGCGCTAGTATCCGTGGTTACATCCCGTGCAACGTATGGGACCCATCGTAAGTGGGAGCAGCCCATAGGGTGAGGTGACAACAGGGGCTAGATATTTTTAAAATTTACTGTGATGGTCTACTCATCCACATGACTAAGAAATTGTGTGGGGCAACGAGCCGATTGTCTCTTGTGGGTAAAATGCACAAATTCTGCAGAGCCAAAACTATTCGAATAGCCGAACCTGCGGTCAAGAGCGGACATGAGAACCTAACTAGATATAGTTCTATTTCAAAAACTTTGTGGGTGGAATTGGAAAAATGTAGGGCAGTGGAAAGCCCTAATTTGTGTTGCCCTGGGTGTCTCCCCAGTGATATGGTAAGTGGCTATAATGCTAAAAGGTTACATATAGTGCAGAAACCTTGTAATGGTGGATGGCATCTGGATCACTATTATTGTTGTACTCTTTCAAGCATTCATAAAAATTCTGTTTAGTAAAAACTGCTAGGTCATAGGAAATTTCTAAGTAACCTATTTTAAAAGCAATTGATGGCAAAACAAAATAACCTGAGTCTTTCCTTGATAAGCCATGCATGTTATCTATTGCATTCTACGTATTGGCTCACGGAGCACAGTGGATTTGTGCTCACCCTCACATTACCAAAATCAGAAACAGGAACCCAAGATCACTATGCCTATGAGGAAACCCCTGCCACGGATGAAGGAACCAACGAAGGAAACTAGGGCGGCTTCTACGATTTTGAGTCCTAAACAAGTAGACTTAATGGAGATTGTGTGCACATATATTACCTAAGTTAAGATAATATATGTTGTACACATTTACCCCTCAGTCGCTTGCCTGTGGATTATGGTCTTACTTTGGCTTATATTTCCGCTGTGCCTTTTGCATGTAGATATTTGGCCTAGTCGGCCCTTGTGTAAAACTGTCGCCCGACGTGGTGTATTTTAAACTCTGATATGTAATATTATGGTTTATTATGCTTCATGCAATGTATGAGATGGTGCAGTAATGTACCTGTGAGCACTATCTACTGATCCAGGGAATAGTGCGGTGTTTCACAAGGGATTTTGGATTGAAAAATCCCGGTCTGATAGAGATGGCGTATGGGAAGACGGCAGAGCTGCCACGGGGACTACAAGTGATATATTTGAGTCTTGGTGCTAAATGACATAAGGAGAGAAGGCTTAAACAAAAGGGAAGAGATGTGAAAAGAGAAAAACAAGAAGTGGCGAATCCTTTGTGTGTCAAAGGAAAAGAAAATATTGCCAAGAAGAACCTTTGTGTAAGGAGGAGTTTTTCTTGTGAAATAACCGTGTACTATTTTGGGCTTGCCAAAACAAAAGAGGTAAAGTATTAATATGAAAGAGCTTTGCAACATTTTGAGCAGATTTGTGATTTTCACATCTATGAAATGATTACAATTATGACGTTTAATTCCCTATCGCTAATGTATACTGATAATTTTTATCATATGTATTGGATTTTTTGTAAATCAATTTTTCAGCTAGCTTTTGAAGGCTCAATGGAATGCAAAACCTTGAAAGTGATTCAAATGCTACAAGTGGTATCAAATACCAAAAAGGGGAAATATTCAAAAGTCTTTAAGGAGTTCTCATGAGTAGGACTATTTGAATGTGTTTCAAATATCTTTTCCTTTAGTTTTCTCAAATTCCCTCGTGGTTATATGCATTTATCTTCGTTCTTCTTATGACCACATTAGGTTGAATTAATTGGTATCAAGTTCCGTGTATTGAAAAAGGCTCCTCTTTAGCTCATCAAATTTTATTGCTTTTTGGTAATTAATGCCAAAAGGGGGAGAATAATGCATAATAGCTTTAGATAATGGGGTAGAATAATGTATTTAAAGTTAAATGTTGATCATGCCAAAAAGGGGGAGAATTCTACTATATAGTGGAAAATACCCAAAAGGGGGATAATTGCAAAAAAAATACCAAAAGAGGGAGAATGGGAGAATAGCATTGTTAAATTTAAAGCTAAACTTGAACAATGCCAAAAAAGGGAGTTAAAAATAATGCCAAAAGGGGAAGTAATTTCACCAATAGTCTTTAATTTGCTATATGTTCATCCAAATGCATTTTTGCTAGTGGATTTGTCATTAATCATAAAAGGGGGTGTCATAGGGGTGGCTCCCACCTAAGCCCAGCAGGCCTATTAGAGCTATGTAAGGCCCAGAATGGGACATGTGTAATGATATAAGTGCCCCTGAGGGGGATACTTGGATGTAAGGGTATAATTGTAAAAGTACTCCCCATGTGGATATATATATAGAACATAGGCCACGGGGAAACCCTAAGCCATTACTCACCTAACTCTCCACTACCATACTCTCTCTCTGTTTGGTCTGTAACCACGACAGTTGGTGCCGTCCGTGGGGAGGACAAGAGCAAGCCTCCAGATCCGAAGAAGGATGGCACCAAAGAAAGCTTCATCGTCGGTGGCGAAGAAGAAGAAGGTGGGAGCGGCGGAATCTCGCGTCAATACCAGGGCCTCGGCGTTGGTAGTCGCAAGCGTGGGTGGCAATGCGGTGTGACGGTCGTGAACACCGGCGTTCACGACGCGACGCTCGACCTTGCCACCACCGTCGCGATGCTCGACCCTGCCACCACCGCCGCGACACTAGACCCCTCCACCATCGCCGCGATGCTCGACCCCGCCACCACCGCCGCGACGCTCGACCCCGCCACCACCGCCGCGACACTAGACCCCGCCACCATCGCCGTGATGCTCGACCCCGCCACCACCGCCGCGACGCTCGACCCCGCTACCACCGCCGCGACACTAGACCCCGCCACCATCGCCGTGATGCTCGACCCCCGCCACCACCGTCGCGACGCTCGACCCGCCACCACCGCCGCGACGCTCGACCCCGCCACCACCGTCGCGACGCTCGACCCCGCCGCAGCCGCCGCGACGACCAACCTCGCCACCGCCGTTACAACAGTCGAAACCGCCCCACGCGTGGTAGGTAACCCCACTGCAGGTACCGCGACAGTCGCCGGCAGCGCCGCTCGGGTGGTCGGAGGTGGCAATGCTGGTGCCCACGCCGCACGGTGTCCGCTCTCCCACCCGGTGCAGGAACGGTGAGCGGTCCCAGTGGCAACGCGGCTTCGTCACCAGCTCCAGAGTCCTTCACGTCAGCACACCAGGCAGCCCGGGGGCACAGGCCATGGTTGCCGCCGCCCCGGTCGCGCTGCCAAGCGCGCCGATGGCCATAACCACGTCCACGGTGGAGAACGCCCTGTTGGCGGCCCTCAGCACGTTTCAGCGGGAGCTCACGGATCTCCGCGGGGCCGTGTGGAACATGCAAGAGGCTCGGAGCCAACAGACCCCACCGGTGGTCGCATTGGAGCCCACACCGGAGAGGGCGGATAGCCGCGACGCCCCCACGTCCAGCCGCGTCCCGCTACGACGCGTGGACCCGGAGTCCCCACTCTTCGCGAGCCTGCAACAGGCGGCATGGCCGGAGGACTTCAAGTTCCCGAGTGTCATCGAGGCGTACAAAGGTGACACAGACCCACGGAATTCGTGCGCGTGTATGAGACCGCCATCGAAGCTGCTAGCGGAGATGACACCACGAACACGAAGGGGGTGGCGCTCTCTTGGTTCTTCACCATCGAGCCAAATTACATCTACGCGTGGGAGTAGATCCGCGATCGGCTCTACAACAACTTTCAGGGAAACTACGTCGAGCGCGTCAATGCGGACCAGCTCTTCGCAGTCAAGCAAAAACCCTCAGAGAGGCTCCGGGACTACTTCAAACGCTTCGCGAAGGTACGTTGCCAGGTCAAGGATGTCAATGAAACAATTGTCATCAACGCAGCGATACAAGGTCTCCGCCCAGGGCCAATGGCTGAATACAACACGCGAAAACCAATCAAGACAGTGGTGAAGCTCTTCGACAAGATGGAAGAATACGCTAGAGCAGAAGAGGACGTGTGGCGGCGACACGGCGACGACTCTAACACCAATCAGGCGGAGGGCTCGGTGAAAAATGATGGCTCGCCAAAGGAGTGCTCCTCGAAAGGCAAACGTAAGCAGGAGCCATCGAAGGACGCCTCTGAGCGCAAGGATACCCAGCACAAAGACTTGTCGGGCGACAAGCCCAAACGCGACTAGCGCAAATCTCGGAAACCTCGCTATGTCTTCGACATCGAGGGTGGCTCCGAGAATAACGCTCCCGCTGGTCATGGCGGCAGAGGGCGCCGGGGACGGGGGCGCGGGCGAGGTCGCGACGATAAAGCCCACGGGGAGTATGACGACCTGCACCATGGGTAGTGGTGCGAAGTCCACGGTCGGGGCAGCCACGACATGCGCGCGTGCACCACCATCGCAGCACTCCAGCAGAGCGTCGCTAGAGACAGAAACCCTGAGGCGCGTCCGCCCGTCGTAGCTCACGTCCAACACCCCTAGGATCAAGGGATGCAACCCCAGGAAGGCCTCCTACGGATTCAGGCCCACATGCAGCAACCTCGGGAGGGCCTCCTGCAGCTACAAGCCCCGGAGGGAACCTAGCACAGGGTCATAAATGTCATCTCTGGGGGCTCCTCATTGGAGTTCGCCTCGGCGTGGCAGTGGAAGGCCTATGCGAGGAGGTTGCACCATGTCACGGCATACCCAGCGCAGCACCGCCAGAGTGGGCGCAACACGAAATCACCTTCACGCTCGCTGACGCTGAGGGCGTGGAATTCCCCCACCAAGATCCCCTGGTCGTCCAGGTCGTCATCGTAGGATGCGACGTTAGGCGCGTCCTGGTCGATGGAGGAAGGTCCGCGAACATCTTGTTCGCAGCGGCCTTCGATCAGATAGGGATCCCCTGAAGTCGATTGGGCCCTTCGGGAATCCCATTGCAGGGCTTCGGAGGCGAGCCCCTGCGGGCATTGGGCTAGATATGCCTCCAAGTCTCCTTTGGTCGAGACGATAATGTGAGGAGTGAGGACACCACCTTCGACGTTGTTGATATTTCGTACCTCTACAACGCTATATTGGGGTGGCCAACCTTAAATTATCTCAGGGCAGTCCCACACCATGGCTTCCTATGTATGAAGCTCCCTGGACCGCGGGCCATCATCACCATCCACGGCGATCAGGATATGGCTCGGCGCATAGAGCTCGGCACCAGAGGTCTGCACCATAAGGCTCAACGGAACACTAGGCTGGGTGTGCAAGTGCAAAGATCCTTGGCGGCCCCGCAAAGCACCCCGCCAGGCCCCCGCGTGGGTTGCCCCAGCAGCAGAGGCTCCCACCATGCCCCGCCTCGTCATTGGGCAACAACAGCTGCGGCCATTTTCGTCTTTAAGCGGTCAGTGGTCAGTACCTCATCTTTTGTAATCGCTCACCCGCGCAAATGGGAATTTAATAAAGTTCACCGTTTGCGAAAAATTGTCTTGTTTCCCGCAAAAACGCACGAAGGATTACCTTCGCGCGCACTCCTCAGGAGTATAAACAAAGACATGCGTTCGCGCGCACACTCTCTGTGAAAAACACGGGCATGAGTATAAACAAAACACACGTTCGCGTGCGCACTCTCTGTGAAAAATGCGAGCATGAGTATAAACAAAGACGTGTAGGGGGACACCTCCGCGCGCACTCTATGGAGTATAAATAAGACGTAGCGTCGAGGTCCGCCTCCGCACGCAACTTCACCGCCCGCAACGCACGGAGGCTTGCCTCCGCGCGCAGTCTACGGACTCTAAATAAGATGTAGCGTCGAGGTCCACCTCCGCACGCAACTTCACCGCCCGCAACGCGCGGAGGCTTGCCTTCGCGCGCAGTCTACGGACTCTAAATAAGATGTAGCGCCGAGGTCCGCCTCCGCACGCACTCTACGGAGTATACGTAAGATGCGGATGTTGTCCCTGTGCACTCTACTGAGTATAAACAAGACGCGGATGCTCTCGCGCACGCATAGGCATTATCCCTATGCGTACTCTCCGGAGTATAAGCAAGACGTGGTTGATAGTCCCACGCACTCTACGGAGTATAAATAAGACACGGATGCTCCCGCGCACGCATAGGCATTACCCCTATGCGTGCTCTCCGGAGTATAAACAACGCGTGGTTGATGTTTCCACGCACCTTGAGTCTTGATAATACGCACTAGAGGCTCGCCTCCGTAAGCACCTCGCAGCACTAGCGTGAGATGCAGCCGAGGCTCGCCTCCGCATGCACCTTGTAGCGTTCGCGCAAGAGGCAGTCGAGGCTTGCCTCCGCATGCGCCTTGTAAAGTCGGCATGAGACGCAGCGGCAGCTTACACTCATGAGCATCCCACGGAGCACCGATAAGCCTTAATAGAGGCTAACCGCGATGCGTGTCCCACGGAGAGCAAGCCAACTACGTGGTAGGGGATGGAGCGCTCGCGTGTCTACCTCGGCTAAGGCGCCAGCTCCGCTACCGCCACCTCGAAGGGTAAGGGACGGAGCGCTCGCGCGTCTACCTTGACTAAGGCACCAGCTCCGCTACCTCCACTTCGAAGGGTAGGGGACGGAGCGCTCGCGCACCTACCTCGGCTGAGACGCCAGCTCCGCTACCACCACCTCGAAGGGTAGGGGACGGAGCGCTCGCGTGTCTACTTCGACTAAGGCGCCAGCTCCGCTACCACCACCTCGCAAGATAGGGGACGGAGCGCTCGCGCGTCTACTTCGACAAAGGCACCAGCTCCGCTGCCACCACTTGAAGGGTGGGGGACAGAGCGCTCGCGCGTCTACCTTGACCAAGGCGCCAGCTCTGCTGCCACCACGTCGAAGGGTAGGGGACGGAGTGCTCGCGCATCTACCTCAATTAAGGCGCCATCTCCGCTACCACCACCTCGAAGGGTAGGGGATGGAGCGCTCTCACATCTACTCCGGCTAGGCCCGGACTGCTGCGTGCAGGAGAGCGCGGTAGTCTTGTGAATCTACCACGGGACTGCATGATCATAAGCAAGGATGGAGACACGGGCAATATTTTTCAACTAAAGACCCCCTCTTCTGTTTGTATTCATCAGAAGATATTTACGAAGGCATGCAATAGAAGTGTACAAGCATCCTCAGGTGCTCGAGGCCGCTACTCGGCCGGCTCCTCCTTAATGCGCGTTCGCGCCAAGGCTTCACTCGAAGAAGCCCGGCTTGCCCAGAAGTCCAGCGAATCCTCGGCCCTCCGCCATCGCCGAAGATGCCGTCGGGTCAGAAGGTCAGAAACTAGCAGCCGGCCCTGGTCGGGTAGCTGCTCGGGACATGCGGGCACACAAGCCAGAACACCGGTAAGGCAACTTGTACTTTATTCATAAGAAAAAGGCCCTGAGGGTTTGCGTCTCCCCTCGAATTCCCGGAGCTGCCCTCGTCGCGACGCGGGACCTCATCCAGCCACAGCCCGAGGTTCCCCTCGTAGTACAAGCTGTTCCGCAGCTCGACCTTCATCGCAGCCTCCCCGATGTACTCCCAGATCCTCTCATGGAAAAATCACACAGGGCGGCGAACAGCACGCACGGCATTAGGCATCACCCCGGCCCCGGCCGGCAACTCCAAACAGGGATCAGCCAGCTCGCTGACATGCTGGCAGCCCCGATGCTGCAGGAGCGCGCATATCAGGCACGAGGTCATGTAGGAGCAGTGGTTGCCGAAGGTCGTCGCGGAGTTGCAGGCAATGTTGGCCGCATCCCCGATCCACCGAAGCGTCCGCGACAGCTCCTCAAGCCCGAAGGAGCGGGGCGGTACTTCGGCGATGAGATCTTCAAGGGTGACCTCCAGGGCCAGCATGGCATCCCACGTAGCCACCGAAGAGTCGCCCAGAGTATGGTCCCGCTCCACTAGAGATGTAGCAAGCTCGCTCTTCTCCTTGTCTAGCGCAGTGATTTGCTGGAGTAAGCCATCTCGCTCCTCTGCAGCCTCTCATCGCACTGCTTCTGTGGCCGATAACCACGCCGCCGCCACGAGCGCCTCGGCGTATGACTTCGTATCCGAACACACTGCTTCTAAGTGGCGGATGCGATCGTCCTTGGCGGAGTGCGTCCCCCTGGCTACGCGCAGAGCCTCCTCGGTGGCCCGCAACCGGTCCTCTAGCGCCCCCTTCTCGCGGGCGTGAGCCGCTTGCAACGCCTGGGCCAAGACGAGGGTCTGTACGACAAAGGAGTCAGCGAGCTTCTACACGACTGCGTATCGTCATAAGGTTAGATACTTACTCTCACTCCCGACACCTCCAGTGCGTCCCCAAGGTGCCCCGTCCCGTAGGTTGACAGCGCTTGCTGGTCAATGTTGGCGGCCGCGTCATCCGCGATCCCACGCCACGCCCCCAACGCCTCCGGGGGAGGGACAAAATCCGCTAAGCTCGGGTGCGCCATTTTCACGTCCGCAGTCTCGGGAGCGCCGGACTCCCCTCTCAAAGGAACGCCCCCGCATCCCGGGGATCGCCCGTCCTCGGGGATGAGTGTTGCTGCAAGAAGATGTACTAGTTAGTCCTATGAGAACACCGCAAAGTTACGCCAAGGTATGGCAGGGTACCATACCTTCGGTGGCAGATGGCGGACTTCGCCGGGGTGTCCCTCTAGCCTCGGACGGGTTAACAGGGGCGCTAGTCCCCTCAGACGAGCCGGCCCTGGGGGCCGGGGAGTCTCTGTATCGGGGCCCAATGCCGGCAACCCCCGCCCCCCAGCTGCTATGGCCTGCGAAGGGGCCGGAGGGATGCTGCACATGGGGGCTTTGGCGTCGGAGTCCCACAAGCTCCCAACACGGGCCGCCATAGCTAACCCCCTCGAAGTCCGATGAAGGGGGGATTGCAGGCGTGGTCGCTTCGCCCTAGGAGGAGGAGGTGAGGGCCCCGCCTCGGTAACCGCCGCAGAAGCAGGCTTCACAAAACCAACACCCGCGGCGGGGCCCCACCCTAGTAACCTCTGCGGGGGGCACCTCCATCTCGGCCACCATTGTTGGCGAAGACCTCATTCCACCGGCCCCCGCGGAAGGCAGCTCCGACCCTGTCGCCGCCACAAGCAGGGACTTCGCTCCGATGCCACCAGCAGACGGTAGCTCCACCTCGGTGACCGCCACGGGCGACGAGACTTCCCCCTCCCGGTCGTCCATGGCACACCCTCGGTCCCTGGCACCGCCCGGAGACCTTTCGCCCCCGTCATCTACGCCCGTCTCCAGGTCCAAATTGGCGTACTTCACTGAATCAGACTCAGCGCCTGCCACATCGATGGGGGCAACGGCAGCCGTCGTGCAGGGCGCGGTCGCAGAAGCCCGAGTCTTCGCGAGACGGCGCCTTTTTTCCTTGGGCGCCGTCATCTTGATGTCGCGCCTGGCTCGGGACCGGAGGGGCGCGTTCTGGCACGCGAACGCCCAGGGCCTCGCACACGTGATTTATCCGCCCCAGCCCCGCCTCCGCGGTTGCAACCGTACGCTGCTCGTGCTCCCTGGCCGTATATGGCCCAAGGAACACGCTTACCGTGCGATCCGTGTCCTTCAAGAGAATTCCTATGCGAGGCAAGAAGCATAGTTAAACACGATGCAGCGAGCACGAATGGAAAGGAGGACACGGTCGAGTCTTACGACGGCTGGAGGGCGCCGGTAGCGAACAAACAGATGAGCGGACGTTGTCGCCGGCCACGCCGCACATAACGTTCCTCGGCGAGGTCGCGCATGCGGTGACTCCCATGGCGCCACTCATAGGTGGCGCCATCGCGCCACACCGCTACCGCCGCCACACGGTAACGCCTCGCCTACTCTCCCATTTCGCCGAGTCGCGCATGTTGAAGCGGGCGGTGACTCCCACGAGTCTTCGCGCCCTTCGCCTATCCTCGTGGTCGAGCGTTATGCTAGGTGTGGTGTTGAACGCCATCGGCTGGCCCGTGCACTCGAGACCGCTACCGCTCGCCACACGGTGGTAGAACCATCGTCTCGTCCAGCTAGACTCCCATTTCGCTCGAGTTGAGTTCGCAGGGAAGAGCTTCCCGCACGGCGACCGTAGAATGAAGTTGACGCTGCCGAAGTTCGACAGCGTCCTGTCCTTCCGCTCCTTCGGCTGGCACCGTGCATCGTGCAGATAGGCGAACATCGAGGCGCTAGGCCAACACACCTCTGAGCGCAAGGCCCAGCTGTATACGGCGAGGTGAGCCAGCGCGTTCAGAGTCAGTTGCGCCAGCTCCAGCCCGAAGGTCCGTAATACATCGCCAACGACCATTGCGGCCGGGATGCGAAGCCCGGCTTCAAAGTAGGCGACGAAAACGATCGCTTCCGACTTCCCAGGTCACGGTTCCGCCTAGTCATCGGTGGGTAGCCGCACCGCCTGGCGGTCCGACAGCTTCCCCTCACGCAGCAGCGTACGGATCGTTTCCTCCGTCACGAGCGTTGAACCCAAGGCGCCGGAGTACGGACCTTCCTTCCTCTCCATCGCCACCCACCATTTGTCTGCCGCCGCCGGGTCGCGCCCCTCGAGCGTGTACTCCACCTCAAGCGGTGAGGACCGTTGGCGGATGGCGTAGTCGCTGATAGTTTGAGCACGCTCATCGCCGGGCGCCATCGTTATCCAGAAGCTAGACGAAGGCGGAAGGGAAGTGCGGCTGCAAGAAAAGAAAACAAGAGCAGGAGGCAAGACGGGCGATCAGAAAGTGCGTGGAGGCGCAGACGTGGTACCACAGAAGGTATTTAAAGACCCCTCGTCTCCCGCACCGCCGATAAGCGTAACCGGTGGATGACGAACCACTCGCCTCCCCACGACCGAAGCTGAAGCGTCACGATCGCCCACGCGTGTCGGGCACGACCGCGGTCGTACAAAGACATGCCAGCACACAACGCGCCAATAGCGCCCCGCCGTGTGTCGACTCCCACTGGGAGTAAATGTAGGTCGTACGGCATGGCACAGCTCCCGGTGCGTGTCGGCGCGATTCTCAGGGCCACTCAACGGCAACAATTTCGACAGGGTCTCCGCCCCAGCAGCGAGGCCCCGACTTCGACTTCTGACATTCGTCATTTTTACATACATTTACACATCATTTTGCCCCATTATTTTTCACATTTTAGGACCATTTATCATCATTTGCACTATTTTCTATATTTAATTGCTCGAAATGGACCATTTTACATTTTTTGCACTTTTTCGCAGGCCGGCGCGATCTAGGCACATAAACGACAAATCTGGACTGCTCCGTACAGTTGTACGCGTCGTCACGAACGCGTGGGATCAAACCGCACTGAAAACGGAGCTCCGGAGGGGCCAAATCAGAAGAAACTAAATTGCGGATTGAATTGGTTCTAGTCATCGCCTCTTGAATGATCATATCTTAGTTTCATTGCTTTGGCATATGTTATTTTAGATATTGATATTTTGCTTGAATGAAAAATTTGTGAAAGGGGTAGTCCTATCTTGAGCCAATAACTTGGTTGATTTATCTAAGTATTCATGTCTCGGGACATGTGTTACTTAGCATTAATGAAAACCGGTTAAAGATGCTTAATCAAAACTAAAAAAGAAAAGAAAAATGTTTTGCAATGTGTGAGTGTGTAAAATAAGTGACTTTGTCACATTGGTTTGAAATGTGTTGAATAAGTGGCGATGTTTTGCCCAAGTGTGAGTGTGAATAAGCGGCAAGTTTGCCCAAAGCTTTGAATAAGTGGCACAAGTGCCCATTGTGTTTTAAATTTGCTAAAAATCAACAAAAATTAGGTATCATGGCTCAAGTGTGGACTTTTTCATAAATATCATGCGAGTATTAGTCTCTTTATCTCAAATAGCATATGCCTTAGCATGACTCTTTGCTATGCTCATTCTTGATGTTATACGTAGTTCCGATGCCTTACAATTTTGGTTGGATTCATGTGATCACTTAGTGTATTTCGACACTTGAGTGTGTAATTTGATTTGGTCAAATGCTATTGTTATCACTTGAGATCTTTGTTTGCATATTGCATTCTCATCTTGGATGGTCCTCAAAACTCAAGTCAGATGATTTCATTTTACATTATGTATGTCTCTTGACTTATTCATGCATTTAACTAGTCTTTTACACCATAATTACTTGTTGTCCGGGTTCGATAATTTCATGTCATTTACTTGAGGACAAGTAAACGTTTAAAGCTTGGGGGTATGACATTCGTCATTTTTATATACATTTACCCATCATTTTGCCCCATTATTTTTCACATTTTACGACCATTTATCATCATTTGCACTATTTCTATATTTAATTGCTCGAAATGGACCATTTTACATTTTTTGCACTTTTCCGCAGGCCGGCGCGATCTAGGCGCATAAACGACAAATCTGGACTGCTCCGTACAGTTGTACGCGTCGTCACGAACGCGTGGGATCAAACCGCGCTGAAAACGGAGCTCCGGAGGGGCCAAATCAGAAGAAACTAAATTGGGGAAGGGACCTAATTGTAAACCCTAGAAAGTTGGAGGGCTAATTTGCAAAATGCCAAAAAAATCCCCATTCCTCAACCCTGCCGCCGCCGCAAGAAGCCCTTGAGCCCGGTTTTTGCTTCTCCCTTGGCCTCCCTTTGCTCTCCCCCTCCTTCTCCATATCCGGCCGCCGGCGAGTGCCGGGCCGTAGCTCGCGGGCGAGCCACCACCGCCTCACCCCACATCCCGTGCGCTGCCTCCAGATCTACCGCTCCTCCTCCCATTCTCCAGCGCCGCCCCCACTACTCTTCTCCACCGCCTCCCTTCTATTCACTGCCGCCTACTCCCTTCTCCGGCCTTACCTCGCCGGTCGCCTCCCTCCTTCCGCCGCCTTGTTGCTCCACCCGTGCGCCATCCCCTCACTGCCTCCCTTCTCCGACCACATCTCCTCTTGGTGCCGCCCCTTCCCCTCCTCTCTCGGCCGATCTTCCTTCTCCCCTCTCCCGATTCATCTCATCACCGCGCCGCCGCCACCTTCTCCTTCTCGGCTCTCCACTGCACCACCGCGCCATCCTCAACCGTGCGCCACCGACCGCCATCCCGACACCAACGCCGACACCAGCTCCTCCTCGGCTTCATCTCACCGACGGCCCCATCACCCCACCGAAGCCGGCAACCTCCTGCCCATCCTCGACGCCGCCTCCAGTTCTTCCACCGGCTGCCCTGCATCGAGCCCGCCTGCATCTTCTTCACCGACCGCGTTGACCCCCTCTCACCGACCTCGGCGGTGACTTCTTCTCCCTCAACATCACCGGCAGTTCTTCCACCGACCGCACTGCTTCCTCTTCTTATTTCTCGGTTAATTCATCTGATTTCCCTTTACTTTTCTGTTTAAATTGTTACACTGTTCTAACTTTGCAAATCTTGAATGTTATGTCTCTCTCTGTGATGGATGTATGTGTTCAGTGAATTTGTGTTTATGCTCTGTTAATTGGTTCCAGATTTGCTCAATATTCATGATGCTGGTAGTTTAATTGTAGAATTGGTCTGTGATCTGCAGAGTCATGTGGTCTATCTTAATCAGTGAGTATGGCTAGGTTGTGTTTATTCTGTTAGCTTGTTGGTGCCCCTGTCAGTTGTTCTCGTTAGGTAATTCGTCTTGTGCCGATGTGTTGTTTGCGTTGCACAATTTAGCTAGTCGACGACCGTTTTCCCCCTTCGTGCTGTCTCAATCTCCCTTTGCTTCTAAACCTTCCCTCTTTTCTCTCCTTTCCGCGGTTGTTAGTTAGTTAAGTCGTGCATGTGTTAGTAGTCTTGTGTTTGTCATATGCCGTCGTCGTCTAGTTAGCCGTCGACCGTCTTTCCCCTCTTTCTCTCTCTCGACTCCCTCCGTGCTTCTAGCCCTCCCTTAGTGCTTCTCGACTCCCTCTTTCTATCTAGCGGTCGGTAGTTAGTTAGATTGTCGGTCGGTAGTCGTGTTCGTTCGTGTAGTCGTTGTAGTTCGTGCGTCTGTGTTGTTCGTACGGTAGTCGTGTCGTTCGTGCGTCGTTTGTGTAGTCAGTCATCGAGTAGTTCGTTCGGTCGTCGACGTCTATTAAATGCGATCGTTAAATGCCGTCCGCCTTTGTTTGTCGTCGATTAGTTCCATCGGTCGTTTTGGTAGCTGTTTTAGGTTTAGTTTTCTCCCCCGTTTCGTTTGACCTAGCTTTAGCTGAGCACAGGTAGCCTTAGTCTAGTCCCTGTGGAGAACACGACACTCGCCGCTATTTCAGTGGCAACCCGTGCACTTGCGGGTGTGCTATTTCGCATGCGATCAAGCATTTTGGCGCCGTTCTTTGAGGACTAGCTTAGAGCGGCATGTTAGGCTATAGACTAGGTCGTTTGTTTTCTTTTACTTGTTTTGTGTTTGTCTTGACTTGTTTTTCATTTCGTCATTGTTCATATTTGTGATATATTGCTAATCCTAACCATTTCCCTAGTTATTTCTCTCTTGCGCGATTTTTCGTATCCATTCTCGTAGGTTGATTGATATTGGTACTTATTGAGGCTATGGCTTACTATTCGATTCTTGTGGTTATATGAGCACCCCTAGTACTTATGATACTCTTCAAGAAGGTAAATCTATTGTCTCGTCGGTTAGAGCGCTATGCTTTAGAGCGAGGAGTTGTGTTAGAGAGCGGGCATGATCATTACTGATTCTTTATTAGGCGCCCACTCTCCAGTTGTTCCTATATGCGGACTTGTGGTTTTGGGGCCATTCACCCGCCGAGTGCGGTGTGGTTATTTGTTCACTCCAGTGTTACGGGATGAGCTTTGCTCACCGAGTGAGCCATTCACGACACTTATCACCTGGATGGCACGAGCACTCAGTCGTCATATGGAAACAACAACCATGATATTTCATCATTTTCTTCTAGTACACCATTGCAGAGTTTTAGATATGGAGATCAGGATATTTCTCATTGGTCACACCAGCACTATCCTGTACCTCAGCATCAGACTCCTACTCCAGAGTTCGATGAGTTGTCTAGATTTGAGGTGAGGATCTCTAGGATTATAGGAGATTTCGAGAGTAGAATGAGTAGAGACTTCGCATTGGATCTGACACCTCATGTCTGCAGTTCACCTATTCCTTCACCGAGCCAGCTTACAGTTCCTATGTCTGAGTCCTTAGAGCAGTCTCATGAGCCACCTCCTTCACATGTAGATCAGTGCGGACTTGATGCATTGTGCAAGGAACTGATGACTGTACCTCCTGGTGGTGATCGTGCGATGGCGATTCAGGATGAGATTGAGGCAATTATGAGCACCAGTTCTACTTGTGTGGATAGTTTTACCGTTTCACAGCCTTCCATTAGCACCACAGAGATAGTTCTGGATAGAGATGAGTGTCAGCCTCTGAGTCTTACACCTGATCTTGCTAGCGTGGGCCTGTTGTTGGAGACACCACAGATACACCTTGAGGCACCTCAGTCGGATCCTTTGCCTATAGACTCTGAGAGAGAGATTATTGAGCTAGATGATGAGGACCTACCTCCTGATGATGATTGTTTCACTATGGATATGCTTTTGAGTTCTGAGGTTCCACATCTTGATGAGGGGGCTGCTTTCGATGTTGAGGAGGAGCACATTTCTATTGATCCACCACCAGTTACTTCCTTCGTTGACATCGCCCCTCTGGAGGTTTCTACTACCTTACGCTCTACTTCACCTACATATCAGGTAGTGTGGAAACTCTTCCCCAACCACCTCAGGTTTGATTTCCTTGGCCTTGACGAGACATACTCTATTATTGATTTTGCTCATCTCACTTATAGTCCTCATGATGTACTTTATCGATATACCTACATGATTGGATATTCTATTGATGATTTAGATGGCGTCGACCCTATCACACAGACTTGCCATGTCTTTGAGATTGTTTGCAGGGTTACACTTGTGTGCCTTCGACTACTAGCGGACATGGTTTGAGTCGACATCCCTTGGGATCTAGGTGGATTTCGAGGCATCTTTGTTTCATGAGGAGGCGGACATGTGCCTTTTCCATGTCCCGTCCTTGGCCTTCCTCCCGCTACATCCAAATGGGCATCTCTTTATCTTTTTATTTCCATATCTTTTGTTAGTTTTTGTTGGTTTCTTTTCTTTTTCTTTCTTTTATATTTCAGGTCCCGTGCTAGATCCTCATCCTTGCATGTGCGAGAAGCCATGGGATGATTTGTCTACTTTTCACTACATCATATATGCCCGGTGAGCTGTTTCTTACCCCTTTAAGCACATTCTTGACTCATTGCTCAATTTAAGCTTGGGGGAGGAATTGTATGTGTATGGATGATGTTCTAGCATGATTGTATTATATTTGTGAGCATTTGAGCTTATTGTCGTGTAGTTGATGATATATGGTCATTCTTGTGCTTCATATTATGCTTATGTGATGATGTATGGCATTTACTATTTGCTCTCATGTTATGCTTGATTGTACATCTTGGTCATGTGAGCCCATGCCATGATTAATCAAGAAAGGTCATGCTAAAATTTTCATTGAGCTTTATTGTCACTAGTTCCTTGTATGTCTTAAGTCACTTGGCATCATTTTATAGAGCTTGAGCTTTGGTTATTATCCTTGATGTGCTTAGAAACCTTGTGATCCTATAGCATTTGATTCATTGTGAGTTACGCATGTGTCTTGACCATTTGCGGATTGAATTGGTTCTAGTCATCGCCTCTTGAATGATCATATCTTAGTTTCATTGCTTTAGCATATGTTATTTTAGATATTGATATTTTGCTTGAATGAAAAATTTGTGAAAGGGTAGTCCTATCTTGAGCCAATAACTTGGTTGATTTATCTAAGTATTCATGTCTCGGGACATGTGTTACTTAGCATTAATGAAAACCGGTTAAAGATGCTTAATCAAAAACTAAAAAAGAAAAGAAAAAATGTTTTGCAATGTGTGAGTGTGTAAAATAAGTGACTTTGTCACATTGGTTTGGAAATGTGTTGAATAAGTGGCGATGTTTTGCCCAAGTGTGAGTGTGAATAAGCGGCAAGTTTGCCCAAAGCTTTGAATAAGTGGCACAAGTGCCCATTGTGTTTTAAATTTGCTAAAAATCAACAAAAATTAGGTATCATGGCTCAAGTGTGGACTTTTTCATAAATATCATACAGTATTAGTCTCTTTATCTCAAATAGCATATGCCTTAGCATGACTCTTTGCTATGCTCATTCTTGATGTTATACGTAGTTCCGATGCCTTACAATTTTGGTTGGATTCATGTGATCACTTAGTGTATTTCGACACTTGAGTGTGTAATTTGATTTGGTCAAATGCTATAGTTATCACTTGAGATCTTTGTTTGCATATTGCATTCTCATCTTGGATGGTCCTCAAAACTCAAGTCAGATGATTTCATTTTACATTATGTATGTCTCTTGACTTATTCATGCATTTAACTAGTCTTTTACACCATAATTACTTGTTGTCCGGGTTCGATAATTTCATGTCATTTACTTGAGGACAAGTAAACGTTTAAAGCTTGGGGGTATGACATTCGTCATTTTTATATACATTTACCCATCATTTTGCCCCATTATTTTTCACATTTTAGGACTATTTATCATCATTTGCACTATTTTCTATATTTAATTGCTCGAAATGGACCATTTTACATTTTTTGCACTTTTCCGTAGGCCGGCGCGATCTAGGCGCATAAACGACAAATTTGGACTGCTCGTGCGGTTATGCGCGTCGTCCACGAACGCGTGGGATCAAACCGCGCTAAAAACGGAGCTCCGGAGGGGCCAAATCAGAAGAAACTAAATTGGGGAAGGGACCTAATTGTAAACCCTAGAAAGTTGGAGGGCTAATTTGCAAAATGCCAAAAATCCCCATTCCTCAACCTGCGCGCCGCAAGAAGCCCTTGAGCCCGGTTTTGCTTCTCCCTTGGCCTCCTTTGCTCTCCCCTCCTTCTCCATATCCGGCCGCGGCGAGTGCCGGGTCAGAGCTCGCGAGCGAGCCACCACCGCCTCACCCCACATCCCGTGCGCGCCTCCGGATCTACCGCTCCTCCTCCCATTCTCCAGCGCCGCCCCACTACTCTTCTCCACCGCCTCCCTTCTATTCATCGCGCCTACTCCCTTCTCCGGCCTTACCTCGCGGTCGCCTCCTCCTTCCGCCGCCTTGTTGCTCCACCGTGCGCCATCCCCACCGCCTCCCTTCTCCGACCACATCTCCTCTTGGTGCCGCCCCTTCCCCTCCTCTCTCGGCCGATCTTCCTTCTCCCCTCTCCCGATTCATCTCATCACCGCGCCGCCGCCACCTTCTCCTTCTCGGCTCTCCACTGCACCACCGCGCCATCCTCAACCGTGCGCCACCGACCGCCATCCCGACACCAACGCCGACACCAGCTCCCTCCTCGGCTTCATCTCACCGACGGCCCCATCACCCCACCGAAGCCGGCAACCTCCTGCCCATCCTCGACGCCGCCTCCAGTTCTTCCACCGGCTGCCCTGCATCGAGCCCGCCTGCATCTTCTTCACCGACCGCGTTGACCCCCTCTCACCGACCTCGACGGTGACTTCTTCTGCCTCAACATCACCGGCAGTTCTTCCACCGACCGCACTGCTTCCTCTTCTTATTTCTCGGTTAATTCATCTGATTTCCCTTTACTTTTCTGTTTAAATTGTTACACTGTTCTAACTTTGCAAATCTTGAATGTTATGTCTCTCTCTGTGATGGATGTATGTGTTCAGTGAATTTGTGTTTATGCTCTGTTAATTGGTTCCAGATTTGCTCAATATTCATGATGCTGGTAGTTTAATTGTAGAATTGGTCTGTGATCTGCAGAGTCATGTGGTCTATCTTAATCAGTGAGTATGGCTAGGTTGTGTTTATTCTGTTAGCTTGTTGGTGCCCCTGTCAGTTGTTCTCGTTAGGTAATTCGTCTTGTGCCGATGTGTTGTTTGCGTTGCACAATTTAGCTAGTCGACGACCGTTTTCCCCCTTCGTGCTGTCTCAATCTCCCTTTGCTTCTAAACCTTCCCTCTTTTCTCTCCTTTCCGCGGTTGTTAGTTAGTTAAGTCGTGCATGTGTTAGTAGTCTTGTGTTTGTCATATGCCGTCGTCGTCTAGTTAGCCGTCGAC
This sequence comes from Dendrocalamus sinicus, assembly GCA_036346575.1. Taxonomy (NCBI): domain Eukaryota; kingdom Viridiplantae; phylum Streptophyta; class Magnoliopsida; order Poales; family Poaceae; genus Dendrocalamus; species Dendrocalamus sinicus. Next base: position 4,902,185 of record CM070658.1, read on the forward strand.
CGTCTTTCCCCTCTTTCTCTCTCTCGACTCCCTCCGTGCTTCTAGCCCTCCCTTAGTGCTTCTCGACTCCCTCTTTCTATCTAGCGGTCGGTAGTTAGTTAGATTGTCGGTCGGTAGTCGTGTTCGTTCGTGTAGTCGTTGTAGTTCGTGCGTCTGTGTTGTTCGTACGGTAGTCGTGTCGTTCGTGCGTCGTTTGTGTAGTCAGTCATCGAGTAGTTCGTTCGGTCGTACGACGTCTATTCGTACGGTCGTTCGTACCGTCGTCCTTTGTTTGTGCGTCAGTTAGTTCCATCGGTCGTTTTGGTAGCTGTTTTAGGTTTAGTTTTCTCCCCCGTTTCGTTTGACCTAGCTTTAGCTGAGCACAGGTAGCCTTAGTCTAGTCCCTGTGGAGAACACGACACTCGCCGCTATTTCAGTGGCAACCCGTGCACTTGCGGGTGTGCTATTTCGCACGATCAAGCATTTTGGCGCCGTTGCTGGGGACTAGCTTAGAGCGACAGTGTTAGGCTATAGACTAGGTCGTTTGTTTTCTTTTACTTGTTTTGTGTTTGTGCTGACTTGTTTTTCATTTCGTCATTGTTCATATTTGTGATATATTGCTAATCCCTAACCATTTCCCTAGTTATTTCTCTCTTGCGCGATTTTTCGTATCCATTCTCGTAGGTTGATTGATATTGGTACTTATTGAGGCTATGGCTTACTATTCTGATTCTTGTGGTTATATGAGCACCCCTAGTACTTATGATACTCTTCAAGAACAGGTAAATCTATTGTCTCGTCAGTTAGAGCGCTATGCTTTAGAGCGAGGAGTTGTGTTAGAGAGCGGGCATGATCATTCTGATTCTTTATTAGGCGCCCACTCTCCAGTTGTTCCTATATGCCGACTTGTGGTTTTCGGGCCATTCACCCGCTGAGTGCGGTGTGGTTATTTGTTCACTCCAGTGTTACGGGATGAGCTTTGCTCACCGAGTGGGCCATTCCCGACACTTATCACCTGGATGGCACGAGCACTCGAGTCATGTCATATGGAAACAACAACCACGATATTTCATCATTTTCTTCTAGTACACCATTGCAGAGTTTTAGATATGGAGATCGGATATTTCTCATTGGTCACACCAAAGACTATCCTCAGTACCTCAAGATCGGACTCCTACTCGAGTTCGATGAGTTGTCTAGATTTGAGGTGAGGATCTCTAGGATTATAGGAGATTTCGAGAGTAGAATGAGTAGAGACTTCGCATTGGATCGACACCTCATGTCTGCAGCTTCACCTATTCCTTCACCGAGCGACCACGGTTCCTATGTCCGAGTCCTTAGAGCGGTCTCATGAGCCACCTCCTTCACATGTAGATCAGTGCGGACTTGATGCATTGTGCAAGGAACGATGACTGCACCTCCGGTGGTGATCGTGCGATGGCGATTCAGGATGAGATTGAGGCAATTATGAGCACCGGTTCTACTTGTGTGGATAGTTTTACCGTTTCACGACCTTCCATTAGCACCACGAGATAGTTCGGATAGAGATGAGTGTCACCTCCGAGTCTTACACCTGATCTTGCTAGCGAGGGCTCATGTTGGAGACACCACAGATACACCTTGAGGCACCTCAGTCGGATCCTTTGCCTATAGACTCTGAGAGAGAGATTATTGAGCTAGATGATGAGGACCTACCTCCTGATGATGATTGTTTCACTATGGATATGCTTTTGAGTTCTGAGGTTCCACATCTTGATGAGGGGGCTGCTTTCGATGTTGAGGAGGAGCACATTTCTATTGATCCACCACCAGTTACTTCCTTCGTTGACATCGCCCCTCTGGAGGTTTCTACTACCTTACGCTCTACTTCACCTACATATCAGGTAGTGTGGAAACTCTTCCCCAACCACCTCAGGTTTGATTTCCTTGGCCTTGACGAGACATACTCTATTATTGATTTTGCTCATCTCACTTATAGTCCTCATGATGTACTTTATCGATATACCTACATGATTGGATATTCTATTGATGATTTAGATGGCGTCGACCCTATCACACAGACTTGCCATGTCTTTGAGATTGTTTGCAGGGTTACACTTGTGTGCCTTCGACTACTAGCGGACATGGTTTGAGTCGACATCCCTTGGGATCTAGGTGGATTTCGAGGCATGCTGTTTCATGAGGAGGGCGGACATGTGCCTTTTCCATGTCCCGTCCTTGGCCTTCCTCCCGCTACATCCAAATGGGCATCTCTTTATCTTTTATTTCCATATCTTTTGTTAGTTTTGTTGGTTTCTTTTCTTTTCTTTCTTTTATATTTCAGGTCCGTGCTAGATCCTCATCCTTGCATGTGCCAGAAGCCATGGGATGATTTGTCTACTTTTCACTACATCATATATGCCCGGTGAGCTGTTTCTTACCCCTTTAAGCACATTCTTGACTCATTGCTCAATTTAAGCTTGGGGGAGGAATTGTATGTGTATGGATGATGTTCTAGCATGATTGTATTATATTTGTGAGCATTTGAGCTTATTGTCGTGTAGTTGATGATATATGGTCATTCTTGTGCTTCATATTATGCTTATGTGATGATGTATGGCATTTACTATTTGCTCTCATGTTATGCTTGATTGTACATCTTGGTCATGTGAGCCCATGCCATGATTAATCAAGAAAGGTCATGCTAAAATTTTCATTGAGCTTTATTGTCACTAGTTCCTTGTATGTCTTAAGTCACTTGGCATCATTTTATAGAGCTTGAGCTTTGGTTATTATCCTTGATGTGCTTAGAAACCTTGTGATCCTATAGCATTTGATTCATTGTGAGTTACGCATGTGTCTTGACCATTTGCGGATTGAATTGGTTCTAGTCATCGCCTCTTGAATGATCATATCTTAGTTTCATTGCTTTAGCATATGTTATTTTAGATATTGATATTTTGCTTGAATGAAAAATTTGTGAAAGGGGTAGTCCTATCTTGAGCCAATAACTTGGTTGATTTATCTAAGTATTCATGTCTCGGGACATGTGTTACTTAGCATTAATGAAAACCGGTTAAAGATGCTTAATCAAAAACTAAAAAAAAGAAAAGAAAAAAAATGTTTTGCAATGTGTGAGTGTGTAAAATAAGTGACTTTGTCACATTGGTTTGGAAATGTGTTGAATAAGTGGCGATGTTTTGCCCAAGTGTGAGTGTGAATAAGCGGCAAGTTTGCCCAAAGCTTTGAATAAGTGGCACAAGTGCCCATTGTGTTTTAAATTTGCTAAAAATCAACAAAAATTAGGTATCATGGCTCAAGTGTGGACTTTTTCATAAATATCATACGAGTATTAGTCTCTTTATCTCAAATAGCATATGCCTTAGCATGACTCTTTGCTATGCTCATTCTTGATGTTATACGTAGTTCCGATGCCTTACAATTTTGGTTGGATTCATGTGATCACTTAGTGTATTTCGACACTTGAGTGTGTAATTTGATTTGGTCAAATGCTATAGTTATCACTTGAGATCTTTGTTTGCATATTGCATTCTCATCTTGGATGGTCCTCAAAACTCAAGTCAGATGATTTCATTTTACATTATGTATGTCTCTTGACTTATTCATGCATTTAACTAGTCTTTTACACCATAATTACTTGTTGTCCGGGTTCGATAATTTCATGTCATTTACTTGAGGACAAGTAAACGTTTAAAGCTTGGGGGTATGACATTCGTCATTTTTATATACATTTACCCATCATTTTGCCCCATTATTTTTCACATTTTAGGACTATTTATCATCATTTGCACTATTTTCTATATTTAATTGCTCGAAATGGACCATTTTACATTTTTTGCACTTTTCCGTAGGCCGGCGCGATCTAGGCGCATAAACGACAAATCTGGACTGCTCCGTACAGTTGTACGCGTCGTCACGAACGCGTGGGATCAAACCGCGCTGAAAACGGAGCTCCTCTGCCCTGCCGCCGCACTTGCCTACCTTGCGCCGAGCCCCGCGTCGGCTTTACCCGACAGACTCTTCCCCGCTGCACGGCTCTGCCGTGCGCAGGTCTACCACGACGCGCCCCGTGACTCCCCTCCAAATATAAATCACAGCCCGGCCCCCTTGCTGCACCGCACTCCTCCCCCTTCCTCCCCTAGTCTCTCCCTCATTTCCGCCCGAGAGCCCGCCGCCACTGCCTCCGCGCCGCCACCGTCGATTCTCCCTCCACGGCGCGTGATTTCCCAATTCCACGCACCTGGAGCACCCCCTCGCCGCCCCAACGATTTCCTGACCGCCGGCAAGGCCCCTCGTCGCCGGAGTTCTTCCCGCCGCGGCAACCTCCCCACGCCGCCGCTCGTGCACGCCGCCGGCATGCCTCGCCACCTCCCCGGCCGAGCCACCACTATCGGTGAGTTCCCCACAATCGTCTCCATCTCTTGCTCCTCTTGGTTTTCCCCTCTACCCTCCCGGTTGCCGCCTTGCCAGTCGACCTCGCCGCCGGCCACCCCTCATGGTCGCCAGCCCTTCACCGACGCCACCAGGGCCCAACCGAGACCTCCCGTGAGTTCCTAACCCCGCCAGCAACCCATTTCGCCGGCCCCCTCCTCCACTCCGGTCACGCTCCGCCGTCGACGCCGCCGGTCGAGTGCCGCGCAAGCCTCCCCTGTTTGTGCTCCGTTTTGCCCAGGCCCGTGCATTGCTTTAACTATCTCCCCGCCTCTTCTAATCAAGAAGCACCGGCCGCCCCGTTGGCCACTAGCATTTGCCTAACACACGCGGCCGAGGTCTTGGGTTCGATCGCACACCTTTCCATTTTGTTCTATTTCAATCTTTTTACCCCATTTTAAATAGTAATTTTAATTAGTAAAATTTATGGACCAATTTGGGAATAACTTAGGGAGCACAAGAAATTTAATTAGGACATAAGATAATATTATTTGAGATTTAAAAATAGAATTAAATGTATATATAAGTAACTAATGTAATTAACATTTAACAAAAGACTAAGTTTTAATTAAAGATATTAATAAAAGATGACCTTGGTTAATTATCTGAAATTGCATAAAGGAAAGTGGCTTGGGTTAATTGTTCCAAATCTAGTAAGAATACCCTTAATCATAATTAAAGCATATGTTCAATATCTAGCGCACTGTCATTTAATAAATCTTGGAGGTAAATTCTGTTAAGCAACAAATATTAAAAATATGGGACTAATCCACGAATAATACTAAAGTTTGTCAAGATAAGGATGAGTTTAGTAAATGTTTAATCCTAAATCAAACGACATACACTAGTAACTAATGTGTTCCAAATATTTGTTTTAAAATTTAACTATTAACCAAGGGCATACTAGGAAATTGAGTAAAAATCATGTTTAGGCTATGCTCTCATGGAATAATGATTTAGCAAATGGAAACTTTCTAAGGAGCAAATCATACACTCATGTATTATGGTAAAATAGATAGAACTAGCCACCGCATAGCCCAACATAAAATGATAACCCTATGCCCTAGCATTTAACGTACTGCCGTTAAACAAAATCTCCATAGTAGGTTTAATTGAGTAGCTATATTAATATATGAACTCGTATGACAAGCCGTCATAAATAAACTTAACAAAAAAATAATAACAATGCTAAGCGTAACAATAACAAAGGTGTAGACAAATAACAATGGTGCCAGTTATTAAATCTTAACATTTAATTTAGTAAACGATAATGTTGGGTATGAATAAATGTAGCAAGTTAGGACCCGAACCAATGGGTCCTAATTCAAAATAAGTTATACCTAGTAATAACTAAGTGTACATAAAATGTCGCTCCACAAAATGCTGTCAACCCGAATTCTAACATCAATTCGGTAAGCTAAAAACCCTAAATATCACTTCTATATAGCATATGCCTGAATATGAGCACTCAACAAAATAATGCTCCGCATCTAATCTGATACATGGAATTTTCTTGATAAATACCAAGAATAATAAAAAGGGGTTATTAATAAAAAGATCAAGTCATCGTGTTCTACCATCGGCCTTACCTCAAATAACCAAAATCACCCATTAACTCATAATAAAACTAAATTGAGTTTATTCGGATTTAATTGGATCTTTTGAGTTATTTGCTTTTATTTGGATTCAGTCATTTGCCGCGTAAATAGAAATTGAAGTCCTGAAGATACTAAGGATCAAGTGAGACCAAGATCGATGGAGACCAAGAATTAAAGATCATCGCATGAGACAACTTTATGTGAGCTCAAGACTGCGGTAAACCGCGCCAGGCGAGTCAATACTTTGATCATGTTGAACCTACATTTTTCGCAAATTTATTTTTGTTTAAATTATCAAATTGCATGTTGTTATTTCATATGCAAATATATGTTTGTTTGAATATTCTAGTTATACACTCATTAATCGACTTGCTAGTATTATACCTCCTTTGGAAATATTTGAATATCTGAGCCTTGTCACCCTAGCAAAATTATAATGGTAACCTTTCAAAAATAAGTCCATAACTATACGCCATGCTTAGTACTGCTTAGATAATCGGGGCACCAAAAATACCCCAAAGCATCACTTTAAATCATGAGAAATTGGTTTGGGCAATCATGGTGGCAATGATTGGTATATTTGGTTATGGATATTTTATGCTCCCAAAAACCTCGAGTTGCTTAATTATCTGGGCAGATGGTTCGAGGGTGTGTGTGAGTGGTGCAGTGGAAGCACAAAGGGGAATATGGTAGAACCGCCCAGATAACCCTAAGGACTAAATCTCGTGATGACCTCCCAATGTACAACAGTACAACCACAAGCTGGCAAAGTGTACTAATTTGTGTGGCTCTAAGGTGGTTACGTGAAGGTATGACCATGAGCAAAGGGATGGATGGTCTCATCCCCGCCTTTGCCCGTGATGGCTCACGAGGGACCCTTCCCGAGGGATGTGCGCATCCTACGGAAGATAAACCTTAGCGGGTGTAACCACAGTAGGACTATGCATTGTAACAATCCTGTGATAGTCTACTCAACCGCATGGCTAAGGAATCATGTGGGGCAACGAGTAGATTTATCTCTTGTGGGTAAAGTGTGCAAACTCTGCAGAGTCAAAAACTATTCGAATAGCTGTGCCCATGGTCAAGGGCGGACATGGGAACTTAACTAGATATAGTTCTGTTTCAAAATTTTTGTGGGTGGAATTGATAAAGTGGAGGGCAGAAAGGCCCTTATTTGTGTTGCTCTGGGTGTCGCCCCAGCGATAAGTTAAGCGGTTATGACGCTGAAGGATTATGCATATGATGCAGAAGCCATGTAACAGTGGATGGAATCTGGATCACTATTACTATTGCATTCTTTCACACCTTATGTTTTGGTTCAAACTGCTAGGTCTCAGGAAATTTCTATGTATTGTATTTCAAAAGCAATTTATGGCAAATAAAATAAACCGAGGCTTTCCTTTGATAAGCCATGCATACTATCTATTTGCATTCTGTGTATTGCCTCGTGGAGCACGGTGGTTTGTGCTCACACTCGCTTTCACAACAAATCCAGAATCCGAATCAGACCACTACGCCTCAGAACACGATTGGACATGATGACACAAAAGTTGAAGATGTCAAGGGGTAGGTCGCGAACCTCCAGTTGGCTGCCTGTGGGCATGTCCTAAAGGTCCCACCTGTGTGCTTCGTTCTTCCGCTGCTGCAATTTAATGATTTCGGCCTAATCGGCCCATGAGTAAGTCTACTATTATATTTACGCTTCCGAATGATATGTACTTTGATATTCAGAACTGTAATCTGTGAGCACTATCTACTGATCCAGGGAATAGTGCGATGGAATCACAGAGGATTCCGGATTGCAAAATCTAGGTCCTGACATTGATGCATGTCCAAGAGGAGATCATCGTGTGTTGATCATTAAGTCAAGTGAAGACACATCATGTGTTAATGTATTTCAAGTGACAAGTACCCATACTTGAAGTGAAGGTGTGAGTCATCATGCTTCAAGAAGATGCTAAGGCAAAGGTATGACTAGCTAGGGCTAAGGATGTGTTCATAGTCTTTTACCGGTCTTGGAGTTTAGTTGGAAGACCGGATTGCTAGTATAATTGCCGTACTATTAAGTGGGGTCTTGTCTAGTGTCTTGAGTCTCATCATGTGTTAGCTCAACCTTACTTGCTCTAGCTCTCTTTAGCATGAGGTTTGTATTTGCGAATGTGTTTTGCAAATAGTTGAAGCTCATGTGTTGAATCCTTGTAACATGGAACTATACATTACGAATGTGTTTGGATGTATTTGAAGTCCATGTTTTCATTCCTTGTAGTATGAGGCTTATATTTGCAAATATGTTTTGCAAATAGTTTAAGCTCATATATAATCCTTGTGTCATGATTCTAAAAGTGTGTAAATACGTTTCGCAACTTGTTGGTAATCATGTTTGATCCTTGTATACAAGATGTTGTTGTTTGCAAATGTGTTTTGCAAAATCTGTTGAAGTATCTACACTTCTCAGGGAAATCAGAACTACCGTAATGTAGTCAGTGGTACTACCGCTGACCAAAACTACCAACGTTGTAATTATAGAACTACCACGTGCATTGGTGGTCAGACCTTCGTGGTCGAGAGTCGACTTGGTCGAACTAATGTGGTCGAAGATCTGTGTAATCGAAACCAGCATGGTCGAAATCAACGTGGTCAAGATCTGTGTGATCGAAACCAATGTGGTCGAACTAGCGTGGTCAAACTGACGTGGTTGAAGATATGTGTGATCGAAACTAGCGTGGTCGAATTGACGTGGTCGAAACCGACGTGGTTGAGATCTATGTGATCGAAATCAGCGTGGTTGAGACCTGTGTGGTCGAAACCAACATGGTCAAACTGATATGATTAATACAACATGGTCAAAAATTGACGGAGTAGTTAGAGATCTATGTGATCGAAGATTGACATGGTCAAAAATCGATATGGTCGACATGGTCAAGGCTTGAGTGGTCGAAACGAACGTGGTCGGAGACCAACGTAGTCGAAAACATGTGTGGTCGATCTGGACAGTGTAGTCGGAGACCAGTGTGGTTGGATATCAATGTAGTTGAAAACCTGTATGGTCGAACCGAACAACGTGGTTAGAGACCTCAGTGGTCGAACCATCCGACATGGTTAGGGACCAGTGTAGTCGATGATCAGTACTTTCAACCAACTCTATGTGAGTGGTCGATCAGCTCTGTGTGAGCGATCCAATCAGTAAGTGGTACTACCGGCTCTATGTGAGCGGTACTTCCGATTTGCAGAACGTCCGGCTTATGTAGCGGTATGTTTTTTCCAGAGAGGCACCTATATAGTGGTCTTCTCCTCCTTGTGAGAGCGGTAGTTCTACATGTGGGAGCAGTACTTCTGATGATCAGAACTACCAAAAATTGTATAGCGGAACTACCAAAAATTGTATAGCGGAACTACCAAATTCGATTGTTCCTTTGCTTCCAACGGCTAATTTTTTGACCGTTGCGAGGGGAGCGGAAGTACCACAGTTTTGCTGCTGGTACTTTCGATAATCCTGACTTTTTTGGTTCTTTACTTCCAACAGCTAGTTTTATTGGTGTGGGTATATATACCCCTTGTGGCTGGTTGGAGAAGATATTGCTACAGTCCATTTCACTCTCTTAAACTAGTGTGAGGTCCTCCTCTCAATTGTACATGTGTTGTACTTTGTGAGCAAGGAGGAAGCCCTAGATTGCATATGTTGCATCTAGAGGTGGATTGTGTATACACTCGAGCTTGTGCATTCGTTGCATGTGGTGAGAGTCAAGCGAGGAGCTTGACTTATTACCGTTGGAGTTTATCAACTCCTAGATGGCATTGGAGGCGTCATGCGTGGTGATCTTCTCAAAGAAGGTTGTGAGAAGACTCAACGAAGTATGAAGGTTGGAGCTTACCTACTCGGAGTGAGAAAGAGGTACCACTAGTGGATTGACATGTTTCGCTTAATTCGTGGAGCCGATCCAATTTGTTTGGGCTAACCTCAACGTGGACTAGGAGAGACTGGCAAGTCTCCGAACACCACGGTAAAAAGAGATCATGTCAATTGTGGTTTGTTTTCTTGTACTTAATTTATATTCAAGCAATTTATATTCATATAATTAAATTGATTGTTTGTCATCGTAGGATTGTAAACCTTGACATAGCTCTAGGGTGTTGGTTCACTTAGGTGATCATAAGTGATTTAGGTTTTATTTGTGCTAAACCAATTTAATTTAAGCTTCTGCATTGTATACTTGGTTTAGACAAAAAGAAAAGGTCTTCAATTGATAATAATTAGAAGAAAAATTTTAGACGTGTACAAGTTCATTTATAGGTTTTGGCATGAGTTGTGTGTTAGTCGAGTCCGAGTCGTTTTTGGGTGGTGCCTGCATGCACTATAAGTAGCATAGGGCGGCTGCCCATGTGGGGGATTTTTTTGGTTAATTTCTGGAGTTAAGACTCTTGAGATGCTGTGGTGGCGAGTTCATCTATTATCATGCGTTCTTGAAGGGCTGGCCAGGGTTTATTCTGTGCTGCGCTGGTTGATTCTCTGGGAATCAAATTGGCGAGTTGAATCCTGTGATTCTTTCCAAGCTAGTTCGTGTTCTTGCTAGGCACAGGTTGGAGGGCTACGTGGAACACATCTACCTACTGTAAAGGGTCAATCGAGGGGTTGATAACCAACTGCTAGTTCCTTCAAGTTGGATGCCAGGGAGGTCCTTCAAGTTCTTTGTTCCTCTTGCCAGATCGGGAAGTGCTACCATTAATTATTCAAGTACCGTGAAAGAAAGGGCACAAACACGCATCGACTAGTGCTATATATGCTAGTTGGTCCGTACCGTACCATGTGCAATTTTGACCAATATAAATGAAGTCGGTATAGTATATACTATAATCAACTTGTAGATTTCACATTGAAAAGTTAATTCGTTTGAAAGCTAGTTAATGTAGAAAAGCTAAAAAGCAGATTTTAAAAGCTGAAAAGAAGAAGCCCTAAAGCTGCATTCTTTTGGGCTGTTGCAGTGAATTGCTTTTGATTATAACTGATTAATATGATAAATAGTAATTGTTGAAAGAAGTCAAAGCCAAAATCTGGTTGAAAAGCCAAATAAAATGAAGAATAATTCTAGCCAAAATGCCTCAAACTTAGCAAAAAGCATGTTTAGCTTCAACTAAACCGAACATGCATTGCTCTTAATCTTTTTCTTTCTTTTCCCTCGGAAAGAAGGGAGATGATGGGAAATCTTTTTCTCATCGGTTGGGTCGTTTCTAGGATGCTACTACAATGATATAGATGAACTATAACACAAGTTTGAACGGGCCCTGGATAAACAGCACAAGTTGACGTTATTCGCACTCCTTTTCTAATATCTCCCATCTTCCATGTAGCAGTGTCATCGGTTCATGTATTACAAATGTTGTCATCCAACGCTTGTATTGATGCTATAATTTTCCTCAAGACTACCACTGAAAACCTTTTGGCGTAGAGGAATTTGTGATGAAAAAGAAAAGGAATGCATAGCTATAGTACACCCTATGTTTTTTTTAAAAAAACTGTAAATCTATAAATTTGTTATGCTTCCGCTCCATCTTGTAATTGATAATGGCGAGATCTGGATTTTAAGCCAAATATATTTTTGATCGGTTCCTCCTTTCCGGTACAACTTTTTTCTTAATCTATTTTCCCCGAGTATATATTGTTATGAATAGCGCTTGTATTCATATGAGGCCAATGGGCCGGTATATATACACAAAGTACAGGTGACAAATATGCAAAGAACCCCTCATAACAATGGGGAATAACAACTATACATATATCTCTAACACCCCCCCTCAAACTCATGGTGGATCAACAACACTGAGTTTGGAGAGGTAGAAGCCATGCTGTGCTCGAGTCTGGGCCTTCGTGAAGAAATCCGCTATTTGAAGCTCCGAAGGCACATACTGAAGAGTAATCACCTGATCATGCACACAAGTCCTCGTGAAAGAAGCATCAACACCAATGTGCTTGGTGAGCTCATGCTTCACAGGATCACGGGCAATACTGATAGCACCTGTACTGTCTGACAAGAGAGGGGTCGGTGTAGTGACAGAAACACCAAAATCCTCAAGTAACCACCGTAGCTAAGTAATCTCTGCTGTCAAGAGAGCCATAGCTCGCAACTCACCTCTGCACTCGAGCGGGACATCGTAGTCTGCTTCTTCGTCTTCCGGCAATAAGAGAACCACCAAGAAAAACACGATGGCGAGATAGACCGCGATCGGAGGATCACCGGCCCAAGTAGCATCCGAATAGGCTGAAGCTGTAACGAATGGAACGTGGAAAGAAGAGACGGCGAGAGATAGTCCCACGAAGGTATCGCAGAACTCGAAGAAGGTGGGCATAGTGAATCGAGTGGGAGCTGAAACAAACCGACTCGAAATATGAACTGGATAAGTGATATCCGGACGAGTAACGACAAGATAGACAAGACTCCCAACAAGATGACGATAGCGAGTCGGATCAGAAAGAGGCTCGCCATCAGAGAGTTGGAGGTGAACATTGAGCTCCATGGGAGTCTCAACAGTACGCTGATCAGTGAGAGAGGCGCGATCAAGAAGATCCTGAATATATTTCTCTTGGGACATAAAGAAACCATCTGGAGTGGAAGTAACCTCAATCCCAAGGAAGTAACGAAGAGGACCAAGATCCGACATAAGGAACGCTCACTAAGACGAGCCTTGACAAAGGCAATGTACTCGAAATCATCTCCGTAATGATCATATCATCAACATACAGAGAAGAAGAGTCCGACCACGAGGCGAAGTGTGGACAAAGAGCGCAGGATCATAATCACTAGCTGAAAAACCAGCACCAGTGACCACAGAGGAGAAGCGCTCAAACCAAGCACGAGGGGCTTGCTTAAGGCCATAGAGAGAGCGACGAAGGCGACAGACCATGCCCTCAGGAACAGAATACCCAGGTGGCGGATGCATGTAGACCTCCTCACGCAACTCGCCATTAAGAAAGGCATTCTTGACATCAAGCTGAGAAACAGACCAGTGGCGAACAGACGCCACCGAAAGAAGAGTGCGAACAGTGGTCATGTGAGCCACAGGAGCAAAAGTCTCGTCGTAGTCAACACCATGCTCCTGCTGGAAGCCACGAGCAACAAGACGCGCCTTATAGCGCTCAAGAGAGCCATCGAGCGAGTCTTAATCTTATAGACCCACTTACATGTGATGGGGCGAAATGAGATGGAAAAGGAACAAGATCCCAAGTACCGGTGCGCTCGAGGGCAGCAATCTCCTCGGCCATGGCAAGCTGCCACTCGGGGTGAGTATGACATCCCGGTAGGAGACAGGCTCACGGTAGCTGCGCCAAGAAAGGCAAAAGCAGGCGGAGGCCGAATCGACCGACGATCGCGGAGCGTAGCGAGGAGAAGATGACCCATCGGGGAAGATGGAGCATCGAAGAAGATGGCTCATCCGGAAGATCCTCAATACGAGGTCGACGAGTGTAGAAGAGAAGGGAGAAGGTATCAGTAATGGGAGGAGCTCTGCGGAGTCGTAGGAGACGACACGAGCGGCGATAACGGCGGAGAGGCCACGGGGAATATGTGGAGACTCGGTGGGACAGGTGGGCGAGGCAAAAAAGCAAAAAAACGTCGTTCTAACCGCCGCGCCGTCGAGCGCCGCTGTTAGACTTCGTTCCCTTGGTCGCCGCGCCGTCGAGCGCCGCCTACCAATGGGCACCGTTTCCCTCCCTCGCTGCCCGGTGATTTTTGATGGTGTTAATTACACCGACTTCGTGTCTCACATGCGCATCCACATGCGTGGTCTTCGTCTCTGGGGCGTCCTCTCTGGCGATGTCACCTGCCCGCCTTGCCCTATTCCTCCGACGGAGCCTACGCCTGTTGCATTGCCTCCGACAGCCGATAAGGCTGCTACTGAGGCTGCTCGCCTTGCTGATGATGAAGCTGCCTCTGCCTACCAGGAGGCTCTGGATTTCTACAAGGATCGTCTGACCGTCTACACTCAGTGGTACGATGACGACGCTCGGGCTGCTGCTGTCTTCATCGCCAGTGTCCAGCCTCAGTTTTCTTCTGAGGTTGTGGGACTCCCTTCGGCTTTCCAGATGTGGACTCATCTTCGCCGGCCGCACGAGTTACGCGCAGAGAGACTCGTCGAGTGGTGCTGGTCGATGCCACTCCCCTGTGCTCGCCGCCGCTCGCCGCTGCTACTGCCTCCTCCAGCGCTACCACAGTGGTGGTGGCCGTCCTCCGTCTGGAGGTGGCCGTCCTCACTGTTCCTCTGCGCGCGGCCGGGGCGGCGGCGCAGCGCCGATGGGAGGCGACGACCGGCGAGATCGCGCGCGGAGGCGGGCGGCGACCTCGGCTGAGACGCGACGCCGGCGGCGCGAGAGCAGCCGGTGGCGGCAGCGGAGAAGCGGCCGAGCGCCGAGGCCGAACGGGGAGACGCCCGGCGCGCGGCGGCGAGGCGAAGTCAGCGGGGCCGACGAGCGCGAGGCGGCGACCACCGGGCGGAGCGGACACCACCGGGCGGAGCGGAAGGCGGAGGCGAGTCGGCGGGGCCGACGGAGCGGGAGGCGGCGATGGCGGCGGAACCCTAGGTAAGCCAAAACCCTAGTTTTGGCTCTGATACCATGTTATGAATAGCGCTTGTATTCATATGAGGCCAATGGGCCGGTATATATACACAAAGTACAGGTGACAAATATGCAAAGAACCCCTCATAACAATGGGGAATAACAACTATACATATATCTCTAACATATATGAGCTAAATAATTGGTCACCCTAGGAGTAGAAGTCATCTCATGTTGGCCAAAGCCCAGGTTCGTTGTGTGTACAGTCATCATATACTCATATACCCCGCAGAAAAATCATATACCGATATGCATAGTGATCCTGGCAGTAGATTAATTTCTTCCAAGTTCCATTCTTAAGTATGCCAGTTGAACCAAACCTGACGTTTGCTACCTTGTACCGCTGTCGTGTTTGAATTAACAGAAGTTATATCGGTGAAGAGCTGAGTTACTTTTGCTAATGGTGCAAGGATTTGTGGTTATCTTCAACCGAATATTCTTGTCCAACACCTAGACGACACTTTAACCAAGAGGCCAATTCGCCTCTTCATGAAAACTCTTCAGTGACTACCTTCTGCTGAGACAAATTTCTTTCGACACAACGCATGAATTCTTACATTGCATTTGCAGTTGTGAACATAAATAATCAACGTGACCTTAGTATACAATAGTACCAAAATAACAAGAGCAAGAAAAATATAACAAGAGCAAGACATGTGATATACAGTAAAATTACACACCAGTGCATTTGAGAAGTTCCTCAGGACAGGGGAGCCGAGATTGGCTGCCTCTGAACCCCTCTGCAACGAGGATGTGTTAGCAGAATACCAGTAACTCAAGACTTCTTATTGCAACAAAAATGAAACACTGGCGATCAGTAAATCTACAAGTAACTATGAGCGGCCTGTGAAATAACGCATGCCACAGAAAAGATTGAAGTAAATATAGAACCATAAAATGAAAAATGTAAATATAAGCAATTCTTATATGCTACAGTTTACTGCTTGTGAATCATCATTAGAGCTCCACCATAAGAACATTATCAATTATTAACGTGTAGCAAGATAAAGGACACTGATCGCCACATGTAAGAGTCTCAATATTGATTATGCTCCCACCATTTCTGGCCTCATGAGCTACTTTATGCTATGTAGCTTGCTTTGCTAAATGCCAACAGAAAATCAGTATCATGAGACATTGGAAAGATCTAGTGCTTCAATATCTAGGACTGAAAAGTTAAATTTTGCAAAAACAGAACATTTCTTGTGCTCTTGTGCGTAACAAATATTTTTCTTTTTTCCTTTACTACTTTCTATTCACATGTTGCACATAATAAGTACAAGAACAACATTGACATTCACCACAACCACTTGCCTAGAATTGTTGCAATAACTATGTCAATTGTTGAGACTTCAGAAATTGGTAGGTTACACATATCTACCAACTTATCAAGTCAAGAGCACACATCTAGTAACTAATTTCAGCAGGAGATTAAGAAACTAAGATGAATATCTCATAACAGAGTAATAGACATTACCACAAGCAAATTACGTACATTACTTAAGTCAAATGTAGAGATAATTTGCACCCAAACAATGTAATCTAACAAACAAAAAGGAAAAATGATCCTGATTCTGAGCATTACATATTCCTACCTCCATATTTTCCAACTATCCACAATCTGCAAAAGTAGCCACAAATCGATCAAGAAAGCATCCTGATTCTGGGTCTTCTTGCTGCTGTGAAGAGGGTTCGTTGACAACGTTGGAATCTACGCGAGAAAAGATAAGGCAACAAAGCAAATAAATACAAATAAAATTCAAATAAAATCCAAAAATTCAACAGAGGCCATAGTTGGATAGATTATGATATTAGATGAATTTAGAAATTTGAATGGCTGGATTTGGAGTTAAAATGAGAAAGTTATGCTCATTTGAAAATCTCAGATTTGAATAAATCGAGAAATTCCCAAATTTCTGACAGGTGGGGCCATTGGAATATTAGATTTTAATTTCTATTTTTATTCGAGAGATCGACAGTGGGGCCCATCGACAGTAACCACTAGTGGTCACCGACATGTGGGACCCATCGACAGTGAGCCCACCGACTTAACCTCGACATGTGGGACCCTGCGACTCGGGCCCACTTGTCGAGACCAAAGACAGAGGTGGGGCCCAGCGCGGTGGCGGCGCAGGCCGGGCGGCCGGCGGTGGGACCCACTTGTCACCCGGAAAATAAACGAAAAACTCAACCTCGCGCGCGGAACCGAGGGCTCGAACGCGCAGCGAGGAGTCGGGGAGGGAGAGCGGCGGTGATAGCCAAGTGAGCGGGAGGCTTTGCCTACCCAATAAGGGTAGGTAACCCTCTTGAGGGGTACCTTCGGTGGTCCGGCGGCCGTGAACGGAGGCAAGGTCGTCGGCGAGGAGAGGCGGAGAGGTTCTAGCGGTGCGTGATATGTAATCCTGAGTGCGGAGGGTCCGATTGGAGGGTCAATGAAGTGCGGCGAGCGGAGAAGGTCGGCGACGAGGAGGTGGCGAGGCGGCTCGGGTCCTCCGACGCGACGGCGCTCCGGCCAGCGAGGGGCGGCCGAGGTGTCGGGAGGTTCGCCGGCGCGAGGAAGCTCGAGGTGGCGGCGGCGGCTCGAGACGCACCGAGGCGGCGGCTTCGCCGAGTTGGGCGGAGCTCGGGAGAGAGCGCCGGTCTTTGGGTGCTCAGGGGCTCGGGAAGGAGGTGGAGCGCTCCGGGACGTGGTGCGAGAGGAGGCGAAGCCGAGGGGGGGCTTTTATAGGGCGGAGGAGGGGTCACGGCCGCGGGATTGCTCGCCGGAGATCTCGGGGGCCGGCGGGGAAAGTTTGGGGAAAAAGGAAATAGGGGCCGGAAGGGAAGGAATGCACGGGCGTTGGGGATTCGCTTCCCGCCGGGGCTCGGGGTAGCCAAAACCGGGGAGAGGCAGGGAAGGCAAGGCCGGATTCGGCTCGGGTACGGTCGGCCGGCGAGAAAGGAAAGAGGGGAGGAAGAAAGGAAGGAGGCGGCTCCGCGGGGACGACGGATCCGACAGGTGGGGCCGGGTGGCAGCGGGAGCAAGGCCGCGAGCGGCTGACGGGCGGGCCCGCGGTCGGTGGGGTGAGGCGGGAGTGAGCGGGTGGTGGATGGCCCGCGGAGACTCGGCTCATCCGAGCCGTCCACGCGTCGGCCGCGCGGGAGGGAATGCAGGGCCGGCGACGGGCCGGCCGGGCCGGATGAGCGAGGAGAGGAGGGGTGGCCTGGATTGGCCGAGCGGCGACGTGGACGGATCTGGGCCGTCCACGCGTCGGCCGGAGGAAGGGTAATTTTATTTTCTGATTTAGATTTTGAAAAGGCTAGAAAATTATTTAGGCCTCGTAAAAATATGAAAATACCTCCAAAAATTCCAGAAAAATTCACGAAGTTCTGGAGATATTTTGGATTTAATAAAATTATTTCCAACTATTGTTGATATTTAATTTTCATACTTTGAATTACTTTTAAACTCTAAAAATAGTTTTTAAATTCGAAAAATCCAGAAAGGCAATTAAAAGCCAAGTAAAATCCAATTACCTTAAAATAATTAATTTGAATTTAAATTTTTCAAAAATCCAAATTTTTGGGATGTGACAAACCTACCCCCCTTAGAAAGAATCTCACCAGAGATTCGGATGGACTGGGAAATGTTGGTGATATGCCCTAGAGGCAACATGGAGATGTTGAATATATCACATACTATGTTTATGATACATTGCTTTGTTCCTTGAAATAGACATTATCATTATTGATCAATGAGTATGTGACTTATTCATGAGACTCTTAATGCCAAAATGTTGCTATTTCTAAATGATCCACGATCATATATCATATGAGGAACAAATATGATTCAAAGATCAAAGATATGTATTGATTGATGATCATGTCTCATGGATCATGGTATGGAGATACCAAATCAATAATATGGACATGTGTTAGTGAACATATGTTGGATAGACCCGCCATGAGACACTGCAGAGATTCCATGTGTCATTAGTTGGTCTCAAGTAGTGTTTATGTAGAATCCTTAGACTTGAGATCATCATGGTTCCCAACATGCGTAGTAGCCTATTTTGGGACTACTAACCACTACTCCGTGAATCGGGTAGTCATAAAAGTAGTCTTCGGGTTTGCTATGAAACATGTAGTGGGATGTGAATGATCAAGATAGAATTTGCCCCTCCTTATGGGAGAGATATCTCTGGCCCTCGATGTAATGGATTATGAAAGTGCATGGCCATGCCAATGTGATTGAGGAGTCAATCACAAGTTTATAATCCATCACGGAATCGAGAGAGTGATTGAGCTATTAAGAGGATGACACAGGTCTCGCCTTGAGCTTAATCTATATCGTGAGGCAAAGGGATTCGTACATGAGAACATTACAGGTTCAGCCGATATGATCTTTACGTATACTTTGGGGTTAATATGTCTTGCTAGAGGCCGCTATTAACAGGGTGACCGGAAAGGTGTTTCCGGGTCGCGACCAAGTATACGTGAACCTACAGGGTCGCACACTTAATGGGTTGGAACACTAATTCGAATGTGATTCGGATGTGGGCTCAATTCGGATAGAGATCCGGATAGACTCCTATTGGGCCTCGGTCCACGAGGCCCAAGTGAGGAGGTCTATATATTTGGAGGCGGGGGGGGCTGAGGAATACACGCATATGTTCCTCCCGAACAAAACCCTAGCCGCCACCTCCCGAGCCAAACCCTAGCCGCTCGCGAGTGCTGGTACACTCGCGATCGGAGTTCCACCCGGGCGTGTGGATACCGGTGGAGGCGCTGCTCGTTGCGGCGTTGATCGGCATCAACAAACTACAGATTGGATCTGCTCGTGGTGTGGTTGATCACGTGGAGGAGACGATCTGTTCGGGACGATCGGCTACTTCCACTACTACCTCGACGCGCGTGGTTGGATCGGCTTCTCCAACTCTTCTTCCGCTGCGCTGCGCGTCTAGTGGTAACGATCTATGATCCCTTCTTAGCATGATGTCCTGGTGTGCGCGGTAGAAAATTTTATTTTCTGCTATCGTAGCCTACGCGCGTTCCTTCGGTGGTATCGAGCCATCTTGCTTAGTTTGCGATCGGATCAGCGCATATGATGATATGCGGTTGTAGTAGATTGGATCTATCACGCTCTAGATCGGTCGGTTCATGTGATGAATCGATGGTAGCACGGGTTGATGAGATCAATCGGTGAATAGGGGTTGGATGAGGCGCAGATTGTATCACTACTAGTGCCCTAGAGATTGTCTCGGATCGGCATAAGGTGGTTATGTCGAATACTAGTAGGATACGAATCTGATAGCCTCGGGCCAGTGGGAATACTAGTGCCCTAGAGATTGTCTCGGATCGGCATAAGGTGGTTATGCCGAATACTAGTAGGTTACGGATCTGATGGCCTCGGCCCAGTGGAAAAACTAGCATCCTAGAGAATGTCTCGGATCGGCATAAGGTGGTTGTGCCGAATAGTTTTTCCATTGCGATTTCATAGATTGGATCTGTAAATTTCGTAGGGTGTTCAGGGCGCTGCCCTGAAACCCGCGGGGGGCGGCCCCCCTCGACCCCCCGCCTTGTATAGCGTCTTGGGTTCACATCGTTAGGTAGAATACGATTCTACGTCTAACTTGTTTTTGCAGAGAATGATGTGAATAGTATGGCCCTATATCTTATTGGAATGTATGAGATGTATGTGATGCATGTAACATTCGTTCATGGCCTGCGTGTCATGATTATTTCAGCTATTGTTAGCTGTCTATATTGTATTTAACGACCTGCGTGTCGACCTTAATGCTTGAATCTATCTTTGTAATCTTCAATTTCTAGCTATTATAGGTAGTAGCCTAGTTTTGAGGTTACAAGCTTTCAAGCATGGTGGCCTAAAGGAGTGATGTGGAGGATGGAGATCGTCTACACCTACATGGAGATGGAGATCACCATTTGTTTGGGCCATACTACTTCACGATTAAATGTGTTTATCTCGTGATATTATCTATCTTATTCTTATGCAATGTTTTTGTCATATGTTGCTTTGGTAGGATAGAATCCCTCATAAAATTAGGTGTTCATGCCCTTCCATATGTTGCACCAAAGATAATGATCACCGCATGGTAGGTCTACCAAAGTAGAGTGCCGTCGGTTATCATCATTATTTGGGGTAGATGTCGGACATCTACATGCGGAAGCATTTGGTTTACTTAACAAGGTTATCAAAACAGTTTTGGACCTTGGGGCATAGATTGGGGCAGGGCATGTTGATGTCACCCAACAAGCAAGAGTCACATAGGGATGTGATTAGCAAGGTGTTGCTTACCCATGTCACTAGTTTTCTAGCCGTGATGCCAAAGCTCACTAGGAATTAGTGAAATGAGGTTCTTGACCCACTATGTAACTTAGAGGAGTTTTGTTGCAAAACACATAGTGGGAGTCTTTTGTTAAATTGTTTAATAAAAGATGAACATAAACATAGTGCTAAACTTTGCATATTCTTTGTTGTAGATCATGTCAACTAATGCCGCATCCAGCTTCTTTTAATTTGCGATCTATTCTTGAGAAAGAAAACTCAATGGAACGAACTTTATGGATTGGTATCGCAACTTGAGAATTGTTCTCAAGCAAGAGCGCAAGGAGTATGTCCTTGAGTCTCATTATCCCGATGACTTGCCTGATAATGCTATCTGGGCTGCACGGAGAGCTTATGAGAAGCAAACGAATGATTACCTTGATGTGAGCTGTCTCATGCTTGCCACAATGTCCTCTGAGCTTGAAGCAATATGAGAACACGATGCCTACAATATCATTGTAGGGTTGCGTGGTATGTTTGAGAACCAAGCAAGGGCCGAGAGGTTCAACACTTCAAAGTCCTTGTTTGCGTGCGGAGCTTGCGAAGGAATCCCGTCACCCTCATGTGATTAAGATGATTGGCTACATTGAGAGTCCGGAAAAGCTTGGTTTTCCCTTAGCCAAGAGTTGGCTATCGATGTG
This sequence comes from Dendrocalamus sinicus, assembly GCA_036346575.1. Lineage (NCBI taxonomy): Eukaryota > Viridiplantae > Streptophyta > Magnoliopsida > Poales > Poaceae > Dendrocalamus > Dendrocalamus sinicus. The sequence goes on from CM070658.1 coordinate 4,923,767, forward strand.
ATTCTCCGATCGCTCCCCGAGCTTTGAGCCATTCATACTGAACTATCACATGAACAACATGGATAAGACCTTGGCGAGTTGCATGGGATGCTAAAAGCGCCGAGAAAGCATTAAGAAAAGCAGCAATCATGTGATGATGATGCAGAAAGGCAAGGGCAAGCCCAATGTCAAGAAAGGCGCGGTCAAAGAGTTAGCTCCGATGAGATCGCGAGCAGTTCTAAGGCCAAGCAAGTCAAGAAGGGCGTTGCTCCTAATGCATTGTTACTCTTGTAAGCAATCAGTCATTGGAAAAGGAACGCCCAAAGTACTTGGAGGATCTTGAGAAGAAGAAGGAAGTACGACTTCCTCTCCGTATAAATGTTATAGAGATCAATCTTGCTACTTCATCCACCGATTCTTGGGTATTTGATACCGGATCGGTTGCTCACCTTGCAAATCGTTGCGGGGCTAAGAAGAAGTAGAAGTTTGAGGAGGAGCGAAGTGGATCTTGGCGTTGGCAATGGAGCAAAAGTTGTTTGCGATCATTGTTGGCACCATGCCATTGTCTTTACCTTCAGGATTAGTTTTGGAATTGAATAATTGTTATTGTGTTCCATCTCTTTCCAAGAACATTATTTACGCTTCATGTTTGCAAGCGTAAGGTTATGACTTTAGATCTGTGAACAATGGTTGTTCTCTTTATTTCAAAGATATGTTCTATTGTCATACTCCATTGGTGAATGGGTTATATGTTCTTACTCTTGAAGAGTCACCGGTCTATAACATTAATGCAAAGAGGCAACGTTCGAATGATTTGAATCCCACGTTTATTTGGCATCGCCGCTAGGCCACATAAATGAGAAACGCATGGAGAAGCTCCATAGAGATGGTATTCGCACTCATTTGATTTTGAATCATTTGAGACATGCGAATCTTGTTTACTTGGCAAGATGACAAAGGCACCTTTCACCGGTCAAGGTGAGCGGGCAAGTGACTTATTGGCACTCGTACATTCGATGTATGTGGACCAATGAGCTCAACGACCAGAGGTGGTTTTCGTGATTTCATAACTTTTATCGATGATTTTAGTAGATATGGGTATATCTACTGATGAAGATAAGTCCTAATCCTTTGAAAAGTTCAAAGAATTCCAAAATGAAGTGCAAAATCATTTAGGCAAGACAATCAAGTTTCTACGATCTGATCGTGGTGGCGAGTATTTGAGCCATGAGTTTGGCAATCATCTCAAGGATTGTGGAATTGTTCCACAATTGACTCCGCCAGAACACCTCAATGGAATGGGGTATCGAGCGAGAAATCGCACCTTATTAGATATGGTGCGCTCCATGATGAGCCAAAGTGATCTTCCGTTGTCTTTTTGGGGTACGCTCTTGAAACAAACCGCTTTCACACTAAATGTGGTTCCATCAAAATCGATAGAAAAGACACCATATGAGATGTGGACAGTCAACGTCCTAGCTTGTCTTTTCTTAAGATTTGGGGATGTGAGGCTTATGTAAAACGTTTACAATCTGATAACCTCAGTCCTAAATCTGATAAATGCTTCTTTATCGGTATCCTAAGGAAACAAAAGGATATTACTTCTATAATCAAGGAGAAGGCAAAGTGTTTGTCGCCTGGCATGGTGTCTTCTTAGAGAAAGAGTTTGTCTCAAGAAGGGATAGTGGGAGCATGGTGCAACTTGAAGAAATTGGAAACACTGAAAACGTTTCAGCTCCTGAGAACCACAACAGATGAACAAACTGTTGAAGAACTCTGTTGTGGACACACCGCACCACGTGAGGTCGAGAGAGGTCACGTCGTGCACCGAGAGGTACATGTTCTTGACTACTCAACAACGGGACATATTGTTGTTAGACAACGATGAGCCTAAGACCTATGAAGAAGCGATGGTGGGACCAGACTGAGAAATGGCTTGAAGCCATGAGATCCGAAATTGAATCCATGCACAGAATCAAGTTTGGAACTTGGTTGATCCTCCCGATGGTGTTAAAACCATTGAGTGCAAATGGATTTTCAAGAAAAGATAGACATAGATGGAAATGTTCACATCTATAAAGCGCGATTAGTGGCCAAAGGTTTCAAACAAATTCAAGGTGTTGATTATGATGAAACTTTTCGCCGTCGCAATGATAAAGTCTATTCGGATCATTCTAGCGATTGCTGCATATTTCGACTATGAAATATGGCAAATGGATGTCAAAACAGCTTTCCTTAATGGAAATCTGAGTGAGGATGTGTACATGACACACCCACGGGTTTTGTCGATCCGCAATCACCGAAAGATATGCAAGCTGCAAAGATCCATTTATGGATTAAAGCGAGCATCTCGGAGTTGGAACATTCGCTTTGATGAAGTAATCAAAGGGTTTGGTTTCATCAAGAACGAAGAAGAGCCTTGTGTTTACAAAAAGGCTAGTGGGAGCGCACTCGTGTTTACGGTCTTATATGTGGATGACATATTACTGATCGGAAATGACATTCCTATGCTCGAATCATTAAGTCTTCATTGAAAAATAGTTTCTCTATGAAAGACTTAGGAGAGGCGGCATATATTACAGGCATCAAGATCTATAGGATAGATCAAGAAGGCTAATTGGATTAAGCCAAGATACGTACATTGACAAGGTGTTGAAAAGGTTCAACATGCAGATTCCAAGAAAGGATTCCTACCTATGTCACATGGTATACATCTTAGCAAGAGTCGGTGTCCTAGTACACCGATGAGCGGGATAAAATGAATGCGATTCCATATGCTTGGCTATGGGATCCATTATGTATGCCATGCTTTGTACACGTCCGGATGTCTCGTATGCTTTAAGTGCTACAAGTAGATACCGATCGGATCGGTGAAAGTCACCGGATTGCCGTAAAGAACATCTTGAAGTACTTGAGAAGAACTAAAGATGTGTTCTCGTCTATGGGGGTGAGGAAGAGCTCGTTGTAAATGGTTACACCGATGCTAGCTTCCAAACCGACAAAGATGATTTTAGATCGCAATCCGGATTTGTGTTACTGCTGAATGGCGGTGCGGTGAGTGGAAGAGTTCCAAGCGAGGAGGCGGTTGCTGATTCTACAACAGAGGCCGAGTACATAGCGAGCTTCGGAAGGCGCTAAAGAGGCCGCTTGGATCAAGAAATTTGTTTCGAGCTTGGTGTGGTGGCTAGTGCCTCCAGCCCAATGGACCTCTTTGTGACAATAGTGGGGCCATTGCGCAAGCCAAGGAGCCTAGATCGCACTGAAGTCCAAGCACATTCTACGACGATTTCATCTCATCCGCGAGATTGTGGAGAGAGCGATGTGAAGATATGCAAAGTACAAACGTATTTGAACATTGCAGATCCGTTGACAAAGCCGCTTCCCAGCCAAAGCATGAGGCTCACACTAGGGCAATGGGTATTAGATACCTACATGGTTGACTCTAGTGCAAGTGGGAGCTGTTGGTGATATGCCCTAGAGGCAACATGGAGATGTTGAATATATCACATACTATGTTTATGATACATTGCTTTGTTCCTTGAAATAGACATTATCATTATTGATCAATGAGTATGTGACTTATTCATGAGACTCTTAATGCCAAAATGTTGCTATTTCTAAATGATCCCCGATCATATATCATATGAGGAACAAATATGATTCAAAGATCAGCATATGTATTGATTGATGATCATGTCTCATGGATCATGGTATGGAGATACCAAATCAATAATATGGACATGTGTTAGTGAACATATGTTGGATAGACCCGCCATGAGACACTGCAGAGATTCCATGTGTCATTAGTTGGTCTCAAGTAGTGTTTATGTAGAATCCTTAGGCGTGAGATCATCATGGTTCCCAACATGCGTAGTAGCCTATTTTGGGACTACTAACCACTACTCCGTGAATCGGGTAGTCATAAAAGTAGTCTTCGGGTTTGCTATGAAACATGTAGTGGGATGTGAATGATCAAGATAGAATTTGCCCCTCCTTATGGGAGAGATATCTCTGGCCCTCGATGTAATGGATTATGAAAGTGCATGGCCATGCCAATGTGATTGAGAGTCAATCACAAGTTTATAATCCATCACGGAATCGAGAGAGTGATTGAGCTATTAAGAGGATGACACAGTCTCGCCTTGAGCTTAATCTATATCGTGAGGCAAAGGGATTCGTACATGAGAACATTACAGTTCAAATTGATATGATCTTTACGTATACTTTGGGGTTAATATGTCTTGCTAGAGGCCGCTATTAACAGGTGACCGGAAAGGTGTTTCGGTCGCGACCAAGTATCGTGAACCTCTGGTCGCACACTTAATGGGTTGGAACACTAATTGAATGTGATTCGGATGTGGGCTCAATTCGGATAGAGATCCGGATAGACTCCTATTGGGCCTCGGTCCACGAGGCCCAAGTGAGGAGGTCTATATATTTGGAGGCGGGGGCCGAGAATACACGCATATGTTCCTCCGAACAAAACCCTAGCCGCCACCTCCCGAGCCAAACCCTAGCCGCTCGCGAGTCTTTGTACACTCGCGATCGGAGTTCCAGCCCGGACGTGTGGATACCGTGGAGGCGCTGCTCGTTGCGGCGTTGATCGGCATCAACAAACTACGATTGGATCTGCTCGTGGTGTGGTTGATCGCGTGGAGGAGCGATCTGTTGGGACGATCGGCTACTTCCACTACTACCTCGGCGCGTGTGGTTGGATCGGCTTCTCCAACTCTTCTTCATTTGCGCTGCGCGTCTAGTGGTAACGATCTATGATCCCTTCTTAGCATGATGTCCTGGTGTGCGCGGTAGAAAATTTTTATTTTCGCTATCGTAGCCTCGCGCGCGTCCTTCAGGGAAAAGGTCGGGAACTCTTCTTTTAGATCCTCTTCACGCTCCCAAGTTGCTTCCGATTCTGAATGGTTGCTCCACCGTACTTTCTGAACTTGATAACCTTGTGCGCGTGCGGCGCTCTGCTTCCTCAATATCTTGACCGGATATTCGGATAGGTGAGGTCCTCCTTTACGTTTATTTCATCTAGAGGCATCTGCTTCTTCGGAACTCGAGACACTTTCTTAGTTGAGACACATGAAAGACGTCATGCACCTTTGTGATTGTGGTGGAAGCTCCAACCGGTAAGCAACTTCTCCTCGTTTAGCCACAACAGAAAAGGTCCAATGAATCGGGAGCTAGCTTTCCACCGACTCCAAAACGTCTCATTCCCTTGAGTGGGGACACTTTCAAATAAACATGATCTCGTGTGCAATTCTAACGTTCTTGACGATTGTCGCATAGCTTTTCTCTCGGTTTGTGCTGTTTTTTAATCATCTGGATTAGACGAACTTGTTCTTCGCTTGTTTTAGCACATCTGGTCCAAACACTTGTCCTTCTCCTGTTTCCTTCCAATACAATGGAATCCTACACTTTCGCGTATAGGGCTTGAAGGAGACATTTGCAAACTGGATTGATAACTATTGTTGTAGGAGAATTCTGCATAGGGCAAACTCGATCCCAATTACTCTTGTTTGCCAAGATACACAAGCTCTCAACATGTCTTCGAGATTTGATTTACTCTTTCTGTTTGACCATCCGTCTGCATGGATGATAAGCTGTCTTGAAGTTTAAATTTGTGCCCAAAAGTTCATGTAGCTTTTGCCAAAATCTCAAGTGAACTGGTTCCTCGATCGGACACTATCTTCTTTGGGATCCCATGCAAGCACACAATTCTTGACATGTACAACTCTGCAAGTCTATCCCGGAGTATGTGGTCTTTCTTTGGAATGAAATGGGCGACTTTTGTCAAACGATCCACTATAACCCAAATTGAATCGTGTCTGGTTTTGGTTCTTGGTAATCCAGTTGTAAAATCCATACCAATTTCTTCCCATTTCCACTCGAGGATCTGCTGCAACGATCGCAAAAGTCCCGCAGTCTCTCGGTGTTCAGCTTTAATCTGTTGGCATACATCGCACAAGGCTCACGTGATTCTGCAATTTCGTTTCATACTTGACCACCAATACCTTTCCTTGAGATCTTGGTACATCTTGGTGCTCCTAGGGTGAATTGAATATCCAGATTCATGGGCTTCCTTTAATATTAACTCCTTTACCTCTTTCTTTTCAGGTACAATAATCCTTTTCCCAAACCAAAGGGTACCTTCTTCATCCTCTGAAAATCCCGAAGCTTTTCCTTTCTTCATATTATCCTTAATCTCCTGGACATACTTGTCCTCCTTTTGAGCTGCTCTGATTTGATCTTCTAAGGTTGGTTGAACTTCCAAAGTGGCTAGGAATCCTTCCTCCACTACTTCTAAGTTGAGCCGTTGGAATTCTTCTTGAAGGCGGCATCTTGCCCTTAATCCACAGCTTGGCACAATAACTCTTTCTACTCAAGGCATCTGCTACCACATTAGCCTTTCCTGGGTGATAATGTATTCCAATATCATAATCCTTTATTAACTCAAGCCATCTCCTTTGCCTCATGTTGAGATCGGGTTGAGTGAATATATATTTCAAACTCTTGTGATCCGTGTAAATTTCACAACGGTTACCAATCAAGTAATGCCTCCATATTTTCAGTGCATGCACTACGGCAGCGAGCTCTAAATCATGCGTTGGGTAATTTCCTTCATGGGGTCGCAGCTGCCGTGAGGCATATGCTACTACCTTTCTTTCTTGCATCAGTACACAGCCTAGTCCCTGCCTTGACGCATCACAGAAGACTTCGAAATCCTTCCTAATGTCCGGAAGCGTCAACACTGGTGCAGAAGTTAACCTCTTCTTCAGCTCTTGGAAACTATCCTCGCATGGTTTACTCCATTCAAACTTCTTTTCCTTCTTCAGCAACTGGGTGAGAGGTCTTGCGAGCTTGGAGAAACCTTCAATAAATCGACGATAGTAGCCAGCCAATCCAAGAAAACTTCTGATCTCAGATACTGACTTAGGTTGTGTCCAATTAAGCACATCATTAACTTTCTCAGGGTCTACGGACACTCCTCCTGCCGAAATCACATGGCCCAAGAAAGCTACTTTCTTTAACCAAAACTCACACTTACTAAACTTGGCATACAACTGATTTTCTCTGAGCTTTTCCAAAACTATCCTCAAATGTTCGGCATGCTCTTCCTCATTCTTGGAATATATCAAAATATCATCAATGAATACCACCACAAATTTATCCAAATATTCCATGAACACCTTATTCATCAGATCCATGAAATATGCGGGAGCATTGGTTAAGCCAAAAGACATCACTGTATATTCATACAATCCATAGCGAGTAGCAAAAGCCGTCTTTGGTATATCTTCTGGTCTTATTTTCAATTGATGATAACCTGATCGAAGATCGATCTTTGAGAAAACACATGAACCTTTCAATTGATCAAATAAATCATCTATCCTCGGCAAAGGGTACTTGTTCTTAATCGTCACATCATTCAAGGATCGATAGTCCACACACATGCGAAGACTTCCGTCCTTCTTCTTCACTAACAATACTGGTGCTCCCCAAGGTGACGAGCTTGGCCTTACAAATCCTTTATCCTGCAGCTCTTCAATTTGTTTCTTAACTTCCGCCAAATCATTTGCGGACATCCGATAAGGTCTCTTGAAATTGGAGCTGTTCAGTACTAGGTTGATGACAAACTCTACTTCACTGTCAAGGCATTAGGGCAAATCTTCGGGAATACATCTGGGTACTCACTCACTATAGGTACTTTTTCGAGTCACTCCTTCACATTGTTCAAACTACACCGCTCTGGGTGGGAGTTTGACTTATACCTACTTGAATCCCATCGAGTTAGTGATTGTAACATTTCGATCGGCACAATCTATCGCCCTTTATACTTGGTTAACCAATCCATTCCAAGTATTACATCTAACCCCTTGGAGTCTATTATAATAAGATTTGCTAAGAACTTAACTCCATTTATATCCACAGTTGCGTCAAGGCAAAGCGTGTTAGTCCTCATTTCCTTTCAGGACCGGACTAGCATGGGGTTCTCGTAGTTTACTCACATCCCAATTATACTGTCAACCACATCTTTTGACACAAAAGAATGCGAAGCTCAGAATCAAATAATGCTGATGCAATTACTGAGTTGACAAGAAACTTACCCAGAACTACGTCGGGTGCATCCTGGGCTGCTTCCGCGGTTACATGGTTGAGATACCCTCTGCTCACCACTTGTGGAGTCCTTGGGGTTTGTGGTGCCCCACGGCCTTGACCTGCAGTCGGAGCTCTTGCTGGCGTAGTTCCCAGATTGAAACGAACTGGAGTCATTGCTGGGCGTTTCTGGGGACAGTTGCTGGCATAGTGCCCCATGTTCTTGCAGTTAAAGCACTGCACTCCTGCTGCTGAAGTCTTGTTCTGCGGGGGTTGGCCACCATTGTTTGCCCGGGGAGTTTGTGGATTTGGGCGGGGTCCTGAAAAGGGAGTCCTTGGCACGCTTGACTCTGAAGGCTTGTGATAGTGAGTGCGTTGGGCGGAATCGAGCTGCTTGCTCCTTGCCGGGCTTGAAACTTCCTCTTCCGATTTTAAATGCAGTGCGCCGAGCATCTTCTTGGACTGTTCACTAGGTCTTTGGAAGGTTGGGAAGTCATTGGATACCAGCTGCACCTTGAGATTGGGGTCAAGTCCTTGCGTGAACCTCCAAATCTTGGTCGCCTCGAGGTGACCTCTTGAGATGCATACAGACAGTTGGGTGAACTTGTTCGGTATTCGAAACACTCTTGAGGTTTTCTGTTGTAGTTGGTAGAATTCTCTCTTCTTCATTTCCATTATTCCCATAGGAATATGGGCGGTCTAAAAGCCGACAAACTCCTCCCAAGTGATGGCTTGTGCATTTTGATGGGCGTGCGGTAGTTTTCCCACCATTTGGCAGCCATTCCTTGAGTGGTGAGCAGATACAAGACCTTTTCATTATCGTTGCAGAGCTAGGACCAATTTTCTTTCCACATCCTTGATCCAATCATCTACCTCCAAGGGATCCACCGATCCAAAAAAGTGGGAGGCCTTGTCCTCATGAATTCTCCCAACTTAGACTGGGTGCACGGTTGGGAGCATCTTTGGTCTGGTTGCACTTGGTTTTGTGCTAAAGCTTGAAGAAGCTGAAGTTGCATGGCCATCATTTGCTCCAAGTTGGGGGCTGAGCGGGAGGTGGTGGAATGTTGTCCTCGGCTGGTTGTTGGCGTCACTTTGCTGCCCGGTTGCTCCTCGTGTTCACCATCCGGCGGTTTAGGTTAGCGGTAGGTAAGAGGAAATAGCAAAGGTAAGAGATTAGGGAACTAAACCACATCCCAAGCCAACACACAAGAAAGAACTAGCAACCACTTAGGGAATACTTTATTAAAATCAAGATAACTCCAAGGATGGCTGTACCACAAGTGCACATAGGCTCCGGCACACCATCTAGCACACCAAAACATAACAATAAGCGTTCTAAGGACGCGGACATTTTATTTGGGTACTACGGACTCCAAAAGACTACTAATCCTCTCCAAAGACGCGCTCCTCAGGGTCTTCTTCCGGGTCCTCTTCTGGATCTTCCTCCGGGTCTTCCTGGCGCTCTCTCACGTGGTGACGTGAACAGTCACACTCGGCCGAGGCACGATTCTGATGGAGGCGATCGGCGAGAACGAAGGAGAAGGCTTGCGCTTCTTGAGAGTAATGACAGGTGGCGGACTGGGGCGTCGCACCTTCTTGCGTGCTGTCATCCTGACGCGGAGTCCCGAAAGTCGAGCTGGTGCCGGGTTGTTAGGAGCGACGGCTGGTGCTGGTGAAGACGGCGTGTAATCAACTACGGGTGAAGACGGCGCGTAGTCGGCTGCGGCCCGGAGACGTCCCAACTCAAACTCAGCTGCCTGGCTCTGGAGAAGCTGTGCGCGAAGCGTATCCGAATGCTGGTAGCTGGAAGTGAGTAGCATCCGCAACTGTCCGATCTCCTCTAAAGCCCTGGAGTAAGTGACTGCCATCGCCTGAGTTAGCTGCACCTGATGCGACAGTCGAGGATCGTCAGCTGGAATATCAAAGGGATCTGGATACCTCTGTCCTACCCTGGGGTTGATGAAGAAGCAAAAAGGGGACTGGTGCACAGCATCCTTGTGCAGATGGCACAACTCGTCAATGGCGAGGCGTCTTTGCGTCTGGATCACGTCAAACAATGGGACCGAGGGTGCTTGATGGGGTAGGTGTGGGACTTGAATTGCTCTTCCCGTGCATACAGGAATACCTCCATCGTCCAAGAGTCTCGATCCAGGATCCGCGTCTTCCGACCCCTGAAGATGGGCGGCTGACGGTACTCCAAACACTGCATCAGCTGCCGGAGAAGGCTAGCGAATGCTCCAGCATCCTCTCCATGTGAGTAGTAGTCCTACGGGGCAGCGGAGGATGAACCAGCCATCTACAAAGTTTGAAATAAAGGAAGAGATTAGTAAAAGTTTTAACAAATGGAGTTGGAGACAAGAACGAGATTCTAAGTAGGAAGAGAGTAGAAGCAAAGAAGCTTACACATTTTTAATATACTCTTTTTATAAATATAAGTCCTTATGGTTTGCCATTCCTAACCTAGGTCACGTCCTCTATCAAATTGGCTCGATACCATCTCTGTGGGGCCCTGATTACAAACCCGGACCCTCTATGTATTACAAAGACTAGTCCCAGATCAAAGCTAGTGCACACAATCAATGAATGGGAAACATCACCATCAACGATTTATTACAATAAATAAGAGTATCGACCACCGGTCACCTTATTACATTGGAGGTTTCAAGACCTCGCACAATCAAACACAGCGAAGCAAAGCGAAATTAAAGTAGACCCATCAAGATGCCACGAGCGATTGATGAGGAAGCGCGACCTAGTCCTCCGAAAAGAATCCATCGCCGCCACAAGCGGCGATGAGTCGTAGTCACCTTCTTGAGCTTCAACTTCCTCTGAGATTGTATTTTTAAGTGTAGCATGTGAGTACATAAAGTCTCCGCAAGTCTTGGGAAAAATGCATAGATGCAAGGCTTGACAAAGGAAGGCCATATGGTTCTTTTGCACAAAGCAGTATTTTAAATTCCATTACTACTAATTATTTTCGAAGGCATCAATTTAATGAAGTAAATGTTTTTACCGAATTAACTTTCTAGTGAAGGTTCCAACTACCAACACTAGCTAACCAATTACCATTGGTCAAGTTTTTAAACTGCGGGTTCCATCCACCCTCTCTGGCTCCATCCGCCAGGATTCCCTTCCGAGAGTTCCCTCCACCCTCGGAATACAAAACTTTTGATTTCAAAACAAAGCCAGAAATCTACCATGTGAATGCATTCCTTGCCCGCCCTTGACCGTGGGCACGGCTATTCGAATAGTTTTACACTCTGCAGAGGTTGTACAACTTTACCCACAAGAGATAAATTATCCTAAAAGTCAACACGCTTCCTTTGGCATGAGACCCGGATAAAATACCACAAAGCCTTTACCTTACTCTAATCTAGCTAGATACCACCCATTGAGGTTTCACATGAGAAGGGTTAAATCCATGTCTGAAGTCCTCTTGCGCCATATGAGTACAAGAAATCCTGTCCCTCACTTGTGAATAACCACCCATCCTCGGCATCCACTTTCCACTGGTGGTAGCTAAACTAGACTATCATAAGTTAGTCACCTAGGTCGCACCCATATGGACTTGTGGTTGTACGGTTAATGCTCGATTTGGACAAACACAAGCGTCGGTCCTTAATTGACTAGGGTGGAACATACACTTAACAAGTTCTCGTGCTTATCGCACCAACCCAAACAGCCATCCACCCTAATCTAAACCAACTTTCACATTTTTATTTTATTTCAAACTCACATGACAACTTCAATTGCCACTTAACTTTCAAACACCAGTTTTAATAATAAATAATAATTTCCCATTTTCAAGATTTTCCAAAGTTATTAGATAGCAAGACTAAGCATTAACCTACCATTCTAATATTCACAAAGATTAATAGTAATCTCATTATTGAGACAAAGGGAGTTCTAGGTGACAATGTACATGGCAATCAAAGTCAAATGAGGGCATAACAAGGTTGGAATAACTAATTCCTAAAGACTTGAAGTAGTGACTTTATGCAAATAGCAATGCACATAATTTAAAATAATTAAAACGTTTCGAAATCATAGGTTCAAGATGATCAAAGGAGACTTGCCTTCTTGCAGGGTCTCTGGGTCTTCTTGCTGCTGTGAAGAGGGTTCGTTGACAACGTTGGAATCTACGCGAGAAAAGATAAGGCAACAAAGCAAATAAATACAAATAAAATTCAAATAAAATCCAAAAATTCAACAGAGGCCATAGTTGGATAGATTATGATATTAGATGAATTTAGAAATTTGAATGGCTGGATTTGGAGTTAAAATGAGAAAGTTATGCTCATTTGAAAATCTCAGATTTGAATAAATCGAGAAATTCCCAAATTTCTGACAGGTGGGGCCCGCTGGAATATTAGATTTTAATTTCTATTTTTATTCTCGAGAGATCGACGGGTGGGGCCCATCGAGCGAGTAACCACTGGTGGTCACTGACATGTGGGACCCACTGGACAGTGAGCCCACTGACTTAACCTCTGACATGTGGGACCCTCTGGACTCCGGGCCCACTTGTCAGAGACCAGCTCAGAGGTGGGGCCCAGCGGCGATCGCCAGCGCAGGAGCGGCGGCCGCGACGAGTGGGACCCACTTGTCGGCCGGAAAATAAACGAAAAACTCAACCTCGCGCGCGAGCAGAGGCTCGAGCGCCGAGGAGTCGGGAGAGGAGAGCGGCGGTGATAGCCAAGTGAGCGGGAGGCTGCCTACCCAATAAGGGTAGGTAACCCTCTTGAGGGGTACCTTGGGTGGTCCGGCGGCCGTGAGCGGAGGCAAGGTCGTCGGCGGCAAGGAGGCCGAGAGGTTCGGCGGTGCGTGATATGTAATCCTGGTGCGGAGGGGGTCCGATTGGAGGGGTCAACGAAGTGCGGCGGCGAGCGGAGAAGGTCGGCGACGAGGAGGTGGCGGAGTCGCTCGGGTCCTCCGACGCGACGGCGCTCGCGCGGGAGGAGGCGGCTGAGGTGTCGGGGAGGTTCGTCCGGCGCGAGGAAGCTCGAGGTGGCGACGCGGGCTCCGAGACGACCGAGGCGGCGCGAAGCTCGCGGAGTTGGGCGGAGCTCGGGAGAGAGCGCCGCGGTCTTTGGGTGCTACGAGGCTCGGGGAAGGAGGTGGAGCGCTCCGGGACGTGGTGCGAGAGGAGGCGAAGCCGAGGGGCGGCTTTTATAGGGCGGAGGAGGGGTCACGGCCGCGGGATTGCTCGCCGGAGATCTCGGGGGCCGGCGGGGAAAGTTTGGGGAAAAAGGAAATAGGGGGCCGGAAAGGGAAGGAACGCACGGGCGTTGGGGATTCGCTTCCCCGGGGCTCGGGTTGCCAAACCGGGAGAGCGAGGAAGGCAAGGCGGATTCGGCTCGAATACTGTCGGCGAAAAGGAAAGAGGGAGGAAGAAAGGAAGGAGCGGCTCCGCGGGGCACGGATCCGGCAGTAGGGCCGGTGGCGGCGGGAGCAAGGCGCGGCGGCGCCGGCAGGCGGGGCCCGCGGGTCAGTGGGGGTGAGGGCGGGAGTGAGAGCGGGTGGCTGGATGGCCCGCGCGGAGACTCGGCTCATCCGAGCCGTCCACGCGTCGGGCCGGAGGAAGGCGGCCGCCGGTGACGGCCGGGCCAGCCCGGGACAGACGAGGAGAGGGAGGGGTGGCTGGATTGGCCGAGCGGCGACGTGGGCGGATCTGGGCCGTCCACGCGTCGCACCGGAGGAAGGGTAATTTTATTTTCTGATTTAGATTTTCGAAAGGCTAGAAAATTATTTAGGCCTCGAAAAAATATGAAAATACCTCCAAAAATTCCAGAAAAATTCACGAAGTTCTGGAGATATTTTGGATTTAATAAAATTATTTCCAACTATTGTTGATATTTAATTTTCATACTTTGAATTACTTTTTAAACTCTAAAAATAGTTTTAAATTCGAGAAAAATCCGAAAGGCAATTAAAAGCCAAGTAAAATCCAATTACCTTAAAATAATTAATTTGAATTTAAATTTTTCAAAAAGCCAAATTTTTGGGATGTGACACTGTTGCTATTTTATTTTATGGATTCATTGGCCTTTGCTAACGCTTCCCGTCAAGAAATTTTGCGTGAAAAAACGGTCGCCAGTTTCATCGGTCCCTTCTATAGATGTTTTGTCTGATGAGTCTAAACCAGCACGTTTGTAAGCACGGTGACTTTTGATACGTTCTTGTTTGTTAGGGTGCTTAGATATGCTGTTCGTATTGTGCTCTGCATGCGGTCGGCAATAGAGCATGCATATTTTTGTATAAAAAATATCTGAGTACGGTAGTATGTTCTTCCTATTGTGATCTACTAATTGCCCACCTGTTGGTGTTGTAGATATGTGATTGACCGAATTTTTTCTATTTTAGCCTTTTTTTTGAAAAATATTCACATTTAGACCCCTGGTAGTTTTAATTCCGATTTTGGACCCAGGGGGTCGGAGCCGTGACCCACGGCGCCGAGGTAACACATCTCGGCGCCGAGGTGCCAGGCCCGCACCAGCGTGGTGGCCTGCGTGGCGCCAACGTGGCAGCACCTCGGCGCCGTGGGTCGTGGCTCCGAGCTCCGAGCCGTGGATCGTTCTTGTGATCTTGAACTTTCCCGTGTCCTTCTGTTTCCTAGCACAAACCCTCCATTCACATGTTTCCTTCTCGCACACAACTGTGTACCTCCGCTCCACATACGAATGCCTCACCTTGAATGGCCTTTACGATCATGAATACTCCTGCAGCCACCTTTTCAATGCTGACAAGTCCTCAAACACCATGCCCTTCTCAATTGTCATGCTTGACCCGGCCTCAGGAGCATCTAGCAACTCGTCATCCCTTCCTTCTGCATAAGCCTCATGGGAATGCCTAAGATCGCTGAATTCATGAACTGATGGATCCCGGCCAGGGCAATAACGCCTGATCAGCTCAATATCACTTTCGGTCAGCTCTCCAAAAGGGCGGTCATCATCAGAATCAACGGCCCTAGCGATCTCGTAAGGCTCCAGATCATCCACAATTTGAACATCCACACTGTTGGAGTCCCTACAGACTTCTTCAACGTTGCCAGATGGAGCAACGGGAGGAACACCCACATTATCAGGAATGTCTCCTACATCATAAGCACGAAAACGATGGGATTGAGACAAAAGAATGGAATGACGGGAAAAGGTTAAAGAGTTGCTCGACACTTACTGGGATGATCCTGAGGGGCCGCCACGACATCATCAGTCCGACATTCAACTCGAACTGGTTGAGAAATCTGAACCTCGTTCGGGGCAGATAGAGCATCGGGCACCTCAGGCACTTCTTCCACATCCACCGCAAGGTCCGGTAACGGAGGGTCAAAGGGTGCCTGATCACCTAGTTCTGGTGAATAACCATGAGGGGTGGGATCAATGGACACCTTCCGCACAACAAGGTCCAAACATTGGAACTCATTCCTCATAACCAATTTGACATATTTGTCCCACTGATCCTCACAACCAATTAAGATCAACCGCCTTAGAATTGTGTCTTTCGAACCGAAGTGAAGTAACCCCTCAACTGTGATGCTCTCCTCATTTGCATGACAATGTAGCTCCTCTGCCCTAGCAACCAACTCACTAAACGACGGCGATCCTTTGAATATCGAGGCACCCTTTGCATTTCAACAAATCGAACATTTCCATAATCATCACTTGTCACACTGCCTCCATGATATAGGGTGACTAGGTTGTCCATCTAGTTCATACAGAAAATCAAACTTAATACCTTTAATCGAAATTGGATACTACATAGTAACTAATAAGTACCTAGTCACTAACTAAATGCTACCTAACTTCAAGCCAACAAGTTAATGTCAACATTGTAAAAGCAAATTACCAACAAGTTAACGTCAACATGGTAAAATGAATAATTTAATATAATTATAGGTTTGCGGGTTTTCTATTATGTATCGCCTTAGGATATTAGTACCATACTCACGCCTCCCACCCCCGTTGACATTTGACTTCAATACTACACTAAGACTTGAACACAGTGATTTCTCTATCACACTGGCCCATCCTACAGGCCACAGCATCGTTTCCTCTGTCCCATTTCAACGACCAAACACACTATCTAACCATGAACACATAGCACGCACAAGCAAGGGCATCAAGCAAAACCTAATGCAAGCCCATCATAATCCAAATCAAGGCTGCAAAGATCACATTTCCCACAATTGTAAACCTCCTCATCAGCAACACATATCATACACAATGCTACACCTACGTAAGAAGTAAGCATATACTTCATATATTATTGACTAAGAAGCAACCAACTGTGAAAATATACCTGATCAAAATCAACAAGGAGCAACCGACGGCGGCGGGGAGGCGGGCGGCTGGGGACGCAGGTGGGGAGGGGAGGCGGCGGCACCAGGGGACGGCACTAGTATATTTTGTCTGTCAACAGGCAGCATCAGCAGTCAACAATCGCTTATGCATACTCACTCTTTATTTTACTCATCTTCCATTTCCTTACGAATAGCACACGATATCGAAATATTTGTAGTCCATACAAAGCCCAGGCAAACGTGTGTGCATAAGCGCTATACCAGCAACAAAAAAAATGCTTAACGTAACACACACAAGATCTATACCAGCAATGCAAATTGCATGTACAAAGCTAGGTGTCCAAAAACAATATCCCATAAATTTTACTTATTCTACCAAAAATTTCTTCGGCTTAATTGCATGTACTTCGGCCGGGACGCAAAGGGGGAGCGGGCGGCCGGGACGCGGCAGGGGGAGGAGGCGGGCGGCGGGGATGCAGCGGCCGGGGCGCAGCGGCACCGAGCGGCGGTGGGGAGGCGGCGGCTGGGGACGCCGCAGGAGGGAGGCAGCGGAACCAGGCGGGCGGCCGGGGCGCGGCGGGAGGAGGCGGCGGCGGGAGGCGAGAGGAGAAATGAAGGCGAATGAACGAAAGAGACAGAGGGAAAGGAGAAGGCCACGTGCGGCCCGGTGGCAGGGAGCTCGGCGCCAAGATCCACGGCTCCGAGCTCGGCGCCACAATCCACGGCTCCGAGCTCGGAGCCACGACCCACGGCGCCGAGGTGCTGCCACGTCGGCGCCACGCAGGCTACCACGCTGGTGCGGGCCTGGCACCTCAGCGCCGTGGACCACGGCGCCGAGATGTGTTACCTCGCGCCGTGGGTCACGGCTCCGACCCCCTGGGTCCAAAATCGGAATTAAAACTATCAGGGGTCCAAATGTGAATATTTTTCAAAAAAAGGGCTAAAATAGAAAAAATTCGGTGTGATTGATGAATGCTTTTTATGTGCATGTTTTTAGTTATTGTTGTATCTATAGATTTGTTTATAGTTATGTAGTTCTGATTGGGTTTTGGTTCTATTATTTCTGTGTTAGTTGTTGGTATTTTATTTTATGGATTCATCGTGCTCTGCTAACGCCCACGGTGAAGAAATTTTGCGTGGAAAACAGCCAGCAATTTCAGCGGTCCCTTGTGTAGATGTTTTGTCTGACGACTTTACACCAGCACATTTGCAAGCACCGTGTGATTCATGTATGTTTGTTATTACTGTTGTGTAGCTTGCGTATGTTGAATCCTTCTTGTTTTTCGAACTTTTAGAGTGCTTTCTGGTCCTTACTGTATTTCCCCCCCCCCGTTTGCTGCTCTACAGCGCGTTTCACAGATGCTAATACACTTTTCCCATGGAGGCGTCAGCATGGTTCTGTCCATTCTTTATAGCTACTTGCTTTCTCTTTTTTTTAAGCTTGTGCTTTGTATTCTTGTTTTTTACCGGTTTGTTTTCCTGCTTGTCAACATGGCAGGAGACCATTTCTTCCCGTTGGTTAGTTCTATCGATGCAACGAACAATAGAAAAAAAGGAGGTTGTCCAATTTGCTTCGCAATGCTGGTAGAACAGGTGCTATTCTTTCCTTTGAATCATATAGATTTAACCATGCTTTATTACGGGTTTTCCAGTTTTTTTCCTCTCTATTCTCTCCTTGCTTGTTCTTTTTGATTAGTTACTCTGTTCTTTATTTTGTTCTTTGGGCTAGTGGTGAAGATTTCAGCATGTTTTGTTCTATAGTTTCTATTGCATTTTGTTCTCATTTCAGGTAGCATCTACGCTTTTAATCTAGTTTCGTCTAGAGGTGCAGCCGTTTCTCTTTTTAAGGAACAAATTTCTAGCCTAAAAGGTTTGCCCACATGCTGTAGCTATGCTGTTTTTCGGGTTTTTCTCTTTGCGTTCTCTCTATGTGTTTTGCATTCTTGTACCGTCTCTTTGTTTCCCTTCTTTGAGTAGACTTTTTCTTATATTGTTTCATCCACGTATGCCAACCGATCGTACTATGGCGGTCCAGATTACGAATGTAATAGGTGTGACGCTATTTTTTGGTTTCAAGAACGGTCTCAGCATAGGAGTTATTCTAGACATCACCGAATTGTTTATAATAAGTGTTGCCAAGGTGGAAAAGTCTCCCTTCCACCGCATAAAGAGTTGCCATATCCACTTTGAGAACTCATTGGTTTTAATAAAGGTCCCCGTTCAAATGAATTTATGTGCTTGATACGCCATTACAATTCCTTGTTTGCATTCACCTCTTTAGGCGTAGATGTTGATAGAACCATAAACACTGGTGAAGGTCCTTATGTTTTCCGTATAAATGGAGTTGTTCATCATCGTATTGGTTCATTAGTCCCAGTTCAAGGACGGAAGCCTCAGTATGCTCAGCTATATATTTATGATACGTTTAATGAAATCGATAACAGACTATCTTTATTCAATAAAGAAGGTAATGGACAAGATGAGGGGGATGCTAATATTGTTGCTGCCTTGATTAGTATGCTTGACTGTTGCAACGTGTTAGTCAAAAAATTCATGCTAGCACCTGATCGGTTATTTTCTGGAGAAAACCCAGAGGTTTATATTCGGCTTATTGGCTCATCTGATAGTCATGGCGATAGATATTCTTTGCCAACTGTTCCTGAACTAGCTGCTTTGATCGTAGGTGACCTATCTTTAGAGAATAACAGATTTGATATAGTTGTTGAGACCCATTACAGTGAGCTAAAGCATGTTTCGTCTTTGAATCCCAGTCTTATGTCTCTTCAGTATCCATTGTTATTTCCATATGGGGAAAAAGGCTTTCATCTTGGTATCAAGTATAAAGAGACTAGCGACAGTGTTTCTTCAGCTAGAGATGAAGTATCTATGCTTGAATACTATTGTTATGAATGTCACTACCGTAGAAATGAACCAAATCCTTATACATGTTGTGGTCGGCTTTCAAATCAGATAGAGGTTGATTGCTATTCATGTCTTGAAGCAAACCGCCTTTCATTTAATTTTGTCAACCAAGACGTGTTGAGGTCAGAAACATACCAAGGTATTTCAGATGCGCTTGGTGAGGGCACATCGCAAGGCAAAAACATTGGAGTCAAAATTTTGCTTCCTGCGAGTTTCACTGGTGGACCTCAATATAATGCTCTCAATTATCAAGACGCTATGGCCATCTGTCGTGAATATGGTGCTCCTGACTTGTTTTCTACTTTCACCTGCAACTCCCGATGGCCAGAGATTGTTGACGCACTGAAATACGAGCCTGGGCAGAAATATATTGATCGTCCTGATATTGTAACTCGAGTCTTCCATATGAAGCTTACCGAATATATTTCTGATATTAAAGGTGGCTGCACTTTTGGTCCTGTCCAAGAAGGTTAGTCCGGTTTTTTTGTATACATATACCTTTTTCCCGTCCTAGAAGTAATCCTTTTTTATTTTATCCTCTGAGTACTTTTTTGTGTGTAGTAGTTTTATACACTATTGAATTCCAGAAGAGAGGGTTACCTCATGTTCACACTCTCATCTGGCTTGCTCACCATGACACAGACCTAAGTGCTGACTATATAGATAGCCTTATATGTGCTGAGATTCCTAATCCAGCTATTGACCCACTTGGATACGCTCTTGTTGATGAATTTATGATACACGGTCAATGTGGAGATTTAAACAAGAGATGCCCATGTATGAAAGATGGCTTGTTCTCAAAATGATACCCTAAAAAATTCACCCAAGAAACGATGATTGATAAATCTGGTTTTCCAGTGTATCATCGACAAGATGACGGTCGTTTCATCATCAAGAATGGAATCAGACTGGATAACAGATGGGTTGTTCCATACAACATTACTTTGCTCAAAAAATTCCAAGCTCATATCAATGTTGAATGGTGCAATAAAACAAATCTTGTGAAGTATTTGTTTAAATACCTTACTAAAGGCCAAGATAGAGCAAAGATAAATTTCTCCAGCAGTAACCAACCATCAGGCTTACCCAATTCAGCCGCTAAACAAGGAATAGATGAAATTGTTTGTTGTAGGGGTGGCCCCCACCTAAGCCCAGCAGGCCTGTTAGGAGGTTATAAGAACCAGAGTAACATGTGTAATGACTCAAATGCCCCTAATGGGGATGTACGGATGTAAGGGCATAATTGTAAAAGTATACTCCATATGAATATATATATCAGGATGAGGGGGAGGGTGAGAAGGGACACCTCCACCTCTCTACTACCATCTCTCTCTATTTGGTCTGTAACCACAACATTGTTGATTATATCAAATGCAGGTAATACTTTGTGCATTTAATGGTGTTTGCCTTGCTATAACAACTTATGTAGAGTTCCCCTTATTTTCTCATTTCTTATTAACAGTTTCTTATACGAATTCATATATGTTTACCTATATAGATTTTTGTTTTTAGTGCTTTTGTTTTTGCGTGTTCTACTGATGCTTTCTTATATGAACTATATATATTTGTTTCTATGCAGGTGTTTCCTATTGAAAACTAATATTTCTGACATGCGTCATTTTTGTATATATTTAGCCATCATTTTACCCTCATATTTTTTGCATTTTGGGATCATTTATCATCATTTACACGCTTTTCTATATTTAATTGCTCGAAATGGGGCTATTTTACACTTTTCTATATTTTTCTGCAAGCCGGCGCGATTGAGGCACATAAACGACAAATTTGGACTGCTCCGTACAGATGTGCGCGTCAACACAAATGCGTAGGATCTTTCCGCGATGAAATCGGAGTTTCCAAGGACCAAAAAGAAGAAAACACTAATGGGGAAGGGCTTCTTCGTAAACCCTAGCAAATTTGAGGACTAAATCGCAAATTGGAAATCGCATCTCCTAAAGCCAGCTGTCACCCCAGATTTCCTTTGAGCCCGGTCTTCTCTTTCTTCATCCCCTTGCTTCTTCTCCCCCTTCCCCCTTCTTCTCCACCGTCGGCGCCGGCGAGGGCCGGGCCTTACCTCGCCGGCGGCTGCCCCGTTTCCTTCTCCACCCTGTTCCACCGCACCACCTGTCTCCCTCTTTTGTCGCTCCCCACCGCTCTTCCAACTCCACCACCGGCGCACCACCCGCCTCCACACCTCTCCACCGCGCCTCCTCTCGCCGCTCTGCGCCGCCTTGTCCGGTGCGCCTCCGCCGCTCCCCACCACATCCTATCTCCGCCACTCCTCCTCCTTGCTCTTTCTCCGCGCCGCCTCCCTCCGCGCCGTCCGCTCGGCGCCGCCATCTCTTCTCCACCTGCGCGCCGCTCCAGATCCACGCGCCGCCGCCTTCTTCCTTAGCCCCCTCTTGCTTCTCTTCTCCTCCTCCCTGCTCACCTCCCTTCTCCGGCCGCCATCACAAGGCGCCGCCTCCTCTTGTGCGCCGCCGCTCTACGGCCACCACCGAACCGACATCAACGGCGTCCACATCTTCCCCAACTCCGACTTCTTCCACTTCACCGACCCCTGCTACTCTACGGTGCCGCCGATCTCTTCTTCCTCTACCGTGACCACTGTCGATCTTCATCATCTCCACCGACGGTGATCTCTCCACTGCCTCAACTTCACCTCGGCCACCACCTGCTACATCTTCTTTCTCGGTTGATTCCTTCTACCACATCTTCTATTCTCAGTTACTATTACTACATGAACTGTGAATGTTAAACTGTTGATTTGTGCTCTGTCACTGTGATGTATGATCTGTGGTTATGTTATCGTGACCTGTTAATCTAAGGTCTGTTATTGTGATATATGTTCTGTTATTGTGCCCTGTTCTGTACTTCTGTTATTGTGATTAGGTGTTAATTTGTTATTTGTTCTATTGTCAGTGGGTTAGTGTTTTGTCTGTGATCAATGTTCTTGTAGTGTGTTCGTGTTAGATGTCAGTGTTAGTTTCTGTGGATCTCCTTGTGTGTTGTGCGATTTAGCGAGTCGGCGACCGTCTCCCTTCCCCATCTGTCTCGACTCTCTCTTTGCTTCTAATCCTCCCTTGTGCTTCTCGACCTCCCTCTTTGCTTCTCTCAGTGGTCGTTCGATAGGTAAGTCGTACGTGTGTTCGTCGTGGTATTTGTTTGTCCTGCCATCGTCGTCTAGTTGGCCGTCGACCATTTTCTCCCTCGTTCCCTCTTGACTCCCTCCGTGCTTCTAGACTCCCCCAGTGCTTCTCGACTTTCTCTTGCTGTCTCGCGGTCGGTAGTTAGTTATATCGTCGATCGGTAGGCGTTGTTGTCCGTGTGTCGTTTGTGTCGTAGTCGTGTTGTTCGTTCGGTCGTACGACGTCTATTCGTACGGTCATTCGTTCCATCGTCTTTTGATTGTTTAGTTGTTCGTCGTATCGTCCGTGTGAGTTAGAGTTCGTTCGGTCATTTTAGTAGCTGTTTTAGGTTTAGTTTTTCCCCGTTTCGTTTGACCTAGCTTTAGCTGAGCACCGGTAGCTCAGTCTAGTCCCTGTGGAGAACACGACACTCGCCGCTATTTCAGTGGCAACCCGTGCACTTGCGGGTGTGCTATTTTTGCATGATCAATTTCTCTATTTAAAAATATAGATATTTGTCTCGTGTGAAGCGATTTGGCGGCTATTTGAGTTTGAGATACATGGGTGGATGCCTTCTATTGAGCGCTTAGCTGTGCATATGCCTGGTATGAACAGGGTTATGTATCATGAACAGGCAGATCTAGAACAGATTGTTACAGATCCAAGAGCTTACAAAACTACGCTAATTGAATGGTTTACTGCTAATCAACAATTTGAAGACGCAAGATCTTGTACCTATTATCAGTTTCCATCAAGATGGACATGGGATGTTACTCACAAAAAATGGAAAAAAAGAAAATGGGCAGCCTCAAAGATTGGTCGAATATATAACATCCATCCGACAACTGGTGAGCTATTCTATTTGAGAATGCTTTTGATGGTTGTTTGTGGAGCGCAAAACTATGAAGATATTAGAGTTTTCAACGGTGTGTGCTACCCTACTTTCAAAGAAGCCTGCAGAGCTCGCGGGTTAGTTGGTGATGATACAGAATGGTATATGCTATTTGATGAGGCAGTTGTTTGGGCTACAACGCATCAGCTTAGGCATCTTTTTATGGTGGTGCTCTCTTTCTGCAGTATAGTTAATCCACAAAACTATATCGCATATTGGACTTTTCTTGCTAACGATATGGCATACAGAATACGACAAGGATTACAAAATCGAACATATTCAATACCGGATAGTTATTTGCAGTGCCACCTGATAAAGGATTTGTTTCTTATGTTCTCAAAAAACGGTCTTAACTTTGGCACATATAATATAACCACTGAATTAGTACATGGTGATCCTACTTACGTAATCGACATGTAAATCAAGAGTTAGCATATGATCGCGCTATTTTGGCAACAGAGGCCCAAATGATGTATGCCAAACTAAATGCTGAACAGATGCTATATATAGCAAGATTCTATCATGTCTTCTTGATAGTAAGGGTGGATTCTACTTTGTGTCGGGACATGGAGGTACTGGAAAAACATTTCTTTGGAATGCTATTATAGCGACTCTAAGTGCAAGAGCTCAAATAGTCCTTGTTGTAGCTTAAATGCAGGATTGCTTCGCTCCCACTTCCGTGGTCGCACACTCATTCCCGTTTTAGAATACCTCTTGATATCAATGAAAGAACTTTATGTAATATACCACGTGGAACAATGCTAGCTGAACTTATTATCAAGACTTCTCTAATTCTCTGGGATGAAGCTCCTATGACACATAGACATTGTTTTGAAGCACTTGATAGAACACTACGTGATGTTATGTGTGCTGAAGATACTAGCTACACGACTGTACCTTTTGGTGGAAAGCTTCTTGTGCTTGGTAGAGACTTCCGGCAAATATTGCCTGTTATCGAAAATGGTACTAAAACAGAGATTATCGAAACATCACTTATTAGATCTTCCCTCTGGAAGCATGTTGAAATACTAAAGCTAACTACAAATATGAGACTTCATAATGCAGCTCTTTCAGTTACAGAACGCGATGCTCTTTCTGCCTTTGCTCAGTGGATACTTGATATTGGAAACGGCCAAGTACCGATGACAAAAAACAAGGAGAAACTCAGCCATCCCGGATAACTATTCCGAAGATCTTTTGTTATTCTCTACTAGCAACAGCCTAGATGCATTAGTGGATGCTACCTATGATTCGTTCTCTGTCAACTACCAAAGTAGCATGTATCTTGCGAGCGTGCAATTATTTGCCCAACCAATACTATTGCTAATGAGCTAAACATGGCTGTTTTTAGCGAATCCACGCCATACAAGAGAATATCTCAGTTTTGATTCCATTTCTCAGTCTGACACTCATATTGGTGATGCTAATCTGCTATATCCACCTGAATATTTGAACTCTATAGCAGTTAACAATTTCCCGCAACATATTATCTCTTTGAAAATAGGCGTTCCAGTAATGCTTCTAAGAAATATAAATCAGTCTATGGGTCTTTGTAATGGAACACGGCTAATCATAACAAAGCTTGGTGATCGAGTGCTTGAAGGACGTATAATTACTGGCACCAACATTGGGCAATCTATCTGTATTCCTAGAATTGTTCTAAATGCAACAAGCCCTCGTTGGCCTTTTACTCTTCAGCGGCGACAGTTTCCAATCAGACTTTCATATGCAATGACTATAAACAAAAGTCAAGGGCAGACTTTAAACAAAGTTGGCATATATCTGAGAAACCCAGTCTTTTGCCACGGACAATTATATGCAGCAGTATCCCATGTTACATCACGTGCAGGCTTGAAGATACTTATCGAAGACAGCAGCGGTGCTACTTGTGCTGAAACAAAAAATATAGTATATAGAGAAGTGCTCGCTTCTATATAATACTTTTTGCTATTAGTATTTCTTCCCCTTCTTGTTTACGCTTCGCTCTTCAAAAAACTATCCCAAACCACCGATTATACGACAACTGTTTGCCAAATACATTTCTCCTTATATACCTCATATGTGAATCTATATGCGCACATTTTATCGTAAATATAAGTCACATGCTCACTTTTGCTGCTCTCTGGACTTTCCTGCTGCTTCAGTCTATTCTTAAAACAATCCAACGCAGGTGGGCTTAGTGGTTTCACATTTGTGCTTGTTACTAAAAACCGCAATATATATGTACTTATTTGCTCATACATAACATAGCTGGTCTCTTTTCTTTATTGTTTACCAGTCTGTTATAAACATAGCTTTCATCATTCTGTAATACACATCTGTTTCTATAGTGCCTACTACCATTTTGTAATACATGTCTGTTTCTATGACACTTGATCTATAGCCTTATCTCTTGTGCAGGTTCTCCACTATGTATACGCGACTAAATCGCATCAATCGAGCTTCGCACAAGTGGAAAATCCTTGTCCGTCTAGCACGCCTTTGGGAGTTTTGCAGCCCACAAGATGCAACAAACGTGTACCATCTAGATTTTATCATGGTTGATCAAGAGGTTTTTGCTTCTCAATTCATTTACCTGCATGTTCTATACAAGCTGTATTCCTTTTTCTTTTACAATGGTTATCCCTTTAATATATACAGTATTATTATCAGCTTGATATTTCTTTTTGTATTTTCTTACATATACAATAGAGTTATTTCTTATGCTTTAAAAATAATTACAACTCTTTTTAGGGTCATCTTATGGAAGGAGTAGTGCCCCAAAGATGGCTTGATAGATTTACATCTTTGTTGAAAGAAGGATCCATCTACAAATTTGAATATTTCGAAGTTCTTGAAGCAAAGCAGACATATAAAGCAGTTGATAATACCATTTCTGCTCGATTTTCAAAGTATACAAAAGTTAACGAGATATCACTGGAGCCAGATGGTTTTCCCCTTTATGCATATGATGCGGTGCCTTTTTCTGTCTTAAACACTCATGTCGGCAAAAAAGACTTGCTATCAGGTATAAATACGTTCATAGTTATACATCTAGTGTGTTGCTTTCATGCATCTACATTTTCTTCTTTTTTATGTACTCATTTGCTTTCTATATGTGTTAGATGTCATTGTCCTCATAACTGGTGTCTCACCAATTATGCCAACAACAACAAAACTAGGTCCAACAGTTAAACACACTGTCAGAATAACAGATGGAAGGTATATAGGCTTTCTGCAACTTTTTGCTTCTTAGTATTCATTACTGTTTATGGCCATATTAACTTTCATAAAACATTTTTGCCTTACATTTGATCCACAGTGAGGCAGCAGCTATAACGTTATGGGGCAAGCATGCTGAATCGTTCGATGTTGAACTTCCTTTTACTGACTCGCAGACCACACCGATTATTGCTTTGTTCGTAGGCATGTCGGTTGGTACATACTCAGGTTTATACCGTACCTCTTTCGTTTATCGATTGCACACAGGCAAAAACTAACCTTTTTGCTTTTCCTCGCCCTCTCCATTTCCAACACGCATTGCTTGTTTTATATGTATGCTCAGGCCAGCTCGCCTTGCAAACCGGTTCAGCATCAAAGTGGTATATAAATATACCAATACCAGAAATTCACACTCTCCAAAGCATGTACTGTTCATCATCCTTTTTTGCAATCAGTTAGGCACTTATTCAGCTAATAAAATGTTTTTAAGCTGCACTGTCTGCATTCTTCTTCCTTTTATTAACGATGTTGTATACAGAGTCACCAGCCGCTCACACGAAATTGAATGGCAAGGAGATGCTCATAACCATAACGCTCCAGTTTTGACAATAGTGCGCGAGCTAATAGACCTCATACCTCATGAAGTTTTGGTATGCCACTATAGTTCAAACATATGTATACAGCCTAGCGTTTTCATAGGCTACAAACTTATAACTTTCAAATATATTCTATACAGGGTCAATGATACAGACTTACCGTCCTTATCACCGACTTGGTGCCAACACAATCATGGTGGTATATATCATGCTCTGCGTGCTGGAAAAAGACTTTCCCAGAAGGAGATGGATACAAATGTCAAAGATGTGATGGCACAGTGGCAGAACCAAGGTATGTAAATATTCACACAGTTGCGAGCTTCAAGTTCTTATTCTTATTAATGCTTACCTAACCAAAGACATATAATACATAGCATATTTATCTTATTTTGGAACAGATACAAAATAAACGTCTATGGCACTGATCCTGGTAACAATGAGCCAACCACACGTGTTTATGTAGAGTTTATGTTCTTTGGTGACATGGGCCAACAATTAATAGGAAAGCCCCCTATGCTTTTAGTTGCGACAGCTGAAGGCCAGCCAAACCATGTTCCGCCTGAGATTAAAACAATTATTGGCCAACAATATGAAATTATTGCTGAAATGTCCCAAGGATCCTTACAGAATGATGCTCCAACATTCCATGTATGATCAATAGTAGCTCAAGCACATCAAAATATACTGTTGTCAGCAAACAACCCAGGCGCCTCATCATAGCGACCACGAAACACAAAGCTATGAGCATCAACAGGAGCACCCTCTTCCTCTTCCATCAACACCACCGCCTCCTGCTCCTACATATGCGCAAACAACTACTCCAGTAACAGCAGTGACTGCTCATACCCCACAGGTAAAAAATACATAGCTGTTTACTTTCCACGAGCTCTTCATACGCTATACAATTTATATGCATGATGCTTCTTCTATATATTTATTCATCTCTGACCACTTACATATCTATTGCAAGATATCCTCGGCACTGCACCATCAGAAAACACCACATCCGCCACGGATGCAGCGAGCGATTTACTGACCTCATCCACAGAAGAAAACAAAAAGTATTCCGTTTCAGCCTAACACACTGTTACTAACGCCGTTATCAAACAACCAACAAGAGATATATTAAAGACCTATAATTCTTCTTCTCAATGATTTTTTTGCAGAGTAACTCGATCTGCCAAAAAAAGCAAGACATCAAAGGAACTGTTCCCACCTGGAAAACAGTAGGGCTTCACTCTAGGTACATACTAATATGTTTTTTCTTACAGCTACTTGCTACTAAAAGCAAAACATCAACATAACAGACATTACTTATTTTCCATCACCTGCTTCTTTCAAGAAGGCTGCACCTTTTGTTCGCGCCATAGCCTACGTTTCGTCTTTACATCACCATGTAACAACAGTGTACGTATGTTGCTACAACCTGTGCTAACATCACTGAGATCATTGCTAGAAACAAATCTTCCTGCCCACAAACAGAAACATTTTGCTGTACACTGTTTTTAGTGGTGCTTTCCCCTCACCAAGCCCATCATGACTAGATTGTGCTCTAATGTGATAGACTATACATTGGCTACCTGAGCATACCTAGAAAGCCTTTTGCCTAGTTTGTCTTCGATACCACGTACCACTTCATACATACACCTTCTCACTCCTTTGCTCTTCACACTGCATTTTTTCCTCGGACCCATTAGTCTCTACGACAATTCACTACTCTTATCTTATCGGTGGACCCAGCCTAATTTAACCAATTTATTCTGCATGAAATCCAATACTAGGCGCCAACCGTTTTGTTGCTTTGCCAAAATAAATATACTCATTTATCCAACAGGTTTACAATATCTTGTTCTTTTTAGCTTCGCAAATAGAAACGAACCCTGCTGTACCTCAGCTGCGTACTCCTTTGATAAAAAACATATAGAGTAACAAAATTAGCCAATCTCTAAACAAGACATATACACCACAAAAAAGCTTTTGTTCCTGCATCAACATACAGTAAATTAGGCTCGCTAACTCACATACATAAATCATCACGCACCTGCATAAAAAGCAACTAGCACATATACAATCATGTCAGCGAATTGCTCACATAAATGATACTACACACAAAAAAAAAATAACACAACTCATTCACCCTCTTACCTACGTATTTAGCACAAAAATCCTATATCAAAAAGCGCTTCCCAACAGAAATCAACTCAAAAAAAACTTTATTTACATACATGCCTCTCCTCAGTACCCAATCGCTGACAGAATGGATCCCGATCGTTTAGTATTCCTCTCCTTCCTTCGTTCCGTATCGTGTTTTGTATCGTCTGCTTAAATGAACACCGGACTTTGTCAGACAAATTTCTATTTTACATTTTGCGTTTCACACGTCCGCCTGCTTTTCCGTTCACCTTCTTCTTCGCCTCACACCCTTTGCTTTTTGGTTTGTTCATGCTCTCAATCTGCCTCTTTGCCTGGCTGGTCTTCGCTTCGTCCAGCCGTAAGCATTCCTCCAGCTCTTTTCTCTTTGTTCCTATAAAGAACTAGTGCTTTGTATTTGCCTCTTTGTTGATACACGCTGTATTGTTTACTGTTTGCTTATGATTCATAGACTGATAATCCAATTTGTTTATGGTAGCAAGAACTTTTTGCGGTATACATGCATACATCCCTCTCTGCTTTTCCTTTTGTTTGCTTATACTTTTTGCATAGTTCTACACATATTTGTATATCTATCTTTATTAATACTTTACAAGAATGCTTGGAAAAAACCTCCGAATCTTATGGCTCTCCACTTAGGTAACTCTCACGGTATTCTCCACGTCCTCTTATTAAAAAGCCTTCTTCTGTATTGTACCCCCGCTTTTTATCTGCTTCTGTCAGCTAATTACGCCCTCTTTTAGTAATGCTTTCTTGTTCTCCTCTGCATACAGATATTATTACGTGCTAGCATACCTTTCTACACCGTTGCTGTTAGCCGCTTTATTTTACGCAGCCTCGGTTAGCTCTTCCTCTCATACCTATCTTCTTTCTGCTCAATTTGCTCCAGATTAACTATCGCATTTGCACCGCATACTCTTCGTATTTCCTGCTATTTTTCTGCTTTTGCTGAATTTTTCGTTGTTAAACAGATGGTTCATATTGTGCACTCGAAACCAGAAGAGCTACCAGGCTTGCCCACCCATTTATGGAACATGATGAAATACCTTGGAGCTACTAAGAAAGAAAGACCTATCTTCCACTTGGTCGTTCAGTATATGAACAATCGACGCTATGAATGGAAAACATGGGTCATCATACACCCATTGCTGCTCCGCCCAGATGACCCACAGCGCTTCTATGGCAACAAAATCGAAGAGAAAGATGCCATACAGGACGCTGCAAGCAAAGCAATCCATTATCTCCAACGTTACTACAATGAGGAACTCAGCCAGTCTCCATATCATTTTATTCCCTAGAGAACAAATCAAGCAATTTATCTGTCTATCCAGCGCATACCAGACCAGTACGATCCACACCTGAAAACGGCATCACAATATATTGCTGATCAAGAAGAACTATACTCAAGAACGCAAGACGAAAATGAGATTCTGCACTACAAACTTCACATCGCTCGGCAAAAACTGCAGCAGCCCACACAAGACCTCCAGTGATTCCATATGATTGAAGCAGGCAAAATATCAGCCACTGGAGAATCTCTCAGCGTTCCTTGCGCCAGCAAATTCCCTCCGTTCACATTTTGAACAACATTGCCGCCACCACCGACCTATAGTGGTTACATGCAAAAAACTTTTAATGACACTTTTGCTGTTCCACAGGCGTACTAGCAAAACTGCTTCCTGTTAATTATTGTGCTTAGAACTCTAAAGCTATATACTTCTGATGCCACCACCCCTACATTACTTTGTTATTGCTTTTTAACTACTAATCTGTTTCTTCTTACAGGATATTTCCTCTCGCCTTCCTCTTAGTTCCTTCTTCAGTCTACGCTGACATACCTGACAGCTGCTAAACTCCTCTTTCTTCGTTTTTAATTCACATAGTTACAACCAACCAATAGCCATATCATTAGGGACTTATTATACTTCAGTGTTTTTCACCATAGAAACCCTTACTATTCGTCACCACACATCGATCATCATTCTATTTATTATCGTGTTTATTAGTACAGATACAGCCACAATGCACTACATATTCTCCCAAAAAAATAGGTATACCGTTTTCTGCTACTATATCTGTTACTGTTTAAATACACTAAAATAGAAGATGCACTGGTCTGCAAAACATAAACATACAAAACAAATTCTTTGCTTTTCTCATACCCTGAAACGTTTACTGTTTCCTCCAAACAAAGCGTCTCTTGCATACCCATTATACCTTTACCTAACCATTCTGTTTCGCCTTGCAATCCTTAACGCCATTTATTATCTATGTTATTTCTATTAGTAACATAAAAACAACAACCATAGCAAAGTACATCACAATATATTTTACCTCTTTGTATTAAATACACTAAATCAAACAACAAAACAACATCAATATACACATACCCATAATAATTCGTGTTTTACACAAACCAGCCTGCGTGGCGTCTCGCCACGCAAACGAGGCTAGTTGCCTGGAGGCAAATTCCTGCGACGCTGCGACAGAGCAAGCAGCCACTGGCCAGGCCCAGGTGGCATGGTAGGGTGATGGGTGGTAGGCCCTGCCGGGACCCGGACGAGCGGCGGCGGGAGCAACACAGTAGGTAGGCTAGGCAAGCCGATAAAGAATTGAAATGGTTGAATATTTCATTACTCCTCCTTATTTTAATTGATTGTATTCTATTTGGAACCTCGAGGGCTCTTAAAACAAGAAAAGCTAGTCCTTGAATTTACTTTATTTTTGTTCTTTTTTGAACCCCCGACCAAAGTTGATTCGAAGACGAGGCGTGACGGTCGGGCAAGTTACCACAAGTGAACTTATTTTTCTTAATTTCTCTTGTCAATGTATAAATAGCCAAAAAAACTTTGAAAAAAACAGCCAATTTATTTTATTGTTGCTCGTTTACATCTATGTATATATCTTGCTACTTAAAAGTAGGTGATAGTGGTGATGGTTCATTCACCTTCCTCTTCTCTCCCCTTCACTCCTCTTCACTCCTCTCACGCGCCAACATGTGGGCCTCCTGTGACAGACGAGCGTTCTAGGAACTAATCTCTCAACAAAATATAGGTAGTTAGCTATTTCAACTATCACCTCCATGTCACATACATTTCAAAAACCATTTGGTAGAATCGTCAAGGCTGGTCGGGTCAAGGCTGAGGGGCAACCGGACCATGTAATTAGCCATAGCACTAGAGGTCCATGCTATTTAGGTGTTCTCCCCTACCATAAGTCACCTAATTCACTAATTACTACATGTGCATGACTCATGGCTACATGCATGCACTAGGTGTATTCATACATCTCAACTTTACTAAGCACACGTAAAGGCTTGATTTTGTACATCTCTTATACAAAAGAACATCTTTACATCTCTTTTGGGGTATGGTGGAGTTCGAGAACAACATTGAGGTGTGATGTGAGTTAGGATCTTGTTGCTGAGTTGAGGTTGTGGCGCAAGTAGGGTAGGTCTCGAGCAGATCAATGTTGAAGTAAAGGGAACAATGTTGGTGCAAGTCGAGTAATGGTAATATAGAGGTGTGCCACAATCCGAGCATGATGGTGCTGATTCAATATTTTAGGTTAGATAAAGACTAGCTCTCATGACGGGGTGAATCTGGTAGTAGGTGGGAATGGTTAGGCTTTGATCCTGGAGTGGAGACGGGGACATGGGCCATGGCAACGAAGCCAGACACATTGAATACGATAGTGAAGGCATGAACATGTGCTAAGGTGTTGTTCACAGAGTGCCACAGCGTGGCCGAGTGGGTGGCGTAGACCGAGCCTGATGATAGTGACTCAATGTATTGATTTGATATGATTTTTTTAGTCCATAGGAAAGCACGAACACTGAACTAGTTTGCAAAAAATAGAGAAGTGAACATTGCACGAGTATTCCTTAAACAATAGAAGAATGGATTTGCATTATTCCTTTGATAATTTTGATCTACAAATCAGTACTCATGCATACTTTTGAGGCATTTGGAGCACACTATACATTAGTGAGGTACTAACATTTATTTATTTCATATTTTCACTTTGTTTTCTTTGAATTTATGTAAAAATTTGCATTGCACAAGACTGTTAAGGTATATCTTTGATTTATGCCATGATAGTCTTGCAATTTTGGATTTTTCCACTACTTTTTACCTAGTTGGTTCCATGCCACTAGAATTAGAAACTTCTTTGATAAATGTCATTCTAACAAGGTCATTACCAATTGACGAAGGTGGCAACAGACTGGGTAATGAACGAATCTGGTGCTAGTAGGGAGGGTGGTGGGGCAATCGGATGGGACTGAGCGAGTGGGTGGGAAACAGACATGCCACCTGTGGGGAAGGTGACAGGGCAAGAGGATGTGTGCGGCTGAGCGAGTGAGGGGTGGATCTGGATCTAGGGCAACCGAGCCGTTGGGGGAAGGGCCACCGACGATAAGAGGTGGGAGTTATGGGGAAGATGGTGGCGGGAGGTGACTGATGGGGACAATAGTGGTAGGAGATGAGAGAGAGGGGGACAATGCCCTCGGGAGGTAGAGAGATGGGTAGGGGAGGCTAAGGGAGGGGGAAGGGGTTGGCGATTCGCTCGTGCTCTTATGGGTAGGCGACAATGGCAACTTGCGAGTCATAATAAGCAGCTCTGAATGTCACTTTTATTTCTTATGGGTTGGCTTCTCATGAGAATCAATGGGAAGGCAACATCTCATTGCTAGTTCATTTTCGAGACTGATCCTCACAGGAAGCAGAATCAAGTCATTTTAGAAAGCTACGTGTTTGGTGCAGTTCCATGAGAATCTGGTGAGAAGTTGGGAGCAGGAACTGTACCAAACACCCTCTTTGGGTTTTGATAAGCATAAATTAGATTATCTCAACATACCAGCCATTTCCTCCAATGGCTGCCCAAAACCAGTATCATGTTTTTAAATTGATGTCTAGGCAATTTAATGCCTCTGGGTATCTACACAAAGCTAAACATAGTGCTTTATATACAATATTTAACTATTACAATTACTAGTAAATTTCTAGGGCTTCAAGGATTAAGCATTTAACTGATCAAAGGAGTGGTATACAATAGTAACACAATGATTAGGCATGTATCTAAAATCTTAAGATGAATATAATTTACATAATAAATAATAACATGCAATCTTATAATTTAAACAGAAATAACTTGTATAAAATGCATATTCAATATGGTCAAAGTATTGACTCTCCTTGTTCACTAGTTACTTGATCTTAAGGGTCTTGACTTACCTCGAACTCTTGTTCTTCTTGAGTTTCGTAGGCTATTTAAACGATTGCGCAAAAAATTAAATAAATACCAGTAAAATAGAAACAAATTCAAATGAAAATTCCAATGAATTCCAAAATTCATGATTTCAGTTCCATTAGAACGATCTTGATTTTAGATAAATTTAGAAATAAATTTCACTTAATTGGACTTAAGATGATTGAGAACTGGCCATTCAAAGTTTGAGTTTGAATTTAATTCTAGAAAATAATAAAGGGGAGAGAGAATCTCTCACTAAGAGCTCAATTTAGATAAATTTAGGAAGAATAATTGAGTCAATCGGAGTTAGGATAGAGGAGAACAGACTCTCAAAAGATTTGTCAGGAAAATAAATTCCTGCAAATTGAGAGAGAAAGGAGAATATTCTTTGAAATATTCCCTTCGGAATTAGAAAAAGAAAAGGAAAATTTGACAGGTGGGTCCTATGGATTTTCTAAAATAAAAATAATTCTAAAAAGGATATTTGGCTAACAGGTGGGCCCTTGGTCTATGAACCAAGTTCTTGGGCATATTTTGGTCTATGGTGGACTCGGTGCACAAGGTTTGTGTGTATGACATGGGGGGCCCATATGTCATTAAGAGGAAATATGTATTTGGGGTTTTGGGTTGGCACGTAAGCCTCCACATGGGATGAGGGTGTGAGATGGCACACACGTGGTGGCCATGCTGGACGACTGATGTCATCGACCACGTGGACCAAATCCACGACCAAGAGCTTCCAACTCCAGTGATGGTGAATGGCGGGCTAGTGAGGTCACCTTCAGCTTCCCCGTGCAACGACGAAGCCATTCAACTACTCAGATTGGTCAGTGGCGAGTGGCATGGTGGTTGGCGATGACGAGGGTGGCTACGCTGGCTCAGGCAGTGGTGAACTCTGGTGAGGAGGGCTCGACTCAGGTCGATGAGGTGCGCAAAGTGATCAGGAGCTCCTGGCGATGCTCCTTGAGCAAGGCTCAAGGTCCAAAGGTCTTCGGCGAAGGATCAGCGACGGTGGCGGCCATGGCAGAGCTTGGCTTCACAGCACAGTGATGAGACAAAAGTTCTCTAGCGAAGGCAAGGTGAGCACAAGAAACAACATGGAGCGATGAGGCTAAGGAGATGGACGACAAATATCAGGACTCACCGGTGGCGATGAATTTAAGCAATGAAGTGTTTCGACGGTACAAAAACTTCGGTCTTTGATTCGTCAAGATGGCTACAAGATTGGGGGTGGCATGCTAGGGTTGGGGGGAGGGAATCGAGGTGAGTCTTTTAACGTGGATGGCCCTCACTTTTATAGTTCAAGGATGAGGGGGTCGTACGGAGCAGAGAAGGCTTGGAGAGAGAGAAAGAGAATGGGCTGGCGGAAGGAAGCACACCGTGCCAAAATAGAGGAACAGGTTGGAAGAAAGATGGAAGCCCATGAACAAAATCTGGATTTTCTAGAGATTTTAGAATTTCAAAAAGTAAGATAAATTAAATTGAGTTCAAATAAATAGCAAATAAACTCCGAAAATTCAGGAAAATACAAAAAATCCCTTGAATCACAAGAAATCTAGATAAAATTGGTTTTGATTTAATTTATGTTTATTATACTTATATTTAATCATTTTAATTTTAGAAAATTCAAATTAAGCTTTTAATTAATTTAAGAAAAATCTAAATGGTTATTTTTATTTTAAATTTTTTTAAAAAGCACTAAAAACCAGGATGTTGCAGGTGCCATGGCTGTACACTACTACAGAAATCCACATTACAGACGGTTCAGAAACGTCATCACGCATTTTGAGAACCATCTGAAATTATGGGTCGCTGATAATCAGAGTTATCACGAGCGGTTTTTGAACTATGCTGCGATTATGCGATATCACGAGCGGTTTGTCATTAACAACCGTCGTGATTATGCGATATCACGACGGTTTGTCATTAACAACCGCTGCGCGATTATCCGATATCGCGAGCGGTTTTGTACTAAAAACCGTCGATTATCGATATCACGAGCGGTTTTTAAAAACCGTGCGTGATATCGAATAATCCTGACGGTTTTAGTACAAAACCGTCTGTGATATCGATAATCCTGCACGGTTTTAATGACAAACCGTCTGTGATATCGCATAATCACTGACGGTTTTAATGAAAACCGCTCGTGATACTCCTCCCAATGAATCTATTTTCGTTTATAGCTAGCCTCGGAAATGCTAGCCATGCCCTCTGAAACAAGCAGATAATCACGGACATAAACATATACAACTCACACATCTCATTTCATTTCGATACATTTCACATCTCAATTCATTTCACGGACATAAAACATCCAATTGACAACGCACTTCATTTCACAAACATAAAGCATCCATTTCAAATCAATTCATTGAGTTGAAATAAAATATCCATTAACAAATACACAATTGTAAAAGATCTACCTCAGATTTGCACTTAGAATTACAATAAAAATCATTCTGGCGGAGAACTCTCCATCCGATCGTACAACTTTTGACCACAAAAACCAAATGAGCTCTCCTCGAATTTTTGCAAAATCCGGTGTGTCAATGCAGATGTAGAGATGGACGCAACTGTCGATAGGAATATCAACGCACGCATATATAAAGCGACATGTATGAAATAAATGTGGGAAGATTGACAAACCTTAGAATTAGTGATCTTGGTGGAATCGAGGAGTAGTCTCATATGGTGGCACATGTAGTATCCACATGTGTTGCCCGCTCCTATTGGTGGCACTTGCAAAAAATATAATGTGTTAAATCAAGTGGCATTACTACTATGTGTTGTATATGATTAATTAATGTGTAGCTAGCGAATACCAAACTTGCGATCATGTTTCAAGGCCTTGGCCCCGTCGTCGAGTCACGTGTTTGTTGAACGTATGTGGCGACGACCTTCGTTATTCAAAAGTTAGATTAGTTATTCGGAAGGAAAGAAAGAGTACAATGTACAATGTACATACCTATCGAGTATTCGGGCGATAGTGTGTACTTGAATTTGTTCTTACTTAGAGAATCAAGGTATATAGCCTTGTTCCATTTTGGTATAATTACAATTAAAATCCAATGAAAATTCTCATTGTATGGCATAAGAACAAATTCCTTATCTTGGTGAGCCAGCGGTGCTTTGTAATATAGTCCTCGACGAAGGATGCATTCTCGATGATGGTATCAATGGCGACCAGCGTGGGTCCAGAAACCAATTTGTGATTTCGATGATCTAGCTTCGATCAAGATGAATCTATATATAACATAGGAAAGCAACAAATTGTGACATATATCGGTATTACGTGAACAGAGACTTTGATTGTACAGACTTACAGCGTCCAAAGATCGAACGAGTGAGGCGCCGAGAGCGTTGAGCGTGAAAAGATGAAATATATCGTCAAAGGTCACCGTGAAGACACGATCCCGAGCTTCGTGCAAGAAATGTTCGGCTTGAATTTGACACTATACCGGCGTCGTTACGCCTCGCTTATTGGACACTTCCATATACCAAAGGTGGAATCTTTGGCAACCAAGTCCTAGTTTTTGGAGCTCTTCTGGACTACCATCGGCTGAGCTAGCACGAATTTGCGGGCCAATGGCATGGACGGAATTCGTCATCATCCTTCGTCTTTGATTTGCCACG
Source organism: Dendrocalamus sinicus (assembly GCA_036346575.1). Lineage (NCBI taxonomy): Eukaryota > Viridiplantae > Streptophyta > Magnoliopsida > Poales > Poaceae > Dendrocalamus > Dendrocalamus sinicus. The sequence goes on from CM070658.1 coordinate 4,961,918, forward strand.
CCATCGCCTCGATTGTGGGTCGACTTTATGCTAGTCGATCAGAATGGTATAGACGGTGCAAGTTGCTCGCGAGAATAGCACCGTGGAGATAGCACGGTGGAGATAGCACCGGTGCGGTAGCTGTGGTTCGCATTTGCCGTGTGGAGATGGCACCGGTGCAAGTTCTTGTGGTTCGTCATCGCACTTCGGTCCCGCCACCGGTGAAGAAGCCTCGTGGAGATGTCGGTTTTGGGCCACCGGATGAATGTTCCAATGGCTGTCCTAGATTCACGATCTCGTCGTTGGGGGCTTCGATGGCGGGACCACCTCAAAATTGGCATACACACCATCCACATTAACTTTGCGAAGCTCGGCGCTAAAGCTTGACCGTGCACCATGGCCCCGATACTGCATTTAATATGCTCGGCCCCAAGCAGCGTACAAGGGAATGGAGCCATATCTCACTTGGAGCCCGCATGTCGAGGCTCCTACATAACGATACAAAATTAGCTACTCGAATAGGCCTACCAATGGAGCAAGCATTCGAGAGGTAATAATTATTACTAGGATGTCGCCCATAGGAAATTTGGACTGGTTTGCGTCGGATTGGGCGCGCAGCTACTCGGATGGTTGTGCGGGCTAGCTAGCACGAGAGGCGGTGGCGGCTGCGACTTTCTATCTGCTTTCGCACCTCATCTCTCGATTATATCAGCCATCGAACCCAGATCTCCTCTTTAAGGGATGCCTTGAGCTCTTCTCGTAGCTGTCGCGTCACGCTCGGCTTTGTTTCTCTTCTGCGCGATACATGTCGAGTCATCTTGAAACCATGTTTCCAAGGAACGTAAAGCCCAAGGCCTCTCGTGCGCCCGGTGCTCCTTGTTTCCTGGGGCCATGGAGAGCATATCATTCTCCCTTGTTCCTGGAATGATCCTGTGGTAGATTGAAAACTCAGCTCTTCCTGCAAGAGCACGACATGTCATTTCAATTAAATGCACGGTTGTGGAGTAATTACAAGCTACGTAGTTCGATCGATATCTTACCAGCGCCGGTCACTTGCTGGTCTGAAGGGTTTCAAAGGTGATGTCCCCGATGTCGTTGTAGATGACCTTGCTCTAATCCAATTTCGAGCGCGATCGTCCGGATATTGGAAAACGGCGGGCGATGTCCTGTGCAGCTGCCACTCATCCTCCTTCATCCATCGCGATTTTACCCGCATACCCACCGTGCCAAGTCCTGTGAGGGTGTGTATTTTTTGCCTGGAGGGCCTTGTGTGCCACACTTGTACTTTTGAAATCTTCGGTCGTTTTCATCGCCTTGAACTCTTCCCATTGTGGTTCCAGGAATGGGTATGTATGAATAGGCGTTTCGTCCGTCTCCACGTATTTCTTGACAAGCGTGCTCTTGAAGTTCTTCCATGCTTTGCACGCTGCTTTGTAGGTTTGTTGTTGCACAGCGTCGAGGTGTTCTTCTGGGAACTCGAACGATGCCAAAATCGAAGCATAGCATAGCATCCAAGGCACATCCGAGGCCTGCTGCTGTGTCTTGAGGAATGCCAAGAGCTGGTATTCAGATGGGTTATGAGAATAAGATTCATAATTTATAGTTTGAGAATGCCACATCCAAGACCAGCTCTTGGGATTCCTCAAGACACAAATGCAGCCTTGGATGTGTTTGATGATGCTACGCTATGCTTCAAATTGGCGATCATGAGCCCGACGACACAATGTATTTCTTTCCACCCAAATGGTCAATGTATCTTTTGCAATAATCGCAGATTTCTTTATCCGATACACTAGAAAGAGATCGGGAGAGGAGTAGAGGAAGGGGGAGAAGGGAGGAGAGGAGTAGAGGAAGGGGACCCAAATGATTTCAAACTATATACTATGTACTATATACTATATACTATATACTATATACTAACACAACAAGCAATATGTACCAATGTAAACTAAGCAACTAGAGTAAACAATGTACCAATGTAGTATGTACCAAATAGCAAACTAATTAAGTTATTTGCAGTAAACAATGTACCAATGTAATATGTACCAAGCATCAATCCTAAACACTAACAATGAAGCATGAAGCATCAACCTAAATATGTACTAAGCAACTAACCATAACAAGATGAAGCATCAAGCATCAACCCTAAACACTAACAGTAAGCATGAAGAATCAACCCTAAATATGTACTAAGCAACTAACCATAACAGTATGAAGCATCAAGCATCAACCCTAAACACTAACAGTAAGCATGAAGCTCGGGGAGGGATTTGATGACCTTACGGTTTTGGTGACCTTAGGGACGCTGGAGGAGGAGGCGGCGACGGAGGAGGAGGAGGAGGAGGAGGCGACGGGCTCGGGGAGGCGACGGAGGAGGAGGAGGCGGCGCAGGAGGAGGCGGCGGCGACGAGGGAGGAGGCGGCGGGCTCGGGGAGGCGACGGAGGAGGAGGCGGCGACGCAGGAGGAGGCGGCGGCGACGGAGGGGGAGGAGGCGACGGCTCGGGAGGCGGCGACGAGGAGGAGGCGACGGCTCGGGATGCGGCGACGAGGAGGAGGAGGCTGCGGCGACGCTTTCGTCCGGGAGGCGGCGGCGAGGCTGGGGAGGCAGCCGGCGAGGGCTCGGGAGGCGGCGGCGACGGGCTCGGGATTTAGAATTAATCGAATAATCGCAGCGCACACGGAAAACCCTAGCGAGAGGGTATATGGGGACGATTATCACGCACGGTTCTAAACTTAGAACCGCTCAGATAACATATCACGACGTTTTTGAGTTAAAACCGTCGTGATAGTTACTATCGCTGACGGTTCTAAACTTAGAACCGTGCGTGATATGTTATCACTGCACGGTTCTAAATTTAGAACCGCTCGTGATAAGCCTTTGCCGGCCGTTGCAATTAAGACCACCAATAACTACACAATTGCATTCATATCAACTACCAAACAACTGCATTCATATACAACACCAACCATTGCATTCACACAGTGTGTATTTCTTGATACATTTTGTCATTCTCAAATACATCACACATTTTCACATATACATCTCAAAATTGACTACATCACACATTTTCACATATACATCTCAAAATTGACTACATCACACATTTTCACATATACATCTCAAAATTGACTACATCACACATTTCCACATATACATCTCAAAATTGACTACATCACACATTTCCACATATACATCTCAAAATTGACTACATCACACATTTCCACATATACATCTCAAAATTGACTACATCACACATTTTCACATATACATCTCAAAATTGACTACATCACACATTTTCACATATACATCTCAAAATTGTCTACATCACACATTTCCACATATACATCTCAAAATTGACTACATCACACATTTTCACATATACATCTCAAAATTGTCACACATTTTCACATATACATTCTTATTGTACTTGCTTATTTCCTTTAAAAATTAGCCCTTCATCATGATCAATGCGCACGTAACTAGTTTAAACACGTTGTTCATCGTCGACCATATGCCATTTCCAAAAGGAGGTAACTCGTCAAATTGATTGTATTCCTCCTCGTCCACTACATTCTCCACTCCGACAATTCTCCTTTTCCATGAAGAACTACATGGCGTTTCTTATTTGCCTGGGTCGGTTACATAGAAAACTTGAACAACTTGATTGGCGAGTGCGAATGGTTCATCTTTGTACCCGACACGTTGGAGGTCCACGGTCATGACACCGCATTTGTCAACCTTCACTGTGGGAGATGCACCCAACGGCAATAAATAAGGGGATCTTGAAAACCACATAGTCGAGCTCCCAAATCTCTTCTATGAAGCCATAGTATGAGTTTCGCGACCCATCGGTACTGAATGCATCTATGCGGACACCGCTGTTCTGGTTAGTGCTCTTGACATCCTGAGACTGCGTATAGAATGTGTACCCATTTATGTCATATCCTTGCCATGTCACAACTGTAAATGTCGGCCCTTTTGCCAACCATGTCAGCGTCTCACTCGGCGAGCTCCTAGCGATTTGCTCCTTCAACCATTGGTTGAACCGACGGTTGTGTTGCCTCATGATCCAAACATCCGGCCGCTCCGGATTCTGTTGCCGAAGCACACCCTTGTGCTGGTCCACATAAGGCGCCACTTCAGTCATGTGTTGCAACACCGTGAAATGGGCTTGAGTATACATGTCCATATCCTTCCGATAGTTCCGAGACCCTTCAGCCTCCCCTCATGACGAGATTGAGGGACACCTATCGGCTCAATCTGAGCCATATAATCGACACAAAACTCAATGACCTCTTCGTTTGCATAACCTTCGACGATGCTGCCCTCCGTGAGAACGATTCCGTCACGTAGGACTTGAGAATTCTCATGAACCTCTCAAATGGGTACATGCTACGAGGGAATATGGGCCCGCACATTTTTATCTCCCACACAACGTGAACAATGAGATGGACCATGATTCAAAAACGAAGGAGGAAATACATTTCAAGGTGACATAGAGTCATCACCACCTCGCCCCGCAGAGCATCTAGTCCTTCGGGATCGATGACCTTCGAGCAATTGTGTTAAAGAAATAACATAGCCTCATGATTGTCTCTCGACTTTGATCGCAAAATATTTCTAATTGCAATAGGGAGCATCGTGTCAATAGAGTATTCTTTCTACTTCCATTCCCAACGGACAAAGAACCTTCTTGGCTTTATACGTGGTTTTAGGCAACTCATTTCTCCTAAGAACAGGTTGGAAGAAAGATGGAATAAAAGTAGAAACACCATTAATGCCCATGAACAAAATCTGGATTTTCTAGAGATTTTAGAATTTCAAAAAGTAAGATAAATTAAATTGAGTTCAAATAAATAGCAAATAAACTCCGAAAATTCAGGAAAATACAAAAAATCCCTTGAATCACAAGAAATCTAGATAAAATTGGTTTTGATTTAATTTATGTTTATTATACTCATATTTAATCATTTTAATTTTAGAAAATTCAAATTAAGCTTTTAATTAATTTAAGAAAAATCTAAATGGTTATTTTTATTTTAAGTTTTTTTTAAAAAGCACTAAAAACCAGGATGTTGCAGGTGCCATGGCTGTAGGGTAATATTTTAGGAACAGAATAGAGGTAGGGGAGGTTACAGATAGGGAGACCAAAAGCCTGACTTGAATATATGGTTTATGTGGGCAGTTTTTCTTTTTTCTACATAGGGAGGTTGGGTAAGATGTTGTTGGATGTATTGGTCTACAATGCTTTTAATTTCCATTGCAAAATATACATTGGGAGATGCTTGTTTTTGTTGTAGTGTACCCAACGTGCTTCCAAGGCAGTGTCCGGACGGTGGTGACGCAAGAGTTGTTCTGACGCACCACGGTGGCCATGCCCTGAGATCTGGTGGCAGCACAGGAGCCCCCATCTCTCAAGCCGAAGGGGCGATTCCTCTCTTCTCCACTTGGTTCCTCTCCTTGGTGACATAGTAGCAGTGATGGCGTTACGTGGGAGAACAATGAGGTGGCGCGATCTGCTGCAGTGCGTCCTTGCTCAACCGCTCAACACAGCTTGGGACGCGATCGCACAGTCCCTACCTCTGCAGCTCTCTTATTTTCTTCCTTTTCTTTTTTTGTTATCGAAAAACTATGGTACCATGCGAGTTCATGTCGTGATGATGAGTTGGCCCGAGTGAGACCTAGACAAAGAGTTGGGGACACACTCTGATGGCGGCATTACAGTGGTGTTCCGACTATGCAACTGCATCCTGATAAGGCATTGCAGCCGTGCTCTTTGGCTTCGGCATGACACGGTGGCCACATCCCAAGCCGGTGCACCATAATGGCGAGGGATGGTTTGGCGTAGCAAGCGGCGGCAATGGCATTGCAGCATCCTCTCTCTCTCTCCCTCCTATGCTCTTCATTTTTTTCATTTCTGTTTGTGTTATTTTTCAGAAAATGGAAGTACTCCACAAAGACTACCGGTAGTTCCGGAAAATGGAAGTACTGCACAAAGACTGCCGGTAGTTCTGATTTTTTTGGAAGTACGCTACGAGATTGGATTTCAGAGGAGAGATTAGATATAATGTTGTACATTGCTACAAAGTTTTTCACAAAAATATAAACCACTTATGGAGCACTTTCAACTATATGCCAAGGTCAAATCTCTTTTCAGTGTAGTTTTTAACAAATTAAGCTTTTAGTTTTCAAAAGCAAGCTTGTTTTCAATAAATTGTTCAAGATTGCAAAAGTAACATTTGAGGTTATTTTAAGTATTTAATTTCATGTATGAGTTATAAATACCCTTGTGATCCAATATAGATTAATAATTCTAGCTCTAAAGGCAAAACTCACTAAAGTGCTAGATTGTGACCAAATAGGTCAACTTAGGATTTTGGATGAGTTTCAAAACCAAATGGATTCTGGATGAGTTTCAAAACCAAATAACTTTTGGTTGGTTGGCTTTTTGGAAACTTTTGAATACCAATAATGTTTGAAATAGCCCCCTCTAGGTTTTGGTATTGAACACATTTTCAAATTCCTTTTAGAATTGATTTTAGTTCATTTTTGAGTTTAAAACCAAATCAAGATACTAAGTTGACAATTTTGGGTTAGAAACTCAATTTTACTTGAAATAAGTTTTTTTAAAGCCATAACCTTTAGTAAGCATTTGAAATGCATTTGTATACATTTTCAACTAGTTTTTCAAAGATATACTAATAATTTTAAGTTTTTTACTTTTGGCTAAATTAAATTTTGAAAAACAATTCTAGCACTTCATTAATTTGGGCATACTTAGGGATGTGACACACATGAATATAATTTAGCACTCCCCTTAATGTGCCACTTAACCTCTTGCTCATGATTTACAATAATGATATTTTTAAAACAAGAGCAAGAGCGCACCTTTTAAATGATTTTCATGTAATGCAATCTACACAAGACTAGGGGCTAAATATTTCAATGTAAACACTTATTACCAAGAAGGCATTGGTTCATAATATGGCATGATTATCCTCAAGCTTGGCTTCCAATGTGCATGTAATGAAATTCACCTCTTCATGAATAAGCCAAGCCTCCAATGCCTCTCCAAGTACCTATTAAGCACTTAAGCACATTTTGGTACCCAAAACTTAATTGGGTCCAAGAGTGTTAGTCACAATATATTTGGGCACCCAAAGAGCCCTAACATTAAGATTTTGTGAACTAACATTTCTAGCAAATACATTGCCATTTTTATCCTTCTAAGCAAATAATGTTCATTAAATAGAGATGGCTTAGGAGTAATACCTTTGAGATAATCCTTACTTACATATCCCTTTTCCTAGCAATTGTAGCAAGTTTGGCAATTATTACCTCTTCTCATCTCCTTGCCTTGCCCATTGCCGATTTGCCTCTTCATTGATGGATTTTTCTTATTTTTCACTTTGTTTAGGCGCTTAGAGGTAAAGTGACTCTTCTTGTTACATCCAAAGCATTTAACATTGTGGAGTTATTCTCCAAATTCCTTTGGGATGCTCTTCACCTTTTTCTTGGAGGTGAAAGCAATACCTCTCTTATCATTTGATATTATTTGACTTCCCAATATTTTGTTAAGAGAGGCCTTCCCTTTATAGTTTTTCTCCAAGTCATTCTTAAATTTTGTGACTTGGGCTTGAGCTCATTATTTTCCTCTACAAATTAGTATTGCAGTGCATAGAGGAAGTAGAAGCATCTAATTTAGAGCAACAAGGTATGTCAAGCAAATCATCACAAGATATAGATATGCTAACTTTAGATAAAATGCAAGGAATAGAACATATACATGTCAAATTATCTAATAAATTGCAAGCAATGCCTATATCCACATTATTCTTAGAATATTCCTTGAGAAGGAGAATTTCATGTTCTCTTTATAGCTTATTATAATCATTTTGAAGGGAGATATGCTCACTCTTCAAAATCTTACATTTAGCCTTTTCCTTCCCAAGAAATTCATTATGCTCTTCTAACATATCCATCAACTCATTATAAGAAGGTGCATCATTGTCATCATTATTATTGATGTGGAGGGGATAGTGGATTCTTCATCGTCGAAGCTAGAAGTTGAGTATTCATCTCCCGATATCTACTCTTATATGCAATCTTCATCGGTTGATGTGGACATTTCATATTTATCTTGAATTTTCATTCACATATCATGAGCCCTCTCAAGATTGCAAATTGTGTTGAACACTTTTACACTCAAAGCACTAAATGGAGTATTAGTAGCTTGAGCATCAAGATGTGAGCATGTCTTATTTTCAATTGTTGGACCAAGAGGATCCTTAAGAGGAGAAAAGTGCACATCTACAATCCGCCATATTTTTAGACTCATAACCTTAAAACAACATATCATGCGGATTTTTCAATTGTCATAATTTGTGCCATCAAATAGAGGTGCGTCATCTAGGTGCACAATCTCACTAGTCACCATCCTTTATACTCTCTAGGCGGTGAAGCCTAATAGATGAGAGATCAAGCTTTGATACCACTTGTAAGATCAAGGAGGCCGACTAGAGGGGGTGAATAAGTGGTCTTAAAAATCTCTTCTAATTATTATTAACAATTAAAGACCTATCTATTTGTTTAAACCAAGCTTAAATCAATTTAGTTTAGCACAAATAGCGTCTAGATCAAATAAGTTCACCTAAGTGCACCAACACCTTAAGGCTATGTCAAAATTTGCAATTCTAGGATGACAAGCAATCAATTTAATTATATGTATGTAAATTGCTTGAATATAAATTGAGCACAAGGAAACAAACCACAATTGACATGGTATCTTTTTATCGTGGTGTTCAAAGACTTGCCGATCTCCCCTAGTCCTCGTTGAGGTTAGCCCAAACGATTTGGACTGGCTCCATGAATTAATCTGAAACACCTTAATCCACTAGTGGTAGCTCTTTCCCCTCCGGGTAGGTGAGCTCCAACCTTCACAACTTTGCGGATCTTCTCATAACCTTCTTTAAGAAGATCATCGTGCACAACGCCTCCAACACCGTCTAGGAGTCGGCAAACTCTAAGAGTAATAAGTCAAGCACCTCGCTTGACTCTCACCATGTGCAACCAATGCACAAGCTCAAATGGACACTAAGTCTACCTTTAGATACAACACATGCAATCTAAATCTCTTCTCCTTACTTACAAAGTGCAACACATGCACAATTGAGTGGAGAGCCTCACACTAGCTCAAAGACATAGATATGGATCCAACAACCTTATCTCCATCCGGCCACAAGGGGGTATTTATATCCCACACAAGAAAACTAGCCGTTGGAGTCAAATCCTGACAAAAATAGGATAATCGAAAGTACTGTCATCTTAGGGCTGGTATGTATGCTCCACTCATGAATGGTCATAAAACTAGCTGTTGCAGTCAGAATCAGAAGTTCCGCCCTTCATTTTCCAGTACTTTCGATCATCGAAAGTTCCACGCCACACATGCAGAACTACCGATCTCACCAAGGATGAAAAGACCCCACATAGGTGTCTCTCTGGAAAAAACGTGTCGCTACTCAAGTCGGCACTTCCGCTTGCCGGTAGTACCGCTCACACAAAGCTGGTACTTCCACTCACCGATAGTATCGCTCACACAACCAGTACTTCCGCTCGCTGATCGGACCACTCACATAGAGCTGATCGGACTGCTCACACATAGTCGGTCAGAAACTTTGATCGTTGACTACCCTGGTCCACGATCACGTTGTTCGGATCGACCACACAGGTCTTCGACTACGCTGGTCTCCGACCATGTTGGTTTCGACCACTCAGGTCTCGATCACGTCGACCATGTTGATCTTCAATCATGTCAATATTTGATCATACAGATCTTTGACCTCCTCATTGATATTTGACTACGTTGTTTTAATCACGTTGTTTTGACCATGTCAATTTATGAACACACAGGTCTCGACCATGTCGATTCAACCATGCTGGTTCTACCACACTGGTTTCGAACATACTAGTTTACGACCATGCTGGTTTATGACCACGACCACGCTGGTTTACGACCACAAAAGCCTACGACCATGTCAATTCTAACCACACTGGCTTGACCATGAAGGCCTATGACCATATCCATTCCGACCACGCTAGTTTGAATCCATGAAGGCCTATGACCATGTTTATTCCGACCACACTAGTTTTGATCACACAGATATCAATCACATTGGTTTCAACCACATTGGTTCAACCAAGTTAGTTCAACCACTCTGGTCTTCGACCAATTGGGCTCGACCGCTCTGGTCTTTGACCACACAGGTCTTCGACCACCTGGGCTCGACCGCTTTGGTTCTTGACCACTTGATCTTCGACCATCTTCAACCACCAATGCACGTGGTAGTTCCGTGATTACAACGTCGGTAGTTCTGGTCCACAGTAGTACCGCAGGTTATACTGCAGTAGTTTTGATTGTCCTGAGGAATGTAGATACTTCACCAGATTTCGCAAAACACATTTGCAAACTTTAGTATCATGCATAAAAGTACCAAATATGATTTCCAACAAATTGCAAAACATATTTTCACACTTTTAGAATCATGACACAAGGATTAAATATCAGCTTGAACAATTTGCAAAACACATTTGCAAATATAAGCCTCATATCATAAAGATTGGAAACATGGATTTGAAGCATTTGCAAAATACATTTGCAATGCATAATTCTATGTTACAAGGATTCAATATATGAACTTCAACGATTTGCAAAGCACATTCGTAAATACAAGCCTCGTGCCAAAATGAGCTATAAGAGGTGAGGATGAGCTATCAATACATGATGAGACTCAAACAACTAGACATTACCCCTTTTAATAGTACGGCAACCTATACTAGTAATCCGGTCTTCCAACTAAATACCAATACAAGTAAAATACTAGGAACTCATCCTAAGCCCTAGCTAGTTATACCTTTGTCTTAGGTCATAGTCTCGATATGCATCAACTTATGATGTATCCTTTTCTTCAACTCCATCAACACATGATAGTCTTCACTTGACTTGATGATCAATACATGATCATCTCCTCTTGGACATGCATCAACCCATGATACATCTTTTTCTTAATAGCCTTCAACACATGAAGCCATCTTCCATCTAGACTTAATGATCTTCAACACATTAAGTCATCCTAAGTCATTCTCATTTATGGAACATAACCTATTCAATCCAACTCATAAAAAGTGTTAGTCCACAAATCAATTGTCATTAATTACCGAACTTCACCATAAACACATAATGGAGGGAGTAGATTCTACAACATTCTCTTTTTGGTAATTCATGACAATCTCAACAAACAATGAAATAAAGATTGTATTTTTGAGTACACAACATATACACAATATTTGTATACTCTAAGATAAATTTTTAAGTAAAGTTTACTTATCCGATTATCATTAATTATTTAATTATTAACATATAATGTATTATAACTGACAACCAAGTTGGGCGGCGGGTTTCACTCAAAATTTGATTGGCAATGTTCTAAACACAGATAAGGTGGAAGGTTGAAGATTGTCCTTAGTCCTTCGTATTAGCGTCTCCTGAACACATGACGGGAGATATTTTTTTGTACACGGATCCCCATCCCTACGCCATCAGCTCATTCGAGTACCCGAAATAGCCCTCCGGCCGGCATGGACGATATTTCCAACGCATACATGGCGACGGCAACTTGCCAGGTTCATTGGATTGTTCATGAGAAAACAGTGGCACGTACGTCGCAGCAGCATGTTGTTTTGCCTTGTACCGGTGCTCGTTTCTTCTTGCAGGGCGGATGGATGGATGGATCATCGTGAAACAATCCGTCACTCGCCAGCCTCCCTGGGAGCTAGCTAACTAGCAAGTAGCCACGTAACACTGACGCGCACAACGGCGACCTAGCCTAAAATCAGATCAGAGTGGTCCGTTTACTTGATGTACACTTCGTTGGCAAACACGCACATGTGCACAAAGGTACATTTCATACACATCAGTGAGCCAAGTTCTTTTCAGCTTATAATTTAAGATCTATAATTTTTCTTAAATAAACAGATAGAATAGTATCTTTACTGACGTTTCAAAGCGGCTTATCCGAATAGTCTTTTTAAAACGGCTTATTGGCTTATCTGCATTCGGTTCATTCGCACAAATGCTCATACTAGGACCAGAATATATCAACCGCAGTCATAAACCAACTTTAGTTTATTGGGAAAAAAACTTGTGAAAATCAGTTCGTACATCGACCTAGCCTAAAATCAGATCAGAGTGGTCCGTGGACTTGATGTACACTTCGTTGTTGTGTTATTTTTAACACTGACCTGCATAGCAAACACTGTCAAAAAACAATCGCCGGTAAAAAAAATAACCTGTTCTTTGGAAGAATTAGTGCATTACTATTTTTATCACCTTCCCAAAAACCTAAGCATAGTATGGTTATTTGGCAACGTGTTAGTGTCCTCGAAATAGAAGAGTGCTTCGGTTCGAAGAAGAAGAACCGAAGGGAATCAAACGCTGATAAGAAAATAGTACACTTTTTCTCAGTTTACTCAGTGCAAAGGGATACAGCAGAAAACTGAGGGCTGTGTACCCAAAATTTTTCATGGATTCAACAAAAATCAGTTAAAGAATATCCAGTTCATCATGTCTATCAACAGTCATAAATGTGATTCATTCGTGAACCTCTAGGATAACATTATTTATGATTTTTAACCTATGCAGCCTGGTTTTCCAATGTACTTGTCATATTTTTTTTCCAGTTTTAGTGGAAGTTGCCAATTGTTCCATAATTGAAGCCTGATACTTATTCTTCTCCACTATCAGAGTGAACTCAATTGTAATGTGGCAGATCTCCTGTGGTAGAAGACAATGGCTCTTAGACTTCGCTCACGTAGAATGACAGAATATAATAACTGAAACTTCTCATGCTAAAGCTTTGTACTAATATATATTTGCAGGGTGCCTATACAACTGAAGCAAAGAGACATGCTGGTGTCACCTTTAGTCTAGCCCATAAATTGGAATTCCTTCAGTCATACAAAAGAGAGGAAATATATCCTAACTGCGACATGATTTTGTTTTGATCTTCTCATTTGGTATTTGCATGATAAATATGGAAACCAATTATTTTTTGTGGGAATGAATAATATTTAGGTGCTCGCATATAACTATGTTATAAGAACAATGAGATAATATGCATAGTGTTGATATATCTGTATTAGCAACCTGCATATATAATTACAGGACGTTGGCATGAGAAGCGTGCATATGATTCAATTTAGATCCATCTCACACAATAAAAACATGCAAATAATACTAACAAATAATCGATGCTTGTTTCTATCACTACTATAGAAAGTCTAATAGTAGACGGCCAATCACAGACGGTTTGACAAAACCGTGCGTGATAACACTAACTACGAGCGGTTTTAATTTGGACACCGTGCGTGTTGGCGGCGTGAGGAAAACGCGTATCACGAGCGGTTCTTAACTATGAACCGTGCGTGATAACAAGTATCACAGATGGTCGTATTAAAACCGTCGCGATAATCCCAGATATCACGAGCGGTTTTAATTAAAACCGTCTGTGATAAGCTGGTTATCACAGACGGTTTTTAATAAAAACCCGTTTGTGATAACTCACAGACGGTTTTTTTATTAAAAACCATCTGTGATAATGGTAGTGGGCATTTATTGCACTGCTAAGACCGCATCTGATTTCATTTCGATCCAGATCTAGCTGGTGCTTTACTCTTTCGCTGAGGAGGCAAGCTTCGCGAATTCAGGCCACTTAATTTGGTGGGAGGAGGCAGATATTGAGCTTTGAAGAATTATACTTTCCTGGTTACTCTAGATATGGTTAGTAAAGAATTTTATTTTTTCTTTGCATGCGTTACAATTTAGGTCTAAGTAATTGGTGAATGTTATTAATTGAAGATGGTTTACAAAATTATTGGTTATATAATAGCTGTTGTGTTTATAATATGAATTGAGCTAGCAAATTAAGCCTCATTATAATACATGTGGCCGGTATATATGTAGTAATAATTAGTTAATTTAATTTTTAATACTAAGTTGTTATATATGTACGTAACGTAGGACCGAAGCTGGATGTATGCCGCGAGCCGTGTGAGTGAAGAGTACATTAATGGCGTGTCTGCTTTTACAAGAGCTGCCGAGGAGAATATGTTGAATAAGGGGGTGGAATATATGTACTGTCTATGCACTGACTGCGAGAATTTAAAGATGTTTAAGAACCGAGGGTAAATTGAAGCACACTTGATTCGGAGAGGTTTCAAAAAGGGTTATACGTGTTGGACCAGTCATGGCGAAGTGAATGATATGCCGCCAGATGACATCGCCGGTGAAGTGAATGACATGCCGCCGGCTGATATCGATTGTGGTTCGGATTCGGATAGGTTGCACGATGATAATCTGGATCAGATGCTTCGCAATGTAGAAGAGAACTATGATGAGAGAGAGTATGTTAAATTCTGAGGCTTGATGGAGGACTCAGAGAAACATTTGTACACGTGCTGCAAGTACACGAGGTTGTCGGCCGTGCTTGAACTCTTGAAATCGAAGGCAAGGAACAGTTGGTCCGACAAGAGTTTCACGGCGCTGCTAGGTCTTTTAGCGGACATGCTTCCAGAGGGAAATGAGTTGCCTAAAACCACGTATAAAGCCAAGAAACTTCTTTGTCCGTTGGGAATGGAAGTAGAAAGAATACATGCATGTCTGAATGACTGTATCCTCTACCGTAAAGGGTATGCAAACATGCATGTATGTCCGGTGTGCAACGCATCCCGATACAAATGTAACAATCAATCAAATGATGGCGAGGAAACAGAGGCGAAGAAAGGACCTCCCGCTAAGGTGGCATGGTATTTTCCTATAATTTCCCGTTTGAAAAGGTTTTTTGCAAATCCAATGGAGACAAAACTACTGCGTTGGCACTCGGAGGAGCGCAAGAAAGATGGAATGCTACGACACCTTGCTGATTCTATGCAGTGGAGAAACATCGATAGGAGTTTTACAGAGTTCGGTGTAGAACTAAGGAATATAAGGTTTGGACTGAGTACAGATGGAATGAATCCTTTCAGTAGCATGAGCAGCCGACATAGCACATGGCCCGTGACTCTCTGCATCTATAATATTCCTCCTTGGTTGTGAATGAAGCGAAAGTACATTTTGCTGTCGATCTTATCCAATGGCCAAAACAACCTGGGAATGATATCGATGTGTTCCTAGCACCGTTGGTGGAAGATCTAAAAGTACTGTGGAACGAAGGAGTACAGGTATGGGATGCATACAACCGAGAGAACTTCACTCTGCGCTCCTTATTGTTCTGCACCATAAATGATTATCCTGCCCTTGGTAACCTATCGGACCATAGTACAAAAGGTGCCAAAGCTTGTACTCACTGTTTAGATGGTACCGAGAGTGTGTGGCTGAGACACGCACGTAAAACCGTCTACATGCGTCACCACGGTTCCTTCGGAGGGCTCACCCATACCGCAAGATGAAGAAACAATTTGACGGAGAGAAGGAAGACGGTTTAGCTCCAAGGCATTTAAGGGGACACGAGGTTTATGATATGGTTAAGGATTTAGATGTTGTCTTCGAAAAGGGACGTAAATTGAGGGCTCATGAGAAGAACACCTCGAAGAAGAGATCAATATTTTGGGACTTACCTTATTGGGAGTATCTAGATGTTCGACACTGCATCGACGTCATGCACGTAGAAAAGAATGTATGCGACAGCTTGATTGGTCTCTTGCTGAACATTCGTGATAAAACAAAGGACGGCGTCAACGCACGGCTTGACTTGGCTGATATGGACATTAGGCCTAATTTAGCACCGACATGCACTGATAATGGACGAACGTACCTTCCCCCCTGCGTGTTACACTCTGTCCAAGGCTGAGAAAACAGAACTGTGCCAGTGCTTGCATGGTGTCAAAGTTCCGTCTGGTTACTCCAGCAACGTGAAGAAACTTGTTTCGATGCAAGATTTGAAGTTAAATGGCATGAAGTCTCATAATTGTCATGTGCTGATGACACAGATGCTCCCTATTACAATTACAAATATTTTGCCGATCAAAGTCCGAGAGACAATCATGAGGCTATGTTATTTCTTTAACACAATTGCTCAGAAGGTCATCGATCCTGAAGGACTAGATGCTCTGTAGGACGAGGTGGTGATGATTCTATGTCATCTTGAAATGTATTTCCCTCCTTCGTTTTTCGATATCATAGTCCATCTCATTGTTCACATTGTGTGGGAGATAAAAATGTGCGGGCCCGTATTCCTACGTAGCATGTACCCATTTGAGAGGTTCATGGGAATTCTCAAGTCCTACGTACGGAATCGATCTCGGCCGGAGGGCAGCATCGTTGAAGGTTATGCAAGCGAAGAGGTCATTGAGTTTTGTGTCGATTATATGGCTCAGACTCAACCGATAGGTGTGCCTCAATCTCGTCATGAAGGGAGGCTGAAGGGTATTGGAACTATCGGAAGGAAAACAATCACTGCAGATATTGACACGTATACTCAAGCCCATTTCACGGTCTTGCAACACATGACTGAAGTGGCGCCTTATGTTGACCAGGACAAGGATGTGCTTCGGCAACAGAATTCGGAGCAGCCGGATGTTTGGATCATGAGGCAACACAATAGTCAGTTCAACCAATGGTTGATCGCTACGAGCTCGCCAAGTGAGATGCTGACATGGTTGGCAAAAGGGCCAACATTTACAGTTGTGACATAGCAAGGATATGACATAAATGGGTACACATTCTATACGCGGTCTCAGGATGTAAAGAGCACTAACCAGAACAGCGGTGTCCGCATAGATGCGTTCAGTACAGATGGGTCGAGAAACTCATACTATGGGTTCATAGAAGAGATTTGGGAGCTCGACTATGTGCTTTTCAAGATCCCCTTATTTCGCTGCCGTTGGGTGCATCTCCCACAGGTGAAGGTTGACAAGTACGGTGTCAATACCGTGGACCTCCAACGTGTCGGGTACAAAGATGAACCATTCGTACTCGCCAACCAAGTTGTTCAAGTTTTCTATGTAACCGAAGTGCAGGCTCCAAGTGAGATATGCCTCCGTTCCCTTGCACGCTGCTTGGAGCCAGGCATATTAAATGCAGTATCGGGGCCATCTTTGCGGTCAAGCTTTAGCGCCAGGCTTCGGAAAAGTTAATGTGGATGGTGTGCATGTCAATTTTGAGGTCGTCCCGCTATCGAAGCCCCCCAACGACGAGATCGTGACTCTAGGACAGGCCATTGGAACATTCATCCAGTGGCCCAAAAGCGACATCTCCCTGGAGGCTTCTTCACCGGTGGCAGGACCAAAGGGTCATGCGAACGAGCAACATGCACCGTGCCATCTCCAAAAGGGCGATCACGAACGAGCAACATGCATTGGTGCCATCTCCACAAGGGCAGTGCGAAGCAGAGCTACCTGAACCGGTGCTATCTCCACGGGTGCTATTCTCGCCAAAGCAACTTGCACCGTATGTACCATTACAGTCGACTACCATAAAGTTGACCTATAGTCAAGGCAGTGGCCAGGGCAAATCAAAGACGAAGGATGATGACGATATCATGCACCTGCCATTGGCCCGCAAATTCGTGCTAGGCGAGCCGATGATATTCCCAGAAGAGCACCTCTTAAAATTAGGACTTGGTTGCCAAAGATTCCACGCTTGGTATATGGAACAGTCCAATAGGCCAGAGGCAGAATGGCGCTCAGGTATCACTGTCAAATTCAAGCCGGAACATTTCATGCACGAAGCTCACGAATGTGTCTTCGCGGTGACCTTTGACGATATATTTGAACTTTTCACGCTCAACGCTCTCGACGCCTCACTCGTTCGATGCTGGATGCTATAAGTCTGTGCAATCACAGTCTCTGTTCACGTAATACCGACATATGTCACAATTTGTTGCTTTTCTGTATATACATATAGATTCATGCTGACCGAAGCTAGATCATCGAAATCACCAATTGGTTTCCTGGACCCATGCTTGGTCGCCATTGATACCATCAACGAGGATGCATCCTTCGTCGAGGACTATATTACAAAAGCACTGCTGGCTTACCGCGATAAGAAATTTGTTCTTATGCCATACAATAAGCACTTCCATTGGATTTTAATTGTAATTATACCAAAATGGAACAAGGCTATATACCTTGATTCTCTAAGTAAGAACAAATCCAAGTACACAGCTATCGCCCAAATACTCGATAGGTACGTACATTGTACATTATACTCTTTCTTTCCTTCCGAATGACTAATCTAACTTTTTCGAATAACGAAGGTCGTTTGCCACATACGTTCAACAAACACGTGGCTCGACGACAGGGGCCAAGCCCTTGAAACATGCTCGCAATTTTCGGGTATTCGCTAGCTACACATTAATTAATCATATACAACACTTAGTAGTAATGCCTCTTGATTTAACACATTCTATTTTTGCGGTGCCACGGCGGTGGGGCAACACGTGTGGATACTACGTGTGCCACCATATGAGACTACTCCTCGATTCCACCAAGATCATTAATTCTAAGGTTTGTTAATCTTCCCACATTTATTTCATACATGTCAGGTTTTATATGTATGCGCATTGATATTCCTATCGACAGGCTGCGGCCATCTCTACATCTGCATTGAAACAGCCGGACTTTGCAAAAATTCGAGGAGAGTTCATTTGGTTTTTGTGGACTAAAGTCATAAGATCAGATGGAGAGTTCCACTGCGCAGAATGATTTTTTATTGCTTTTATCACTCTATAATTGTGAATTTGCTAATGGATATTTTATTTCATTTCAATTAATTCATTTGCGAAATGGATGCCTTATGTCTGTGAATGAAATGTGATGTGAATTGGAT
Source organism: Dendrocalamus sinicus (assembly GCA_036346575.1). NCBI lineage: Eukaryota > Viridiplantae > Streptophyta > Magnoliopsida > Poales > Poaceae > Dendrocalamus > Dendrocalamus sinicus. The sequence goes on from CM070658.1 coordinate 4,980,779, forward strand.
GTTTTATGTTTGTCAAATGAATTGAGATGTGAAATGTATGTATACATATACTTGTTTATCTGCTTGTTTCAGAGGGCATGGCTAGCATTTCTTGAGGCTAGCCAATAAATAGAAATAGATCTAGGGGTAGAAAAGAACATCACAGACGGTTTTTAGTTACAAGTTGTCTGTGATAGGTGACATATCACAGACGGTTTGTAAATAAAAACCGTCTGTGATATTGAAATATCACAGACGGTTCGTCGAACCGTCTGTGATAACCTTCGATTATCACTGACCCATAAATTCAGACGGTTCATAAAATCGTCTGTGATGACGTTTTTGAACCGTCTGTGATGTCCTTTTCTGTAGTAGTGTATCATAATATAAGCATTACTGTAGGCCCGGCTTCCTTGATTAACATATGACATTATGCAAAAGTTATGCCTAACTGGCAAGATATGAGATGATCTGAAAATGGCTGAATTGACACCTTGAAAAAAGCTTAACCTGAATACACATGGACTGTCTGATCTTGAAACCAATGTTCGAGCTTGAGACCAAGCATATTTCTTCGGAGAAAGCCACGAGCAACTGGGTACTTGAAATCCAAAGGAGTTTGGGACACATAAATAGTTAGTCAACATTAAAAAAGATGGATGGTAATAGGAAAAAAATTCCCATGATCTACTTGACAACAAACCAAAAAAATTTAAATACAATATGACAATAGACCTATGTCACCTTTCAACAAAATACAACTACAGATACCAACAAAAATAGGTCAAATCCAAAATGTAGCTAGCAATATAACATACAGTATAGCAAATGCAAATTTTGTAAAGGATATTTCTATCTATCAAAGGTGAAAATGTAGATCGAATACCACAATCAAAGGGGGTGAATAATTGTCTCTGCTTTTTGGAATCTCTTAGTGCTTAGTGAAGGTTTCAACTGCTCGGTGCTCAACTGCTCGATTGATCACTCAGTGTTCGATCGCTCGCTTAATCGCTTAGTGTTCATTCGCTCGCTCGATCGCTCAGCTTTGATCTTTGACTAGTTTGTATGTACTTGAAATCTTCAACACTGAGAGAAAAACCTCTTGATCATGTGTGCCTTCGAGAAACCAGCACCTTTGAGTCCTCGTATTTTCTCTATTTTCCTAGTAGCGATTCGACACCTTTGCACGTCATTGTAAGCTTCAATCCAACTGCAATCACTAGCACTTTTCGAGCAAATCAAGAACTAGATTGATTCAAGATGATGTTTATTGCTGGATTTTCATATATTTACAAAGTACCCTCACAAGCACCCCTAAAAGCCTAGCCAAAACTAAAAGTTCATCAATCTACTCTGCAAAAACCTTACATTAACCCTTAGCCTTTCCCTACTTTTATAAACTAACGCCCCATCAAACACAGACACCAAACTCTATTCGTTCCAAAAATCAAGGGACCCTAAACTCTTCCAAACATTGGTTTTCCATAATCTCTAAACCTTCTAAGTTATGGATACCTTGCATAACTCTTAACTCAACGTGTGTCGAAGGCTTTAGGACCACACCTTCCATAGCTTCTCCATGCATCATCCACCTTTGATCTCCACATGCTCCAACGTGAGCCCGACCACCTCGTGACATCCACGACCGCTAGGACCTCAGATTTCCCCCTCCTAGTCCCATCGTCCTTGTCACCGACCATGATCGTCTCCACGCCCAACTTGCACATGCAAAGTCCAAAAAACTTTTTTCCTAGTACAAGTTCTTCCTAACTTGACCAACATTAGTCCACACACACAAATCATACCCTTAACTATCAATAACTACGAACTAGATCATCCACGATATCAAATTTCACGTTCTCCAAAAATCAACCTCAGACCACTCAGTAAAATCGGTCAGACAAAAAATGCCTAGGTTGGTCAGACTGCTAATCCAACACACACAAGTACTCGAGATACTCGAAGATCATAAGAATTGAAGCACTTGAAACCTACGAGTACCAATCGTGAAGTCTACAACAACCAATCGCAAAGCCTACAACTACCATCATGAGGTCTACGATAACTGATCGCAAAGTGTCAGACCCCGGAGCAACAACTCCTAGATCCTATGTGTAAATCGCACTAGTCCAGAAACAGCTAGTGCACACAGTGAAATAAAGATACATATCGAGCATAAGTGACCAACACGGCCTACTTGTCCAGGTCATCACCGTAGTCGAAGTCGTCTTCCTCTATGTGGAGATAGCAAGGTGAGTACAAACTTGTACTCTGCAAGTCACACGAAGAATGCAACATAATAATAAAGGCAACAAAGGAAGGCTTATAGGGTTAGTTTGCATAAAACAACATTTAATGAAATATAGTAGATAGATTGAAATTACTGAATTTAATACAATAGGTAAAAATAGAATTTTGTAATTGAAAATAATACCATCAGTGCAGGCTCCGACCAAACACCAACCTATCCACGGGCATCCCACCCGGACCATCTTTTCCAAAAAGATCACATATGGATTCCATCCATCCACACGCTTTCACTGCGCAACTCTGATGGATTCCATCCATCCATCAGGGTTCAATCTCTCACGGATTCCATCAATCCGCAAGGTTTTCAAAACCATTTTGAAAAAAAAAACAAAGTCTAATCCATGAAAAAACTTTACTCAGCATGCCCATGACCGTGGGTACGGCTATCCAGGATAGATTATATACTCTTCAGAGGTTGTACAGTTTTACCCACAAGACATGATCATCCCTTTTTGCCACGCGAGTTACACACTTCCTTAGGTATGCGGTGAGGAGATCATGACAAAGCCTTTACAATGCAAAGCCTTCAACCTGGTTAGGCCAACACTATGGTTTCACCCCAGTAAGGAATCCACTAGACCAGGACCCCCTCTTGAGCCGAGTGAGACTTCACATGACACCGACCACGCTCACTTCAACCTACAACTTAACCTAGGTTGGGACTCCGCAAATTATTCAGCCAGGACTGTCCCATACCAGCCTTGTGGTAGTACGATAGGGCTTTGCAACAGTAGCTCATAGACCGATCATTAATTGACTTAGGCCCAACCACATAACCCTATGCCCGACAATCAACCCTATGTCTTCGAACAACAGGGCATGCCTGCACCCACCACCTAACCATTAGCCAAAGTCTAAAACAGATTTTATATTTTATTTCAAAATATTTTATCGACCTTCTTGACTCTCCGAAGTCAAGAATGCATCTCAAAAGTTTATCATTTTATGTGAAAAGGTATCCCAAAATCCAAATTATGTCTAAGCTTGTCTAAGCATTTGATTTAAAATTCTCTAACCAATACTAGCATACTAACTAGAGTTTTAATCTAGGGTGACAAGGTATCGAGGAATTCAACATCAATGGAATAATTAACAAGTAGGCATTAACAAAATTTAAAACTGAATTGAAATACGTTGAATAAAAGTATGCATGCAGAATAATTTAAAACAATATAACTTTTATTTTAAAATTTGGGATCAACATGATTAAGGTGTGTGACTTGCCTTGCTCTGTAGTCTGGTGTCAGTCGTCGAAGCATACTTCTCCGAAATCGTCGCAGTCTACATGTGCGAATACCCAAACAAAAATAAAAAAAACCAAATAAAATCCAAAAATTACAAAACTATAACCAAAAGATAGAGCTCAATTTTAGATGAATTTATGAAAAAAATCGGATCAATCGTAGTTAGGACAGAGAAGAACAAGATACTAAAGTTTGCTGAACGAGAAAATGCTGGAAAATAACAAAAGTTATTGTTCATCCAAGAGCAGTACTTTTGGAGAGAAGGCTAGCACCGGCGAGAGGAGGTATGAGAGGTGTAGCTAACTAGCAAAATGGGTTGCTAGAGATCCAAGGCACACGTAGGAAGCGATGGCACGCCCAACGGAGCACGGTGACGGCACGGGCAGCTACAACGACATGGGTAGGAGAGAGGAATAAAATCCGAGCCTAAAACACAGGGAAGTAGGGTGAGCACGGGCTAGAACGCGGCATGGTGAAGCTAGGAAAATTTCAGCTTGGCGGGAAATCCACCGGAGACGACGCAATCGATGTTTGAACGACGCCGGTAAGGTAAAAGGAAAAACTTGATATCTTGATGCTCGGTGAACAAAATCTAAAACTACTTGGAGGATAGCACATTTTGACGCAAACGGTTTGGGAAAACACCACCGGATAGACGGGGACATGAGAAGCCATTGGCAGCCATGGTGAGGTGTCGGAAGCGAAAATTTGTGGAGGCTTTTCAGGGAAAACGAAGGAAGTATGGCGTAGAACACGGTGAGGGAAGTCTAAGAAAAATTACGGCATGGGCTAAAGCTTACCAGAGGCGATGAATCGATGTCGGGAAGTGCTTTTGATCTAGATTGGGGAAACTCGATTCCGAGAGATTGGCTGCACCAAAACCAAATTAACTTGGCAAGGAGGTAGATGGCACATGGGCACTGTTCATTCCCTCTCCTCATTTTTTCTTTCTTTTTTTTTGGAATTTTACCTTGAGCTCAAACAAACTCCGAAAAATCCAAGAAAATATAAAAAATAAAATACTTTTAGCAAATATTAAAGTTTAATTTAGTCAAATTAAATATTTTTAGCAAATAGAGATTTAGTTTAAGCTTTAAAATTGATTTTAAAAATCCAGAAAAATTAGCAAAAATCCCTGGATTAATTTCAAACTTAGGAAAAAAATATTTTCCAACTTTATTTGGTCTTTATAATTTTTTTAATCCTTTAAAATACTTTTTAATTTCAAAAATAGTTTTAAGCTCCAGAAAATTCCAGAAAAACACAAAAAATCTAGATAAAAGCCAAATACTTTAAAATAAGTAATTTGTAATAGGATTTTTATAGAAAATAAAAATATAATTTTATTTAATAATTTTTTTTACTTAAATTATTTTTCAAATACAGCCTTTTTAAAACAAAAATTCAGGGCAAACCAAAATTAAAATTTAATTGCCGAAACACTTATTTTTATTTTAAATTATTTTTACTGTTATTAATTTTTTTATAAAAGCCTGGACTGTTACACAAAGCCTATGACTACCGATCACAAAGTCTATGACAACAGATCGCTAAGCCTACAACTACGATAATAGATTGCAAAGTTTATGACTACTGATCACAAAGTCTACAGCTACCAATCACCGACCAAATACTGTAGCTACTGACCATAGACTACCGAGTACCGACCAAGCATTGTACCACCGACTACCGTGTACCGACTAGGTACTGTAGCACTGACTATCAACTACGTACTATAGCTATGACCACCAATCGGTTACTGTAGCTAACGACCTCTGACCGACTATAGGAGCATAAGAAGCTATAGCCGGTTCACTGTAGCTATGACTGATTTCCAACTCCAGGGTCTCCGACTACTCTCCGAACCTAGACCGAGGTCGTTCCACCATAGTTGTTCAGCCATAGTCGTTCTTCCATGCTCGACCTGCTGTTGTCGATCTTTAGTGGTCGATCTACCATGGTCGACTTGTTGTTGTCGAAATCTATCGATTCCAGTTCTACAAAAGAGCATCGTCCAAAACTTTCATAAACACAAATTTCAATACAACCCAAATGCCAATTATTCATCATCACTGTATGCATGACCTATCCACACGGTCTAACAGAAAATCTACCTGGATAACGGGAATAGAACCTTGCAAATTTAGCTCAACAACCTGTTGACACTACAACAACTGTTATGAGTAGAACCACAATTAGCAGGAAAAGCTAATGCCTTCATTAAGCTCAATCATACAAACAGAGATCGAACATATCGTACCTCACTAATTGTTGGCATACTTTTCCAACTTTTTTACACTTCTTTTACCCAAATAATTCATGAAAGGGGCACTAAAATAATGTTCTGACCCAAATAATGTTTTTTTAGTCAATATTTCCATGTAGAGTGCACTCTTGGCAATTTTGCAGGAAATACACTAAAAAGGCAGAAAAACGGAGAAAAGACGATGGAAAGTTGCTTGGCCGGCTGGCCAACCTTCCCTCACTGGTTGGCCTAGCCCCAATAGGCCAAAGGCCCAACTCCACTTGGTAGGCCAGCCCACTCCACACCGACTAGCCAAAAAGCCTACACCTGTCGACCTAAGGCCCAAGGCCCAAGATAGCCAACTAACTTCTTCGCCAAAATGCCACCAGTAGGATCCAAAAATCTCCTGACTCTATAAATATTTAGATAGGAGGAAATGTTAGCATAGAGGTCAAAATGCCACGACTTCAAAAGTTTCTACTTTCCTTCTTTGATATGGAGTAAACTCTAACTTCTTCTAGTCCAGTAACCCGATGTGACTCTACTCCTTTTATTTGGCAATTAATATCAGTGTCTTTACTCAGTTCCTCATCTTGCTTTTCGCTTGTATTACTCTCCCCGCTAGTTGATGATCATGGGATCGGGTAATCTAAGTTAGGCATGGTGCCTAGTTTAGTTGTCACCTTGGAATACTAGTTAGGACTTGTGTTTTGTGCTAGGAGATGGATGGTGATAGCGTGAACGCCATGCCACATAAAGTCCCGGTAGGGTTTTACCCCAAGGTCGGGTACACCGCTGAGTTTTAGACCATTCAATGTTAGCACCAATCATAAGAGGAGTAGATGATCATTCAGTGAGCCATGACTAGAAGAGCCTTTATCCCATATTTATTACTTAGTTTCTAATTGATCCCTTTGGTCTATTAGCATAGTAGCTAAAATCCCTTGTTAGGAAGCTCTTCTCGTTCCCTGTGGATACGATAACATGGAATATTCTTAGTGAAAGCTGCAGCGATCTCCGTGCACTTGTAGAGTGTAAGGCATTATCACCCACCATTCACTAATCAATTAGCATGATGCTAACTTTTAAATGTAAAGTGCACCATACCATATCGTCCGCCACAAATCTGCCTAACACAAGACAAAATTATAATGAGCCAAGTGAGCTTGTAATATGTAGAAGCAAAAACTCTTATAGCTAAAGTGAACTCAAAAGTCCAAGAACAAATTCGTAACTGCAGCATAGCGGTCGTACAACCGACAACAGCTCAAGAGTGTTGGTGGTGACACCCAATGCAAACCCTGATTTCACATAGGACTTATGATTGTCGGCTGCATGGGCATAGTAGCATAGGAGCTACATCGTCAAGGTGTCAACGACGGTAGTGGCGACGGGTGACACGGAGGAGAATGCTGACAGCTTAGAAACCACAGCACCTCCTCCCTACCTAGCCTATGAGGCTGACCAGAACCACATTATTGAGGTAGCCATAGCCACGACATGGTGGACCAAGATAGCATCTTTGCAACCACACTGCCTCCTCTCCTCCCCACACATTATGGAAACCAATCGCCAAATGTGGCGCAGCTACGCTCTGGACGACACTATACTAAGGGCCTTACAGTGCCTCAATGTGGCCCTTATCACCACATCACAGCCCATCCAACACCCTCCTAGAAATCGGCGGGGCAGATCGACAATGGCTTCATGGCTCAGGGCGAGCTGGGTGGGGCTGAGGGCAAGGGAATAGGGGAAGGTGGGGAGGCAATTAGATCAACGGCGCAGGATGGTGGATCGGTTGTGGTGCCTTGGTTCAGGGCGAGCTAGGGTTTCGTTTGAGGCCAAGAGAGGAGACTAATGGTGGGGGCTGCGAGGGCGCGACGGTGGGGGTGTAAGGCAGGAGGAGGGAGTGGTGATGGTAGGGACACCAGGGGCGCCAGGGGAGGAGGTTGAGGACGACCACCAAGTGGACCAGAGTGGCTGTGGTGACGACGTGGGAGAGTGTGAGAGGAGTGAGTCAGGGGCGGCGGTGGTGGTAAGGGCAGCTTTGGAGGCAGCAAGGTCGTAGGGGAGGAGGCAGGGCATGCATGTAGGCGAAGGCGAGGTGGTGAGGTGGCGACCACCACGAGAGGAACATGAGGGTCTAGGGTCTGGCACATACACATGGACGACTGGATCAGCACCTTGCGCAAGATTGGACAGCCATAAGTAATTAGGATCTCAACACAATTACGCATAATAATGAGGGATTTTCTACCAAAAAAGGCAAATGCAAAGGCTAAAGGCCGCTGGTTCGGCTAGGAATCCCCAGAATTTCAAAAAGGATGGAGTTTGGTATGGGGAAACGGAGCTAAGGATGGGTAGACGGGTTCAAGACGATCGAAATGGATGTATATATGCATTTTCGGACTTTGTGAACAGTAACGGGTCTGGGTACTATTCACTTCGGGTTTTTTTACTATTCACAACGGTTTTTCTACTATTCATGTGAACCCAGTTGCTACAATTCCACACAGTGAAAGACCGGCCCAATTAGTTACAGTAATCAGCACTTTTATTGTGCGGCCTAAGATGAGCAGTATCTTCTTCTTCCCTCCCACGTGCACTGTAGCAGCTGAGAACAGGGAAGAGAAGCGATGGCGATTGGCGGGGCTAGGGTGGTTTGTGATGAAATTGGGGACTATGGTTGGGTTCCTAGAGATGCAAGGAGTCCATTTTTGGGGTCAGCGGTGGCAGGGGAGTTGGTGTTCACCGACGGCTAGATCTTTCCTTTGCAGGACGTTTGAATGGCACATGGGCTTTTGGTGGGTTCCAAGGACATTAGCATTTGCTTTTAAGCATCTTTGGGGCTAGAGGAAGCTCTGGGGAGTGGTGGCTTAAGCAGTGGTGGCCGGAGTTGAGCTACCCACGGCGAAGCTCCATGGCCGTGCGACGAGCTCCTGCAGCAGAGAAGAAGAAAGCTCGGGGAGCTAGGGCAATGGTTCGAGGGTATTTCTAGGAGCAAGTGGAAGCTACGGACGAAAGCAATTGAAAAGAAATGAACCGCACAACAAGAATTGAAGTGGCTTACTTTCAGGTTTCCTGTTGATTGCTGGTAGTGCTTTGGTCGAGAGCTCGATTGGGGTATTGGGCTGGTTCACCAGACACCGATGCATCTCTCAAGAGGTGCTCGGGGTCTTAAATAGAGCAGGGAAGGCGGTTCGTCACAGGAGGTGGGTTATGGTGGCAGCGACATATGGCACGGTCGAGAAGGCGTGGGAAGGTGCAGCGCGGGTGGCTAAGGGGGAGTACTAGCAGTCTTAGGCGTGGCAATGCAGCGGTCAAAGGCGGTTTAAGTCAGCTGTCGACTGAGGGGAAGAAGGGAATAGAGGCTGTGACGGGAGAGGTCGGCGGTGCTGACGCGCGACAGATGGGTGTCAGAGAAGGGGGTATGGAGAAGTACGTCCCCTGACAGCGGCTAGATGAGTGGCAGCGGTGAGAAGGCGCAGGAGCGGAGGGATGGATCAGGCGGCGCTGAAAAAAATCAGGGGCGGCGGCGATCTTTTCAGGTAGTGAACAGTACCGTCGTAAAAATCCGTCGTTGGCGCAATGCTGCAGGGATTTTAAGGCTTGGATGGCTAAGATTTGAGCTGAATTAGACCAAGGTTTAGGAGAAATCGAAATCAAACAAGAAATTCAAAATCATTTGTAATTTCAGTTTTGTTTCAGTGACTTTTCCAAACGTGTGGAGTAATTAATGCACGTGGCAAATGATGTGGCTGTAAGACACGATGTACATATTAAGAAGCTTTACACACACATTGGTTAATTCATCCCTTAGCTACTAGGTAGTTCGAGGATACATATGTTTTGCGATACCTAACGAGTGGTCTTGCATTAGGCCTACAACTTAGGTTCCTTAGACCAGCTGCTAATCTAATATCCTCGTGTTTCATTAAAAAAAAACGTCTAAGACGTTGTTCGTATTGGAAGCCGTTTTATACAATAAATAATTTTTTTATAGCCTTTAACTTTTAAATAGAGTGTTTTTAAGATGGGATCTACTAATTAATTATAGTAAATACTACAGTAAATTTATTTATTATCGGCCAAAATCGTACGCAAGTGTTTCGCTCTATAAACTGTTACTATTTATTAGTTAAATCTAAAGGCTATCAAATATATGATCTGTTCTTTTTGGTTGAAGTTTATAGCTTTTAACTATGACTTGTGACTTTTTGACTGTTCGTGCGAGAAATTACAGAGTAACAGAAACTTACATGTAGTTTTTGGCGATATAAATAAAGTCGGTATAGTATATATTACAATTAATTAATAGACTCCATCTTTAAAAAATATTTTATTTAAAAACTAGTTGCAGTAGAAAAATTAAAAAATAACTTTTAAAAGCTAAAATAAAACAGGGCCATAAACGCTCCCTGGCACCGTCGTCAAAAAAACATAATTTGAAATATGAACCGTGCTAGTTACTCCATCGTTGTTGGTGTGACAATTGACAAATGATGTGGTACGGCAAGTTCATTTGCCAGGCTGCCAGTAGCAAGGCGGTGTTTTTTGGGGCAAACTGGTCCGTAACATTCCAAAGTTCCTTCGAGTTGGAAAAATACTATCGGCGTGTCACTTACAAGTGGTCTTATAGTCCACTTGTCAAACTCACATACAAGAGTATTTTTTAATTTATATATCTTTACAATGGTACCAACTAATTTTCTTCTTTTTAAAATAAGTTAGAGATGGTTTATTCCAAAATAATTATATTAAATAATAAAAAGATTCTATCGGACTACTTATCTCAAAGAGAACCAATAATTAAAGTGCTTTGAGAAGATAAAGGATGGTAAAAAAGTGAGAATATAACAAAAAGATGAAATGATGCGATTCCGTCACTTGAACCGGTGAGGCGGTGACAGATTGTCCCATAGGGCGAGGTACGCTCCGAACACCCGACGTGATGCATGCAGGGAAGATAATTAAATAGAAGCCACTTTGAATTCTTGAACACCCCATTCTAAACTGTTTCAGTTTCTGTTTTTTTACTTTTAGTTTATTTATGTTAAATGTTATTTGGAATACATCGGCTTCTAATTTCACTTTATTTTGGCTTTTAGCTTTTTTTTTTACTTTTCTGTCTTCTCTTTTTTACTTTATTTATTTGTATTGTCCGTACCAATGTAACGGTTTTTTAATTAAATGTCTCAAAAAACTAACGGTCGCTACAATACAATTTGAGCCAATAGTCAAATCCATAAGCTATAAGTTTAAGCTTACTGTATTTCATTCCACCTGTGTTCCCGTTCCTCATAAAACATTTAAATTGTCATGAAAAAACTTGAAAATAATTATGCAGATAAGATAAATTCTAATCTGTCATGCCATAAGCAGGCTCCCCTGCTAGTGAGGCATGCTGGCGAATGGCACACCTCGGCGGACGACAAATTTTGCAGTTGGTAGCGGAGCAATTAATCATAAAAACAATCAATTAAATCGTACGAGTGATTGAAAATATATACACTCAAAGAGCATCCTCAGCTAACTTGGCTTGAACTAGGCTCTGCAATTGACACAAGCTAGCCAGGATCGGACTAATCTTTTAGGCTTGAATCACTACAGCCCCTCTTTGCTGCCTATAGCGTCAAGTTAAGGACGCGAGAAGTTAGGATCCCACACTTTACACCTAAGTAGTAGTCATTAATCTGGCCGTGCATGCACACGGGCAACAGGCATTTTAAATTATAGTTTTTAGTTAACAGCGTGTATGAATTCAAACAAATTATGATAAAACATTAAAAAACATCACATATATTTGTTTGAATATATCAAACGACAAACAATACACAATCTTTAAAAAAATAATATTTCCACAAAAAATATTTTCTAAAAAATTGAATTTCTTTTCTACAATTTCAATTATGCATTATATACACTTGTGAGCAAGATTTTTATTTGAGAACATGCACTTTGGAATTTTGGAACATATAATATCTGATCTATGCAGTACACTCCTATTAAAGTTGTAGATACAACTTCCAACATGTACATTTATAAAAACGTGGATAGAAATATTGAATAATAAAATTCCCCAAGCAGTGAAGCCGTAGGGCTCGACCAATAAATTTTGTTAGGTCTTTTACCCCGAGGCCCCCAAGTTTCTTTGGCCGACAGACCTTCTCCCATCTCATCAAGCAATGTTCTTCATGCAGCTGTTCAGGCCCCTTCCATAAGCTGAGCACCCCCTCTCTTTCCACCCCGATCGCTGTCCGAGTTTGAGGTTAGAACCGAGTTTGGTGAGGTTAGGCGGCCAGCCGGTGAGATAAGTCTCCCTTTCCGCCCCGATCGCTGTCCTTCGTAGCAGCACAATGTTTTCAGACATTAATAGAATCATTCAAATTTGAAGTTAATCGTTCCAGTTGTTAATCATGTTGTAATATTTGTGGTATAAGCAAAGATATAAATATAATTCCAATATAATCATATAAGCACATCAAAGACATCAATTCATATATAAATGACATAGCATATATGAAACTATATGAATTGAGCATATCATCCATGGTATACCACATATTCAATAATAGAAATGATAACATTCTAGACATGAATATGTATGTCAAAGAATAAAGCATGTATCAATTAAGACTAGCAATAAGCTCAAGTTTGATTGATTATTTGTGCTCTCAAATGTAGGGTTGCACAAGATTATTCTTGGCCGTCCCGCTACTAAATCATATACTTTTCATCGATTGGTTATACCAAATTAGAATTCAATCTTTGAGCTCTATATTTCAATATATTCACCACATGTATGTATTCAGCTAGAAATTAGCTAGAGCAAATCCAACACATATAAGATGTCTTTTGCAGTAACTGAACCAAAGTTAATAGCAACCTATGACTTCTAACAGATCTGCAGCATATATGTGGAATTTCTACAAGCTAAAGGCAGCCTCAAACAAATCACACATACACAGAATATATATGACCAGTGTATATCATGCAAAGTTCACAATTAACATTAATCACAGAACATGAGCATAATCTAATGACAGCAAGTGATAGCAATTAGAGCTCAAAGATTAAATCTACCAATCTCAGAATATGATTTCTTATATCATTGAGCAATCACAAATCCCACAAGCAATCTATGTTACTCAGCACCAGATAAACGAAGATCAATTAACTAGCACTGCCACACAGAGTGCAAAAAGGAGAATCACAGAATCACTCACGGCACAGGTGATATTCGAAACCACCAGAAGAACAGGGGCTAGGCACGCTTGCGCGCTGTCCCAGAAAACCTATTGCCTCCCACACCACCGTGAGAGAGGTCGGTGAGGCACGAGATACAAAGCCCTCTCGCCAAGTGAAGCACACGCCGCCGAGTCGAGGTAGAGGTACGCCGCACAAGCACAGGGGAGGAGCCGGCCAAGCACCTCACCGGAGAGTACCAGGGAACCACCGTCGTCAAACACCACAGGCAAAGAATCAAAGAAAGAGAGGAGAAGCTCACTATTCCGCTTATCCCCAAACAAAGAGCCGCCGCCATTTATGGCCAAGAGAGAGAGAGGGGATGAGCACTCGGCGGCGCCACCAACCGATCGGGACTGGGTCTCACGCACCACCACCTCACCCCATACTCACCTCTCATCCGGATCTGAGGACCGATTCTTGCGGGAAGAAGAGGAGCGCCAACCAACGGAGAGGGGATGCGCGAGTCGCACGGAGACGGGTCGCGGGAGAGACCGAGCCGCCAACGAGCCGACCCGCTGGTCCCGCCTCTCCGCCGCCGCCCTCAAATCGCCGCGCCATCACCCTCCGTAGCGCCGCTCGATGCAGTACGAGGAGGCTTCGGCCTCCCCCCTTTTGCCTCCCTTCGGCCCACCGACAGGTGGGCCCCTCTTTCTATTTTTCTTTTCCCCTTTTTTTTCCTTTTATCAAATGGGAAATTACTCTTTTGCCCTTGGCATATACAACAGTCCCCACCAATTTCTCAATTGATAATTGATGCTCAATGTCTTGTTTAATATACAGCTGTTCGACTATGGGTACCTTTCGGGTTTGAACCCAAAGCCTAGCGACAAGGACTACGACTCTGCACAGACAAAGGAGGACTACGCCTTGATCCAATGCCTTGGTGTGAGAATTTTCGCCCAAGTCACATTCTGTACTGGGCGGCTTGCCCTTTCCCTCTCGGGTTGGGACGTTCCGGTCATGTCCCATATCTTACTCATGAGTGATTAAGAAAGTATACCCTTATCTTTCTTTGATTGCGACCTCACAATCACACTCACGTAGGTGAAATCTTCTAGGAATCCTGTAGGACGATTCCGTAAGTCATATAGACCTAGAGTTCATTAAGAGCCAAAGCTCAACCTTCCATACAGACAGAGCACTGCAGCTAATGGGACCCGTTTGATGTGCTCTCTAATCCCACACAGTTTGTTGTCCTAGAGCCTAGTACACGGGATCTCCGATCTACTAGGATAGGTTACCACCAATGTGAGCCTTTATACAGGTATAAGCCCCATTCCCTGTGACGCTGCTTGGATGACCTTCCGCGCCAATCCTTTAGTGAAAGGATCTGCCAAGTTCCTTTCAGACTGGATGTATTCTACAGAAATAACACCCGTCTCTCTGGCATGCCTTACCGACTTAAGTCGACGTTTTATATGTTTTGAAGACTTCATATTATCTTTCCTACTCTTGGCCTTAACCAGAACGGTTTGGTTATCGCAGTAGGTAAGTATTGCTGGAATAGGCTTTTCCAGCACAGGCAGGTCAGAAAGGAGTTCTCGAATCCATTCTGCCTCTACAGCCGCTGAATCAAGAGCTACCAATTCAGCCTCCATGGTGGACCGTGTAATAATAGTCTGTTTAGAAGACTTCCACGACACGGCCCCACCTGCTAGAGTGAATACATAACCACTCGTAGCCTTCATGTCATCCGAGTCACTGATCCAGTTAGAATCACTGAATCCTTCCAAGACTGCCGGATGACCAGAGTAATGTATTCCCAAATTAGGATTTCCTTTCAAGTATCTTAGTACTCTTTCTAGTGCAATCCAATGATCATCTCCTGGATTGGACGTATAACGACTCAATCTGCATACAGCATATGAGATGTCTGGCCTAGTCGCACTAGTTAGATACATCAAGGATCCTATGATTTGAGAATATTTAAGTTGATCCTTCCCATGCCCGGTGTTCTTATGCAGCTTTGCATTTGGATCGTAAGGTGTAGCCGCTGGCTTACAGTCCTTAAACCCAAATCTGGTTAGGACTTTATCCACATAATGGGATTGCGAAAGAGTAATCCCATTCTCACCCTTTATAAGCTTAATGTTTAAGATAACATCAGCTTCACCCAGGTCTTTCATATCAAAATTCTGGGAAAGGAAAGACTTTGTGCTATTGATCACATCTATGTTGGTCCCAAATAGCAATATATCATCTACGTAAAGACATAGAATGACACCTTCGCTCCCATTAAACCGATAGTATACACATTTATCGGCTTCGTTTACACAGAAGCCGACCGACGTCATCTTACTATCGAATTTCTCATGCCATTGCTTAGGAGCTTGCTTTAGACCATACAAAGATTTAATCAATCGACATACTTTCCTTTCTTGCCCCTCAACCACAAATCCTTCGGGCTGCTGCATATAAATCTCCTCATCCAGCTCACCGTTTAGGAAAGCGGTCTTTACATCCATTTGATGTACTAGGAGTTTGTATGCAGCGGCTAGCGCTAAAAGCACTCGAATTGTGGGTAGACGAGCCACAGGAGAGTATGTGTCAAAATAGTCTTCACCTTCTTTTTGCGTGAAACCTTTAGCCACTAATCGGGCCTTGTACTTTTCAATAGTACCATCAGGTCTGCGCTTTCTTTTAAAGATCCACTTGCAACCTACTGGCTTACAACCAGGCGGGAGATCTGCAATTTCCCAAGTTCCGTTAGCAATGATGGAGTCCATCTCGCTACGGACTGCCTCCTTCTAGTAATCCACATCCGGAGATGCGTATGCCTCTGAAAGGGTTCGTGGTTCATCATCCACGACATAGGTGACAAATTCATCCCCAAGTGACTTCTCGATCCTCTGTCTCTTACTCCTCCTCAACTCCAAATCTGGAGCGGTGTTATCCACACTAGGAAGAATAGAGAAATCATCTTCATCGATATGTCCACTGTCATCATTCGGTCTCATAGGAAACACATGCTCAAAGAATGTCGCATCACGAGATTCCATCACTATATTAGTAGCGATGTCACTCACATCGGATTTGACCACTAGAAATCTATAAGCCATGCTATTAATAGCATATCCTAGAAAGACACAATCAACGGTCTTAGGACCAAGCTTCCTTTTCTTCGGCAACGGTACATGCACTTTTGCAAGGCATCCCCACGTTCGAAAATAGGATAAGTTGGGTTTTCTCCCCTTCCATCCTTCATAGGGTGTTTCCTCCTGATTGCGAGGTGGAACCCTATTCAGGACATAGTTAGCTATGAGAACTGCCTCACCCCACCAATAGTCCGACATACCTGAACTCTGAAGCATGGCGTTAACCAAGTCACAAAGAGTTCGGTTCATCCTTTCGGCTATTCCATTAGATTGGGGTGAGTAAGGTGGAGTAACTTCGTGAATTATTCCACTTTCTTCACAGAATTGGGAGAACTCATGTGAGACGTACTCACTGCCTCGGTCCGATCTTAACCGTTTGATTTTCTTTTCTAGTTGATTTTCAACTTCAGCTTTGTAGATTTTAAAGTATTCAAGTGCTTCATCTTTCGACTTAAGTAGATAAATATAGCAATACTTAGTCGCATCATCTATGAGAGTTAAGAAATACCGTTTGCCACCTTTAGTTAATATTCCATTCATCTCACAAAGATCAGAGTGGATTAGTTCAAGTGGAGAAGTGCTTCGCCCTTCAACGCTATGAAAAGGTTTTCGGGGCTGCTTAGCTTGCACACACACTTCGCACTTTGAACCCTTCTCATAATTATAGCTCGGAATTAAACTCATCTTACTTAACCGCGTAATGGCTTCAAAATTTACATGACACAACCGTGAATGTCAAATATCATGAACTTTATTGCAATGGGAAACATTATAAATGTTTACATTATTCAAATCAAGAATGGATAAGCGGAACATGCCTCCGCTATCATAGCCTTTGCCCACAAAATTACCAAACTTAGTCAAAATGACTTTATTTGATTCAAACACAAGCTTTATTCCTTGCCTACATAACATTGACCCGCTAAGGAGATTGCGCGTCATCGCAGGCACGTACAGCACGTCTCTAAGGATGAGTGTTTTGCCCGAAGTGAGCTTCAGGCAAACCTGTCCAATCCCACGTACTGTTGCAGCGGCTCCGTTGCCCATTAGGACGGATCCACCACCTTCACCCTGAAATGAAGAAAAACAAGATCGATCAGCACATATATGTCTAGTAGCACCTGTATCAATCCACCAATCAATAGATGGACTTGCCATAAAGGCCATAGGTACGTACTCGTCCGAGCTGGTGCTAGCCAGCGCGACATGAACCTCAGCCTTTCGGCTCTTGTGCTGACCCGGGGATGGACCCCTGCCCTTCCGATTGCGGCAATGATTGGCCTTATGGCCAGCCTCGCCGCAAACAAAGCAGACGATGTCCTCCTTCTTCTTCTTCATTTTCTTAGGCTGTAGCTTGACTTGGGGCTGGCTCTTGAACTTGGGTTTCCCAGGTCCTCCACCATTCTTAAGTTGAACTTGATGAGCCTGAACTTGAGCCTTTCCCGAGCCGTCACCGGCTCTAGCACGCTCCTCGACATTAATAGCAATGACACTCATTGGCGTCAAGCGCTCCTTTATATGCCTCCGGCGGTCACAAAGTCATGCCACGAAGCGGTAACTTAGCCAAAATAACATTGACTTGAAACTTCTCGAGCAGAGCGCAATCGTCGACATGAGTCACGTACATGGAGTTGAAGCTCATGGAGCTGCTCCATCACCGACCGGCCCTCAACCATCTTGTAGTTCAAGTAATTGGCTGTAATGAAGGACTCATTTCCATTATCTCCCTCGGAGTATTTCTCCTCGAGCTCATCCCAAAGTTGCTTGGCATTAGTGAAGTTGACATAGACGTCAAACAAGCGGTTAGACAGGATGGCCAGCAAACGGGCTAAGACTGCATTATTAGCATCTTCCCATTTCATCGTCTCAGGGATCTCCAGCGGAAACGCCGGTGGATTTGAGATGACCCAGAAGAGCTTAAGGTCAGTCAGCCAAAGTTTTGCCTTTGCCTGCCAGCGCTTGAAATTGGCTCCGTCAGAAACTTCAGGTTTCACGACATCAGATGAGGAAGCCATTTCTTTCAATATAGGTTTTCTGGATTGTTGTAATATTTGCGGTATAATCAAAGATATAAATATAATTCCAATATAATCATATAAGCACATCAAAGACATCAATTCATATATAAATGACATAGCATATATGAAACTATATGAATTGAGCATATCATCCATGGTATACCACATATTCAATAATAGAAATGATAACATTCTAGACATGAATATGTATGTCAAAGAATAAAGCATGTATCAATTAAGACTAGCAATAAGCTCAAGTTTGATTGATTATTTGTGCTCTCAAATGTAGGGTTGCACAAGATTATTCTTGGCCGTCCCGCTACTAAATCATATACTTTTCATCGATTGGTTATACCAAATTAGAATTCAATCTTTGAGCTCTATATTTCAATATATTCACCACATGTATGTATTCAGCTAGAAATTAGCTAGAGCAAATCCAACACATATAAGATGTCTTTTGCGAGAATCGAACCAAAGTTAATAGCAACCTATGACTTCTAACAGATCTGCAGCATATATGTGGAATTTCTACAAGCTAAAGACAGCCTCAAACAAATCACACATACACAGAATATATATGACCAGTGTATATCATGCAAAGTTCACAATTAACATTAATCACAGAACATGAGCATAATCTAATGACAGCAAGTGATAGCAATTAGAGCTCAAAGATTAAATCTACCAATCTCAGAATATGATTTCTTATATCATTGAGCAATCACAAATCCCACAAGCAATCTATGTTACTCAGCACCAGATAAACGAAGATCAATTAACTAGCACTGCCACACAGAGTGCAAAAAGGAGAATCACAGAATCACTCACGGCACAGGTGATATTCGAAACCACCAGAAGAACAGGGGCTAGGCACGCTTGCGCGCTGTCCCAGAAAACCTATTGCCTCCCACACCACCGTGAGAGAGGTCAGTAGGCACGGAGATACAAAGCCCTCTCGCCGAAGTGAAGCACACGCCGGCCGAGTCGAGGTAGAGGTACGCCGCACAAGCACAGGGGAGGAGCCGGCCAAGCACCTCACCGGAGAGCACCAGGGAACCACCGTCGTCAAACACCACAGGCAAAGAATCAAAGAAAGAGAGGAGAAGCTCACTATTCCGCTTATCCCCAAACAAAGAGCCGGCCGCCATTTATGGCCAAGAGAGAGGAGAGGGGATGAGCACTCGGCGGCGCCACCAACCGATCGGGACCGGGTCTCACGCACCACCACCTCACCCCATACTCACCTCTCATCCGGATCTGAGGACCGATTCTTGCGGGAAGAAGAGGAGCCCCGAACCCAACGGGAGAGGGGATGCGCGAGTCGCACGGGAGACGGGGTCGCGGGAGAGACCGAGCCGCCAACGAGCCGACCCGCTGGTCCCGCCTCTCTCCGCCGCGCCGCCCTCCGAAATCGCCGCCGCCATCACCCTCCAGAGCGCCCGCTCGGTCTGGGGCACGAGGAGGCTTCGGCCTCCCCCCTTTTGCCTCCCTTCGGCCCACCGACAGGTGGGCCCCTCTTTCTATTTTTCTTTTCCCCTTTTTTTTCCTTTTATCAAATGGGAAATTACTCTTTTGCCCTTGGCATATACAACAAATCATTCAAATTTGAAGTTTTGCTTCAATGGTGTGATGATGCCCTGTGAAGCTGTGATCAATGTTGCAAAGGGGCGAAGATTAGCATAATAGCTCTCTGATTTTAGCACGAATTGGGCTAAGCTTATTTGACTGGCTCATACTTGTTTTGTTCTTTTTGGCCTTTTTTTATATAGTTTTTTGGCTTCGATTTCTTTGAAAAGTGAAATAAACAGGACAGCTTCTTCGAACGGCTTCTTATTCTTTGAGTCCAACATTATCAACATCGATGTCTCTATCGTTTATATCATCTCAAAAACACATCAAAATATCATCAGCCCATGGCCCAACAAAATAGGACCAAAACCAGGTATCGAGCTCAAACCTAATCTTGAGCTGAAAATAGCCGTTCCGACAATATGACCTCACTTTCCAGCAGCTTCCTGCTGCCTTGTCTTGATAGGAAAGGGTGAGTATCACACACATTTTTAATTCTTGCACGGCATCGACAGCATAGTACCATGTCCGTCGTTTCCAAAGGAAAAAAAGGGTTGATGATATATTTTCTCCTTCAACTTTCACTAAAATGTCATTTTAGTTCTTCAAGTTCGAAAGGTATACTTTACATCCGCAAGTTTGAATTTTGGGCTAAAAAGCACTTTAACTTGTCACGCCACGTAGATTGTTGACACTTCACGGCTAAACGCCCCCCCCCCCCGGGGTGCCTGATTCCCTACAATATGATTGAAGAACTGCTCCTAAACGATAACGAATAATCCGTTTTATCCAATATTCGTATCCAAGAAAATACGAATGTGATAATTAAAATCGTATTTGAAAATATTCGTATTTGAGAATATTTGTATCCGTACTTGAGAATATTCGTATTTGCATTCAAGAATATTCGTATTCGAGACTATTCGATTCGTATTTGATCCGTTTCCTATGCCTATTAGCCGGTTAGCCTAACCCAGCGGCCAAGCAGAAATCTCGGGAAAAACCTAAATGAATTTTGTGATTCGAAATTTTAATTTGGGTGGTTTGAAACCGGTAACCATTCCAGTAACAGTCAAAAACTGGTGAAAAATCGGCAAAACCGTTAGGAATTTATTCTACCAAGATTTGTTACAGAAGTTGTAGGAGGATATTCGTATTAGACTGAATTAAGTACATATTCGATTCAAATTCGTATCCGTTACAACATTCAATTCGTACTCGTATTCAAGAAGATTCATATTCATATTCATTTTAAGATATGGATTCATATTTGTATTTGAGACTATTCGATCGTATCCGATCCATTTCCATCCCTACTCCTAGGCACAATGTAAAATTTGCTACCTCTCCCTTAGGGGTAATGCCTGCTAGTGGCCACTAGGGACTGTTTTCCCTATCTATTTTTCTTTCATCCTTTATAGTTCATGTAGGATCGTCGATGGCAATCAAATAGGGTAAATGATTGTAATCCATAGTGGAAACTTTTTTTCTCAAATCTCCTGTCTTCTGATTGTTCAACCTACCAACATAGCAAAAACATAAAAAATAAAAGACAGCAAAAGAAAGGAAAATAGTATTTTTCAGGCACTATAGCAGATACTGTAGCAAACCAAAAATTCAAGGCTGTCACTTTCAAGAGTTGCTGCATGTAGGGATGCTAACGGATCAAATACGGACAGATAATGTCTCTACCATATTTGTTTTCAAATTTTTTCTTGGATGCGGATACGAATACGGATACCTCGGATACGAATACAAATACGAATAATATCGAATACAGATACGGAACGAATATGAATCGAAACGAATACAGTCACAAATATTTATCAGAACATGAAAAACCCCTTAAACTATACATCCAAAATCCATGAAAACACATAAATAGTTTATCTTGTCAAAACATTCATAAAATCTAAACAAGTTTAAGTATTTTTATCCACAATAGTCAGACCGTTGTACATATTTTAAATCTTTAAGTGGAAGTTAATTTGTTTTTCTAAAGTCCTAAATAAATTAATTAATTACTTAAATTTGCATCAAAATGATTTAAATGGGAGTACATCAATTTAATCGGTACAATTTTTAATCCACCGACAATATTAAATTTATTTTTTAATAAACATAAATATTTGCTAGTGGTGTTTGTAATTTAATATGACTAAGGAACCTAATGCCTAATGGTAATGGAGGCTTATGGCTTGGTTGGGCTAGTGGGCTAGTGGCAGGGGAGATGGGAGAGGCTGATGTGGGCTGGACAATGTTGGGCTAAAATTCTGGATATCCGTTTTCATATTATCCGGATAATCCGTATTCGTATCTGTATTCGCCGGATATCAGGCCTACTGTATTCGTATCCGTATCTGACCAAACAAAATCCGTATTTGTATCCGATCTGAGAATTATCTAAAGAAAATCTGATCCGACACAATCCGTATCTGTTTTCATCCGAATCGGTTGGAAACTATCTGATTCGTTTTCACCCCTAGCTGCATGTTACTGTAGCAAAATAAACAACAAAAATGTTGAGACCTAGCCACATGGTCTAATAATCTCCCCTTTCATGAAAACATGGACAACACCTCACGATAACATAGCTTCAAACAGGTCTAACTGAAAAACTGAAGCTAAAAAAGCATTTTAAACCACAAGCCACAAATCTCTCCCAAATCACTCACAAAGCATACAGAAAAGCATTTAGCATTTTATTTTGAGCCATAAATCTCACAATCTCTCCTTTGCAATGTAAGCATGAAGGCAAAGAAAGAACTCACATCCAAGTATCATTGATCCAATTATTTTTTAAGAAAACACACCATGAAAATTTAAAAGATTATTCAAACCAATTGAATAGATGTGCACGAAGTCATGCTATTATAAAGCTTGCCTGATCATAAGCATGTATATATAACAAAGTGAGCCAAAAGAAGCTTATAATGTGAATAAGCAAATTAATGTATATGGCAGACCTTCACAAAAATGACCAATTAAGCTAAAGATCTTACTAAAGAAGATAGTTATCTAAAAATACAAATTTAAATCTACATGCTAGAATCCAGAACTAAGTGAGCCATAAGTGCCAAACTGAAGCACAAAGTTTAACAAGATTTACATAACTCAACACATAGCAATTTATTGACACTTCATTATGGATTATCTCAATAAAGCATGTCCTAAACTGGGAGCCATCTACAATGGCCTCTTGCGCTTCAGCCTAAATTATTTTCAGCACATTTATAATGACATTTTTAAGCCAACTTGAATCACATTTCATTAATTGTAACATCTTAAGCCTTACTTTTCAATCATACCAAGCCAAAAAGCATATGGTTTCATGATCTCGGTCATACAAAACTCCCCAAGTTCATGCCTAATGTAATGACAAGCCGTCTTGTATGAAAGAATTGTTGAGATACATACATAATTAGCAATTTCACTACAATTTTATACATGTATTTCTAGAAAAGCTAAAAGTGATTCAAGAAGGAATTAGAATGGCACAAACTTAGACTTGACCTAGAATCAAGATTTAACTATGTATTTAAATATGACAGATCTCAGTAAGTAATCACTTTAATAAAAACTTAGCCACATAATTCAGCCTTGCCAAGTTATTTGTTCAAGTTGACAAAAATTAATAAATAGCTAATTATGGCCTTGCTAAGCTACATATGTAAAATCATGATCAAGAAAGCTCAAAATACACATCATGACTTATTTCATGATTATTAGCTTAAATAATAATTCAAGTTCTCAAAAATAAAAAAATAAGCTTTTACAATGATATACAAAAAGAACTTCCCTCAAAACAATCCCATTTGATGACATACTACCAACTCACTCCACAAACGAACAAACCGAGAAGTATCAAGCGACTTAGTGAGAATATCAACAATCGAAGCAACGTCCTTAGGAATGAATTTATCATTAACGTGCACTGTACATTTAGATATCATAGCACCTGTTGAAGCATCCTCAAAATTTATCAACTCATCACTAGATGCCTTAGTGAGGGAGGAGAATCATCTTGCATGACCGATCATGTGACTAGAACAACCTGAATCTACTAGCCACATGTTCCTTTTTCTCATCAGTTGTACCTACACCATAGGAGACATCAGTGTCACAGTATTGGGGTTAGTGAAATAAGATCTAGAAATCCAGTAATGAGACATACAACGTGGAGGAATAGCAACAAAACTAAAACCAAAATCACAAGCATATGACAATTAGAATGCCAAAAAAGAATGTGGATTATTTGAATTATATCCCAATCCAGCACATGAAGTAGATTTAAAGTCATCATAGAAGTTGTCTAAAAATCTATCTTTCGCATTAGTTCTAAGAACAAAAGAGATTGCACATTTTTATTTTAAAGCATTTAATCTTTTCTTGTTCTTTTTCTTAGCACGCCTAAAGCAAAATTCATGCAAGTGCCCATCTCTTCCAAAGTAGGCGCAATGAAATTTAACACAATTAGAATTCTTTTGAGATGATGAGCTAGCACCTACAACATTATTTAATAAACTTTACTAAAAAAACAAGTAGATTTAAACACAATTTTATGAGGCTCACATTTTGTTTCAATTAGCCCACTTTCAATGACCTTAACAACCGGTGGATTATTATTAGCATAATTAACAACATTAAATCCTAGGCTAGTGTGTTTAACACTTAGTTTTGACTTGTTTAGAATTATATTTAAAATTTTCTTGCGAAAATAAATCTTTCTAAAGTGTCCTTAAGGTACTCATTTTATTTAGCTAAAATGGAACAAGTTGTACATTTAACAGGTTCATTCACAAGATTCTTAGAAGAACTAGACTGAGCCAATCCTTTTTTTAGTAAAATCATTAAGTTGTCTAGTCAATGCTTCTATTTATGTGTTAAGCTTGGGACAGTCAAAGTAAGAAGATATTTCATGATAAAGTATCTGTTGAATTGATTCCTGAGATAAATTGAATTTAGCTTCTAGCAATTCACAATTAGAGCAAATTTTAGATTGAGTATTTGAAATACCTGACTCTAAATATATAGAAGAACTAAGCTTGAGCTTTTTAATTTCATTATTGGCAACTTTTAACTTTTTATCACAAGAGTCATGTGCCAATATTAATTCATCAAGTTTAGTAGTTACATCACTAAGTTGAATCAAGTTTGATGTATTAATTATCTAGCAGACTCTAACTCATAATATAAAACTTAACAAGATTCACAAAATTCATCATCAGGAATAGAAGCTCTAAGTTTATTAATTTCAGAATTTAAGCTCTCAACAACAAGATCATAATTTTTATTTTTCTTTTTATACTTTTTGAGGTACTCTGTCAATCTAAGCACATGATGAGATAAATCTATATAAGAAGATTTTACCTTATTAGGATAACTGTAGAGATCAGCATTGTTGAACTCCTTACTGTTTGCCATAAAATACATCCCTATGAAGTCCACCTCCTTTACCTTCTTGCCATTGTCCTCATCGTTGCTACTAGAATTATCACCACTCAAATCAATCTCATCAAATGCTGAAAATATTTTGTTGATCACCCTGTGATAATTGCCCTTCTTTCTTAGGTTAATTTTCAATTGAGAGTGACGAGTTGGTGCCTTATCATCCTTGACCTCTTTGCTCCTCAGTTTAGGGCAATTCATATTGATGTGGTTTGGCTCTCCATATTCGCAGCATCTAATTGGACATCCACGCTAGCTTGATCTAATGCTGTTAATTGCCTTGGTCACCCTATTAGAGAAAGTATAAACTACTCTTCTAGAATCTTCTCTAACTATTCATCTGAAATAGAACACAGTGTAGGCAAAAAAAATAATAGAGGAACTAAAATAATTGTAAGCTTGGTTAGTCTCTAAACCCAAAAAATTAGATTTGTTTATCCTGGCCAAAATATCAATCTGATATGTTTTCATCTTGGAATAAATATCATTCAATGTGAGTGTTTTCATGTTAACATAATGATTAATAGTAGTGACCAACACATTCCAAGCAGACATATTCAAAGCATTTAAGATTTGACGAGCAATGTAAGAATTAGAATATATGACATCAATAGATAGTAAATCACTAATAATTTTATTGAAGTGATCAAAAAATGCATTTGCTAATTCTCTAGATTTCATCTCAAATTTAGAATACTTCTTTTTAAATTGGTTCTGACGAAGACCTTTAACAGAATTAGGACTTTCATAATAATCAGCTAGAGAAGTCCAAATTATATTAGCAGATTTGATATGAGCAATTCTAATAAACTCATTTCTACTTATACCTTGCAACAAAATATTTTTAGCCTTAGTATTAGTTTTAACATCAGTAATATTTCTAGTAGTAACAACAGGAGGCACTTCATATGGATTTTTAACTTTTTGCCAAATAGCATTACCATGTGCTTGTAAAAAAAATCTCCATGCATGTTTTCTAATAGATATAATCTAATCCATCGAAAATGGTGGCTTACTTGAAAAACAATCTCCACCTGATGCCAATGTAACTCGCTCTAATACCACTTGCAGGATCGTCGATGGCAATCAGAGGGGGTAAATGAATGTAATCCATAGTAGAAGCTTTTTTTTCCTCAAATCTCCTATCTTCTGATTGTCCAACCTGCCAACACATCAAAAACACAAAAACAAAAGACAACAAAAGAAAAAAAAATATTTTTTAAGATACTATAGCAAATACTATAGGAGGTACTATAGTGAACTGTAGCAGACTAAAAAATCAAAGCTGTTGCTTTCAAGGACTGCCGCGTGTGACTGTAGCAAAATAAATAATGAAGATACCGCTTTCTAATTTGAGTTCTCTGTTGATCTTCACATGTACACATCCACACAACGGAACACCCAACACATCAAAGTCAGAGTTGCTTTGATTGGAGTTTGATGTCGCTCTGTTACTTCCTTCCTACGTCTTCTCATGGCTCTTTCTCCTCCACATCAAATATGTCCTATTAATGGTGCAGAAGCCAGCTATGCATGCTTTGCTTTGTTCTGATCGGATCCGAGGACAAGATAACACTCACGAGGGCCTTGGGTGCATCAAAAAATTTTCTTGAGTTAGATCTATTTTTATTACTGGATCTTGTTTGTGGCTAAAAAGTGTCTTCCTAGCACCCCTCAAACTCTAGCATGAAAATTACATCCCTCAGCCCTAGGGTTAGCCCCTAACCCCATTTCTATTTGTATTCTAAGGCCCAAACCATGATCTTATCCCTAATACCATGAGTTCTTTTCCAATTCTAACAAAGAAGTGACCTGAAACCATTACGTAACATGAGTTTTTCAACTTTTGTCACGTATCATAGCCTCTGGACTGCACCTCCGTAACTCTAACACACATCATCCATCTTTGATCTCTACGCGCCTCAACTCGGGCACGACTATCTCCTCTAGCATCCTAGACCCTCTGAACCATGTCTTTGCACCAAGTCATCTCCCGGTCCTCGCCAAAGACCACAATCGCCTCTGAGTTACCCTGTATATGCAAAGACTAAAGCAACATTTTTTCCCGGCAAAGGTTCTTTCCAACTTGACCAACATGAGTCCACACACGCCTCAAATAAGATCAACAAATAATATTATCAGTTATTCATTATCATAAATGTTCTAGACCTAGTCACATGGTATAAGAGTTCCTGTAATGATCAATGTTATCACTGCCTTAGATAGTGGTACTAGTATGTGGTTATTACCCAACACAATAGAAAAATTCCCATTTTATCAAATAATAAGGCACATCAAAATATTGCAATAGAACAATAGCTAGAGATGGTACAATATTATTATAATACCATTGTTACGCAGGGCTTGAGTTTTTAATAGGGCTTAACAAATTCTATCTGAATATTATTGTAACACCTCACATACCAATATGAGATATTACTATGGAACATCATCAAAAAAGTAAATAATAAATAATAAAAACAATAACAAAAATCACAAGAAAATTAGAACCTTTAAGGTATATTATTAGAGAACCAACGGAAGCTGAAACAAATGTTTGAAACATGGGACCGGTCCACTTCTAACCAAATGAAGAATAAATAAAATGACATAAATAGTGGCAAGCCACAGTGCTGAAAACTCGAGTGCTCCCACCTATGCATGTAGCTATCACTCCACTGGCCTTTTACCTAAGAATAGAAAGAGCAAGTATGAGATTTAGAAATCTTAACGAGTACTCAACAATGGTCGCAACATGGTGAATAAAGAATAGGTAATGCAAACAACAAATGCAAAGGACAAGCAAGGTAAGCAAGATGTGAAAGGGACAAGCAAGGTAAGCAAGTATTGATACAGGTTAAATGCAATGAACTTAGGTTACTATAAATACTGATATAGATCAGAGACAGAGATAAAAAAAATAGTGTAATTAAAGATAATTGTCATCTATCAAGTTATAGCAAAGATGCCGGTGATCACATCCCACATGCCCGGTTATATGAGAATAGTCAGGCACATCCTTGTCCACGACTGTATAACCACCGATGTGGTGTAATATGCTGTGTAACGAGAATGTACGACCCCCGTACATTACCAAGTGGGTGGAAATCTCCTCTATATGAGGGTAATCCAAGGCCAGGTAACTGTCATTTCTTTTATTAGTGAGTTATCCAAGATGTAATTAGGAAGTTGAGGGTGAATTAAGGTAAAGTTATGAGGGTAAAAGGTGGATACAATGGAGAATGGAGAGACATGATTTGTGATACAAGGCGATGGAGAACGATGGTCTAATGATAGCATACTAACAATTGTTCTGAAGCGGGTATTGAAATAAGACACATAAAGGTTGTCAATCATACAATTTTTATTACATCATAAGTGATTATCGGTCAGATTAATGTGTACGACAAATAAATCAGTCGAGGCTCACAATCAATAATGTACAAATAAAGGATCATGAAAGCAGGACATAAAAATAAGCCACCCAATGTTAAAAGATTACTAGTGGTTAATCTTAAATTTGAACATGCTTATACGCTACCCCTATCAATAATCAAAGCATCTATTCTAATCCCTAACTAAAGCATGAATTCTATAATTGAGCACTATACTAACTACAAGCGTACAACCCCAACTAGCCTAGCGCATTAGAATCTACCCAATCTACTAACAGCATACAACCAGCAATCAATACAGTGCAATAATTGAATACTAAACTAGTGACGATAGTTAATCATGAAATGGTAATGTGCGCAGAAGACAGGTTACGGCTATGAGGTACTTGTCTTGAGCACGCTCGATGGACACGCTACACGATGGGTTCGAAATGCGGAATTGCCCAACTGCTCCCTCAACAGCTGCGTGCAAACCTACAAGATAGAATGGAAGGCTACCGACCAGGCACAGATGAATTTGATAAAGGAACAACAAGAGATGAACTTGACTAGAGAGGAAATGGATTCGCTAGCTCCACGGCCATGCGAAACATCGTCCGACCAAGCAAAACAACGTTCGGCCGAGCGAAACACCATTCGGCAGAGCGAACAGCTGTTTGGCCATGCGAAACCGCATTCGGCCATGCGAACGGCTGTTTGGCCTCGCCTTTGCCACCAGTCACTGCCACTGCGGGCTACCACCGCGCCGCATGCTGTCGCCACCATGGCCGCGTGCCACTGCCACCGCATTTGGCCATGCGAACGACTGTTCGACCTCGCCTTTGCCACCAGTCACCGCCACTGCGGGCTGCCACCGCGCCGCATGCTGTCGCCACCATGGCCGCATGCCACTGCCACCGTGCACCCTGGCCGCCACCCACCGGTCGCTGCTACGCCACGCACCGCTGCCTCCACGCACCACCGCCGTTGTGCGCCTTGGTCGCCGCCCGCCAGCCACTGCCGTTGCACTACACAAGGCTGTTGCCATGGCTGCGCGTGCGGTCACACGCGGCCTCGCCACGCCGTCGCTGCCACGCTGGGCTGCCCGCCGGCCGCCACTGCCACCTGCTATGCACACGGGGGGAGAGAGAGAGAGTAGATTGTGAAAAGAACTTGGTGGAGGAAATACTGTGCATTGGAAAAGACTAGGGAGGTCCCCCATTTAAAGCCATACCTTGATTAGGGCTTTTTATTATTATTTTAACTTTATTATTATTTTTTCTGAGTGCTACAATTACAACACATGTAAATAAAAAGTGGTACCAACTAATAATTATACAAATACTAAGACTAGCAGATAGTGACGCGCTAATATACTTAGGGTTAATGTAAACGGCTACCAACCATCGTGTACTCATCCCATCCTCCATACAAGGCATCCGTCTCGTATGCGTCGTACTCCAAGTCCACTACATTCCAGTCTCTGTAGTTGTCCTACGTGTAGACTTTGCCAAGACCAAGTAGATCCTCGGACTACTTACCTCTAAACAAGGTTACTAACAATGATGAGTACAAAAGTACTCAGCAAGCATTAATCATAGCATGCAATTTCCATGCCAACAATTCAGCAGATCAACAATCATATCTCATTCACCATCATTTCAGTAGTAAGTTTTTATTTGTTAAAAAGTTCCAATTATATTTTATAAATTTACTAATCACTCATATTTAGAGATAAGGCCACAGATAGGCTCTTGTAGCCTCTAGTCTAGGAGACATGCATGAATCACATTTTTAACCCAACGTAGGTTAGTATCACTTTACCCATAGTTACTCTAACTTTAATTGCAATCGATTTCTTTGCATTTCTTTATATGCGATGTCCAAATTAGAGTACATATATAGTTGTTTCTCCTATCTCCAAATATTATACCTACATCCGGCTAGTATATCCCTACTCGTTGTGCTAGGCCGGTCCCACCTTCACTTGACACTACACTGAGCTACTTATAGGTGCATGGGTTTTGCCATCTCTGGCACTACCCAACCTCACAATCATATACTCCTTACCCATGTGTAGTGTATAGTAACTTGATAAGGTAATTAAGCTCTACCAGTCTTTGATGAGACTATGGCTGATATGATAAATACGGTTTGTTACATGAGTGAGAATTGATTTATCCTTATATTATATCCATATGTAGAGGGGCCCACACCTGCCACTATATTTCCTTTCTAGGGCACCAGCCACCCACCTCTTATTTATCTGTAGAACAGTTACTCCATCAACTACCTGCCTTTCCATATTCACCACTGTTTACACCAATTACATCATTTATTTCAAATTTTGTTTTATGCAGAGAATGATTTTAATCTAGTACAACAAATTTTTTATGCAAATTTACTCTAATAAAAATTGTCAAATACATGCCGTTCTGAGATTTGGTAGTAGGTCCCAGTTTGAGGTATGCTTAGGTAAAGACCTTCCACCAGACCTGGTTGGTCTCCTGAATTTATTGCATAGGCTATGGTTTAATTTATGGATAGATAAGATATGCTATGTTGAGGTATATCTATGGCGACTCTTTGGTCAATTAAACTGGTTGAAATATTTATAATTAGATCCTATTTTATGCCTGATGTTTGTTGCTATTTTACTAATGTTAGATTATTCTGGTTTAGTATTTCAAAATAATTAAGGTGTAGTTTTCGTAGGTTAGATATTAAATGATTAATTGTATATGTAGATTTACATGTTTGTATGTACCTATGTATATGCTTGTACACTTGTTACCCATATATGTACGCATATCCTTCTTTGTTTTTTTCCTACCCCTAGCCAATCGAATGGGCCTCAACCCATTAAACCGTCTCTCCCCCTCTCTCTCGCATTCTGCTTGCTCCCTACTACCAACTCCACTCCGCCGCCAATCACTCTAGATTAGTAGATAGTGCTCATACATACATTACAGAATTATTTTACACATCACATGAACCATACCATACACCAATAAAATATATCAGAGTTTAAATATACCATGTCAGGTAGCAGTTTACATAAGAGCCAATTAGGCCAAATGTTTATAGCACAAAAGTGGAAGCGGTAGTAGTAAGCACAATAGGACCATAAATATCCATAGGTAAGCAACTAGGGGGGTAAATTATGAGTGACATATATTATCTAAGCTATATATGTGCACAAATCTCCCACCAGCGAGATGACTTCAGGGTCCAATAAATTTACTAGGCCAAATTGTAATTTATAGACTAGTGGTTGTATAGTATTACAATGGGAGTTCACGAGAAGATTCAGTCCTTAGAGTTATCTAGGCGGTTCTACTACAATTCAACACTCTCGTGCATCCACTGCACCAGCCTCCTCATACCATCTGCCTAGATATTAAGTTAGGGATTTTTGAGAGTATAAAATAATCACGTTACAATGTACCAACCATTTACCATCGATAACTGCCCAAAATCCATGTTTCATGTTGAAATGATGTTAGGGTAATTAATGCCCTCGAGTATGGAAGTAGTACTAAGCCAAGCTTATATATATATACTTATTTTGAGAAAGTTACCATTATAAATTTTCCTAGGGTAACAAGGTTCAATTGTTCAGTTGCTACATGAGATGGAACATAATACTTGATAGGTTGAATAGTGGGCATGTAACTCGAATTTTAAACAAACATAGATTTGCATACGAAATATCAGCACGCAATTCGATACCTTAAATGGAAGTAACTTGCATAAAATGCAGGCTCAGTATGATCAAAGCATTGACTCGTCTTGTTCATAAGTTTTCTGGTCTTGTGGTTCCTGACTTGCCTTGGCTTCTTGTTCTTCTTAGGCTTCATATGCTACTTAAATGTTGCGCAAAAATTTGGATACAAATCAGCCAAATAGAACTAATTTTAAAAAAAATGAACTCAAAAAATCATGATTTTATTTCCATTGAATAGATCTTGAATTTAGATGAATTTAGAAATTTGTTTCATCAAATTTGGACTTAAAATGAATAAGTTATGCCCCTTCAAAGTTTGGATTTGAATTAAATTCTAGAAAAATACAAGGGAATATAATTTCTCTCTCTCACAAGTGAGGCCCACTTTTTATTCTATTTTCTTTTTATTTTTTAATTGAAAATGGTACTATGTATGACATGTGGTGCCCACTTATTTTCTTTTCTTTTTGTTTTCCCTCTAATTAGAAATTGTTATTGTGATTGACAGGAGGACCTTTTTACTGTATATACAATGATTCGGGCCCACATATCAGCGGCCCGATTACCTTTTAATCGGTATTAAAAGCATTTTTTAATGGTGAGGTGACATGTCAATGTCCTATTACCTTTCCCTGACGACTATGGCCCACATGTCTGCGATAGATTAGCAAACCAAATTACTATCATTACCTCTAATTAACCTCATGTTTAAATTTAATGGCGTGCTACAGCGGCATTGCCCTCCCGCTGGTCAGAGGGAGGCTCACCATCAGCGAGGGGAGCATCGGCTGAACATGAGAATGGTAAAAATGGCATCCATGTGGCCATGCGCTCCATTGGGCTCGGTCGTATCGGCCAATTTGTTTAGGCTAGTGGCCGGGAAGGCCGATCATGGCTCTACGGCAGCCTAGGGTACCAATGGCCGATTACTCGCTACAAGAGCTATTAGGGGCCACGGGGAGCTCACTGGAATGCTTGGCGGGAAAGGAGAGGCAGTGCGGTGTGTTGGCGACGAGAGCCTGTGGTGGCGGCATGGCGTTGATGTGGAGAGCTTGCTAGCTACGACCCAGAAGTTTGGCGCTAGTCAAGGAATCTTTAGGACTTCAAGGGAAGGCTCTACATGCAGGCAATTGAGCTGAGCTGGTGCGAGACCCACAATGGCTCAGCGGTGGTGCTGCAGCCGGAGAGGAAGGTGAAGACCATGAGGGGAGGCTTGGGAACAATTCCTTGCAGCGGGAGGGAGAAGGAGGAGTGGTGAGGTCGTCGGGAGCATGCACACACTCTTTATAGGGGCAAGTTCATCGAGCAACATGGGTGCTCCTGATGGGGCATGGTGGCAACAGCATTGGGCATTGCCTGATGTGGGCACAACACCAAAGGACAGCCGCACGTGGTTGCCAGGACGATTAGGTGGGGAGGGTTGGCCGGGGCATGGCTCACATGGACACGCTTGGACGTTGGCACAGTGATTGGGCTATGGCAATGCCTAGTGAGTACGACATGCGCAATGGTACACAGGGGTGGCTGCATGGCAAAGGATGGGGAAGGTCCAGGGGTGAAGGTGGATGAGTTCATGGGGGCCAAAGCGGGGGTCTGATGCGCGTGAGGACAGCAGGGGTTGGGGAGATGCTGTCGCAGCCATGCACCGTGGTTCGGGCGACATTCATGCACCAGATTGAAGGAGCCTAACTAGGCTGGCCTAGGCTATTCCAGGCCAAGCCTTGGGCCCAGTGGGCCAAGCCCACTTCATTTTTAGGTTAATTTTTAATTGTTATGGTATTTTCATATTTAATTTTCATTCCAAATTACTAACTCAATTAGAAGCCACTCACTTTGAATTGGACCTAAACTTAGTATTGACTTATCTAACATTTGTTAGGGTGTCACTTGGAGTTCTCGCATAGCACTGGAATAGGACTTTAAGTTGGTTTTAAGCTTACATGAAATTTAGAATTTCAAACTTCAATTTGACAACTTAGTTCAAGTCATGATTGTTGGGTTTAGTGTTAGGTTATATTCATGTTACAAGTCTGCCTTAGTCCATAGCCACCACCAATTACTAATTCAGGTCTCTCCAATAGCATTTGCCTTTCTTTGGAGTCATCCTTTTTAAATCAAACTTTCATTCAAGTGTTGTGTAATTTAGCATTTATGAAGAACTCTAAATTTGGGGGTTTTGGCATTTTATGTATAGCTTCCTCCTCTACTTCATTTCAGGACGTTTAAGTTCTTGTTTTATTTTGGAGAGGTTGAACACATGGTTAAATGTTGGTTCACTATTTTCCTGTATTTAAATTTTTAACTTTTCGGTTGGCTTTGTAGGACTTTTAGGGTAAATTCTCCTGCTTCATTTTCTGGATCATCTTTTCATATTCATATTTTTATTTAAATTAAACTCGATTTACCGAAAAACCGGCAACTCCGCGATTGTTTTAAAAACTTACGCTGTAACGACGTTCAGGATATTACATTCTCCCCACCTAAAAAGGATTCGTCCTCGAATCTAGCTCCTCAAACCACAAAGCAAGAGAGCAACAAAGAAAAGAGCAATCCACAGAAAAGATAGAACCACAACTACGAGTACTCACCAGCCTCGAAGAGCTCGGGGTACTTCTTTCGCATCTGATCCTCAAGCTCCCACGTACCCTCCCTCTTGGACTGAAACGTCCAGAGGACCTTCACATACTTGATGGTCTTATTCCTCAAGACCCGCTCTGAAGTATCCAAGATACGCTCTGGTCGACTCTCCACAGTGAGATCCTGATCCACCGTGACCTGCCCCAGGTCAATCTTGTGCTCGGGATCCCGCAAATACTTCCTCAGCATAGACATGTGGAAGACGTTGTGCACACCACTCAACGAGCTCGGCAACTCCAACCGATACGCCAAACTGCCCACACGAGCAACCACTGGAAAAGGGCCAATGTACCGTGGGCTAAGCTTCCCGGTGGTACCAAAACGAACAATACCCTTAGTTGGCGACACTCGGAGGAGCACAAAGTCACCAACCGCAAACTCCAACTCACGGCGTCGAACGTCCGCATAACTCTTTTGTCGGCTCTAAGCAGCCAACAAGTTCTGACGAACCTCCCGCACTTTCTCCACAGTTTGCTGAACAAGGTCTGGACCAAGTAAAGATCTCTCACCCACTTCATCCCAACAAAGAGGAGAAACACACCTTCGACCATACAGAGCCTCAAAAGGAGCTATCTTGATACTCGCCTGATAACTATTGTTATACGCGAACTCTGCCAAAGCCAGATGGTCCTCCCAACTGCCCTTCCAAGACAGTACACAAGCCCAAAGCATGTCCTCCAAAGTCTGAATGGTCCGCTCTAACTGACCATCCGTCTGAGGGTGAAAAGCTGTACTGAGGGAAACTGTCGTGCCCAATGCAGCCTAAAGACTCTGCCAGAACTTAGAGACGAACTTGGCATCCCGGTCAGAAACAATTGACTTAGGCACCCCATGTAGTCTCACCACCTCTCGAATATACAACGGAGCCAGGTCCTGCGCTGTATTGGTCGTCTTCATCGGAATGAAGTGTGCGGACTTGTTAAGTCTGTCCACCACGACCCAAACTGCGTCTCGCCCTCGAGGAGAGCGCAGCAATCCAACCACAAAGTCCATCGTGATATGCTCCCACTTCCACTCAGGTATCTCCAAAGGCTGCAACAAACCAGCAGGCCGCTTATGCTCGGCCCTCACCTGCTGACAAACGCCACAAGAAGCGACATACTTAGCAATGTCCACCCTCATGCGTTTCCACCAAAAGACCTGCTTCAGATCTTGATACATCTTGGTCTCCCCCGGATGTACAGAGTACGGAGTCCGGTGAGCCTCACGAAGAATATCATCCTTCACCTCTGATTTCCGGGGTACACACAGCCGGCCTCTGAAACGAACTGCACCACTTTCATCCACACTAAAATCTGGGGAACGACCCTCCGAGATCCTCTTCCGCACCTCTAAAAGGAGCCGGTCGTGCTGCTGAGCCTCACGAACTCACTCGGGAATGGCGGACTGGATAATCATCTGTGTCTCTGCCTGTGCAACTCCAGCGAGACAGAAAGAGATACCCATCCTCTCAAACTCCGAGATCAAGGACATCCTGTCTGAGGGACTCCTGTCCTGCTCAAGGCGTCAGCCACCACGTTGGCTTTACCAGGGTGATATTGGATAGTCAGATCATAATCTTTGATCAACTCCAACCACCTCTGCTGCCTCAAATTCAGCTCTCGCTGAGTGAATATGTACTTAAGGCTCTTATGATCAGTAAAGATGTCACACTTTTCCCCGTACAGATAATGCCTCCAAGACTTCAGAGCAAAAACAACAGCTGCCAACTCCAAGTCGTGAGTAGGATAGTTCTGCTCATGAGTCTTCAACTGTCTAGAAGCATAAGCGATAACTCGCCCATCCTGCATCAACACACAACCAAGACCGATCCGCGAAGCATCTGTGTACACCGTGAAGCGCTTGCCACTCTCGGGCAAGGATAGGATAGGTGCATTCACCAGCTTGCTCTTCAAAGTCTGAAAGCCAGACTCACAATCATCTGTCCATACAAAAGGAACACCCTTTTGTGTGAGTCGGATCATCGGCTTGGCGATGATAGAGTAATCCTGCACAAAGCGCCGATAATAACCAGCGAGACTAAGGAAACTCCGGACCTCTGACACATTGGTTGGCCTTCGCCACTGCACCACCGCTGCCACATTCTTTGGATCCACTGTAATACCATGCTGACTGATGGTATGACCAAGAAATCCCACCTCGAATAGCCAGAAAGCACATTTCTTCAGCTTCGCGTAGAATTTATTCCTCCAAACGGCATCCAGGACCAGACTGAGATGCAACTCGTGGTCCTCCTCCGTCTTGGAATAAACCAGAATGTCATCGATGAAAACCACCACAAAAGAATCCAGGTACTCATGGAGCATCCTGTTCATGGCTTCCATAAAGACAGCAGGAGCATTTGTTAGTCCGAAAGACATAACGACAAACTCAAAATGCCCATACCTTGTGCTAAAAGCTGTCTTCTCTATATCCTCCTCCCTAATCCGCAGTTGATGATAACCAGACTACAAATCAATCTTTGGGAATACCTTGGCACCCCTCAGCTGACCGAAGAGATCTTCAATGCGAGGCAATGGATACTTGTTCTTGATCGTCACTTGATTAAGTGCTCGATAATCCACACAAAGCCTCTTGGTGCCATCCTTCTTTCCCACAAACAGGACCGGAGCAGCCCAAGGCGACGTGCTCGGTCTAATAAACCCCTTAGCTAGGAGTTCATCCAACTGCTTCTTCAACTCCACCTGCTCCACAGGTGACATCCGATACGGGGACTTGTAGATAGGCCGCGTACCCGGAACAAGGTCTATGCGGAAATCCGGTTCCCGTTCTGGTGGCAGACCTGGAAGCTCATCAGGAAAAACATTTGGGTACCTGCAAGCTACAGGTATATCCTCTAGCCTCAAAACATCCTCATGTCCCGCAACCATGGCCCACAGAAAACCTGACTTCTGCATTCACCAATTGGGAAACAACTAGCACAGCAACGAGAGAGAGAGAGAGTACTGCGGGGCACTCCCTTGGAAGACAACTTCACGTCCAGATGGAGACTGCAAAGTGACTGTCTTCTAGAAACAAGAGATGATAGCCTGATACTGCGTGAGCCAATCCATGCCAAGGATCACATCGAAAGGCTCCAAAGGTATAACCACCAAATTCGCCACGAACTCCTCCTCTGCTAAAACCACCACATAGCCAGGGCAAATACGAGCACTGGAAATAATCCCACTGGGAGAACTAACAACCACAGCTCTCCCAACAAACTGCACGGACAGACCTACCCGCTGAACAAAAACCTCCGAGACAAAGGAGAAACTAGCCCCTGAATCGAAAAGTATAGAAGCATCGAAAGAATCAACAGATAAGGTACCTGTCACCACATCTCCACGATCCCTGCCATCTGACGCTGGCATGGCATACGCCGCAGGAACAGTTGAAGAAGTAGAACCTCCCACGCCCTGGAAAGTCGGCAAAGGAGTCCACTGAGGTACAGGCGCCGCAGGAGTAGCAGGATGCTGGACCCAGTATCCTCCAGGTGGAGGCGCCGGGACAAGCGACGAGGGTGCCGATGGCGCCGGCAGGTATCGCGGTGCAGGGACCGCGGGCAAGAACTGCGGGGTAGGGGCCGTAGCCAACATCTGCACGGTGCCGTCAGGGTGGGTAGAGCCTGCTGAAGGTGTAGGTGCCAACTCCACTGCAGCTTCCCCTTGTGATTCTGTCTGCACACCACATCCCTGTGGCTATTACCACAGATAGTACACTGCCCACTCCAAGTGCAGTTGCTCCGCCTATGCGGATCTCCACAACGAAAACACACCAAGCCCAGCCGGGCCGCGTGTGGCACGGTGCTGCAGAGCTCCTCCGGTGGAGCTGGATCGCCTGCATCTGCGCGGTAGGGCTGGTGGCGACGACTCTTCGCCTTCTTATGCGCAGGGCCTCCAGAAAAGCCCTTTCTCTCACTGTGACCTCGAGGCTGATCTCCTCTAGTGGCCTTGCGGATGTCATCTGTGTATGCCTGCTGCATCTCGATCCCCAAAGCCTGCTCCAGCAAGGTACGAAAATCCGTGATCGGAAAAGCACCTAGCAGGTGGCAGATCGAAGGTCTGAGCCCCTGATGAAACTGCCTGGCCTTCTCCGCATCATTCCGAGCCACATGTGGGACAAAGCGGACTATCTAGTTGAAGCCCACCTCATACTCTGCCACAGATTGCTTGTCTTGTGTGTACTTGCTCAGGTCGATTTTCATCTTGTCCAGAAAGGTCTCTGGGTAGAACCTCCTCTCGAACTGCCGAACAAACTCTGCCCACAACAGCGCTCCATGTGCAGCCGTGTGAGCAGTCTGCACTCCCTTCCACCAGATCTGAGCCTCTCCCTTCAGAAGTTGTGCCAAATAGCGCACATGATCGGAGGCAACCACCTCGAATGCCTCCATCTTGTCCTCCACATAGGACAGCCAGTTTGCGGCCTGAACAAGAGTGGCCGCACCGCTAAAGCTGTCCAGCCTCAAACCTACCCACTCATGGAGCGAGAGGCCGCTAACTGCTCCATTTGTCACAACCTCCAGCACCGGATCAGCACAAACACCAGCGGCCAGCTGCCCCTACCTCAACGCACTCAGCTCTTGCTGCATGGCCCTCACAGTGGCCAACAGCTCCTCCTGACTACCACCCACTGACTGAGTAACCTTAGCCTCGACCGTTGGCTGCGCTACTGGCGTAGCTGCACGGCCACGGCTACTACACCAAGGCGGCATCCTGCAGCCACCACAATCCACATTCAAGCAAGAACAATATCATCAAGCAAATAAGACACAAGAAATAATGCAACGAATTCAACAGGGTATATGCAAAATATACAAACCCTTCCCCATCCTACATGTGCAAGTGTGTCAATTTAATAGTTTAATTACCACAGACCTAAAGCCCGCTCTGATACCAACTGTAACACCCCAGGACCCACATTACCCTGGGATGCTACTAAAACCACTCCATAACTAGCCAATTTACAAAATAAAAAATAAACTGGCAGTAATTAAACAAGATAATACAAGTAGAAGCATAAACAACTAAGGGAAAACAGAATAGAGATGACAATTCAATATTCATAATCAACTCCAAAATAATAACCAAAGGAAACAATTCCAAATTTAACATTTATTAAGGTGAAACAATCATCGATAAGATAGCTAAGCAAAAGACTAGAATCCTTTCAACTTTATTTCAGCATTAAAATATAATTCAGGTGCATCAATGTGGTGCCGCTCTACCCTTCCCATGCATGCTCAAAGTCCACCTGTAGGGAGGGGGAAACAAGGGTGAGATAAAAATCTCAGCAAGCAAACAATTTAACAGGCTATTCAACTACAAACAATTATACATCATCATTTATAATCCATACAACCACAATCACAATTCATGTCCACAATTATTAAACCACCACAAACTTCCATGAATCATACCTCTTCAATTTCATATTTAAATGGCATATGAATGCAGTCATTTTATCCACAAATAAATGCAAATGAATGCTTCATGCTATGCTCCACATCACTCTTTTCCAGCGGGATTAGAGGTGCATCGTATTACGGCAATATACGAGGCTCCCAACGGAATAAGAGGTGCATCGTATTACGGCAATATACGATGTCAGACTGCAGACGGATCGCGCTAGATGCGGCGACATCCACATATGCATATGACATGATATGACATGAATGATATGATAATCATAAAGCATATTAATCCATCCTCAAGGAGCATTATCATGCTCACAACATATCCACATCCACCAGATGTTATTTTCATGTTCCACATTATAGCATTAAGCAAGAATTCCACATGTCTACTAGCAGATTATCAACTTATCAATGGATCAATAATTGCTACCATCTCCAGAATTAAATTATCATGCAATCATGGCATAATGTATCAAATTACGATAATAATGTAAACTGCAAGTAGAAGGAATAACAAATTAAACGGTAGCAACCACCGCTACATTTACTTGCCTCAATCGACGAAGCGAAGCAAAATCAAGAGCGCTCAGGGGCAAGACCACCTGTCCAAAAGGCATCTCTCAGCACAAAGCTACAGCATACAAACATGACTAAAATAATTAAAGACGTCGCTAGAAACCCGAACCCACACAAACTCCTCTCCGCTCAACAATTCAGCAAACTACCCTCTGCAGCAGCGCTGCTTAACATTTTCGTAACTTTAAAAATATTGATCCAATTACAGCAAAAAATACCTCTCTGGATTCATCACTTAAAATCCTACATTTGTCATGTAGAACACCTATTTTTATTTTGATCACAGCTAGGTATAATTTAATGCCCAAAACAGAGGAAGATCTCTGTTCTGGCAGACTGGACAGCAGCATTCAAATGCGTCCCAGCACAGTACAGGGGTCTAAAAATTCTGAATTTTCTACAGAGGCTATATTACTAGATTCTCTACAACTTTCTCAATTATGTCCATGACCATACAAATCATTTACTACCTCACAACCACAGATTAAGATTAGTCTGTCCCAATCTGCTCGCCTGACGAACAGCGGTAATACCGACCCTGTAAATCCTAGATCCCACGGCCAAAATTTCCGAAAAAAATACAGGAGATGCGTCTCGAAGTTCTCTACAACTTTCCTTTTGGGAGGGTCTGCAAGAAAAATCATTTACTAGTCTAAACCGTGCAACCAGTCGTGCTACGCGAATCTACAGGCAGACAGCAGGCAATCTCTAATCGGGCAATTAATCTTTAATCTTCCTTCAAAATCCATGCCAAGAACCCTAATTAGTTTGAGAAACAGAGGGTTTGGGATGGGGGAAAATTACCTAGATGAGGAATCACCCCTCTTTTCCTCCTCTTCTTCTTCTCCTTCCTTCTCCTTCCTTCTTCTCCTTCCTTCTCCTTCCAATGGCAGCAGCAGGGGGCAGCAGCAGGGGCGCAGATCTTGCTGGGGAGGGGCGGCCAAAGAGGTGGAGAAAGGGGAGGAGGGGGTGGCGGCTGGGTGTGGGGAAAAGGGGGAGGGGCTCTAGGGTTAAGGGGGGTGCGGCCACCCCCTTGGGCCTTGGCCCAGGGCGGTCAACCCACTCCCCAGGCAGCCCACTCTGGGTTTTTAATTTATTTTATTCTTTTTATACTGCTCTCCAATTTTTATTTTTCCCCTCCCGCGATTTACCGAAAAACCGGTGACTCCGCGATTGTTTTAAAAACTTACGCCGTAACGACGTTCAGGATATTACAAATTGCCTCTCTTCTACTTACTATTGTTGTCTTGAATTTTCCATTTCTTAGGAACCTCAATCAAAACAATAGAAATCCATGAAAATCCAATTGCAACAAGATGCAAACCAAAAATTTCTAAATCTTACACATTTTCAAGTAACAGGCATATTTAGGCTGTTACAATTGGGAATTGTGAGGTGGTCGCCAGGTATGCGTGATGGCCAACGGTGAGCACACCAACACCATGGCAAGCTCTCCCTCTGGTATAATCTACCCTTCCCTGTCCCCCCTCATATGCTGCCCTATTCTATATTTGTGGATGCTTTTGCTCTAGTATGGTGCATGTGTATGTGAGATTGCGTGTGCACGTGGTCCTATGATGGTGATGGCAATGACTGGAATGGAATGTGGAGATACCTTAGGTTTATGCTATCGGCTCTTTTGGGTGGAACTAGGGTTTTGGTCCTCTTTCCTGGCATGTGGTCCTACTTCTCTCCTCCCGGCTCCACCCTTCCTCGGGGTTGGCTGCCTTCCTCTAGTTTGGCTACCGTGGTCCACTCCATTCCATCTTCTCCAAGACAATGGGTTGGGTATTTGGGGAAGATGTGGATGGATCTAGCAATGAGGCTGCTTGCTCTAGTTAGTGCTGTGGCTATTAGTGAATATTGAATTCTCTCTCTCTGTATGTCTCTCGTTCGACCTTATCCCCTTTTACCTATGCGCCGTGTGAGCTTTGCGATGGAAGTTTTCACCATAACTGTGTGTGCTTTGGTACTTCATCAAACCATTTTTACTGGGTTGGCTAGCACTATAAAAATGAATTCGGGAATGATTCAGGTTTGTTTTTAATGTCAAAAACTGAAACCCTATGGCTGCAAGAGGTGCTGACAGGCCCCAGACAGTCTGGTATCTTGTTGAGCGAGTTGCCAATTATATTATTCTAAGGAGGGTTCTGACGACAATTCTTTCTTCTTTATTTTCTTGGTTTTTTTCTCTTTTGATATGTAGGTGCTTCCCCATAAAGGTTGGCTTCAATACTATGGCCACAACTATTACTAATATTCACACTAGAAATGGGATGCATTTACTTATTCTTACTAGACTTATTGTATTTATATTTCAATAATCATATATTGTGTAATTATATTTTAATTAACTATTTGTTGTAAATTGGACTATAAAAATTTTACTTTGACATATGTTACATGTAATTGTGTTGAGATATATTCATATCTATAACTTGTAATTTGTGAGGTGGCTAGTATTATTAACTAGGCTTGTTTTTTTGGAGTGATTACATTAATTCATTCTATTATGTATCTAAAGGAAATGATTCACTAATAATTGATTTAGTTAGTTGCTTAATTAATTACACTTAACAAATTAGAAAATTTGGGTCCTTACATCTGCCCCCCTAGAAAAGATTTCATCCCCGAAATCGGGACTAACTTAAAGAGGTTGGGGTAGGTCTCACGCCAATCCTTAACCTTAATTAATGCACTTCTTAATTTCACAGTCCCACACTACTAAAAACAAGCTATACTGGATGTCTTATCACAAACGGTTCATGTGGAGCCGTCTGTGCTTTGATTATTATAGACGGTTCATGGCTAAAACCGTCTATGAAATTATCACAAATGGTTAGGTTTAAAAACCGTCTGTGATATACGAATTATCACAGATAGTTTTTAACTAGAACCGTCTATGAAACTATCACAAACGGTTAGGTTTAAAAACCGTCTGTGATATACGAATTATCACAGACGATTTTTAACTAGAACCGTCTATGAAACTATCACAAACGGTTTTTATTTACAACCGTCTGTGTTTTGTCGTTTTTCATATGAACTACAGAAGTTACTGAGACGAGAGACAAATTCAAGGCAAATTTATTACAAAAGTCCCAAAAAAAAAAGATATTCCCAGATCTTGGTCTTCTGGGCTTCATATGCTTCTTCTTCGTCTTTTGGAGTTGGAGGATCAGCCGTTGAGTTCTCGAATACCGTAAAGTTTACTCTTGCCCTGTGCACTTCCTCCTCCAGTCTAAGCAAATCATTAGC
Source organism: Dendrocalamus sinicus (assembly GCA_036346575.1). Lineage (NCBI taxonomy): Eukaryota > Viridiplantae > Streptophyta > Magnoliopsida > Poales > Poaceae > Dendrocalamus > Dendrocalamus sinicus. Next base: position 5,024,905 of record CM070658.1, read on the forward strand.
ACGGTCCATAATCTCATAGAGGATGCCATGATAAGCTTCCTCAGAATCGGCTGCTTCTGCTTGATCGGCAATTTTATCCATGCGTCTCTCCACTGCCGCAAGAGCTTCTTCTGCTTTGTGTACATTGTAGAGAAGAACGAGGCTAAGGGCGGTTTCCCTTTGCTGAGCGGCAATGAGACATCTCCATCGACGACGGATGATGAAGTCTAGCTGACGGATGGAAGCAAGTCAAGGAAGGAGAGCAGGGCGAGAGTGGAGAAGCTGCTTCAGAAGTAAATTGCTGGCTGCCTGTGTATGGTTGCGGCTGAACAACTCATAATGGATAGATGAGAGAAAGGAGATCAAAAGAATATTAGATGCCATTATTGAGAAATCGGGTGTAGAAGATGAGAGGATAGTTTAGAAGAGCTAGATTAGGGTGCGCATATTTAAGTGTTATCACAGACGGTTCATATACCAAACCATCTCTGATATTAATATCATAGACGGTTTGAATACCTTATCATAGACGGTTCGTATAACAAACCATCTCTGATATTGAGTTATCAAAGACAGTTCGTATAACAAACCGTCTCTGATATGTGAGTTATCACAGACAGTTCGTATAACAAACCGTCTATGATATCTGAGTTATCACAGATGGTTCGTATAACAAACCATCTCTGATATGTGTTATCATAGACGGTTCGTATAACAAACCGTCTCTGATAATGACACGTCACCGATCCGTGGCATGTCACCTAGGATTTTGATGTCACCTGTCCATTCTCTCCACATGAATGGCAGGCACCGGTTCCTCCCACCGCTCGGCCCTTATTAATTACCCCCATCTACCTTTCCACCGGCAGTCACAGGTGAGTCCATCCACTATATAGCTTCCTGCATCCCCCTCGACAACGCCGACTATCACCGTGAGCTAGCGCTTCCGTTGTGACACCATGGTCGACTGCATAACATACTCTTGACGTAAGTGTCGTAAGAGTATCTTGTGCAGTCGCACCGTCATGCCACAAAGGTGACGCTACCGTCGCCTCTCCATTGCCGGTGATATCCGGCCGCCATCCAATGCATCCATCTTCTACTGTCTGCTAGGATCTCTGCTTCTTATATATTCTTACTGTGTTAAAGAGTTGGGTTCGTTATCTTGTTATGCTGTAATGGTGGATTCTAATCTTAATAGAAATGGAATGTGCTGTTGTGTTAATTTGCCACCGTATTTGCTTGTTTTCAAAGGGCATAGGTAACATTATTTCTTGAGGCTAGCCAAAAACAAAAAAATTTTAGGTATAGAGTGAACTATAACAGACGATTTTGTGGTATAAACCGACTATGAAGGACTATCATAGTTTTCTTCATAGACGGTTCTAGTTACAAACCGTCTGTGTTGTCTTTATCACAGATGGTTCTAGTTATAAACCGTCTGTGTTGTCTTTATCACAGACGACTCACAAAATGTCTGTGATAATCTTCGATTATCACTGACACATAAATACAGAAAGTTCAGAAAACCATATGTGATGACAGTTCTGAACCGTCTATGATGACCTTTTTTGTAGTAGTGCCACTTCACTCCATTAGTAGATACCCCATCTATACTCAGTACAGCTTCACATCGTTTCATAGATTATTATTATTATTAGTTGATTTCTTGGCATTGAGGTAACTGATATATTTCCTGTTGGGGTATTAACTTCATGTGATTTTTCCCACGGTGCATAGGTTAGTCAATTTTTGAGTAACATCTTCAAGAGCTAGTTGATTGTGTGGCACCAAATTCAAAAGGGCTGTACCAGTTGAGGGTGGAAAACGTAGTTTACTCATGACAATGTCCGTAGTTTCCCTCAATTGTTATGCTACCACATGATTCAATCTGGCTGGTCCTCCCATCGGTTCTACACGTCCTATATACTCCTCTCGTTGTCATGTTCATAAGTCCTCCTTGTCCTCGTTCCACAGGTGAGTTTTGCACTTGAGCTTGCATCTATAGTACTCAAAATAGTCGTACGGGTGGCCCAATTGATTTGGCAGGGTAAGGGAAATTTGCCTGGTGGTGTCCTCCTTGTCCGCAGTTGAAACATGCACCAGTGCCCTTACAACAATCTTTTGTACTCTGCTCTCTCACACTCTTCTCACTCCCTACCGTTGACTCCACTCCGCTGCCAATCATCAATGTCCCCTTCATCGATTCTCAATCGGCAAGTGGTCGGCTGCCTGGTGGTGTGTTGCTATTCTCTCCCCATGCCAGCCTCTCTCCCTGTGGTATAATTGTTGGACCCAGAAACAACACCTCCTGATTTTCTTCTAAATATTTATTTGAAATATTTTCAATTTGGTGACATATATAAATATATTGAGAAATAATAACCATGTAATAATAATAATGGTGTTAATAAAAGATATGGGAATAATCTAAAACAATGAATTATGAATTCTAACCCAATTTTAACTTACACTCAAATCCAAACTGAAATTGAAATTTTAAGCTAAAACCGAGAATCAAACAGCCGCATCTAAATAATTGAATTGAAAATTTAATTTTTGAATTTTTAATATACCCTGCAAAACAAAAAATCAGTAAACTCAAATATGCAAAAGAGATTCAAATTAAAAATTCAAAACCCAAAACAATTTCTAAAGGCTTTCATTTTCCTCAAATTCTTTTCCCTTCTCTCCCCTTATTTTCCTCTCACTTCCATGTGGGCCCCCTTCTTTTTTCCCTCTCTCCATCCCCTCTTTCTTTTTCTCCCTTTGCTGCAGCTGGGCCCGAGCCCTCCTCTTTTCTCCTCCACCTGTTTTGCTTTTCTTCCTGAGCGCCCCTACGTCCTTGTTCTTTCCTTCTCCCTCGTGTTGTCCTCTTCTCCCTGCTCTCGTCACCCAACCGCCCGGCCCCAGCTCTCTGTCACCGCACATCGCCACGCCTGCTTCTATCATGTCGCCGAACTGCTCCCGTCGCCTCCATTGCATTGCGCCATGCCCTGCGCGCACGCACATCACCCGACCGTGTGCCGCTTACCTCGGCTATAGTCACTGCCGTCCCATCTCAGCCACTGCTCTCTGGTCATCGGCTACAACGTCTTCACAGTGCAACAGCCGGCTATAAATAGCCCCTAGTCTTGCCCTACTTCCCCAAAACTTCCCCCTCTTCTCTTCCTTCCTTTTTCTTGTGTTCGGTTGAGCTCCAGTAATGGCCGCCGGTGCCTTCACAACATTCCGGCCACCACAACGGCTCTTTCTCCAAATTGAGTGCGTCATGGCGTGTCTTCGCTCCCCAGCTACTCCCCCTCCGAGTTAATCGAATATTCATGCACCAAGCTCGCCGGGACGACCATCTTCCCCATCGCCGATCGAAACCGCTTCCGCCCGCGCCGCTCCCTCCTCGATTGAGCTCCCTTTGATTCCCCACTTGGATAGCATCTCCTTGATGCCCTGAGCCTTCTTCAATCATCGACCGAGCTCCCCATCGCCTGAGCTCCTCCCTCCACACCGACCTCCCCGCGCCACCACCAACCATCGCCGCCGGCAAGCCTCGGTCCCCCTCCGGCTCCGCCAACTCGTTGGTAAGCTCTCCCTCCACTTCGTCCTGCTCATGCGCACCTCCAATTCTCCTCTCCTCCACGCCGGCGCCGCCGTCCCCTTTCCACCTCGCTACCGACCACAGAGCCTCACCACCGGCTCACCTCGGAGCTCCTCGGCTCGCACTAGCGCCTCACTTGGTTCCCTTGTACTCCCACCAACCCATTTTGCTAGTCCCTGCCACCTCCCCGGCCACCGCCTGCTGCCAGCGAGCTCAACGCCAAGGGCCGCCTGAGGTCCTCTGTTTTGGCTTCGCCGCCTCTCACCTCTTCTAGCATAATAACCCTCCCTGTGTCAGCCTAGAGCTCACACCCACTTGGCTAGCCGAGCGCACACGTTAACCACTTTGCCTCCAGGTCCTGAATTCGATCCTGCCGACCGCACCTTTTCCACCCCATTTTTATTCTAATTTTTGTAATCCATTTCAAGTAAGAAAAATCAAGGAAAATTAGAGAATAATTTAGAGAAGCTAATAAAATTTAATTAGGAGGTAAATAAGATTATTTGACATTTAAATTTGGATTAGTTCATATATGAGTAACTCATGTAATTTGAAACATTTAATTAGAATCTGATCACTAATTAAAGGCATGGTGAGAAATTGAGTACAAATATCCTAAAATGATGATTTAATAAATGAAGATTTCCAAACAAATATATATATATATAATAAATCATAAGACCTTGCATATTAGTAAAGATCATAGAATTGACCACTAAATGGTTTAGAAACATAACTATTATCTCTATGTGTTAGAAATTGTGAGAATCCCTTTTCGAATATTGATTAAGTGACATAAGTATTAAGCCACAAACATTTAGACGGTAAAACCCAAATTAAATTAGAGGTTGTATTGCATATAATTGACTAAGACACTAAATATAAATAGTAGGCCATTAAAAAGTATCTTAAACTCCAGTACTAACAGAAGACACCCTTGGCATATAAATTGGTATGAATATCTAATTATCCTAAGAGTCATGCTATCCTACCCATTAATGAACAAAGTGATACTAAGATAAATTGATCAGGCCATAGTAAAGATAATCCGCTAACGCACCAAGAGATAGGAATGCATAAACCTAACAAAGAATTGCATTTTTCTAGATACGTTTAAACCCTAGGAAGGTTCAGGAGTCGAGAATCAATGGTGAATAATAATTAAAGCTAACCAATAAAAAGGATAATTGGATAAATAATCCCCTGCTTAAATAAAATATGGGGGCGATCATTCAAACTAATAAGTTCAACTCACTAATAATTGAATTACCATAAAATACACATCCTGAGTTTACCAGAAATATGAACTCTAAGATCTATTCAATAAAGTAAAACTATATACATTAGGTGTAGCACTTATGCCCTGACTCTTAAAAGAAAATACTAATAAAATAATATTCGATACCCTGACTAAAATAGCACATCTATCTATAAGTCTAACCTAACTCATGGAACTTCCTTAATAAATGTAAGAATAATAAAAGTTATTAGTAAACAGATCGAGTCATCGTATTCTACCATCGGCTATGCCTAGCCATCCTTGAGTCCTAAGCGGAAATATTCCTGTGAATATTCCTTCACTATAAACCTTCCTTGGCACCCACCTCGGCGGTTTCCCTATTGTCATTTCCTCACTTCGCTCCAACTCCGTTGACCCCATCAATACTCTGTGCCTAACCAACCTCAGATCACCCATTTAATCATAATAAAGATTAATCAAGCTAAATTAGATTTATTTGGTTCTTTTTGAGTTATTTGTATTTATTTGGATTCAGTTGTTTAGCACGTAATTAGAAATTGGGAGTCCTAAAGAATCAAGGGATTAAGCGAGGCTGAGATTGAGGTGAAGATAAAGACCAGAAGTAGGACCTTCCAAATGAGAAAGCTTTGAGTGAGCTCAAGACCGTGGTAAACCATGCAAGGCGAGTCAATACTTTGATCATGTTGAACCTACATTTTCTGCAAATTTACTTTTGTTTAAATTATCAAATTGCATGCTGTTATTTCATATGCAAATATATGTTTGTTTGAAGATTCTAGTTATATGCACATTATTCAACTTGCTAGTATTATACCTCCTTTGTTACATTTGAATATCTGAGCCTTGTCACCCTAGCAAAAAATTATAATGGTAACCTTTCAAAAATATGTCCATAGTTATACGCCATGCTTAGTACTGCTTAAATAATCAGGGGCACCAAAAATGCCCCAAGCCTCACTTTTACTCATGAGAAACTGATTTGGGAAGTCATGGTGAAAATGACTGGTATGTTGTAACATGGATATTTTATGCTCCCAAAAACCTCAAATTGCTTAATTATCTGGGTGGATGGTTCGGAGGTGTGGTGCCGTGAAACCACAAAGGGGGATAGTGGTAGAACCGCCCAGATAACCCTAAGGACCGAATCTTGTGATGACCTCTCCTAGTGTACAACAGTACAACCACAAGCTAGCAAAGTGTAGGCAGGGCTAACTAATTTGTATAGCTCTAAAGTGGTTACGTGAAGGTATGAACACGAGCAAAGGGATGGATGGTCTCATCCCTACCTTTGCACGTGATGGCTCACGAGGGACCCTTCCTGAGGGATGTACGCATCCTACAGAAGGTAGAACTTAGAGGGCGTAACCACAGTAGGACTATGCATTGTAACAGTCCTGTGATAGTCTACTCAACCGCATGTCTAAGGAATCATGTGGGGCAACGAGCAAATTTATCTCTTGTGGGTAAAGTGTACAAACTCTGTAGAGTGAAAATTATTCGAATAGTCGTGCCCACGGTCAAGGGCAGACATGGGAACTTAACCAGGTATAGTTCTATTTCAAACACTTTGTGGGTGGAATTGGTAAAGTGGAGGGCAGAGAAATGCCCTAATTTGTGTTGCCCTGGGTGTCACCCCAGTGATAAGGTAAGTGGTTATAACGCTAAAAGGTTAGCATATGGTACATAGATCATGTAACGGTGGATGGAATCTAGATCGCTATTACTAGTGCATTCTTTAACACATTATGCTTTAGTTCAAACTGTTAGGTCTCAGGAAATTTCTATGTATCATATTTCAAAAGCAATTTATGATAAATAAAATAACCCTAGCCTTTCCTTGATAAGCCTTGCATGTTATCTATTTGCATCCTATGTATTAGCTCGCGGAGCACGGTGGTTTGTGCTCACCCTCTCTCTCACAAATAATCCAGAATCAGAAGTCAGACTGCTACACTTCAGCCATACTCCTGGTTATGATGACGAAGAAGATGAAGATGTCAAGGACTAGGTCGTGAACTCACAGTTGGCTGCCTGTGGGCACGTCCTGAGGGTCCCACCTGTGTGCTTCGTTTCCGTTGCCGCATTTTGTTGATTTCGGCCTGATCGGCCTATGAGTAAGTCTACTATTATATTTACGCTTTCGCAAGATATGTATTTGATGTTCAGTACTGTATCTGTAAGCACTATCTATTGATCCAGGGAATAGTGCGTTGGAATCACAGAGGATTCTGGGTTGTAAAATCCGAGTCCGACACTATGTTAATTGCACTAGTCCAGGAAAAACTAGTACATACAGTGGTAACAAGAATATATATCATACATAATGAAAAACTTTATTAATTAAAAGAGTACGGGCCTTATGGTAAATTTTACATATCCACGGCCCATAGGCCAAATATAAAAAAATAACAACGAAAGATAAATAAATAAATAAATAAAGCGGACAAGCCCAATAAGTCCGCCCATAACCAAATGACTGTGAGACACAGCCTACTTGTCTTGATCCTCACCATAGTCAAAGTTGTCCTCCTCTAAGCAATAGAATTAACCAAGGGTGAGCATAAAAATATACTTTGCAAGTTACATGAAAAATGCAATGTTAATGCAAGATTAACATGTGAAGTCATAATAGGGTGATTCGAGCATAAAGCCAAATTTGATCAAATACAGTAAGTAGATGTAAATGGCTAAATTCAATAAAATAAGTAATACAATAATTTAAATAAATTAATATCATTAATGTTGGTCCAACCTAACACTAACATAACCATGGGTATCCCACCCGAACCATCTTTTCAAAAGATCTCATCAACTTTCATTTAAACCAGTTGTGAAAAACAAAATATAATTCATGAAAAACTTTACTAGGCATGCCTATGACCAAGGGCACAGCTATCCAGGATAGTTTATACACTCTACAGAGGTGGTACAACTTTATCCACAAGAGGTAATCAATTTATAATGTCGGCCATAACACGCTTCCTTAGATGTGCAACTAAGTGATTATCACAAGGCTTTTACAATGCAAAGCAATCAACCTAGCCATGCCTCTGCTAAGGTTAACCCCAATAAAGAATCCACTAAATTAGAGCCCCCTCTTGCACCATGTGAGACTCGATGGCCTACGCCACCCCCACATTCAACTTAGGTTTGTCTGATACTAGACTTGTTGTAGTACGATATGGCTCTATAGCAGTAACTCATAGACCGACTCTTAATTGACTTAGGCAGACTTTCCACATACCCCTTATGCCACCAAGTACCCACCACCGAACCATTTGCTTAAGTCTAAAACATATTTTTATATTTTATTTTTGAACATTTCATATACTTTTTTGACTCACCAAAGTCAATAATACATTTTAATATTCATCATTTTATGTGAAAAGTTATCCCAAGTCTAGGATTATTTCTAAAGTTGTCTAAGCATTTCTACAAAGTTTTCTATATAATACTACTATACTAACCACAGTTTTATTGTAGGGTAATAAGGTATTTAGGTGATCAATGTCAAATGTGATCATAACAAGTAGGTATTAACTGAGTCTTTAAAATTGGAATTCAAATACATTGAATAAACATAAGCATGCAGAATAATTTAAAACAATATAATTTTATTTGCAAACTGGGGTAAACATGGTTAAGGTGTGTAACTTGCCTTGTTCCATGAATTGGTGAAAAACATCAATGAAGTAGTACTCCTCGGAAACTTTATAGTCTACATGTGAAAAATAGCAAGGACAAATAAATTCAAATAAAAACAAAAAAAATTGTAAAATAGGTACTAGGAGGTATATTATGAATTTATACCAATTAAGGAATTTGAAGCACTTGATTCGGAGTTCGAATGGCAGAGAACGAGACCTCGCTGGAAAAAGAGAAAAGAAAAAGATATGACAAGTGGGGCTAGCATGTAAATGAGAGAGAAACATAGGAATATGAAGGCAAATACAGAGTAGCAGCTCCAAAGCATGAGAGACGCATGTGCATGGTGGTGGCACCGGCAAGGGGAGGCAGAGCCAACCAGTAGAATGGGTCACTAGGGACTCAAGAAACAAGTGGGAGGTGGCAGCGCAACAAACAGAGCATGGTGGCAGTGACCAGGGGTGGGCTAAAGTGGGTGGCGACATTCTGACGGAGAATACGAGGAAGTAGTGTGAGTACATGCTTGGCCTAGGTCGATGGAACATTTCCATGTGGTCAGCCTGGCCTGAGGATGGCCAAAGAGGCATGGCGATGGTGAGTGGCATTGAAAAATGGGGCAGCGCCGGTGGTGGCTCTCCACGATGACACATTGGATGAAATAAGGCTTGGCATAGGTAGAGGGAGTGGTGGTGATGGTATAGGAGCGACGAATCAAAGAATGGCTCACCAAAGACGATGAATCGATGGCGAGGAGTGAAAACAGCCGGTTTCAGAAAAAACTTGATTCCTGTCGATTGGCTGCATGGAAATGAAATTAACTTGGAGGATGGGTTTCTTAGATGCTAGAACACATGATATGACAAACGGTTTCAACAAAAACTCACCGAAGAGAGATTGCGTGGTGGAGGGGATGATCGGCAAATGGGGCACGGTGGCGGTTTTGTTTGGGCTTCTTGCTTGGTGATAGAGGATGACTAAGGTTTGGCACGAGGATGGAACACAAGGTGGAGCTCCTATTTATAGCCTTGGAATGGAGGAGAACAATGCAAAATCTCTGGTAAATTGGTAACAAAATCAATGGCGTTCTTTGTTTCTGGAAAGTTGTGAATGGGAAAGAAATCAACGAGGAATTAATAGCAAGTAGAAATGGAAAGGAAATGAATGGGGTGTTGGATTGATGGATATTTGCCATGCATGAAGTTTCTTTAAATGGGGGAATTTGATTTTGGCTGGCTGGTGGTTCGGCATACGAACAAAGGGAAGAGAGACACAAGCAAGCTTGTTCAGTTGGACAGAAGCAGCAGTAGCAGCGTAGGGGAGAGAGAAACAAGGAAAAACGCAAAAAGAGAAAAAAAGAAAGGGAGGAAAAGAGAAAAAAAGGATGGAGGAAAAATGAAAAGGAGAGATAGGCCAAGAAAAATAGGTGCAACCCAGAAAAAAAGTTGATATTTTTTCTGAAGAATTTGAATTTTTGATGATACGAATTTGAATTTGAAATTGAATTAGGAATTGGAAATTAAATTCCAGGATTACGCCAAAAATCCAAAAAAGACCAAATGCTTTAAAATAACTAATTTGAAATTAATTTTTACCGGAAACCAAATTAATAATTATTTTTATTAATGAATTACTTCTTAATTTTAAGAAAAGAGAAAAACCTTTTAAAAGCAGAAGAATAGGGCAAATAAATTTGCTATTTAGGAAAACCAAATAACACTTTTTATTTTTACTTTAATTAAATTAATTTTTTGTTATTTATTTATTATTATTATTGAAATAAAAACTGGCCTGTGACAATAATCTACACTTTCCTGGTCCCCCATCTACTGCCTTATTCTATATTTGTGGATGCTGCTCCTCTAGTACGGTGCATGTAGGGTTGGAAAAAGAGCTCGCGGCTCATGGCTCGACTCGAGCTCATTATGAGTTGAACCGTCTTGGCTCGAGCTTGTAAAATTTCGAGCCGAGCCAAGCCTCCTTCGCAGCTCGCAAAAAAATCGAGCCGAGCTCGAGCCGCTCGTGAGCCGACTATGGCTCATGTGTGCAGACTGCATAGTCCAGCGGCTCACGGTCCGGAGTCAGCCATGCGGTGTGGCATCCCCAAGCCTAGGCAGCCAAGTCAGCCCGTGCAGTGTGGACATGTGGTGTAGACGGACATCGATCCCCTAACCTAACCCTAACCCTTTAGCCGCCATGCCCAAATTCTGATCTGTATTCGATTGATCCCCTTCCACCGTGCAGCCTGCCATGCCACTTGCCCCTGCCACCGCACCGCAAACCCCTCCCACCTTGCCACTACGCCCCGTCCTCCCCTAGCTACATGCTCCCCCCATCGGCCCGTCCTCCCTTGGGCCCTGACCTTGTCCCTATGCTATCCCCTGTCAGCCTGGTTGTGCTTCCCCCCATGCCATGGATCGCCACAGAGCATGGAGTCTTTAAGGAATGCGTGTAGGCTACGATAGCAGAAAACAAAACTTTTCTAACGCGCACACCAGGACATCATGCTAAGGAGGGATCATGGATCGTTACCACTAGATGCGCAGCGCAGCGGAAGAAGAGTTGGAGAAGCCGATCCAACCACGCGCGTCGAGGTAGTAGTGGAAGTAGCCGATCATCCCGAACAGATCGTCTCCTCCACGCGATCAACCACACCACGAGCATATCCAATCTGTAGGTTGTTGATGCCGATCAACGCCGCAACGAGCAGCGCCTCCACCGGTATCCACATGTCCGGGGCTGGAACGCCGATCGCGAGTGTACCAGCACTCGCGAGCGGCTAGGGTTTGGCTCGGGAGGTGGCGGCTAGGGTTTGGGTCGGGATTAACAGAAGCATGCACCCCTCAGCCCCTCGCCTCCATATATATAGACCTCCTCACATGGGCCTTGTGGACCGAGGCCCAATAGGAGTCTATCCGGATCTCTATCCGAATTGAGCCCACGTCCGAATCACATTCGAATTAGTGTTCCAACCCGTTAAGTGTGCAACCTTGTAGGTTCACGTATACTTGGTCGCGACCCATAAACGCCTTTCCAGTCACCCTGTTAATAGCGGCCTCTAGTAAGACATATTAACCCCAAAGTATACGTAAAGATCATATCGGCTGAACCTGTAATGTTCTCATGTACGAATCCCTTTGCCTCACGATATAGATTAAGCTCAAGGCGAGACCTGTGTCATCCTCTTAATAGCTCAATCATTCTCTCGATTCCGTGATGGATTATAAACTTGTGATTGACTCCTCAATCACCTTGGCATGGCCATGCACTTTCATAATCCATTACATCGAGGCCCAGATATCTCTCCCATAAGGAGGGGCAAATTCTATCTTGATCATTCACATCCCACTACATGTTTCATGGCAAACCCGAAGACTACTTTTATGACTACCCAGTTACGGAGTAGTGTTTAGTAGTCCCAAAATAAGCTACTACGCATGTTGGGAACCATGATGATCTCAAGTCTAAGGATTCTACATAAACACTACTTGAGACCAACTGATGACACATGGAATCTCTGCAGTGTCTCATGGCGGGTCTATCCAACATATGTTCACTAACACATGTCCATATTATTGATTTGGTATCTCCATACCATGATCCATGAGACATGATCATCAATCAATACATATGCTGATCTTTGAATCATATTTGTTCCTCATATGATATATAATCAGGGATCATTTAGAAATAGCAACATTTTGGCATTAAGAGTCTCATGAATAAGTCACATACTCATTGATCAATAATGATAATGTCTATTTCAAGGAACAAAGCAATGTATCATAAACATAGTATGTGATATATTCAACATCTCCATGTTGCCTCTAGGGCATATCACCAACAATTCTCATGCGCGAGGGAAGAAATTGGCCGACGCCAAGGCCTCTGGCTCTACACTAGTAGGCAAGTATGCAACCGGTCGACACCTCATCTGCTCCCAGATGCCTCCTGAACTCATCAAATCGGTAGACTCGGTGAGGTGTTTTTTAATTTTTGTTAATTTTTGTAGTGTAATGTCTCTCATTTTTGTTAATGGTATTGAAGTGTGACATGTTATAGCCATTTATGACTTGCTTCCTATCTAATCCTCATTTTTGCGAATGATTTTGTTTGAGAGAACTATTTATGACACAATGTATGAACTGTGTCTATGTAGTGTGATTGTCTTGTAATGCTATGAAATAACGTATGAACTGGCAGTAATAATATGGCAATCATCCAAGACATTACAGAAATATTTTGTAACCTGAACAACTCATTTTAGCATTAACTATTTTTGTGGATGATTTTGCTTTCATGTATTCATTTGTTCGTAAGTCATAACTCATATGTATTCAATGTTTTATGAATGATTTTGCTTGCACATATCCATATGTTAATAACTCATAGGTATTCACTATTTTATGAATGATTTTGCTACCACGTATTCACTATTTTATGAATGATTTTATTAACTTTTTATCACAGTTGTCGAGTGAGGATGCGGATTGGGAGGATATGGGCATGACTGATGATGATCACAATGTTGTCCCATCTACTGAGGAGGGGAACAAGGACATGTTTCTGTGGATTCATAAAGTTTAAATGATGATGAACACACAGATGTGGCTTTAACAGAAGATGGTACAGTTTCTCAAGGAAGAACTAAGAGGAGGGCAAAAAGGCGGAAGGGATCTCCGAAGGCAACTGGGAGACAAAAACAAAGATTAGATTGTTAGAAGATTTTTAAGGTGGTGACTATTTCATCAAAGACAAAGAAAGGGGAGATCGATACAAATGCAAAGTGTACATTTTGCAACAAGATCATGTATTACAAACAAGGGGGTGCTACTTCACATTTGACGAGGCACATACCAAGTGCACGCCATATATGAACAAGGTGGCTAAGATGAAAGATCAAGTTAAGTTTAACTTTGGTCCTGTCAAGGTAGGTGAGACTGGTTTACCTCTTATTGCCACTCCTAGGGAATATGATCATGATAAAACTCATCGAATTATTGCTAAGATGATAATTGTCTATAAGAATCATTTTAGGATGGTCAAGCACACTTGGTTTAATGTATTGATAAGTTACTTAAATCCATCATATCAATTCATCGGTAGAAAGATGATAAGAAGTGAATGCATCAAGATTTATGAATCAGAGAGGGAAGCCCTTAGGAAGAGTCTCAGAAGTGTGTCTCATATAAGTTTAACTTGTGATTTGCGGACCTCTAACCAAAACCTTCGCTACATGAGTTTGGTAGCACATTACATAGATAAAAATTTGGTTATGCAATATCGTGTGCTGAACTTTATTGAGTTGGATCCTCCACATAGTGAGGTTATCATAACTTAGGCTATCTTTGAGTGCATTGCTGAATGGAAGATAGAGGATAAGATTATCGCACTTACTCTTGATAATGCTTCCTCAAATGTTGTTGTTGTCCGTAGTTTAATGGCTAAGTTTGTTTCTAGAGGATCAGCTCATTTCATTGCCAAGTATTTTTCATGTTTGATGTTGTTCTCATATAGTGAACTTGGTCATAAATGATGGTCTACTACCATTAGCACCTCTGAGAAACAAGCTCAGGGAAACAATCAAGTATATAAAGAAGTCTCCATCTCGTATGCACAAATTCTTACAGATTTGTTCATCACTTGCTTTGCAAATTGGTCCTGGGCTGAGTCTTGATGTGTCCACATGATGGAGTTCCACATACAAAATGTTGTCAGTCTGCATTACTTATAAGGATGCTTTAGTGTGTTATGCTGATACGAATGCAAATTACCAACGGCAGCTATCGGGTAAAGATTGGGCATTGTCTGAAAAAATTGCACCAATATTGAAGTCCTTGGCTGAAGTGACTAGTGCATTTTCTGAATCAACTTATCCAATGACAAATATTTTTATCTTTACATAGTCAATGTCAAGATTGCATTAAGAGAGGCAATTACTTCTGGAGATGATCGTTTGAAGACAATGTTTGCTGCAATGATGGGAAAGTTTGATAAGTATTGGGAAGAAAAAAAACAATGTCATGGTCCTTGCTACTGTTCTTGATTCTAGGTTTAAGATGAGATTCATTGGTTGGTGCTTCAACCATATAAGCCTTCAAAAGCTGCAAAAGAGCTTGATGATGTGAAGGTCAAGTTGGAAGACTTGTACTCACAGTTTGAAATGGATCATCGGCACAGCAAGATGGCTAGTACATTTGATGTAACCTCCTCTTCAACTATGGGTACTACCAGGTCATTATCCTTAGTCTCATCTCAGTTTCAGTCATTTTTGCGTGCCACTTTTACCGAGCCTTCAAAGTAGAGTTGCTCATCTACCTAGATGAAGTTAATGAGAATTTAGATAACAAGGGCTTAAAATTGCTTGAATGGTGGAATTTGGATGCAGATAGATTCCTGGTAGTGTAAAAAATGTCTAAGAATTTCTTGACTGTGTCGGCTAGCACTGTATCTTCATAATCAACTTTCAGTGCTGGAGGTAGAGTATTTGGTGTGTGTGTCTAGTTGGATAAGAGGTGCACATGATGACATGAGACCTACTATATTTGTGGTAGGTTCTTCTATACTACACTCTTCATGGATTTTTTATCAGCTTATGTCATGGCTAGCTCGAATATCATGCCTCTTTTCAAAAAGAAGATGATGAGGATGACGTTGAAACCATACATTTTCCTCAAAGCATCGTAGAGAGCAACTAGTGGGTGGTACTACTTCCACTTGTATGTTCGGTTAGTGATTACTATCATTAACAACTCCTGTTAATTCTATTCATTACCTATTCCTGTTCATTACTCTGTTCCTTTTGGGCACAATTTCCCTTGTTCATTTTGAGCCCAGTAGTCTGAATTTTGAAGTCATGTTAAGTAAGGACTCTTTATGTGGTTCTCTCATAGCCTTGTGCCATCACTTTCCTAGCAAAAGACTTAAGGCATACTCCAATCTTTATGCACTTGCCATTTGTAGTTAAATTTCCATGCAACTAAAAGTACTACTGATAACATATGCATACTCTAATCTTTATGCATGTAGTCCACTGGTTGGCACAAAAGGAACAGGCTCTTTTTCTAGCCCGATTCAAGATGGCAGAGGAGGGCCAGGAGGCGTTTCGGGCAAAGGAACAGTCAGGTATATGGTGTAAATGTAATGCTGTGTTTTGGGCCATCCAGATGTTCCCTATAGTGTCCAATGCTGGTTTCTGTTCCAATTAGTATACTACTAAGTTCTAGTTTCAATGTTGTCTATGAATTTGTATATTGTACTGCTGCCTGTTGCTATGCTGTGTTGAAACTATATAATGTCGTGTTGTTTCAATGCTGCTTGTTGCTGACCTACTATGTCGAATGCCTATGTTGACGTAGCCTGTTAATCAACTGCTCGATTCGCGAGTTGTAACGAGCCGGCTCGAGCCACGTACCGAGCCGAGCTGAGTCTGCACCCTGGCTCGGTGGCTACACGAGCCAAGCCGAGCCACAGCTCCATGCGAGCTTGACTGAGCCTGGCTTGAGCTGGCTCGGCTCATTTCCACCCCTAGGTGCATGTGTATGTGAGATTGTGTGTTCACGTGATCCTGTGATGGCAAGGATTAGAATGGAATGTGGGGATACCTTGGGTTGATGCTATCGGTTTGATTTGGGTGGAACTGGGGTTTTGGTCTTCCTTCTGTGCATGAGGATGGTCCTGCTTCTTTCCTCCTCCTAGCTCAGCCTTTCCTCTCCACTACCTTCCCTCCCCCCTAGGTTGGCCGCCTTCCTCTGACCCAGCCACTATGGTTCACTCCATTCCCTCTTCTCCTTCGCTGCAATGGGTTGGGGATTTGGGGATGATGTGGATGGATCTGGCAGTGAGGCTGCTTGCTCTAGTTAGGGCTGCAATTGTGGGTGAATATTGAACTCTCTCTCTCTCTCAGAGTCTCTCGCTCACCCTTATCCCTTTTTACCTGTGCACCATGTGAGCTATGTGATGGGAGTTTTTACCACAACCGTGTGTGTTATGGTACTTCAGTTAACCATTTTACTGGGTTGGCTGGCATTGTAAAACTGAATTGGGAATGATTCAGGTTTGCTTTTAATACGGAATGATGAAACCATATGACTGCAAAAGGTGCCAACTGTCCTTGGATGGCCTAATATCTCGATGAGCGAAACTACTACAGAAAAGGTCATCACAGACGGCTCAAAAATGTCATCACAGATGGTTTTGTGAACCATCTGAATTTATGGGTCAGTGATAATCGAAGGTTATCACGCATTTGTTTCAACCGCTCGTGATTATCGATATCACGACGGTTTTCTCTAAAACCGCTCGTGATAGTTGATAATCACGACGATTTTTTAGCAAAAAACCATCTGTGATATCTGATAATCACAGACGGGTTTTAGTAAAGAACCGTCTGTAATTATCAGCTATCACAGATGGTTTTTAGTCAAAAACCGTCTGTGATATTCGTTCCTACTCCTAAATCTATTCCTGTTTATTGGCTAGCCTCAGGAAATGCTAGCCATGCCCTCTGAAACAAGCAGATCAACATGTACATGTATACATACAATTCACATCTCAATTCATTTCACAAACATAAAACATCCAATTCACATCGCACTTCATTTCACAAACATAAAGCATCCATTTCGCAAATCAATTCATTGAAATGAAATAAAATATCCATTAACATATACACAATTACAAAAGATCTACATTGCATTTGCACTTAGATGGTAACATTGCATTTTTTATTGCTCTATCACTCCAGAATCGAGGTCTCGCGAAAGGAACAGATCCATAATCAACGAACATGCGGTGAACAAGCTATACTTGGATGGTGCATGATTGCCATTCAAGTATTGCTTGTGCAGCCGACAAGTTCGTTGATTATGGATCCGTTCCTTTCGCGAGACCTCGATTCCGGAGTGATAAGAGCAATAAAAAATCATTGTGCGCAGTGGAACTCTCCATCTGATCTTATGACTGTAGTCCACAAAAACCAAGCGAACTCTCCTCGAATTTGTGCAAAGTCCGGCTGTTTCAATGCAGATGTAGAGATGGGCGCAGCCTGTCAATAGGAATATCAACGCGCGTACATATATAACCTGACAAGTATGAAATAAATGTGGGAAGGTTGAGAAACCTTAGAATTGGTGATCTTCGAGGAATCAAGGAGTAGTCTCATATGGTGGCACACGTAGAATCCACACGTGTTGCCCAGCTACTGCTGGTGGCACTGCAAAAAATAGAATATGTTAAATCAAAAGGCATTACTGTTGTGTTGTATAGGATTAATTAATGTGTAGCTAGCGAATACCCAAAAATTGCGAGCATGTTTCAAGGGCTTGGCCCCTGTCGTCGAGCCACGTGTTTGTTGAACGTATGTGGCGAACGACCATCGTTATTCGAAAAAGTTAGATTAGTCATTCGGAAGGAAAGAAAGAGTACAATGTACAATGTACTTACCTATCGAGTATTTGGGCGATAGCTGTGTACTTGGATTTGTTCTTACTTATAGAATCAAGGTATATAGCCTTGTTCCATTTTGGTATAATTACAATTAAAATCCAATAGAAGTGCTCATTGTATGGCATAAGAACAAATTCCTTATCGTGGTGAACCAGCGGTGTTGTTGTAATATAGTTCTCGATGAAGGATGCATCCTCGTTGATGGTATCAATGGTGACCAAGCGTGGGTCCAGGAAACCAATTGGTGATTTCGATGATCTAGCTTCAGTCAGCATGAATCTATATATATACACAGAAAAGCAACAAATTGTGACATATATCGGTATTATGTGAACAGAGACTGTGATGTGGACAGATGACATGTTGCTTAATTTGTGGGTCTATTAGGATAAGATAAGAAAGTGCCATACCATAAGATAAGAAAGTGAAACATGATGCTCAATGTTAGGAAGAGAGGAGAGGAGTAGAGGGGAGGGGGAGAAGGGAGGGGGTGATGTGGACAGAGAGGGGATGACATCCAAGCTAATGTAAAAGAGTAGTTAAGGAATATTGCCTATTTAAAAGAACCAGAAAAGCTAGCCTAGAATTGGTAGAAATGAGATAGATGAGGTGAAGTAAGAGGAAACAAATTAATTGAGTTAGGTGGCTGCTAAATACTATACATTAGAAGGAATTGATTATATGACACTGCAATCGTGTTCCTTTGAAAAATACCATTCCAATCGTGAAATACTCCTAGCACCTACATCACTATCTTAGCACCTACTTTAGTTGCTAATACTATATACTAACACTCACAACAAGCAAAAGACATGCTCCTTAGAAGCGATATAATTCTTGATATAATTCATGGAAGAAAAGAATCTCTCAACACTTGCACTTGTATGTATCAATCAGAGTAAACATGATTTTCCATTAAAAATATTAGTTGGATGGCCGACAATGTCATCATTGATGAATAATGTGAAGCACATACTCACATACAAGCATTGCTCATTTCAACACATACTCACATACAAGATTTACACCAAATCCATTCTAAATTTCTCATCTGTCCTAAAGATTTACCCAAACAAAATGAATTCACTCCAAGATATATCAGCACACAGATATAAATAAAGTACAAATTAATGTTCATGTAGTTTTGGTCCTTTTAGTGAGCAATAGCTATAGTAAATTGGTGACTATTACTCTACTACTAGAAGAGAAAGGGGTTTAATTACCTAAGGGATGCGAGAGGCTCGGGGAGGCGGCCGGCGAGGGCTCGGGGAGGAGGCGGCGACGACGGGCTCGGGATTTAGATCTAGATCGAATAACTGCAGCGCACACGGAAAACCCTAGCCAGAGGGTATATATAGGGAGGCTTCATAGAACTGTCTGTGATATCAATATCACAGACGGTTCTAAACATAGAACCGTCTGTGATATCAATATCACAGACGGTTCTAAGTTTATAACCGTCTGTGATAGTTACGGTTCTAAACTTATAACCGTCTGTGATAATAAATATCACAGACGGTTCTAGGTTTAGAACCATCTGTGATAAGCCTTTACCCGACTGTAGTTATTAAGACAAACACCAACCAGCTGCATTCATCATGATCACGAATGTTCAATAAGAGACCAATCAAGCTGTCACATACATTCTTTTCTACGTGCATGACGTCGATGCAGTGTCGAACATCTAGGTACTCCCAATAAGGTAAGTCTCAAAATATTGATCTCTTCTTCCAGGTGTTCTTCTTATGAGCCCTCAATTTACGTCCCTTTCTGAGGACAACATCTAAATCCTTAACCATATCATAAACCTCGTGTCCCTTTAAATGCCTTGGAGCTGAACCATCTTCCTTCTATCTGTCAAATTGTTTCTTCATCTTGCGATATGGGTGAGCCCTCCGAAGGAACCGGCAGTGACGCATGTAGACGGTTTTGCGTGAGTGTTTCAACCACACACTCTGGGTACCATCTAAACAGTGAGTACAAGCTTTGGCACCTTTTGTGCTATGGCCTGATAGGTTACCAAGGGCAGGATAATCATTTATGGTGCAGAACAATAACGAGCGCAGAGTGAAGTTCTCTCGTTTGTATGCATCTCATACCTGTACCCCTTCATTCCACAGTACTTTTAGATCTTCCACCAACAGTGCTAGGAACACATCAATATCATTCCCAAGTTGTTTTGGCCCTTAGATAAGTATCGATAGCAAAATATACTTTCGCTTCATATACAACCAAGGAGGAAGGTTATAGATGCAGAAAGTCACGGGCCATGTGCTTGTCGGCTATTCATGCTACTGAAAGGATTCATTCCATCTGTACTCAGTCCAAACCTTATATTCCTTGGTTCTGCACCGAAGTCTGCAAAACTCCTATCGATGTTTCTCCACTGCGCGGAATCAGCAAGGTGTCTTAGCATTCTATCCTTCTTGCGCTCCTCCGAGTGCCAACGCAGCAGTTTTGCCTCCTTTGGATTTGCAAAAAAAACCTTTTCAAACGGGGAATTATAGGAAAATACCATGCCACCTTAGCAGGAGGTCCTTTCTTCGCCTCTGTTCCCTTGCCATCATCTGATTGATTGTTACGTTTGTATCGAGATGCGTTGCACACCGGACATACATGCATGTTTGCATACTCTTTACGGTAGAGGATACAGTCGTTCGGTCATGCATGTATTCTTTCTACTTCCATTCCCAACGGACAAAGAACCTTCTTGGCTTTATACGTGGTTTTAGGCAACTCATTTCCCTCCGGAAGCATGTCCGCTAAAAGACCTAGTAGCGCCGTGAAACTCTTGTCGGACCAATCGTTGCTTGCCTTCAATTTCAACAGTTCAAGCACGGCCGACAACCTCGTGTACTTGCAGCACGTGAACAAAGGTTTCTCCGAATTCTCCATCAAGCCCCGGAATTTAACATACTCTCTCTTATCATAGTTCTCTTCTACATCGCAAAGCATCTGATCCAGATTATCATTGTGCAACCTATCCGAATCCGAACCACAATCGACATCATCCACAGCGGCATGTCATTCACTTCACCGGCGATGTCATCCGGCGGCATATCATTCACTTCACCGGCGGTATAATTCTCTAATGATTGATTTAGTTAGTTTTTTAATTAATTATATTTAGTCGTAATTTGTCGGTTATAACGAATTAGAAAATATGGGTCCTTACAGTTCCTAGCCGTCAGAAATAATTCGGATTCTCATCATAGTGCTTAGCCGCGTGGTAAAAAGAGAAAAAAAATTTATGTTTTGGAGGCGCATCAAAATCGAGCACTGCAGAAACCTTTTTCCAGAAACTTTACCTCTTGGAGCTAATTATCACTTCCATATTCTGTTGGGGTCATTCCTTTAAGTAAGTGTCGATTTACATGTGAATTTCAGTAAATGTCACGAATACCTCACCAGTAGGGGCTATCGTATGGGTGCAATGGAGGAACTGGTTATGGTGGCCCGGCTGAATGACTGGATGAAGAGTCGATCTCATGGACTCATGATGCTGCCATTGTCGCTCCTCTTCTGCCCTCAACGATTCCTAAATTATTGAGTCGTGTTACGGTTCTCTATGCTAGCCTTTTTTCTTTTTCTTTTTTTGGGAGGAATGTATGTGGTAGCTGGCTATCCACTACATTTTGCCATGTTGAGATGAGTGTACATGCGTACAAACGGAGGCGGTTAAATTTTTCTAAATTATTGAATTAAAAAATATGAGATAAAAATGTACCATCTCGTGACATGCAGGCGGGATACTCCTACATCACATGTATGTCATCTTTCAGATGCATGAATTCTAGAAACATTCATAGGTTACCTCACACAGTTCATATCATACATGGCCCTGAATCAATCGTTTTACATTTACGCACACATAAATTAGCATCAACCATGTGCATGCTAGGTACATGCAATGCAAGCGTACAAGACCTGGCTCAACTCTGAAACCATTATCATTTTCAAGAAACTATTGGGACCTCTCGTCCAAAATAAATGTCACTGCGATATTTCTTCAGTCAATCTTGTAATTTCTTTACCGCTAATTAATCATGAAAACGGCATCAATTGATCATGCTAAGTCGTCCTCAAAAATACTTTTATAATATTATTATACTTGTCTAACTTCCACTGATACTATAATAAAAAAATGGCCACAGTTTATCACTTATGTAAAGTGGAAAAATAGAAACCGACTAACAACATCTATTTCGAACTTGAGGTGCTAAAACCGCTAATCAAATCAACATCTACAACCTCCCCTCCAACCCTTTATTGGCTTTGGTCCTGGATCGTATGCGTAAGTCCAATGGAATTTACTCTCCGAGTCTCAAGTTCAAATGGGATAAACACAATGTAATTAAACCCATAGACTGCCGTATATAAACCCTATAGCAACAATATTATAAGTGGTATTAGACATTCTCTCTCCAAAAGATTCGTTTAATGGATGAGGTCTCCCTCACACTTAGTTATGCTTTTTTCTTTCCATAACAAATATGGAACTATTCCCAATATTCTCCTCCTTACACATCGGCTGTGCGCTCCTGCAACTATGAAGTTCAATGAAATGTTAGGTATTTGGACTCTGATACCAAATATGGGCACAACCTTAAAAGAAAACTTACACATTGAATTTATCATGGAAGAGAACACGAAAGAAGAAAAGCGCTGGCTAGACAGTTGTAGCTAAGCACGAAAGTTTTTGTGTACGTTCTTGTTCTCTTCTACGGTCAATTTGATGTATGAATTTTCTCCCGGCTGCACCAACATTGTCTCAACGCAGGGGCGAAGCCAGCGGGGGGGCTTGGTGAGGCTCGAGCCTCACCTCCCCCGGCGGTGGCAGCACCCCCCACTACCCCGGCGACGAGCGCCCGCGGCGGCCGGCAACATCTACAGGCATAGGCCCACATGACAAACAATAAAAACCAACCAACCCCCCGTCCCTCCCCCCGGTCGAGAGCCCGCAGCGGCCAGCAATGTCGACAATCACAGCGGCCCAACAAACAAATAAAAAGCATAGTAAGAAGCCCAAAAAATTCATCTCATTGGCCCACCAAAATACCTACTCCAACTCACAAAACTAGCCATTGGGCGGCAGAACCAGAGGCCAGAGGGGGGCTGGGGCTGGGGGTGACCAGGTGAGGGCGCGCTGCCGAAACAGGAGCCGAAGCCAGATCTGGAGGTGAGTTGGCCGAGCCGCCGGCTGTTCGCCAGATCAGGGCATCTGGGGTTGGGGCTGCGGGGTTAGTGGCCGAGGGGCGGGCCAACGGGGGGAGTTGAAGCGGGGCGGCGAGGGCCGAGCCGCCGCTGGTGAGTTTGGGCGGCGGCGCGGAGGAGCACGGGGCGGCGGGCCGGCACGGAGGAGCACCAAGCGGAGTGGCGGAGACGGCGAAGTGACCGGAGTCCGAGCAAGGAGCGATGGGGCAGAGTGACCGAAGTTTGAGTGAGGTGTGACGGGGCGGAGTGAGCGAGGTGCGACGGGGCGGAGCGAGCGAAGTGAGCGTCTGAGGCTCTGAGCGAATGAGATGAGTCTTGAGAGAGACAGAGAGTGAGTTGAGTCTGAGCGAATGAGTAGACGAGTGGCGAGAGGCGGAGGACAGAAGTGAGATCATAATCATCAGATCAACAAAGGAAATAGCCAAATAGGGTCGGCCTAATCTATAGAGTAAGTATTTTTTTCTCCAGTTTTTTCTTATCAATTAAGTATTTTAGGGTTTAGATTTTAGACTTTTACATTTAGTATATATCACAGAAATTAATAATTTATTTGCGTAGAATATATTTGCTTCATGATTCAAATTTGTCTCGTGATTCAAATTAGTTTATTTATGGTATATTTCATATGATCTAAATTTTCATTGTTATTCACAATTTTCTATTATATCACTAATTTTCATATGTTTCATACACAGGTGATTTATCGCTACTCCGACTCATAGCAGAATAATTATATGTTCTTGGATATTCGCTTTCTATTGTCGAGGTACCTACTTTGTATATCACTAATTTTTTCGTTGTCTATATTTCTCGGATTTATCGCTACTCCGACTCATAGTAGAATAATTTCTATATGAATTTAAAATTCTATAAGAGTAAAAGACTATATTTGTGTCAACTTAGTTTAGTCCGACAAATAATTCAGCCCACCCTCAATTTTAATCTTGGCTTCGCCACTGTCTCAACGCGTTATAAATACATAGCCTCCTCTTCTCTTCTGCTTCAAACCACTCAATCACCTCTCTTCCAAAGACCTACGCTCCCTTGACTAGCTAGCAGTTGTAGTAGTAGCACACTGCTTGAAGTTAAGATGACGTCCTCCTATCTAGACTCCACCTTCCTCCTCCTCACCTCCACCATAGCCAACCCTCTACATGCCTGCCTCCTCCTTGCGCTCCCCTTCGTCGCGTTCGCCTTCTTCCACCCCGGCGGCTTGGCGTGGGCGCTGTCCGGCAACCATGGCTCCGCCATCCCCGGCCCGCCAGGCGTCGTCCTGGCGCTCTCCGGCCAGAACCCTCACCACGCCCTGGCACGCCTCGCCGAGTCACGCGGCGCCAAGCGCCTCATGGCCTTCTCCGTCGGGCTCACCAGGTTCATCGTGGCGAGCCACCCGGACACGGCGCGGGAGATCCTCGCAGGCGCCTCCTTCTCGGACCGCCCGGTCAAGGAGGCCGCGGCCGAACTCATGTTCCACCGCGCGATGGGCTTCGCCCCGCACGGCGAGTACTGGATTAGGCTGCGGCGCCTGGCCTCCGCCCACGCGTTCAGCCCCAGGAGGCTCGCTGGCCGTCTCGCCGACCGCCGCAGGGCGATTGGCGAGGAGACGGTGCGGCGGGTAGGGCTTGCCATGGCGCGCGACGCCGTCGTCGGCGTGAGGTCGCTGCTGCACCTCGCGGGCCTGGATAATGTCATGGTGACCGTGTTCGGGGTCAGCTTCGACGAGCTCGACGAGGGCTTGCGGTCGGAGCTGGAGGAGATGGTGAAGGAAGGCTACGAGCTGCTCGGCAGCTTCAACTGGGGCGACCACGTCCCGCTGCTGCGCCTCCTCGACGTGCATGGCATCAGGAGGAGGTGCAGGACGCTGGCGTCTAGGGTTAGGGTGTTCGTCGCCAGGATAATAGAGGAGCACAGGAGGAGGGAGATGAAGAACGACGACGACTACGACTTCGTTGACGTCCTGCTGGGGCTGGAGGGGGAAGAGAGGCTGGAGGAGGAGGACATGATCGCCGTCCTATGGGTACGTGAGTACGCATGATCTTTTTCTTGAATGAATGTACGCATGATCTTGTCAGTATCTTTGTTCTTGTGATTATTCTAGCTAGCAAGCTGTGGATAGAACGCTTGCCGGGTCACTGTCCATTACTGGATATATGAGCTTAAATGCTTGTCCTCTACATGCGTACATATCTTAAATGCTTGTCCTCATGATGCCGACTACTTCTTACATGCTGCTGATGTTGACATGGTTTTCATGTAGACATGTACACGCATACTATTTTACGGGTGTTGATAAATATTACTTAGATATTTTCTTTTTAATTATTATTTAAATTTATGATCATTAGATTAGAGATTCAACAGTTACGAATTCTCTCCTCTAAAAAAAAGGATCGTTAGATCTCTAATCTAACGGTCCCAAATTTGAATGATTGTGAGAAATAAAATATCCGGATGATGCCTAAACACCTATTTTACACCAATAATATCTTGGTGGTATTTAGGAAGCACTCAAGTGTTTTTTTAGGTTCGGAGTACTCATATTTTTTAAGCGGATGCATATATGAGAGAAGGAGATTCTAGTGTTTTTTGTGATTTGGAGCACTTATATTTTTTTTAGGGGTTGCATACCTGTAAGAAGGGGGTTCAAGTGGTTTTTGTAGTACAGAGCACTTATATATTTTTTTAAAGAAGTGTATATATAGTAGAAAAATTTGAGTGTTCTAAATCTAAAAAACACTGAGTACTGTAGCACTTCCTAATATCTTCAGTTTGTGAATAATAAAGACATGGAGTGTTACATGCATGTATGGGTCAATACATCACATCACATGGATGAATGCATGTGTGCAGGAGATGATCTTCCGGGGCACGGACACGGTGGCCATCCTGCTGGAGTGGGTGCTCGCGCGGATGGCGCTGCACCCGGATGTCCAGTCCAAGGCGCAGGCCGAGATCGACGCCGCGGCGGCCGGTGGCGGCGAAGGCGAAGGCACGGCGGGGCTCCGGTACCTGCAGTGCGTCGTCAAGGAGTGCCTCCGGATGCACCCTCCCGGCCCGCTCCTCTCGTGGGCCCGCGTCGCCACGCAGGACGCCCTCGTCGACGGCGGCCGATTCCTGGTCCCCGCCGGCACGACGGCCGTGGTGAACATGTGGGCCATCGCCCGCGACGAGAGCCTGTGGAGCGACGCCGGCGCGTTCAGGCCGGAGAGGTTCCTGGAGGAGGCCGAGGACGTCCTGAGCGTGGCCGGGTGCGACCTCCGTCTGGCGCCGTTCGGTGCCGGCCGGAGGGTGTGCCCCGGCAGGGCTCTGGCGCTGGCCACCGTCCACCTCTGGCTGGCGCAGCTGCTCCGGAGCTTCAGGTGGGTGCCCTCGGGTGCCGGCGTCGACATGAGCGAGCGCCTCAACATGTCCCTCGAGATGAAGACGCCATTGCTCTGCCTCGCACTCCCAAGGACGACCGCCTAGACTAAGCTAGTGCTCCACTGCTCCTACGTATACGTACTTGCTCTACCTGCCTACGTCCTAGCACTAGATGCACGGCATAAAAAAGGCTTGGCTTTTGCAATATCTACATGTATAGTTAGGAACGGGCTCAGGTGCAGGGCCTGCACTTAGCGCCGTGTACAGATGCCAGGAAGCCGACACATATCCTCTAAAATTTAAAACAATTCTAAAAAATTTAAAAAAATCTGAAAAATTGTAAAAAGTACTTTTTAATAAAAGTATTTTTAAGTACCTAGAATACTTTTTTAATAAAAAAAATTAAGTACTTAAAAAATACTTTTTACAATTTTTCGGATTTTTTAAGTATTTGTTTTGAATTTTTGAATTTTTTTTGAATTTTAGAGGACATGTGTCGGCCTCCTGGGCACCCCTGCATGACGCTAAGTGCAGGCCCTGCACCTGAGCCTGTTCCGTATAGTTACTACTAAGCATGCAAGTTCTAACCTGTTATACTTTACTAGTTGTGTGTGGTTTTGGTTAGAACATGAAATAATTAATCCCCAAGGTATTGTACGTATAGCTCCATCTCTAAGCTTACCCATGCTGCCATGAACATGCATCATGCATGCATATTTATGTACGGTTGTCGTATGTTGCATGGTGTACCGTGTGTGTGTGTAGGGAAGCTTGCTGGGAGGCAAGGAGTCAATAACTATGCGTGTGATCGATGTACTTGTCTGGAAAGTTTTGGTTCTGATACGTAGGTTTGGAATTTGCCGTGCATGAATGCGTCTTTGATACTTTTCAAATTCTGAACTACTGTTGTTCCTTTCCTCGATTTCTATCAACCCAATCCAACTGACTTGGATAACCGATCAAACTAGTAGAGGCGCATCAAGTTTGCTCCAGCCAAAGTCATTGCCATCGGCATCTTTAGATGGAGAAAACTTGTCCTGCTGGACGTGCACAGCAAGAAAAAAAAGAGTTGGAAAGAAGGGTAACCAAATTTGACTTCTCCACCACCTACCCTTCCTGTATTTCTCAAATCCGTCGGAGGACGGGATCGGAGAAGATGTCGCAACATGACGGCCGGACCGGCGAGCATGCAGCAGCAAGGACCAGCAAGCAAACAGCAGCGCGCGGCCGCGTGCACTGCCGAGTAGCGTGGTTCCTTGAGCCGATGAGTGCATGACGGCGGTGCAGGCGGACCGGTGAGCGCGCACTGGCGGCGCCGTCCGACGGGCAGGCTAAGTGGTGGCATGCAGTGGTGGATCCAGAATTTTTAGAATAGATGTTTAGATTTTAAAGTTAATTTGTTCGAATACATCGATACCGCAGCGTACCGTCTCTCCAAATCACCGATACAACGATACATGTATGTAAATATAATAAAATTATATAAATTACATAAATTAATGATTTCTTATGAGAAAATGAACGATATAAGGCGAGCATAATTATATGAATTAAACAACAAATTATAGAGACAAGTAAGAGTTATATATCTTGTTGATCTCGCCTTTTTTTTTTGCTATTTCCCCATCAGTAAGAACTGTCCATCTAAGAGAAAATTATATGTTCCTTCCATGTAGCTAAACAGACTAAGAAAGAAAATAAGTGGAGTGAGGTGGAGCACACCTATATCTGAAGAGGGGACGATGACAATAAGTTGGAGGTGCTACTCACTTTCCAATGCCACGCTCCCTCCCAGCTATCGCGCTGCTTCCTTCCTGCTGCTTGCTCTCTATCTCCGTGTTTGTTGTGCCACTGCTCGTTTGCCCGCGACACCTCTCTGCTCGTCTGCGCTACCACATGCTCACCTTGCACTGCGTGCCGCCTTGCGCATGATTATCGTCACATCATAGCACCACATCCGCATCCGTCGGTCGTCACTCACCTTTAGTCTGCACCTCCGCCTGCTCGTTAGTCAAAGGCCGAAGCCACCTCCCACACATACAGCCACAAGATGAGAAATAGAATAAATATTAGGATTTTGTTTATATCTTTACCTCTTTAGGCGTGAGGAGGACTAAGGTGGAAAGAAAAGTGGGCCTAATGTATTACATGGGCTACGCGCGAGACACAGAGAGTGCAGAATGAATTTATTTGCAGGCATAGAATATAGTTTTTACACAATTAATAATATATACATCTAATATACCTATTATATGCTTGATATTTTATAAAAAAATTTTAGATGTTTAGTTGAACACTTATGACCCATGGCAGATCCGCGTGTGGTGGCGTGGACCAGTGCAGCGCGCAGAGGCCGGCGGCGTGGGCCGGCCAGCACGCGGAGCGTAATCTTCCCCCAATTCTGGGCAGGCCCGCGCTTCCCCGACGGTGTCATCTTCCCCCAAAGCCGGCGACTTCTGTGGCGACCCGCTGTCCTGCTCGTCACAACCTCGTCTCCGCACTTGCCCCTCGTTGCAACCTCGCCGCCATGTTCCAGCCACGCACCAAGAGCAACCCAGCGCCAGCTGCGCCCCAGCCATCATCCGCGCCAGCCAGCCACGTACCTTGTCCTCTCCAGGACAGAGGCAACCGCATACAAGGACTAGCTTGTGTCTACTCTGGTGGGCAAGTTCTTGGTAAGTTTCCAATCCTAGTACGCAACTCTTCCCCATTCCTCACTTAGATGCTAACCAGTGCTCCCAAAATTGTTTTTTTCCCCTTGCTGCTAACCAGTGCTCACTTGGTGTGGCTTTCTTGCTCTGGTCGCCGTGTTTCTCTTCACGAGCATGAAGAGGAGGCGGAAGGGGAAAAAAGAGAAGTGCTTTAAGATGTATGGTGGTACCTCAAAGCTGAAGGGGAAAAAGGACAAAGCTGGATCGACCTCAATAAACGGAGCTACAGTACCATTCTGTTTTACTAGATTAGAACAGAGGAATTTATAGGATTACAACAAACAGTTCAATTTGTTGAGGAGCTGTCCGTGGCGACCAGTCTGAATGATTCCTCTGCTATGCAAAATAAATCAATCACAAAAGAGATAGAAATAGTAGATTGAAACTCAGAGATAGAGAGAACCTCTGGTCTTTCTTTATTACTTTCTGTTGTGGTTACAGACCAAACAGAGCGAGATGGTAGTGGAGAGTTGGGAGTAAGTGACCGTAATGGCCTGGGTCCTCCTCATGGCCTGTATTCCGTATATATATACATGGGTAGTGCTTTTACAATTATACCCTTACATCTGAGTATCCCCTTCAGGGGCACTTATGTCATTACACATAGCCTATTCTGGGCTTTACAACCTTCTACCAGGCCTACTAGGTTTAGGTGGGGGCCACCCCTACAACAGGAGCCTCTCATGGTGAAGGGCTTCACAGGGCCGAAGCCATATTGCCGAGTCCTTTGGCCCCTCCGTCCCTGCGGCCTATGAACTTTCCCGAACTTGACCGGGGGCTGAGGCCGTAGCCGAACCCGACGCCTGGACTGGTGGTTGAGGTAGATGCGCGAGCGTTCCGTCTCGAGCTGGCGCCTGATCGAAGTAGGCGCGTGCGCGCGCTCCGTCCCCCTGCCGTGGCGGGATCGGGGTTGCCCGGACCGAGTTGGAGGCGTTGCGCCGGCATAGGTAGGCGTAGCAGGCCCCTGAGTTATCGCACATGCGTCAAGTGATTGCGGACGTGCTGTGACGCTCCTTCTTCTGGCCGTCCACGTGGCGAAGTGTGCTTGGCGCGGTGCAGGCCTTGAGGCGTCGCGGCCATTTTAATGTGGCGACGGACTTCCGGTGGTTAGACTTCCGCCGGTTGGACTCTTCCGCCGGTTGGCTCCCGCCGATGGGGTATATATACGGCGCTGGTGCGGCGTTGTTCCTGCATCGTGTCCTTGGATAGAAGCTGCTTCCTAAAATGGGCCCCTTCCGTGCATCGACATTCCCTAGCAACGCTGAGCGGCTTGGGGGATGTTGATGTACAGATGGAGGTCCATTTTTCTTGGGAGCTTGGTTAGTGTCTGTTATCGGTAGCCAGCCGCGCTTCCTGCCCTCGTGTTGCGCTTCTACATACGACGGCAAGGTTTGCCCTGTTCTCCTAAACAGACCTACCTTCAGTCGGGGTTCCTGATGCAGCCCGTCCTCATTACTTTGAAAAAATGTTAATGCACTGAAGGTGGCCTGTTAAGGAGAACAAGCCAAACTTTGCGCGACATGACCTTTGCTTTTGCCATGTGTGGGGGGTGCCAACGGGCGGGTTCGTGCGCGCGGGTCCGCTCCTTGAAGCCAAGGTCCAGGCCGAAGCTGCGGCTGCGGCCAGGTTGGTGTGGCGATTGAGAAGACGGCCTCCTACGCACGCGTCATGCTCTCGTATGAAGATGGTAAGGTTTGACCTGTTCTCGTAGACAGATATGCTTGAGTTCATCTGCATCCGCTGATTGTGCCAACTGGCGCTGTCATCAAGGAGCGTTGATGTACTGGAGCTTATCTGTCTATGAGAACCCGTCAAAACCTGCCGCACATCCGCCCTTGCGTTCCCAAAATACGAGAAACCCGGGCGCCTGAATCCCTGCCGGTTTAGGTCATGAGGCTGTCGCGCGGGCCTTGACGCCAAAGTGGCCACCCGCGCCTTCCCCATGGAGGCAGAGCTCACGTCGAGGCTGCTGCCGAGTTTGCTTGGCCCGCGGTGGCTTGCCGTTATACCCCGGCGCAGGGCCGAGGCGGGTGGCAGAGTTTGGCAGCTAAAACGGAGGCTCGCCGTTATTAGGTTGCCGAAGTCGATGCAGCAAAGCTGGTGCCAAGTTGAAGTAGACGCACACGCGCTCCGTTCCCTACCGTTCGATCGGGCGGCAGCGAAGGCGGCGCCTAGCCGAAGCAGACGCGCGCGCGCTCCGTCCCCTACCCTCCGAACGGGTGGCAGCGGAGCTGGCGCCTGGCCGAAGTAGACGCGCACGCGCGCTCCATCCCCTACCCTTCGAACGGGTGGCGCGAGCCGGCGCCGCCGGCGAGATGCCGCGCGCTCCGTCCCCTACGCTCAACGGGTGGCGGCGAGCCGGCGCTGGCCGGTAGACGCGCGCGCTCCGCCCCTACCCTTCGAACGGGTGGCAGCGGAGCTGGCGCCTGGCTGAAGTAGACGCGCGCGCGCTCCGTCCCCTACCCTTCGAACGGGTCCTGGCTGAAGTAGACGTGTGCGCGCTCCGTCCCCTACCCTTCGAACTGGTGGCAGCGGAGCTGGCACTTGGCCGAAGTAGACGCACGCGCGCTCCGTCCCCTACCCTTCGAACGGGTGGCAGCGGAGCTGGCACTTAGTCGAAGCAGACGCGTGATCCTTGAAGCTGAGGCCGGGACTGGGGCCTGTCGCGGCAGAGGCTCAGCGGTGGTTCTGAGCTACAACTTCGCCTCGCGAACACCGCCACGCGTGCGGTGATTACGATCTCGCGATGTGGTAATGCGCTGTAAAGGTTCCTGGAATCGCGCCGGCCCCCGGTTTGCTAGAGCTAGGTTGTCGTACCGTGCGACTCGCCTCGGCGCGTGTAGGGCACGCGGCGGCTTGTAACTGGTGCGCGGCGGGATGTGAACGGTTGCATGACCGCAGTTGCTCACCTTTTCCCTAGGGAAGGGGGACACGGGGTGGGCGGGGATGGCGCAGCGTCGAAGCTGCTGTGATCCGGTGGCCCATTAATGCGCTTTTAATGGCGGCTGAAGTCGTGTCGACGCCTGGCCTCACGTGCGCCAGATATCTCGTGCGAGGGTTGGCACGTGGCGGGAGGCCACTGGAGCGTCGTGCTCTGACGGTCCTCGCCGCTGCGGTCATGCCCCTTCATCTTCGGGTATGGGGGATTGTGCGGGACGGGCCTTTGTACAACTGCGGTCGCGCCCGGTACGCGGACAGTTTCGACGCTTCGGCATCAGGGGGGAGGTGGCTTGAAATAGCCCTTGTCCCCGCGCCCCCGCAGATGTACGCCCCCTTCTTGCTTGCCTCACCTTCTATACTCCCGTGGTATTTTCGCCGTTGTACTTCCTCTTGCGGGAAGCAATGGCATCTGGCAACAAGCGTGGCCGGGCGGCTAGTACTTGCGGCATTCGCCGGCGATCTTCACCGCTAGAGGTGAAGTATTCGCTCAAAGAACACGACCCGGCGGCGGCGGACAAGTGGTGGCTGGCGGCGGAGAAGGGAGGCGCGTTCTCCGGCGAGTTGGGCCCGTCGCTCGTGACCGAGAAGACAATCCAAGCGCTTCTGCGCGCGGGGAAGCTGTCCGAGCGCCAGGCGGTACGATTGCCCACCGCCGATGAGACGGAACCGCGCCCCGAGGGGTCGGAGGCGCTCGTATTCGTTGCCTTTTTCGACGCGGGGCTCCGCATCCCGGCGGCGGCGATCGTGGGCGACGTGCTGCGGACCTTCGGGCTGGAGCTGGCGCAACTGACTCCGAACGCCGTGGCTCGGCTCGCGGTGTACAGTTGGGCCCTGCGCTCGGGAGCGTGCTGGCCCAGTGCTTCATTTTTCGCTTACCTGCACGAGGCACGATGCCAGCCCAAGGAGCGGAAGGACGGGACGCTGTCGAGCTTCGGCAGCGTCACCTTTATTCTTCGGTCAACTTGCGGCGAGCTCTTCCCTGCAAACTCTACTCGCGGGAAGTGGGAATTTCACTGGATGAAGCGGTGGTTCTACCACCGTGTGGAGAGCGGGAGCGGCCTTGAGTGCACGGGCCGGCCGATCGCGTTCAAGACCTCGCCCGGCCGAACGCTCGACGACGAGGACAGGCGGAGGGCCCGGCGGCTCGTAGGCGTGGCCGCCCGCTTTAACATGCACGACCTCGCCGAAGAGTTCATGATGTACGGCGTGGCGCCGCTCGCTCGTGACTGGCGCCTCGCTGCCGAGAAGCATCGGGATGACAATGTTTTGCCGTGGGTTTGCTCGCTGCCAGCGCCCTCCGGTCTTCATAAGCGTCGACTGTATCTCCCCTTTGCTTACGCGAAATGCGTTACATGTTAACCTTAACTCTTGCTTTACTTTAGGGATTAGCTTAGAGGATGCAGAGCAGGCCGCGCGCGTATTCCTGGGGCCATATACCGGCAGGGAGCATGAGCAGCGCACGTCTGCTACCGCCGAGGCGGGGCTAGGGCGGATAAACCGCGTGTGCGAGGCCCTGGGCCTTGCCGTGCCGGAGCGTGCTGAGCCGGCCGCGCAACATCAAGGCGATGGCGCGACGAGGAGGAAGGCGCCGTCTCACAAGAGGGGCCGAGGTGGAGCGTCTGCCGTGCTTGGTGTAGCAGCTGCCAGTGCCGCTGCTAGCGCTCCCGACGGCACGGCAGACGCCGAGTCGGATTCGGCGAGGTACGCCGACTCCAGCTTGGATGGCGCGGACGCCGAGGGCGACGGATCTTCGGCGGGTGCCCTGGACGGCGGGCTCGCCACGAGCAGCCAGAGAGGAGAAGCCTCGTCACCCGCGGCGGTTGTCGAGATAGGATCCGAGAGGACCGGCGGTGCCGAGGTGGAGCCTTCGGCCGTGGCTGTCATAACGCCGGAGATGCCCTCTGTGGGGGCGCACGGAGCTGGGTCTTCACCAGCAGCAGCGGCCGCAACCGAGTTGCCCCCCGCAGAGGTTGCCATGGAGGGGGCTTCGCCTCCGGGTGCCGCAGCCGCGGGGGCCTCTCCGGCAGTGGCTGCTGGGGCGTGCGTCGTCACCCCTTGCTTTGGCTAAGCGGCCGTGTTTGCGGCCGGAGGTCCACCGGACGTCGAGGGGTTTCGTCGTGGCGACGGGCATCGGGAGCTTGTGGGACTCCGACGCATGTGCCGAAGTTCCTGCGGCGCGCGCTCCCTCTGCCCCCCAGGCCACGCCGTCCACCGCGCAGGAACGGTCGGCGCCGGCCTCGAACAC
This sequence comes from Dendrocalamus sinicus, assembly GCA_036346575.1. NCBI lineage: Eukaryota > Viridiplantae > Streptophyta > Magnoliopsida > Poales > Poaceae > Dendrocalamus > Dendrocalamus sinicus. The sequence goes on from CM070658.1 coordinate 5,059,299, forward strand.
GGAGGCTTCTATTCTCAGTGGGACCACGCCTTCCGCGGGGACTTGCGCTACCGTTACTCCGCCTGGTCCCAGGGGGCGGGCCCCCGGAGCCCTCCTTTCGCTACCGAAGGTAAGGTGGCCTGGCTTCCCTGGTGTTTTGTTCGTTGCACCTTGCGGTGCTCACCTGCGTCCCTGTCTGCAGCGTCGCTTATTCCAGAGGAGCCCTTGGCGGAACACGAGGGGCCTGGTGCCGGCGGTGCGAACATCATGCGCCTCAGTCCGGCGAACTTCGTTCCTCCGTCTGAGATGCTGAGGGCGTGGCATGGGATCGTGGATGACGCGGTCGCCAGCGTCAGCCAGCAGGCGCTTCATACCTACGGGGTGGAGCGTCTCGGGGATGCCTTCGAGGTGTCGGGGGTGAGGGTAAGTGCTTACTTATGCAACAACGCTTGGCCATGCTGAGCTTGCTAAGTCGTTTTGCCCTGCAGACACTGGTGCTGGGGCAGGCCCTACAAACGGCCTATGTTCATGTGCAAAGGGCGCTCGAAGATAGACTGCGGGCCACCGAGGAGGAGCTGCGCGAAACCACGGGGGCCCGTTCTGCCCAGGATGCCCGCATCCTCCAGCTGGAAGCGGAGTGCGCTGAGGTGAAGGCGCACGCCAAGGGACTTGCCGCTTCGGCATGAGAGTCGGCCGCGGAGGCGATGCGGCGGGAGTTCGACGCTACAACTTGTTTAGAGTCCGTAGACTGGCGCGTGCGGAGGCGGACCTCGATGCTACGACCTGTTTAGAGTCCGTAGACTGGCGCGTGCGGAGGCGAACCTCGACGCTACGACTTGTTTGGAGTCCGTGGATCGCGCGCGCGCGCGCAGTCGCGCGCGCGCCCCTCCGAGCGGGGTAGCCTCTGGTGTACCTCGCGCTCCGCGTGCGCCCTTCCTGAGGGCAGCCTCTGACTCGCTGTGTCGCCCCCGTGGAGCTCTTGGGATTGGACTTCGGTGGTGCACCTCGCGTTCACCTCCCATGGTGCACGAAGGCGAGCCTCGACGCTCTTTCGTGATGCGCGATTGATGTCCATGCCCTCCTTAGAGTGCGTGGGGTCGACTTCCACGTCATATTTATACTCCAGAGAGTACGCACAGGGACGAAGTCCCTTGCGTGCGCGGGGTTCGCGTCTTGTTTATACTCAGCAGAGTGCGCAGGGGGAACATCCGCGTCTTATTTATACTCCGTAGAGTACGCACAGGGACGAAGTCCCGGCGTCTGGGGTTCGCGTCTTGTTTATACTCAGCAGAGTGCGCAGGGGGAACATCCGCGTCTTATTTATACTCCGTAGAGTACGCATAGGGATGAAGTCCCTGGCGTGCGTGGGGTTCGCGTCTTGTTTATACTCAGCAGAGTGCGCAGGGGGAACATCCGCGTCTTATTTATACTCCGTAGAGTACACACAGGGACGAAGTCCCTAGCGTGCGCGGGGTTCGCGTCTTGTTTATACTTAGTAGAGTGCGCAGGGAGAACATCCGCGTCTTATTTATACTCCGTAGAGTGCGTGCAGAGGCGTCCCCCCACACGTCTTTGTTTATACTCATGCCCGTGTCTTCGACGGAGAGTGCACACGCGAACGTGCGTCTTCGTTTATACTCATGCCCGTGTCTTTGACGGAGAGTGCACACGGGAACGCGCGTCTTTGGTTTATACTCATGCCCGTGTCTTTGACGGAGAGTGCACACGCGAACGTGCGTCTTTGGTTTATACTCATGCCCGTGTCTTTGACGGAGAGTGCACACGCGAACGTGCGTCTTTGGTTTATACTCATGCCCGTGTCTTTGACGGAGAGTGCACACGCGAACGTGCATCTTTGGTTTATACTCATGCCCGTGTCTTTGACCGAGAGTGCACACGCGAACGTGCGTCTTTGGTTTATACTCATGCCCGTGTCTTTGACGGAGAGTGCACACGCGAACGTGCGTCTTTGGTTTATACTCATGCCCGTGTCTTTGACGGAGAGTGCACTAGCGAACGTGCGTCTTTGGTTTATACTCATGCCCATGTCTTTGACGGAGAGTGCACATGCGAACGTGCGTCTTTGGTTTATACTCCGGGAGTACGCGTGTAGGTGAAGCCTCCGTGCGCTCTCGCCGCGTATTTTTGCACAATGATAACAGGTGGCGACGAACGGAACTTTATTTCATTCCCGTTTGCGTGGGTAAGCGATTACATGTGGCGGAGGTACTAACCACTTGTCTCTGGCGCAGCCGGAGCCTCTAGTAGTTGCGCTAGCTGTAGGGCTTGCCGAGCCGTCCCCGGATGACGCCGTGGGTCCCCGCGCTGTGGTGCCGATTCTAAGTGTGTCGTTGGTCACCGCGACGGGGATATCTGGTGCCGTGCTCAATGCGCTGGGCCATGTCCTGGTCGCCACAAACGGTAATGATGGCCCGCGGCCCCGGGAGCTTCATGCATAAATAGCCATGATGCGGTACCGCCCCGAAGGAGTTGAGGACCGGACGCCCCAGTATGGCATTGTAAGGGTATGGGAGATCGACGACGTCGAATATGGCATCTTCGACCCTTGCATTGTCATCCTGGCCGAAGAAGACCTGCAGGCATATTTGGCCGAGCGCCCGTAAGGTTGTCCTCCGAAGCCTTGCAACGGGACTCCCGATGGGCTGAGGCGGCTTCGGGGGAGCCCCATCTGGTCGAAGGCTGCCGCAAACAGAATGTTCGCGGAGCTGCCACCGTCGACTAGGGCACGTCCCACGTCGCATCCTGCTATTATGACCCGGACGACCAAGGGGTCCTGGTGAGGGAGCTCCACGCCTTGGGCATCGGCGGGGGTAAACGTGACCTCATGCTGTGCCCAGTCCGGCGGTGGCTGTGCTGGATATGCCGCCACGTGGTGTAGCCTCTGTACGTAGGCCTTTCGCTGCCGTGCCGAGGCAAATTCCAACGAGGAGCCTCCGGAGATGACGTTGATAACCCTGCGGTGGGTGGCCTCCGGAGCCTGTAGCTGCAGCAAGCCGTCCTGAGGCTGCTGCACATGGGCCTGAATCCGCAGAGGACCCTCGTGGGGCTGTGTCCATTGTGCCTGAATGTGCACGGGGGCTTCGTATGGGTGCTGTACGTGGGCCACCACGGGCGGGCGGGCTTCCAGGTTCCTGTCCCTGGTGACGCTCTCACGGAGCGCCGCGATAGAGGTGCACGTGCGCGTGTCGTGGTTGGCACGACCATGGACTGCGCACCACAGCCCCTGGTGTTGGTCGTCGTAATCTCCATGGCCTCTATCGTCGCGGCCCGCCACGCCGCGCCCGGCCTCGGCGCCCTGTCGCCCGACCACGGAGCGCCGTCGGAACCGCCTTCGATGTCGAGGACGTACCAGCCTTGCCGCGACTTCTGCTGGCCATGCTTGGGCCTATCGGACGGCTCCTTGTGCGGGGTGTCCTTACGGTCGGGCGCATCCTTGGACGACTCCTGCTTACGTTTTCCCTTCGAAGAACTGTCCTTCGGCGGATCTTCGGCTTTTGCCGAGGCACCGGCCTGGTCGGTGTCGGAGTCGTCGCCTTGCCTTCGCCGTGCGTCCTGTTCCGCCCTGGTGTATTCCTCCATTTTGTCAAAGAGCTTCGTCACTGTCTTGGTTGGCTTCCGTGCGTTGTACTCGGCCATCGGGCCCGGGCGGAGGCCCTATATGGCTGCATTGACAACGGTGGTTTCATTAACATCTTTGACTTGACAACGTATCTTCGTGAAGTGTTTGAAGTAGTCCCGGAGCTTCTCTGAAGGTTTCTGCTTTATGGCGAAGAGCTGGTCCGCGTTGACCTGCTCGACATAATTTCCTTGAAAGTTGTTGTGAAGGCGGTCGCGGATCTGCTCCCACGCGTAGATGGAGTTCGGCTCTATGGTAAAAAAACCAGGAGAGCGCCACTCCTTGCAACGCAAGGGGGAGGGAGTCCCTTCGCCTTTGTGGTGTCATCTCCGCCCGCGGCCTCGATTGCGGTTTCGTACACGCGCACGAACTTGCGGGGATCCGGGTCGCCTTTGTAGGGCTCGATGACACTGGGGAATTTGAAGTCTTCGGGCCACGCCGCCTACTGTAGTCCTGCCGAAAGCGGGGACTCTGGGTCGACGCGCCGCAGCGGGACGCGGCTGGATGTGGGGGCGTCGCGGCTGTCCGGCCTTTCCGGCGTGGGCTGTGGCACGACCACCGGCGCGGCCTGCTGGCTCCGAGCCTCTTGTACGTCTCGGACAGCCCGCGCCGGCTCCCTAGCTCCTGCTGGGCGCTTTGGGGCCAGCGGCGGCGCTCCCCGCTGCGCGGCGAGGCCGCCGGCACGCCCAGCGGACGGGTCGGCATGGGTATGACCGCCTCGCGAGCTCCCGAGCTGCCGGTCGCTCCGTTGTGGCTACCTCCAACTGCCCGGTCCGCGCTACCGCGGCGCCGCGGGCGAGGTTGGTTCTTTGTCGCGGCGGGGTCGGCCGTCGCGATGCGGTGAAGGGGTCGATCGTCGCGGCCACGGGCGACGGTCGGTCGTCGCAGCGCGAACGTTGACGTCCTCGACCACCACACCTGCGTCGTCACCCGCGCCCGCAACAGCCGATGCCGAAGCCCTGGTACCCATGCGACGCTCCGACCCGGCCGCCTTCTTTCCCTTCGCCGCCGTTGACGAAGCTTTTTTCGGTGCCATCCTTCTTCGGACTTCAGGCTTGCTCCTGTCTGTAACATCCTGATTTTCAGAACCTTTTTGAAGCTTTTAAAATAAAATTCACCATTTGGATTTTTCTGGAATTAATTAAAGCTTAACTGGAATTTTCATTAATTAAAAAGATTTAATTTGATTAAATTAAACATTAATATTTGTTAAAAATATTTTATTTGTGTTCCTTGTGTCACAAGGAATTTTTTTGTATTTTCTGGGATTTTTCGGAGTTTTTTTGAGCTCAATTTGAAATTTCCAAAAAAAAGAGGAGAGAGAATAAACAAGACCGTCTTCTCCAAATACAAGACGGAGATCGATCGATGCCTCGCTGAGCGCAGCCTCCTTCTGATTTTCTCTCTTTATAACTTCCAATCCGGACCTTATCTCAATGTCTTCCCAAAGGAAAGTTGTGCCAAATCACGCAAGGAATCCATCCCAACCGGTCCCCTTCCGCTTCGCTCATCCGCTTGCCTTTTATCTCCAATTTTCTGAAACGGACTCTAAACCGAAATCCGCGAATGGAGTCGGTTTCTACCCCTTCAAGCCTATAAATAGGACCCTTGGCTCCCATAAACCCATCCCAAGCCGTGGCAAGTCCCATCAAAGGTCAGGACGCCGTCGGCATCGAGGCCCTTCGGTCTCGAATTTGCTCGTCACGTCTCGAGCTATTCGGTGAGTTTTTCCGTGATTCTTTCACGTCACATTGTGCCATCATGTGCCATCTACCTTCTTGCCAAGTTAATTTGGTTTTGGTGCAGCCAATCTCCCGGAATCGAGTTTTCCCCAATCTAGGTCAAGAGCGCTTCCCGACATCGATTCGTCATCTCCGGTAAGCTTTAGCCCTTGTCGTAATTTTTCTTAGACTTGCCTCGCCGCATTCTACGCCGTGCTCACTCCCTTTTCCCCAGAAAGCCTCCACAAATTTTCGCCTCCGAACCTCGCCATGGCCGTCAATGGCATCTCGTGTCCCCCATCTACCCGGTGATGTTTCCACCAATCCGTTCGCGTCACTTTGTGCCAAACCATCCCAGGTAGCTACCCTTCAAGTGGTTTTAGATTTTTTTCACCGAGCACCAAGATATTAAGTTTTTCCTTTACCCTTCCCGACGTCGTTCAAACGTAGATTGCGCCGTCTCCGATGGGTTTCTGGCCGAGCCGATAATTTTCCTAGCTTCACCAAGCCGCGTTCTACCCCGTGCTCACCCTACTTCTCCATGTCCTATGCCCGGGTTTTATTCCTCTCTTCTACCCATGTCGTTGTAGCCGCCCGTGCTGTCACCGTACTCCGTTTGGCGTGTCGTCGCTTCCTATGTGTGCCTTAGGTCCCTAGCAACCCATTTTGCTAGTTAGATTCATCTCCTATGCCTCCTCTCGCCAGCGCTAGCCTTCTCGCCAAAAGTACCGTTCTCGGATGAACAGTAATATCTGTGAATTTCTAGTATTTTCTCGCCCCAGCAAACTTTAGATCGCTCGTACTCCTTCGTCCGAACTCCGATCGACCCGATTCTTCTTCATAAATTCATCTAAAATTGAGCTCTATCTTTTGGTTCTGGTTTTGCAGTTTTTAGAGTTCATTTGAATTTTATTTGAATTTATTTTGTTTGTTTTGTCGTTTCGCGCGTAGAACCCGAAGTTGCCGAAGAGTTTGTCGAACCACAGCAAGAGGGACCAACCAGTGCACAAGAAGGCAAGTCTCCTTTGATCATCTTGAACCTATGCTTTCGAAATGTTTTAAATATTTTAAATTATGTGCATTGCTATTTACATAAAACCACTAGTTCAAATCTTTAGGAATTACCTACTCCAACTTTGATATGCCCTCATTTGACATTGATTGCCATGTACCTTTGTCATCCTAGAACTTCCTTTGTCTCAATAATGAGATTAATATTAATCTTTGTGAATATTAGAATGGTAGTGAAATGCTTAGTCATGCTATTTAATATATTTAAACTCTTGCAAATGGGAAGTTAAGATTTATTGAGAAAACCTTGTGTTTATGAAATTAGTGGTAATTGTAGTTGTCAGTGTGCTTTCAAAATAAAAATAACAATGTGAAAGTTGGTTTAGATTAGGGTGGATGGTTGGTTTGGTTTGGTGCAGTTAGCACAAGATCTTGTTAAGTGTATGTTCCACCCTAGTCAATTAAGGACCGACGCTTGTGTTTGTCCAGACTGAGCATTAACCGTACAACCACAAGTCTATATGGGTACGACCTAGCTGACTAACTTATGATAGTCTAGTTTAGGTGCCACCAGTGGAAAGTGGGTGCCAGGGATGGACTGGTTATTCACAGTGAGGGACAGAGATTTACTGTACTCATATGGCGCAAGAGGGGCTTGGTTGAGCGGTTAGCCTACTGCGGTGAAACCTCGCGGGTGGTATCTAGCTAGATTAGAGTAAGGTAAAGGCTTTGTGGTATTTTATCCGGGTCTCATGCCAAAGGAAGCGTGTTGACTTTTAGGATAATTTATCTCTTGTGGGTAAAGTTGTACAACCTCTGCAGAGTGTAAAACTATTCGAATAGCCGTGCCCACGGTCAAGGGCGAACAAGGAAGCATTCACATGGTAGATTTCTGGTTTTGGTTTTAAAATCAAAAGTTTTGTATTCCGAGAGTGGAGGAACTCTTGGAAGGGTATCTGCAGTTGGAGCAGAGAGGGTGGATGTAACCCGCATACTAAACTTGTTCGATTAAACTTGATTAAACTGGTGTTGGTGGATGGAACCTTCACTAGTGAGTTAATGTTAGTTCTGTTAAAACCATTATTTTAATAAATGGATGCCTTTGAAAATAGTTATTGGTAATTGAATTTAAAATATTGCTTTGTGCAAAAGAACCATATGGCCTTCCTTTGTCAAGCCTTGCATCTATTGCATTTTTCCCAAGACTTGCAGAGTACTTTATGTACTCACATGCTGCACTCAAAAATAATACCCAGAGTAACACGAAGCTCAAGAGGGAGACTACGACTACTTCGCTTGTGGATTTGATAAAGGATTCCCGGAGTACTAGGTCGCGCTTCCCCAGTCAATTGCCTGTGGCGTATTGATGGGTCTTCATCGAGTTTTTCATTTGCTTCCGCTTTACTTCATGTGTGCGAGGTCTTAAACCTCTATTGTAATAATGAGACCTTTCGGTCGGTACTCTCAATTATTGTAATAAATCGCTGTTGGTGATGTTTATCCATTCTGTTTAACTGTGTGCACTAGCTTTAATCTGGGACTAGTGCGGTAATACACTGAGGGTCCGGTTCGAAATCCGGGTCCCGACAGAGATGGTATCGAGCCAATTTGATAGAGGACGTGACCTAGTTAGAATGGTCGTTAAAGAAGAACTTCAAATTTTGTTTTATAAAATAAAAATTTAATAATGTGCTATCCTTGTCTTTTCTTGTCTTTCTATCCTTACCTTCGTCATGGCATTCTCCCTTATCTATCTGCTTATTTCCTTTTTGGAATGGTAATTGTATCCCCTTCCCTCTGTAATTTCTATAGATGGATCGATGAGGTTACGTCTAAAAAGCACTTGGAGAATCCTTGGAGACCTAGAGTATACGAAAGACAACAAATTTATGGAAAGTACTCTTGTCGGGAAAGCCGTCATAATCAGTGCATATCAAGTTAGGTAATTTGGAGAATTGTTGCTAGAGTGGTATATTTTGGATTTATAATTGACAAGGTTGAATAATGTTCGAGAGGATTGGGATAAAAGGTATACTTGTGGATATCAATTGATTATAAATAAATCTAAAAAGTATCATCTTTGTGGATTGACTAGAGAATATACAAAGTTGAACTCGGGGGAGCTAATTAGATCATGGGAAGAGTCTAAACTTTGCCTTGGATTTATTATCTAGGATTGAAAGGAGCAATTGGATGCAAAACAAGATTTTTGTTGAACGGATTATTTGTGATTATTGGAGAATTAGCATTAAGAGATTGATCCAGTAAAGAGAGGGATTAAAAGATTAAGAAGTTGAATTGTCATAAACAATTCATGATATCAATTTTGGATGATTTGGTTGAATCATGAAGAGTAGATGAATTTTGTGGAGTTAATTGATTATCAGAGTTTGGTGGACCTATTGATGATAAGTGGATACTAGTGGAATTCTATAAGATAATACACTTGGATATCTTGGTGGATTAATTTTATCATTGCAAGTGGACTTTGATATATCCATTTGAATTGGTGGATTTAATAGATCAATGTTAGATAATTGGATTTTAACTAATGGGATTAACTAGGTCATTTAAGGATGTTCAACCTGGAGGATTTAAATTAATTGTGGGAGATAGATTGTTCAATAAGAATTAGTTGAGAGATTGTCCGATAAGAATTAATTGTGGTATTTGAACTCATTCAAATTTGGTGGAACCAAAATGATGATTATCAAGAGATTGGTTTTGGTGGACTAATGGATATTAAATTATTGCTTAGATGATCTTAAAACTTATTGAAGGTTGAATTAATATTATTTGATCAGAGTTATGGATCTGTTGGATTAGATCATGATCATAAAACAATTGGTGGAAATCATGAATTACAATGTTATTGGATTCTTGTTAGAAAAATTTCTATGGTTGGTCGTCGATCCAAATTAGAGCAGAGAGTAAAAGTTTAAGAGATTATTTGCTAAAATCAATAAGGTGCATTTGTGGTATATGATTTTGGAATCAAGAATTTTTGAAGAGTTGAAATAATTATGTCTTTCTCGGATGAACACTTGCGGAAGTTAAGCCCTATTTGGTGGAATTCTGAATTAATCGTTATGATGAGGGCAAATGAAGTTAATCCAAAGCTTGCAGGCGACTAAAGATGTACCCTCCGATTTGTTTATTGTCTTCCGTATTTCTCAGTTAAAGGAAGGTTTCAGAGTACCAAAGAACAAGATAGAATCATGAAGAAGCGAGGACTAGTTCTTTAGTTGTAGTACCCAAGTAAAGTCTTACGATTTTAGAACGCTTATATATTACTTATTTGTGTGCTAGATGGACTGTACCAAGCCTAAGTGCACTGTGGTACAGCCATTCTTAAAACTAGGTTGATTTCAATAAAAGTTATTTTGCTAAAAGTTAATTTGCTTGCTTCTTCCTTGTGTGTTGGCTTGGGATGTGACTTAGTCTCCCTCAATCTCTTACCTTTCCTAATTCCCTCTTACCTTATGCTAACCTAAAACCGCTTCAGATGGTGAGCACAAGGAGCAACCCTGACAACAGCCGTGATGCCAACCCTCAGTCAGAGAACAACATTCCGCCACCCCCTCCTCAAGCCCCCAGCTTGGAGCAAATGATGGCCATGCAACTGCAGCTTCTCCAGGCCCTAGCTCAAAACCAGGTGCAGCAAGCTCCGCAGGCACCCTACCAAGCTCCTCAGTCTAAGATGGGAGAATTTATGAGGACAAGGCCTCCTACTTTTGCTGGATCCGTAGATCCCATGGAGGCGATGATTGGATTAAGGATGTGGAGAGGAAGTTGGTCCTAGCCCAGTGCAATGACAATGAAAAGGTGTTGTATCGGCTCACCAACTCAAAGGGATCGCTAATCGGTGGGAAAATTACCGCGCCGCTCATCAAAATGCACAAGCTATCACATGGGATGAATTTGTGGAGGCATTCCGCACTGCGCATATTCCTACGGGAATAATGGACATGAAGAAAAGAGAATTCTACCAACTGCAGCAAGGAAACCTCAGTGTTTCGAATACCTGAACAAGTTCACCCGACTGTACCGGTATGTATCCGAAGAGATCACATCAGAGGCAACAAAGATTTGGCGGTTCATGCAGGGACTTGATCCCAACCTCAAGGTGCAATTGGTGTCCAAAGATTTTTCGACATTTCAGCACATGATAAATAAGGCCCTTATGCAGAAGATGCTCAATATCAATTGCAGGACTCGTAAGAGAAAGATGGCTTTTCAGACACAGAGTAATGCAAGCAGTTCAAGGCCTCGAGTAAATCCACCCCAGTTCAACAAAGCTCCAGCAGCAACAGATGCACCAGGAACTCCAGGATCTGCGCCTCGTTCAGAGATGCAAGAACCCCGCATCTTCACCGGAGTCCGACCTCAGAAAAGCAACACCTCAGCCGCAGGAGTGCAATGTTTTCGATGTCACGAGATGGGGCATTATGCAAGCAATTGCCCACAGAAGCCTCAGGTCACCACTCCAATTCCTTTCAACTTGGGAAATACACCAGCGCGAACTCCAGTTGTAGGACAAGGACGGGGAGTATCTCCAACTGCAGGAAAAGCTCCAAGAACTCCGCAATCACAAGAAAGAGGACAAGTTAACCACATCACCGCAAAGGTGCCCGGGCAGCAATCATGCTTGTAAGTTTCAATTTGGTTCAAAGCAAGAAGCGACTTGAGAACACAAAGAAGGAACCAAGAGCTGCGTTTTCCTCTCCTATCTTTTCCTAGTCCGTCCAATCTCTGGGGCGAGATTCTTTCTAAGGGGTAGATTTGTAACATCCTGATTTTCAGAGCCTTTTGAAGCTTTTAAAATAAAATTCACCATTTGGATTTTTCTGGAATTAATTAAAGCTTAACTGAATTTTCATTAATTAAAAGATTTAATATGATTAAATTAAACATTAATATTTGTTAAAAATATTTTATTTGTGTTCCTTGTGTCACAAGGAATTTTTGTATTTTCTGGGATTTTTGGAGTTTGTTTGAGCTCAATTTGAAATTTCCAAAAAAGAGGAGAGAGAATGAAGCAGATGCTGTCTTCTCCACAAGCACAGAGATCGATCGATGCCTGCTGAGCGCAGTTCCTTCTGATTTTCTCTCTCTTTATAACTTCCAATCCGGACCTTATCTCAATGTCTTCCCAAAAGGAAAGTTGTGCCAAATCACGCAAGGAATCCATCCCAACTGGTCCCCTTCCGTTTCGTTCATCCGTTTGCATTTTATCTCCAATTTTCTGAAACGGACTCTAAACCGAAATCCGCGAATTGGAGTCGGTTTCTACCCCTTCAAGCCTATAAATAGGACCCCTTGGCTCCCATAAACCCATCCCAAGCCGTGGCAAGTCCCATCAAAGGTCGGGCGCTGCCGGCATCGAGGCCCTTCGGTCTCGAATTTGCTCGCCACGTCTCGAGCTATTCGGTGAGTTTTTCCGTGATCCTTTCGCGTCACATTGTGCCATCATGTGCCATCTACCTTCTTGCCAAGTTAATTTGGTTTTGGTGCAGCCAATCTCCGGAATCGAGTTTTCCCAATCTAGGTCAAGAGCGCTTCCGACGTCGATTCGTCATCTCCGGTAGCTTTAGCCCTTGTCGTAATTTTTCTTAGACTTGCCTCGCTGCATTCTACGCCGTGCTCACTCCCTTTTCCCAGAAAGCCTCCAGAAATTTTCGCCTCGAACCTCGCCATGGCCGTCAATGGCATCTCGTGTCCCCATCTACCCGGTGATGTTTCCACCAATCCGTTCACGTCACTTTGTGCCAAACCATCCCAGGTAGCTACCCTTCAAGTGGTTTTAGATTTCGTTCACGAGCACCAAGATATTAAGTTTTCCTTTACCCTTCCGACGTCGTTCAAACGTAGATTGCGCCGTCTCCGATGGGTTTCTGGCCGAGCCGATAATTTTCCTAGCTTCACCAAGCTGCGTTCTACCCCGTGCTCACCCTACTTCTCCATGTCCTATGCCCGGGTTTTATTCCTCTCTTCTACCCATATCGTTGTAGCCGCCTGTGCTGTCACTGTACTCCGTTTGGCGTGCCGTCGCTTCCTATGTGTGCCTTAGGTCCCTAGCAACCCATTTTGCTAGTTAGATTCATCTCCTATGCCTCCTCTCGCCAGCGCTAGCCTTCTCGCCAAAAGTACCGTTCTCGGATGAACAGTAATATCTGTGAATTTCCAGTATTTTCTCGCCCCGGCAAACTTTAGATCGCTTGTACTCCTTCGTCCGAACTCCGATCGACCCGATTCTTCTTCATAAATTCATCTAAAATTGAGCTCTATCTTTTGGTTCTGGTTTTGCAGTTTTTGGAGTTCATTTGAATTTTATTTGAATTTATTTTGTTTGTTTTGTCGTTTCGCGCGTAGAACCCAAAGTTGCCGAAGAGTTTGTCGAACCACAGCAAGAGGGACCAACCAGTGCACAAGAAGGCAAGTCTCCTTTGATCATCTTGAACCTATGCTTTCGAAATATTTTAAATATTTTAAATTATGTGCATTGCTATTTACATAAAACCACTAGTTCAAATCTTTAGGAATTAGCTACTCCAACTTTGATATGCCCTCATTTGACATTGATTGCCATGTACCTTTGTCACCCTAGAACTTCCTTTGTCTCAATAATGAGATTAATATTAATCTTTGTGAATATTAGAATGGTAGTGAAATGCTTAGTCATGCTATTTAATATATTTAAACTCTTGCAAATGGGAAGTTAAGATTTATTGAGAAAACCTTGTATTTATGAAATTAGTGGTAATTGTAGTTGTCAGTGTGCTTTCAAAATAAAAATAACAATGTGAAAGTTGGTTTAGATTAGGGTGGATGGTTGGTTTGGTTTGGTGCAGTTAGCACAAGATCTTGTTAAGTGTATGTTCCACCCTAGTCAATTAAGGACCGACGCTTGTGTTTGTCCGGTCGAGCATTAACCGTACAACCACAAGTCTATATGGGTGCGACCTAGTGACTAACTTATGATAGTCTAGTTTAGGTGCCACCAGTGGAAAGTGGGTGCCAGGGATGGACTGGTTATTCACAGTGAGGGACAGGGATTTACTGTACTCATATGGCGCAAGAGGGGGCTTCGGTTCGGGCAGTTAGCCTACCTGCGGTGAAACCTCAGCGGGTGGTATCTAGCTAGATTAGAGTAAGGTAAAGGCTTTGTGGTATTTTATCCGGGTCTCATGCCAAAGGAAGCGTGTTGACTTTTAGGATAATTTATCTCTTGTGGGTAAAGTTGTACAACCTCTGCAGAGTGTAAAACTATTCGAATAGCCGTGCCCACGGTCAAGGGCGGGCAAGGAATGCATTCACATGGTAGATTTCTGGTTTTGGTTTTAAAATCAAAAGTTTTGTATTCCGAGAGTGGAGGGAACTCTTGGAAGGGTATCCTGGCAGTTGGAGCCAGAGAGGGTGGATGTAACCCGCAGTACTAAACTTGTTCAGTTAAACTTGATTAAACTGGTGTTGGTGGATGGAACCTTCACTAGTGAGTTAATGTTAATTCTGTTAAAACCATTATTTTAATAAATGGATGCCTTTGAAAATAGTTATTGGTAATTGAATTTAAAATATTGCTTTGTGCAAAAGAACCATATGGCCTTCCTTTGTCAAGCCTTGCATCTATTGCATTTTTCCCAAGACTTGCGGAGTACTTTATGTACTCACATGCTGCACTCAAAAATAATACCCAGAGTAACACAAAGCTCAAGAGGGAGACTACGACTACTTCGCTTGTGGATTTGATGAAGGATTCCCGGAGTACTAGGTCGCGCTTCCCCAGTCAATTGCCTGTGGCGTATTGATGGGTCTTCATCGAGTTTTTCATTTGCTTCCGCTTTACTTCATGTGTGCGAGGTCTTAAACCTCTATTGTAATAATGAGACCTTTCGGTCGGTACTCTCAATTATTGTAATAAATCGCTGTTGGTGATGTTTATCCATTCTGTTTAACTGTGTGCACTAACTTTAATCTGGGACTAGTGCGGTAATACACAGAGGGTCCGGGTTCGGAAATCCGGGGTCCCGACACTGTCCTCCCCACGGACAGCGCCAACTGTTGTGGTTACAGACCAAACAGAGAGAGATGGTAGTGGAGAGTTGGGAGTAAGTGATCGTAATGGCCTGGGTCCTCCCCATGGCCTGTATTCCATATATATATACATGGGGAGTGCTTTTACAATTATACCCTTACATCTGAGTATCCCCTTCAGGGGCACTTATGTCATTACACATGGCCTATTGTGGGCTTTACAACCTTCTACCAGGCCTGCTGGGTTTAGGTGGGGCCACCCCTACAACACTTTCTTTTTTGATTCCGTATACAAAATAGCAAATAGTACCTCCTATTTATAGCATAGTGGTGAGGTGCCTATCATGGACCAAGGCTTCAAGGCTAGGTCCAGGTTTCTTAACACTCATTGGACGCTCATCCGACATGTTCATGCCTCATCAAAACTCCATAAAAACCCAGTGTGAAAAATTTGGAGAAAGACTACATGATACAAGTTATGCTGTATTGCATGAATTAACTATTAAAAACCTTGGCCGAGTAACTTTAGGAAAACTCGTCAAGGAAAAAAAGAATACAATCCACCCGAAACTTCAGGAAAACTCGTCAAGAAAAAAAGAGTACAATTCACCCAATTTCATTTAATCTTCAAGATTTGTTCTTTGGGTACTCGATCTTCATAATTAAGTTTTAATAACGAGCTTGAGAAAAATCTCTCCCTGAATTCTGCACTTTCCTAAGTCTCATCATTCCAATTCCTCATACGCATCTTTCAAAACTAGATGTTGAGAGTGACTTAATGAATAAATCTACAAGATTTTTACATGACATAGTATGTAGTATCTTAATTTCATCCATCTTTTGCAATTCATGAGCTAAAAGAACTTGGGGTTAATATCTTTATGAGATGACTTTTCATGTAACCCGTCTGCACTTGTGCAACACAAGCTTCATTATCTTCATAGATAATTGTGGGAGCTTGCATAATATTTATCCCACATGACTGCTGGATGTGGTGAATCATTTGTCAGAGCCAAGCACATTCTTGTGCGGCTTCGTACAGTGTTATGATTTCTGAATGGTTCGTTGAAGTCGTTACAAAGACTTTGCTTCGACGATTTCCATGAAATTACAGTTCCACCACACAGGAATACATAGCCTGTTTATGATCTTGCAATATGTGGGTCCGACAAGTACCCTGCATCTGCATAGCCAGTTATATTCAAATCTTGATTCTTTCTGTAGAATAACCTAAGGTCTTTGCTTCCTTGGAGGTATCGGAAGATGTCTTTTATTCCCTGCCAATGCTTTTTGGTAGGTTCTGCACTATGCCTTACTAATAGGTTTACAACAAATGTAATATTCGGTCTAGTGCAGTTCTCTAAATACATAAGTGGTCTTACTGCATTTAAGTATGGGAATTCTGGTCCTAGTACTTTCCCCCTCTTCTCTAGGTCGGTATGGATCCTTTTCTTGCTATAATGACCTCTTGATCATTGAATTTTTTGTACGAATAATTTATTTTTTATTCAAAATTACAGAAATATACCCGCGGGAAATTTTTTTATAAAAATAGGCTCTAGTTGCCCAATGGGG
This sequence comes from Dendrocalamus sinicus, assembly GCA_036346575.1. Lineage (NCBI taxonomy): Eukaryota > Viridiplantae > Streptophyta > Magnoliopsida > Poales > Poaceae > Dendrocalamus > Dendrocalamus sinicus. The sequence goes on from CM070658.1 coordinate 5,075,256, forward strand.
AGGGTGGCTGGAGCTAATCGCCCAACCAGGGGCCGACAGAGTCTCTGTCGCCCTACCCTCGGGCGACTGCAACTAGTCACCCCCCATTGGGCGACTGCACTCAGTCCCCTGTAAATTTTTTAAATTTTGTCAATTTTGTAGTTTTTAATTGGAAAATAATTTGCTAGAGTTGTAATAAAAGTTTATGTTCATTGTGTGGTGTAGGTGCGTAAAAAAATTTGAGAAATTTTTTAGGAACGATTGACTGTATAACGATCGGTACATACGCTGGTAAGTGATATTTTGATGTTACTGAGAATTTGTATACGGAGAAAACTGGTATGTTAATATTGTTACATGACTTGCTATGTGAATCATTGAATTAGAAAAGACGAGATAATAAGCTTGTCTGAATTGAAATAAACTTCATAATACAGTTGGGAGTAACATGTCGCGTACTTTTTTATTACATTCATAACATATAGCATCATATGCGACTAACCCACCCAACTGCTCGTACGACCTACTGTGTGGACCGAGGCCACTTTCCCTTCCTTACCCGCTCGGTGTTGAACTCCTCGGTGGCCTCTTTTGCCTTGGTCGCCATTTCCCTCTTTCTCTCGCACTCCCTCTCGCGAGCCTCCCGCTCCCTACGCTGCACGCTTCGAGATGAGCTTTCGTCTCGCATTGTATACGCAGGGTTTGCTCGTTCTTGCGGCGCTCCTCCTCCCACATCTCTGATGACCTTGTGACATTCCACTCCTCAAAGTCGAGGGCCCATTGGTCCGTAGGGTGGATCTCAAGATCGATCCATTTGCGGTAGGCACATAGGGGTTCCAGGGACTGTAAATACAGGGGAGAGATTGTTAATACGTGCTGTGAAGGAGAAAAGGTAGGGGAAAATGGTGCACGTAGTTTGCGCAACCCCGATAACGCATACCTAGACTGATGCGGTGTTTAGACTTGAAGAACTTGCACATGTCCCCGCACCAACAAAGGGGGGTGTCTCCCCCTCGGGTGGGAGTTGCGGCGAATGCTCAGTGGGAACGTTCAGGATGGGGTTGTTGCTACTCAGCCCCTCATTGGGGGAGCTGACCTGTAGCACACTGGGCTTGTTCTGCCTGGGCTGCAATAGCCCTTATTTTCTCATCGCGGGCGGCAGCTGACCGTGCTAGGTCATGGGTCTCCTTCCATTGCTTCACTATCTTGTCACATTGCTTCTTCTGGCTTTTGTCCATCCTGGTGCGGTAAAGGAAGCGCGATGTAATGTGGAGTTTGGAAGTGCAGTGTTCCCTGCGAAATGGAACGCACACCAATTTATAGGGTCTGTTTTCTCTCTACTCGTACATGTAAAGCTGGTGCGCGTGGTCCTGGCACTGAGTAAAGCTGGGCCATGCTGCCATGTCACCGCAAAAGGCTACGTCGTCATGCCATGTGACTGTGCAAAGCTGGCCTGTTTTGTTATGTCTCCGTGCAAAGCTGCCCGCTTTTGTCATGTCTCTGCGCAAAGCTTCCCTCTTATGTCATGTCTCTGCGCAAAGCTGCCATATTTTGTCATGTCACTGTGCAAAGATGACCTCTTTTGTCATCTCACTGAGCAAAGCTACCTTGTTTTGTCATGTCACTACGCAAAGCTGCACTCTTATGTCATGTCTCTGTGCAAAGCTGCCCCCTTTTGTCATGTCACTGCGCAAAACTGACCTTTTTTGTCATGTCACACTTCGGGATACAAATTACTAATAGTACATTTTTTTGTTACTACTTATAGAGCCTATATGTTTACCATCCTTCCCCGCTGATGGCAAAATGCGACTTCACCCGCTGGATCAACCCTCCTCATCGAATGTATATTGTCAACTACGTGGATACATTATGGGATCGAATATTTACATTGGAGGAGCGAATCGACACTCTCAATGAGGAGAACAACGACATCCGCCAACAGATGCAATGCGAGAGGGGCAATGAGGAGGTTGTCAACATAGGAAGCCCCTACGATCTGACATGTTGCTGTTCAAACCCTAGCTGCATATGTGTGTGCCACTACAACGACGGCCAGCCCCATCCGAGGTGGTCCCCTCAGCAATACTCCATGTGGGTGCCACGAGGCTCATAGACAATGATGTGTATAGTTGTACCGTAGTATGTATGATTGTTGATCGAAATAATGTGCAATGTTGTTAAGCATGTAATGGATTGGTTATTATCTTCATGCGGTTGTTATCACGAGCCATGCCTGCAAAAATAGTTCAAGTTAGCACTTATAAGGAACCAAAAAATATGGCATTTTAACTAACAGCAAATAGAACTAGTACATTACAGAAAAGGGGAACTAACATAGCAGTTGTACAAATGGTACATGAAACATACGATACATTTAGTACGATATTTCGGTCATCATAAGTGCGTACTAAACAAATGCAGTTTACAATGTAAATTTAGTTCTAGTCTCCAACAACTAGTAGTACACGCCATGCCGCTCTGCCTACTGATTAGCACATGCATTGCATCGTCTAGCTGTGTGCCCCTCCTAACTACATCGCTCGCAACATGCACCAGATGCTCCGGCTTGTGATTCATCCATATCATTTCTAATACGCCAGCTCTGTCACCGACCCTTCCCACACTTCAGCATGTTAACATCTGGAATCCAGGTCCTTGCTGCAATGTCCAAGGTGGCAAAGTTTTCGACCACCCTGAACCCCCGAAGCTCCCCACACCAAGCCTGCAGTACCCTCTCCTTAAGGAAGTACTCCGACATGAAGTTCAAAGGATCCATGCCCATGGTCCCGCATGCAACGAGGACATGAGAGCATGGCTTGTGTAACAGCTTCAACTTGTTGCACGTGCAGCTAGGTTCGTTTGCATGATCTCCAAGGCATACCTCGTGGGTAACAAGGGAACAAGCTGTCCCAAATCCGGCTCTATCACGGAGTATCATGTTGAAACGATGCTCCCTGTTGCCCATGACCTACACTATGTGCAATTGACCCTTCTGTGCCTTCGTCTCTATGTATGCCGTAATTTTCGGTGAATACAGGGCTCAGGGATTGGCCGCATGAAGTGCGGCATTCGCGTGCCTCTCCCTGAAGTAGTCGATTGTGCTGTGAAGAACACCTTCCATGATGGTGACAAGGGGCTAAGAACGGAGGCCCCTAAGAACCCAATTGTACACCTCGGCAAGGCTAGTGGTCATTATGTTGTACCTTGCACCGTCCATGTCATGCAACAGCGATCACTTCTGCAATGGTTCTCCCTCGATCCACTACGAGAAGCACTTGATGTTTCATGAGCTCCTCCTTCTTGGACCAGCTGGGTTAGGCTCATTGAGTGCTGGTAAGCATTGCGGTTTGTGCCGCCTCAGGAATGATCAGCCCCTTGCTCCTCTCATCGACGTTCTTCCTGGTGTGCTCATCCAACAACGCCCACAAAGCATCAAATTTCCTCAGCTGGTTCTGCATAGCCAGCCTCTTGAATATCTTCATCAAAGGTTGTTTTGGGAACTGCTTGAAAAAGTTAGCCCCTTAGTGATGAATGCACCACCTGTTGCTCATGTCTGGCCAAGAAAAGGGCTCCTTGGGGTCTTTCGGAAGTTTTCTTATAGCTTTTATAATCCCGGTGTGGTGATCATGGATTACACACACACTAGGACAAGTGCCGACAACTCCAACCCTGACATGTCTGAGAAACCACAACCAGCTCTCATAATTCTCACTTTCCATGAATGCGATGGCCAGCGGCAATATTTGGTTGTTGCCGTCAATGCCTATGGCCATTAGGATCTGCCCCTTGTATTTTCCTGTCAAAAAGGTCTCGTCAACTGAGATCACTGGCAGCATGTGCCTGAATGCCTCAATGCAAGCACCAAATACTAATAAGGATCTCTGCAACACCACATATCCTGGTGGACTTATGGACAGCTTGTCTTGCATAGCGATATACGTGCCCGGATTCCTGTCCTGCAACACCTTAAGCATACAAGGAAGATTGTCGTACGTCACCTCGAAAGACCCAAAATGTTTTTCAACGCTTTCTGCTTGGCATGCCAAGCCTTCACGCAGCTAATCTTGTACTTGAATTTATTCTCGATAGCTATCACGATCTCTCCGTATATCAAATTGGATATAAAGGTATACGTTAGGTTACGATGCCTCGCCAAAACACTGTTGAGAATGCCAGAGTGCGGCTCCACCTTTGACACAATCCAGTGAGTCTCATACTTGGGTCTACAGTGCTACCTTGTCAGCAAACATAGAATTCAACCGAACATCTGTCTCATGATACTCCCACGCTGATTCATGCTCATCATGTGCGGAAACACCCTCAATGTTAAACCGGTTCCATTCCTACGGGATAGGAACTTCATCCTCATCTGAACTGTCCTCCTCGTCATCCTGCACAGCTTCCATTTCAGCCCATGCCCTTTGGTTATCACAATCCATCTACTACACGATGTACTCAATATGCTCCCCTTCGTCTACTTGTCCAGTTCCCTCTGTATGGCTTGACCATTGTACCTCTCCTCCATGTACCGCATCGGCTTCATCACGAGCAACTTGATCATCTTCGCCAACATGCGGCCCGCCCGAGCTGCTAGCACCTCCCGGAGCAAGGGTGGACGCATGACCTTGCGCAGCTCTAGTGAGCATGGTTGCACAAGCAGGACACACTCGTATCCACGGCGCCAGCACCCTTGCACAAAGCCCTTCCACGCAGCAGTGCGCACCAATGTCTTCAACTCCCATCTGATGTCTGTGGGAGACTGGCTCCAAAGCCCTTGCACGACGACACTGCACACCTCGGTGTCCAACGAAAAACTTCGGGTCAGCTAATGTAGCACATCTGTGATCCGAGCATTCTCGCCATCCAGATGTACTAGAGTGACTTGCGGAAAACCTCTCAAATTCACACCATTTGGACCTTCACAAACAGTTTCAGCACTATAATCCACTCTCAATGTAGTGGCTATTGCCATTGCTGATGTCGGTCTGCATATATGTTTCAATTTTGCGACATGTCAAATAACATCACACAATACTAATCTTTCTATACTAAAAATTGTGCTAAAATTTATATACTAAAAATGTTCCATACTGAAAAATGTATACTAAAATTTTTCTATACTAACATTTCTATACTAAAAATTGTACTAAATTTTCTGAGAAACCATGTGGCTGTGACCCCATGAGAGTGATGAGTAATTGACAAGGGTTTAGGATAGTCGAGTTTGGTTTGGGAGGTTTGGACCATGTCATTGCGTGGTGCAACGGGCTCGGTCGGTTTGGTCAAACTTGGTCGTATTGGCTTAGGATGCGTATTCTAATGTTTCGACAGGTTTGGACTTCATCATGAGTAAGTATGATGCTATTTACGCTTTCATGTGTCGAGCGGTGCTATGTGATGTGTTTCTTGTCTGTGTTGGCTGCAGGACATCGAGACAGAGTCATGGCGAGACACGGAGGACCGGACTAGGCGCAGGTGGCGCTGAGGTCAGAACAGTCGGGATGTGTCGAAGAAGACGTGGACTCGAGGTGGAGTCGTGGTGAGGCACGGTGAACCGGACTAGGCACAGGTGGCGCTGAGGTCAGAACGGTCGAGGTGTGCCGAAGACGGCGAAGCTGCGTGGCTTGCAGGGCAAGGAATGAGGAAGCTTCCTGGAAGGTGCGCGAGGGGCGTTTCGGTAAAAACGCAAAGCTGCACTAAAGGAAGTGGATTGTGGGTAAAGCGTAAAAGCTAAATGGGTAAAGCACTTGGTGAACCCATTAGTGGAGGCTATAAATCGAGAGGGAGATGGTGTGCTGACTTTTTGAGAGAGTGTATGTAAGAGTTAGGGTTTTATTTGTGTCTCTCCATGGTTGTATGAGATAGGGTTGTGTTCTTGATCTCCTAATCATGTATGGGGACTTAGAGAGATCAAGAGAGAAGTGAGCTGAGATGTAAACACTCATTTCAATCATTCATGTCTCCGTATCGCTTTTATATTTTATCTTGTGGTCTTGCCTTTCATGTGCTTTTGATTTAGTTTCATGTTCTGGTTCTTCCTTTTTAGTCTATCTGAGAGTGATCTCAGACCTCATTTCTGTTGTTTGGCTGCTGCTCTCATGAAGTGATCTTTCTTCTCTTAGTTGAGCTCTTTTGGTTCAGTTTTCAGGCATAAAAATGAGTCTTGGCAAGCAGCAAAAACCAGTATTTTGGTTCAGCTCTTAGCTGCTTTTGGCTGCCTTGTTTGAGCTGCTGTCCTCTTGAGTTTTTGTGTTGATCGGCTGGCACAAGTGAAAGCATTTTCTGCAGTAAGGACAGCAGCAGTTACTCTCTTTTAGCTTTTCTTTCCTTGGTGTTGGCAGTGCAGATTCTTTGGGCTTTTGGCCAGCAAAGAAGTTGGGTCTAGCTGCAGTTTCTTTTGTGCCTTCGGATGGTTCTTTGGGACTGTTATGCTTTTTATTCTTTTGTCTCTTTTGCAGTAAACTGAATCCTTTTGCTGTCTCTTTTGATGTTCAGTTTTTGCTGCTTGCCGTGGCAGCAAAATTAGTGAAAAACTTTGCCGTGGCAGCCGTGGTAGCCCGCTTTCTTTGCCATGGTCGCAATTCCAGTTGATTTCTTGCCGTGGCCAGTTTTCGCAGTCTCTTTCTCTTGATCCATTTCAGTCTCTTGTCAGTTTGGTTTTTGGCTTGAGTGAGCAATCATCTCTTCTTGTTCATAGCTTTTATAGCCATCGGAGAGTAGAGATTTTTGCGAACACTTTTGGGGGCGATTTTAAAAGTCGACATTCACCCCCCCTCTGTCGCCGATTTCGACCCAACATTTTCTACATCTACAATTTTTACTAACACTAACATTTGATAAAAATAATACTGCAAATACAATACACTAAAAAAATACCTGGATTTGAGGATCTGAAAGGATGGAATAGCTCCCACTCCTCCATCCTCCCTCTCCTCCTCCTCCTCTCCCTCTCCCTCTCCTCCCCCTCCTCTCTCTCTCCTCTTCTCCTTCTCCTCTCCCTCTCCTTTTCTCCCCCTCCTTCTCTTCTTCCCCTCCTTCCTCTCCTCTTCTTTTCTCTTCTACTCTCCTTTCTTCTCTAGGCGTCGAGCGAGTGAAAAAATGAGCAGCAAGGTGGCGGCGACCAAGTGTGCTGCCTTAAAACCCCCACTGTCGCCCGGGCGTTGGGCGACTGAAACTCCAGTTGCCCAACTGTACAGCGACTGAAACTCTAGTCGCCCAACACTTGGGAGACAGCAATAATTCGCCCAACCGTTGCCATATTCCCAACGTGTCGCCTCCCGGTTGGACGATTAGCTCCAGTCGCCCAAAGGAGACTATTTTTGTAAAAAAATTTCTCGCGGGTATATTTCTATAATTTTGAATAAAAAATAGATTATTCGTACAAAAAATTCTTGATCATTGGTACTTTTGATGGGTATGCCTTCTCAAAGTCGAACCTTTCTAGTACCTTTTGGGCATAGGCGTACTGATGTACTAATATTTCTTCAGGGACATGCTCGAGTTGCAGGCCTAAGCAGTATTTGGTTTTACCCAAATCTTTCATTTGAAATTCTGACTCCAGGTAAGAGCTTGCTTCTTTTATGTCTTCCATGGTCCCGATAATATTCAAATCATCTACATATACTAAGATTATACAAAATCCATTCTGTGATCATCGTATAAATACACAGGGACAATCTTCATTGTTCGTGTAGCCTTTCTTGCATAGAAAATCGCTTAAGCGATTATACCACATCTTGCCTAATTGCTTAAGTCCGTACAGTGATTTCCTGAGTTTCACATTGCTTGAGTCCATAAAGGTATGCAGTTACCACATCCATCAATTTCATTTCTATTTTCAGGTTTACTGACATTAAGATTAATTATCTAAAGGTGATTCCACTCATGATCAACTCCTAACTGTTGAGTGAAACCTTGTGCAACAAGCCTTGCTTTATATCTTACGACTTCATTTCTTTCATTTCTCTTTTGAATAAATACCCACTTGTGCTCTACAGGGTGCACATGGGGAGGTGTGCGGCTTACGGGCCGAAACACCTTTGTTTTGTTCAGAGATAATAATTCAGTTTCGATTGCCTTCTTCCAATCTTCCCAATCTGATCTTTTCTTACATTCAGCGAGCGATATAGGCTCTAGATCAATATTAATGATTGTGGCAATTTTCTTTGCAAAGTAGATATCAACATTGGCTGTTGTCCTGTTCATGGACTCTCCCGTGTGCATATAGTTTATAGCTATTTCATCATAAGTTGCTTCTTCTTGTATTTCTACTTGCTCATCTCTTCTTTCAGTTTCGGTGGCAAGTCCCTTTAGTTTTTAGCTCTGATGTGTGCACACACATCCATGCCAATTTCTCCTTCCATGGGAATGTTCAGATCTGGTGTGCCCATTTCTAAAGGTGTCATACTGATGCTAGGTCTCAACTGACTCCCTTTCTGGTTCTGGGGAACTTCAGTGATCGGTTGTGTCAAGTCCTTCTTATTCTTCTTCACCAGGCGTCCCCGGTTACTTATGATTCGAGGGGCCGGAGTTCTCGTCCTTTTATTCTGAGGCCTTTGGACAGGATTAGGGATACCTTCAACTTTGTTTATTATTTCAACCCTCTTCGGTGCATTGCATGCAGGCACATGCGACTTGGTCACGCTCTTCAAATCACTAAAGTGGTTAGGCAGTTGATTTGTTAATGCTTGCAAATCAATGATCTACTGGACTTCTCTTTTTTGCTTCACTAGTGTGTGGGTCATGTGCATGGATTCCCGTGGCTTGCCATGTAATTTCCCAACATTTTACATCAAGGGGTTGATCTCCTCCCCCTAATGTTGGGAAATTATCCTCATCAAATATGCAATTAGCGAAATGGGCAGTATGCAAATCTCTTGTCATGGGTTCTAAATACCTAATTATGGATACTGTCTCATAACCAACGTATATCCCAGTCTTTCAGAGAGGACCCATTGCAGTACACTGTGGAGGGGGTATAGGTACATAAACCTTGCATCCAAACCTCCGAAGATGGGAAAATTTCTATGCTGACCCTTGCGCTAGTTGCATAGGTGAATGGATGTTGTAGGCCGATGGTCTAAAATTAATGAGAGTTGCTGCATGTAAGACTACATGTCCCCAACATGTAGCTGGTAAATTACAATTCTACAAAAGTGTTCAGGCAATAAATTTAATTCTCTTAATCAATGTCTCTGCTAGTCCATTCTGGGTGTGAACATGTAGTACAAAATGCTCAACTGTAATTCCCATTGCCATGCAGTAATCATCAAATGCTTTTGATGTAAATTCTTCGGTGTTGTCCATTCTGATGGACTTTATGTGATGATCAGGAAAAATATTTCTAATGTGGTTTACCTGCGAGATCAGCTTTGCAAAAGCATAGTTTCTCATGGACAATAAACATACGTGCGACCATTTTGAGGACGCATCGATAAGCACCATGAAATATTTAAATGGCCCTGATAGTAGCTGTATGGGGCTGCAAATGTCTCCTTGGATGTGTTCCATGAATGCATAGAGTTCATCCTTCACTCTCAAAGTAGAAGGTCTAGTAATTAATTTCCCGGTTGTACATGCAGGGCACACAAAATCTTCATGATTCGGAAAATTCTTTACATTAATATTATGCCCCTGTGAATTGTTAATTATATTTCTTATCATCCTAAGACCTGGGTGGCCTAATCTGTCATGCTAGAGATAGAAAAGTTCAAAGCTTCTAAATACCATTTCAGGGTAGTATAAGCTACAGGTGCCTTGATGTTGGTATAGTATAGCCCAATTTCTAATGAAGAAAGTTTTTCTAATACCCTTTTTCCATTTGCTTCGCGCTTCGTAATGAGCAGGTATTTCTTACCGTACTCTTCTTCAGTTTCAACATGGAAACCGTTGGTGCGAATATCCTTAAAACTTAGGAGAGTTCTAGTCGATTCTGGGTACAATAAGGCTTTTTGAATGACCAAAGTTGTGTCCATTGGGAGTATAATTGTGGCTATTCCTCAACCTATTATATGAGCATCGCTATCGGCAATTGTTGTAAGGTTGCCAGCATTCTTAGTAATTGACTGAAAGTACTTTGTCTCTCTTAAGATGGTATTTGTTGTGCCTCTGTCGGCTAAGCACACTTCCTCCATAGGGCGTCGCATGTGTTCTAATATAAGGTATTTCATTAATATGCATTAGAAGGCAATCAACACATAAATAAAATACTTCAATATCAGAACATATCATGCCATTATAAACTGAATAAATGAATGAATTATTTAATGTCATCCAACCATCATGAGAAAATAAAATTGCTTAAGTACCATTCATGCAAGTTCTAACTTATTCTTCCACACAAAAGTAAATGACATTTAAAGTCTAAATCATTTTGTGCATTATACTGAATCTGCAAAGAAGTTAGAGACTTCGGCTACTATTTTTTCGGGGGTGATATGCTCTTCGAGAGAAATCATTGTAGTGGCAGCTACAATGTCAAAAGGGGGTGCTGCTGCCAAAATGGGTTCAACCTCCATCAGCACAGGCAGGTGCTCAGAACTCTCCCCCTCAACTGATACAAAGTGGGTTTGATATTTTCCATTGAAGGCATCGATGATATGCTGCGGCTCTTTACAGATCCGTGACCAGTGCCCCCACTTGCCACACTTGTAGTAGGATTGGTCTTGCTGACCGTAGGACTTGCTGTCCTACTTTGGCTTGCTTGCCTTATTCTCACGTGGAGCATCTGACTTGCCTTTCTGGGCTGCAGCCTTACCCTTCTTCCCCTTTTCTTCATTATGGGCTTTCTCACTTTGTAGCTCCTAGCGTTGGCTTCACGACCAGTGAAGCTCCCAGGTGGCTTTGTGACGTAGTTCTTACAGAGAACTTCGTCCTGAGTCTTTGCAACCTGCATCATGTCGATCAATTCAGCATACTCCTTGTAGTCGTCTTGACGATAATTGCGAGCAGACTGCACTGCATTGGGATGGAAGGTGGATAGGGTCTTCTCAATCTTCTGTTCATCTGTGATCTGCTTGCCACAATTTGAAGATTGGTACAATTCTGTGCAGAGTAGAATTGTACTCCCCGACCGTTTTGAAGTCAACAAATCTCAGTCAGATCCATTCTTACTTTGCCTAAGGAAGAATAGTGTACTCATTCTTGAGAGTGAGACAAAGATGGTGTCTGAGGAAGTGAAGTGCCTGATCATTTTCCTCAGGGGTGGATTTGGCTTCCTGCGGTGCGCCAATCCCAATGGTAGTGTAGAGCTTCTTGGCTCTAAGTACTATCTCGATATTGGAAGCACAAGTCAAGTAGTTTTGGCCATGCTGGGCCAGCACCTCAAACTTCCGGTTCGCGATACCTGTCATCTACATGTGCATGAAAGGAATAAATATATTTACTATTGGTAAACATGCATAAAATAAATTTACATCAGATAAATAAATTTGATAATGGTCCAAAGATTCTCGTAATGTTGCAGAATTTTTTATGCATTTTCTATAAATTTTACTGTTAAATTCGGTTATTAAAGGCAATTTTAAATAATTACGATTAATCAAAACAGTAAATAAATATAAAAAACAAAGAAAATAATAATAACAGAAATAAACACGATTCAAATGCTAAAAATAATTCAAAATTTGAATTTTCGAGGGCCTATACGCAAATTTTCAATTTATAGAAAATTTTCACGTACTTTTCTGATTTTTCGAGGGCCTTTATGCAAAATTCAGGAGTCATCTGAAAAATCCGAGGACCCATCCATAATTTTAGGAATTCACGGGGCCCTTTTGCAATTTTACCGTGCTTTCGGGGCCGGCGCTCGAGCGGCACTTTGGAGTGGTACGCGAGGGGAAGCCGGCGGCAGGCCGACGACCAGCAGTCGGATTCACACATGGCGGTCGTACGGGGTTGGCCGTGCACGATTTTCCCCTTTTTTTCAATCTATAGTGCAATCAACATCTACTCTTTCATGTAATCAACCAATCGACATTATGCTGGTGACTTCAAGTCTACTTGCGGTAGATTAGAGTGGATTTGCACCGTAAAAATTAATCTAGAAAGCGAAATCTACAAAATTTAGAGCGATCTAGATATAGACAATTCAATTTACTAATGCTTCAATAATTACCTTTGAATTCACCAGAGCGAGTCATGCTGATAACGTATTGAGGAACCGTCACTGGCGACCAGTCCGATCGATCACACAAGATAGAAATAGTAGATTAAAACTCAAAGATAGAGAGAACTCCTAGTCTTTCTTTATTGCTTTCTTTTCTGATTCCGTATACAAAATAGCCAATAGTACTCCCTATTTATAGCCTAATAGTGAGATGCCCATCATGGACCAAGGCTTCAAGCCTAGGCCCATGTTTCTTAACACAATTTTCTTGCCATCCAAATAGAGTCTTAACAAGTACAACATGACTGCAAGATAACAGAAACTCATGTATCTAATATATATTTGGAAGATAACATAAGAACATTCTCTGCGTGTGTACACGAAGGCAAAAATTCGTTCCGATCATCTATGCTAACAAGTCACAACTAATACTAGAGCATTGTGCCCTGTGCAAGAAGCTCACTCACCTCGTGTTACAAAAATGCAAATGAAAACAATGAAGGAAAATCAGAATCATGAGACAAAGATTTAACAAAAAAAATCCTTGAGAAAAAACCACGGATGCATAGTTGATGAAATCACTATATGGAGAGAAGTTACAGAACATTCTCGACGTATTACATGCATAGATAATTTTTGTTATGCGCGCTATCTATCATGAGACTTATATGAAGAATAAATAGACATAGGAACAAGAGTCTTAGGCGAGGAAAGAACAGAATCCTCAGAGCTCTACTCACAAACTGGAATAGTAACCTACACGAAAACAGGAACAACATCTCGCTCGAAGACAAAACAGTCTCAGAAGATAATGGTGAAGAGCTGTAGTTGGAAGTGCCTTGAGTAACCACGTCTAACTCCAGTTGGTGCAAACACCTTTGGACACCATATGGTGCAAATCGGTGTAGTCCATCACAGACATGAAAATGATCCCAATTATAACGTCCAACCAGTATGTATTACCGACCAGTTACTATTCAGAATATATTCTTGAATGAAACCTGACCGAATTCTTCAAGTGGTCGGATCCAACAAGATTTGGATCACAAAATACAACAATCTTTACCTTGAGCCAAATTCCTCTTGTAGCGAAAAGATCCAAAGAACTTTTTGAATAGCTTGTAAAACACTTCTTGTGCGTCAAACATCCGAAAGGACTAATGAGTAACACTGACCAAATCTAAGTAGAGCTCAAACTTAGTGGTAGGAACTGGTTTTATCAACAAATCAACTGGATTATCATGAGTACTAACCTTGCAAACTTTAATATCACCATGAGAAATAACTCATCGGATGAAGTGATATATGATATTAATGTACTTTGTTCTCTCATGGAACATTCGATCTTTTGTAAGATAAATAGTACCCTGACTATTATAGTAGATATTGGTGTAAATTGTAGTTCCACAAAGCTCAGTGTACAAACCTCTTAGCCGAACAACTTATTTATAGGCTTCTGAAATGGCCATGTACTTGGCTTTAGTGGTTGAAAGAGCAACAGTAGTTTGTAGACAAACTTTCTAGCTTACAACATAACGTCCAATAGTGAATATATAACAAGTAAGAGATATTCCCTTATCTAAATCTCTAATAAAATCAAAATCCATATATCCGACTAGTCCAACACTTGTCTTTTTAAACTGCAAAAAGCATATATGAAGATCCACTAAACTACTCTCTAGTGGTCTTTCCCTAGATTGGCCATGTAACTACAGACAACACTCGAATCATAAGATAAGTCAAGGTAGACCAGACCATGACTTACATAAGTGATTCAACTGCACTTACATATAGAACACTTGACATGTATTCAACTTCTTCAACTATTTACGGACTTGATGCTAAAGAGTGTTTGAAGTGTGTATCTAACGAAGTACTACTCAGTTTGGCCTTGTGCGGTTGAAACGACACATGCACTTTTTCAATATATTCTCTTTGACTGAGGTATAACTTTTCAAACCAATGATCTCTGAAGATTTCTATACCAAGAATCTTCTTTGCTACATCAAGGTGCTTCATCTTGAATTCACTACTTAATTATGCCTTTAACTTTGATATTTCAGTCTTGTCATTTGTCTTGATTAGCATATCATCAATATATAGGAGCGAATAGATAGCTGAACTATTGATAGTTTTCAAATAAACACAGTTATTATAATTAGATCCCTTGAAACCTTGAGAGATTGTAATGGAGTCAAATCTCTTGTACTATTGTCTGGGTGAGTGCTTCAATCTATAAAGAGACTTCTTCAATTTGCATGCAAAATTCTTCTTTCCTGGAACAACAAAATCTTCTAGCTACTCCATATAGATGTCTTCTTCTAACTCCCCATGTAAGAACCGATCTTAATACCTAGTTGCTCAAGCTCATAATTACGCATAGCTACAATACTAAGTAAGGTGTGAATTGTACTATACTTCACGACTGGGGAGAACACATCTATAAAATCAATATCTAGAATTTGGTTGTCCTTTAGCAATAAGCCTTGCCTTGTACCTGACCTGATCAATCAAATATGTGCCTTCCTTCTTATAAATCCACTTACAACGTCTAGGTTTATTTTTAATCAGGAGCTAGATCTTCATGCATGACAGTCATCCACTTCTCTGACTTATTAGAGCAAATGGCCTCTGAATAAGTTGAAACAATAAGCTGCAATATTGGCCTTTTCAATTAACCTCTTCGGAGGTTGAATTTTCCTCCTTTCCCGACCAACTACAACAAATTATTGGTTTCGACTAGTTTCTGTTGGAAGATTATTGGTCAGAGCTTGAATGTGGATATCATTTGTATTCTCCTTGTCAACCTTTGGTGAGAATCATGAATCAATAATGTACTCCATCTAATGGTTGTAAACTATAGCTTCTCAACAAGCGCATCACTGGTCAAAATTCATTTCACCAGAGCAGACTCATCAAACGTAGCACTTCTGCTCAAGTCCACATTTCAAGTCTCAGGATTTCACAACTTATAGCCTTTACTCTAAGCTTATAGCCAAGGAAGATACACTTAACAGCTCTTGGCTCAAATTTACCTTTATTAGAATGAGCATAAGTAGTGCAGCCAAAAATTCTTATGCCCGAGTGTTTGCAGGAGAACCTGATCACATATCAATCGAAGTTTTCTTGTCGATAGAAGTGTTCGGTGATTGATTGATTAGATGACAAGCAGCGGAAGTGGCTTCAGCTCAAAAACTTTTTGACAGACTAGATGTAGATAGCATGTAGCACACCTTTTTCATGATATTTCTATTAATGCACTCAACCACACCGTTTTGATAAGGTGTGCCCAAAACTATGTAATGCCTTACTATGCCCTTCAATCGGTATAAGGCTTCAAATTATCCCTAACATAATTCTAGGCCATTATCTGCTCAAAGTTGTTTGACATGCTTGTTGGTCTATTTCTCACTCATAATATTCCACTCTTTGAATGTCTTGAACAAATTAGACTTATGCTTGATGAAGTATGCCCAAACTCTTCGAGAGTAGTCATCGATGATAGTCAGCATATAATTGGCGTCTCCAATGGATGGAACATGGGACTTACCCCACAAATCAAAGTGAACATCATCAAATATACCTTTTTAAGAGTGATTTGTAGAGTTAAAACTCACCTTCTTCTATTTACCAAAGACACAGTGTTCACAAAATTTTAACTAGTTGACGCCTTGGCATCGAGCATGCTTCTTTGGCACAACTCCTTTAAACTGGCTTCACTTATATGCCTGAGATACATATGTCATAGACTTATCCGACCTCGAAGATGATAGAGGTTTGTTGCCTTCATAACACCTTTCATCATAACAAGAGAGCCTTTGGAGATCTTCAGAACTCTAACTCCACCTAAAAACTAGTATCCTTTGGTATCAAGAGTACTCAATGAGATAAGGTTTCTTTTCAAATTTAGAATATGTCGGACCTCCGATAGGATTCTAATGGTACCATCAAATATCTTGATTTAGACAGAACCAATGCTTATAATCTTGCATGGAGTATTATCTCCCATTAACACTGATCCACTTGAAATGGCCTCATAAGTAACGAAGGATTACACTGATGTGGAAAGTGCAAGCTGAATCAAGAATTCATTCATCACTGATTTTGGAATCATCAACAAAGGTAACAAGAATCTCCCCTTCAGAACCTTCTTTGTAACAATGGTGGCCCTAGCTTCATCATCTTGTTGATCTATCTTGTTGATCATTATTGGAATTATTATTCCTTTTCTCCTTATTCTGGAGTTTCTAGTACTAGGAGATATCGTGTCCACCCTTCTTGCAGTAGTGGAACTTCTTGGTCTTTGACTTCAAATGACCTTTGTATTTGCTCGAGCTTCTGCCTTGGGAATCACTGGTTGGAGACCTCTCAATTGGTATGCCCTAAACAGACAAACCTATTGCATGTGAACCCAAGCTTTCATTCGAAACTATACTTTTCATCTTTTCTTTTACATATAGAGATTCGTAAACCTCCTTTAAAGTAAGAATATCTCAACTATGGAGAATCATATCCCTAAAGAGAATGAAATATGCAATGAACAGGGCAAAATAAGGCCCAAATCTTCATCATCGTATTTGACCTCCATGGCTTTAAAGTTGGTGATAACACTTTAAACATGGTCAGATGATCTTGTATCGATCCACCTTCTGCCAACTTGACTGAGAAATGCTTCTACTTCAGATGCATCTTGCTGGTGTAACACCCCAGCCCAACATCTGAGCCTGAAATGCTACCACTACTCACTATCTTCCTAAACTCACCACCATCACTACTAGATTCTGACAACATCTCCACTAGTTATATCTCAATAAAATGGTAAACAATATACATTTAACAATAAGTATTAAAACAAATGTAATATAAATAAGAGTAGACATGTCACAACTATAATCTTTCCAACCTAGTCCTCTACAAAGAACTAATTCATGATAAGCATGACTCGATGACCAAATTAATAATAAATAATTCACAAAAATAAAACTTAGGTCACTCACACCTAAGAACGCACAAAACCACACGCTCAAATGCTCACGACCACATGCCCAAGAATGCTCAGGACCTCGTGCCCGAGAACACCCGGAACCATGCGCCCAGGAGCATTACCTAGACTAGCAATTAGCATCAACCTAAAGGTAAAGAAATGTATAAATTGACCAACTATCGAAGAAAATGTGTGGGCCACACACAACTAAAATATTCCATTAAGACATATTATTAACACTAACTACCTAGGCATACTATTAAAATTTGAATATGACCACTAAAGGTGATATGTGAATAACTGATTGCATGTGAAATAAATATGCTACTCCCGCCCATACATTTCGCCTTCAACATTCACCTAAAAACAACAACAGTGTGAGCATGAGTCCTAGACTTAGCAAGTATGTAATAAAATGATAAACATCAACAAAGCTATAGACATAACTTAACCATGTCAATATCCATGTATTACTGCATAACATAACCATGCCATTATCCAAGACTCTTTTCATGTTTTCTTTTCATTATTGCAATGCAATGCAATGTCCATATATATCTTTTAAGCTCATACCAGTATAGCTAAGGGAACACCCGTCGATGTACACCTTCTACCTTTATCTTGTTGAGGTTCCTATTGAAATAGGTATTTTCCTCTATTCCGTGGAGGTGCCTGCCAAAATAGGTCTTTCTTAAGAGTGCTCTGGGCTAGTCATATAATTTTCTCACCGACCTAGCTTATGCACTCTAGATTAGTTATATGACTTACTTCTGACTTGGCTCATATGCACTTCTTATGAAGTGAATGCAAGTGATGCAATACTTTCCAATAATCATTTGCCATATACCAACATTACCATGTAAACATCGATATCATGTACTCATCGTCATCATATCACATCATATTTAACAAGAATCAAGTAAATATAGCATGATGAGTAAATTTGGATAACCAATAGCAAGAATAAACAACCATCTACCATTCCACCATATACTTGCCTTTTAACCATGGAGATGATGTGTACATGACGCCAACTCTAAACCTCCATCTAAGCAATCATTACCAACCTCAATAACACACCACAACAATAAATACACATAAATAAATGACATCACTCCAAAGCGCAAATCCTGACATAATGAACTCTCCCTACATCGAACAATTCTTCTACTGCCTCGGCGATCAAATGACCATAACTCCCAAATCTGAAACCAAAACACCATAAACAATATGTGTTCTATGATCTGCACAACTTTCCAACATAATTCTTCTTATCACAATTTTAGGATTAAGTCATCTAAACCCCTGTTTTCAGCCCTGAAGTTAAATCTAACCTTTATCTAGATAGCAGCCTCACAATTTCATAGATATTTTCCTATAGTACGAAACATAACAAATGATACCACCAATGGAAACTATAGGAAACTACATAAATCTTTCTAGTTATCACCTTTACTTAATTTAACCAAATACCAAGCTTAATTCACAAAACAAAACTATGGCAACTATCGTAATCTGACTATTGAATAGTAACTTTAAAGCACCCAACAAAAATTTGATGATTAACACTCTACAGAAAGGTTAGACCATGCTCTACAACTTCTATAAGAACTCATAATCCTGATTTGACCATCTACTAATTTCAACATGTAAATTACAGCGGCCCTATCCAACCACGATGATTCATTGGACAGTAAGCTTACAAATACCATAACTTTTAACTTATCCAACCATTAAGTGTTTAAGTACCTTATGAAAGGTAATCAAATTATCTACAACTATCTAGTAGCTCAAATTCTCATATCAACCATGATATCTCAAATCTAGTGCCACTAAACTAATCTTTAAAATCCATCTACAATATTAGAAGATAAGTGAGGATTTGATCATTACCCTGGGCACGAATATCGAAGACAAGGAGATCGGCGAGAACACAAAGCCCTTCTCTTCTCTTCACTTCTCATTCCTTCCTTCTGTTTCTCTACTTCCCTTCTCCTTCCTCCTTACAGCAGTAGCTCCACCCAACTCGGCCTCCTCTCCCTTTCCCCACTTCTTAGCTGAACCTAGTAGATTTGGCATCAGTCCGGCTTCCTCCTCTCTTCTTCTTTCCTCTTTTCTTCCTGCTCAGCCGAGCCTCCTACCTCCTTCTTCCTTTTCCTTCTTCCTTCTTTTCTTGGCTAGGCTCCTACCCTTCGTTCTTCCTGGCACTGGGGTGACAGAGGGTGGCAATGGCCCGGCAGCAGTGGCTCCTGACGACATCGGCAGGTGTGCACAGAAATGGCATGACTTGGCAGTGGCGGCCCGATAGCAACGCCATAGGGGGCCAACGCAGGAGCGGTGCGATGACATGGAGAGGGGCAGCATGAGGCGGCTGGTAGCATCCATGAAAGGGCACTCGGCATGAGGTGGTGAGGGCAAGGCTGCATGGTAGTGCAACAAAGGAAGTAGAGCAACACGGGCTTGGGGGAGTAGTGGCAGCAGCTGAGATGGTGGCATGCGGAGGGAGGCACCGTGGCGACTGTCCGCAGCTTCGCACACAAAGGGTGAGGGCGTGGGTAGCAATATTAACTAGGGCAGTGAGCATGGGAGCTGGCTAGGGCAGCTGCTCCCCTTGCCCACTCTCTCTTTATACCCGCGTTGGCCTGGTTGAGCTGAGATGGGCCAGTCCAAGAGCCCTTTCTCTCTCTCTCTCTCTCTTTTATTCCTGGGTATTACAGCTGGTCCGATCCTTGGTTATGCATATATATTCTGACTTTAGCAAAAATGCAGCAGTGGTGGTCTCCTTTAGAACTTCCTAGAGGATATTATTAGAAAGATGAAGATGAATTTGTGAGAGAGCCTTACAATCTCTCCTTTGCTTCTCCTCAACGGACCATGCAGCGGGCATCTTGTCAATTCTCAATAATGCATTATTCAAACTGAGTTGTGATAGAATAGCTTGCATCTTGACTTGCTTGAGAGAAATATTGTGTTGCGATCCAACAGTGAAAAATCATACTTCATTGACGCAATGATGAGTATGCCCTAGATTGATCAGGTGAAGATTCAAGCTCTATTACCATTTATTATAAAAATGCATGATGAGATACGAAAGCAATGAAGAATAATCAGGATCACAAGACAAAGATTTAACATGGAAAAACCCTTACGGGAAAAAACCACAAACACACAATCAGTGAAATCACTATATGAAGTTACTGAATGCTCTAGGTGCATTACATGTATAGATAACTTGTATTGCGCATGCTATCTATCATGATGCTTACAGAAGAAATAAATAGCATTGCGAGCAAGAGTCTCAGATGTGGAAGAAATGGACCTAGTCCGCAATGGAAACAATGACCTACTCGGAAACTAAAATAGTAACCTACTCGGAGATAGAAATAACACCCTGCTCGGAGACGAAATAGAGTCTTAGAAAATAACGGTGAATAGTTATAGTTGGAAGCAGGGTTCCAAATACCGGCGGTAACCAATCTTACCGGTGCCGACCGGGAGAAAAAACCGTCGGTTTTTTATTTAATTCAAATTTAAACTTTTGAATGTAAAAATTAGTTTCGCTAATGATATTTACATTGTTTAATACTAATAGAATGTATTTGGAAGATGCATACACTTCCCATGCTTGACTTCATACTTTTTGTCATAAATGTATTAGGAATTTTTAAATTTTGAATGTAAAAGTTAGTTTTCCGAATGATATTTACATTGTTTAACACTAATATGATGTATTAGGAAGATCCATGCATATCCCGTGCTTAACTTCATACTTTTTGCCATGAATATGTTAAGAGTTTCCAATTTCAAATTTGAAAAACCGGGTTTTAGTGGTTTTCTCCGGTTTTTTGGGCGGTTACTGGCCGGTTTTTCCGGTTACCGATTTCAAATTGAAATTTCGGCGCATGAAATTCGACCTGTTTTTTCCCGGTTACCAGCTGGTTTTTCCGGTTACGGTCGGTAACCGATACCGGCCGCCCGGCGGGATTTATCCCAGTAGCGGTATTTGGAACCTTGGTTGGAAGCTCTTCGAATAGCCACATCTGTTTCTAGTCGAGGCAAACACCTTTGGACACCAGATGGTGTAAGTCAGTTCAGAGTCCATCACATACATGAAGATGATCCCAATTATACCATCTGACCAGTTCGCATTACCGACCAATTACTGGTCGAAATATATCCTTGAGAAAAATCTGATCAGATTCTTAAAGTGGTTGGACCCAATCATATTTGAATCACAAAATACAACGCCCAATATTGGAGCTTTGTTCCTCTCAGTGGAGCACTCTTTCATATATCACCCTCCTCTTTATGTGAACACTGCTAAGCTAATCTTATCTCATTAGCAATAATGCAGTACTAATTAAAGTATGTAATAACTTAGCAGCCATAATGAAGCTACTTCCTAAATGAGGCAGTAGGCTTTGCTTTATTAGCACTAAAAATAGTTGCTTTCTGAGATGATTGAGGAAACAAAGCTACTTTTGTTGCTGCAAAATGTGCCTCGTAGAATTTCCTTGGCTTCCAACATCATAAAATTTCATCACTTCAACAGAGAAAAAGGAGATATTGCTACCTTGCTTCTAGGTTCTAGTTTCTGACTTGTAGTTTATTAATTTCATCTTTTTCTAATTTTTTAGCTTTTTTGGGCTATTTTGCCTTTTTTCTGTTATTTTTTGTATTGTCTATGATGATATAACCTTTTTATTTGTTAAATTTAATTACGCTGAAAAAGTTAACAGTAGCTACAATGCAAAAAAAACTACTTCAATACAAAATAAGCCATTCTTTTTAGCTTCTAAAAGCGGTTTTCTGCTTTTTTTTAATAGTAACTATCTTTGAAACGAAGTGTTTTTTAAGGCAGGGTCTACAAGTTAAGTAATATATACTGTAATGACTTCCTTTATATTAGCCAAAATCGCATAGGAGTTTCTATTACTTTATAATCTCTCTTACGAATAGTCAAAAGCCATAAACCGAAACTAAAAGAAACAGACCCACCCGGCCTAAAAAGCCTAAATGAGCGCCTTAATGCAAATGAAAATGTGTTAAGTAGATATCTACTGCCTCTAAGTTATTGCTTTTGTGGGGCTGTTTGATGTTGCTTGCATTTGAAAGCACATAGGGGGGCCCAATAGAAGGCATGGCAACAGTTTTATGGTTACCTAGACATAGCTTTTGGCCAAAGGGAAGGTAGAATTCTGAGGTATAATGCCGCATTCTTGGAAATCTTAGGATATCTACTTCAAGATGAGCTTCAAAAGCTGCCGATTTTAAGCTTAGGTGCTTCTCTCATGATTGAAGCTTACGAATCATAATTTCTGCAGTGTAACTTTTGAGATTGGAAACAGTTTTCCGCGCTCACCTGGCCTTTTTAGGTAGTTTTGGTGATCTAAGTTTACATAATAAAACTGACAGTAATCTTAAACTCTCTCGTATACAACTTGGTTGCGCTAAATGTACCTTAAAAGATTATGCTTGACAAGAACAGTAAGTCAGTAACGACCTTTAATATGCACTTCATAAATAGTTACTAATTAGCCGCCACGCTTTTACAACCGCACTACTTGGCAGAGACCTACCATGCACATAGTTTTTCTTGCTGAAGATGATGTTGCAACTTGCAACTACATAGCATCTAATCCCAAATTTAATTTACGAAAAACAACACGTGGTAAGATATGTACAGGCACCTGTTGCTGTTACTGGAGGCTATGGATAGATCCAGGTGTCACCAACAAGCTCCACTTGCTCCACCAAAGAACTCAAACGTGCCAAAAAAACAAAGCAAAAATGCACACTCACAAATCTTGGCAGAATCTTCAGAAGGAATCCTCGTATAAGCTGCAGCCACTAACCATATAATAAAGTATTGTAGATCAATCTGGAGTTGAAATATAATACAGAAATTTCTTCAAAGGGTAAGAGGCCGCTTTCAGGGAGACCTGATGCATGTGCATGGTCACACATTACAAATACTAAGGGAAAAGGACTTGCTAAGCAAGTAAGCATGAGAAGCATCGTTTCAGCTCAAAAAATAGTATGATGCCACCACAACACGTCAACATGGCCCCCGTGATTATATGTACCTATTTTCAACAGAGGGATTCCAATGGGCTACTTTGGTTTCAGCATCGAAGAGACTGTTCTCTTCTTTCTTGACATAACCATGACAGGCTGTTAATTTTATTATCTCAAGTTGTAACGGCAAGTGGCAGCTAATAAGCATTGTTGAGTGCTGGCTTTCACTAATGTGTTGAACATTATTGTCACTTTGTCACTAGTCATAATTTCAACACATAAGAAGTGTTCTTTATGCTGCGGCTAATAGTTTTTATTTGTTTTTGACATGACAATAAAGGACAAAGACACCGACACGATAGTGAACATGGTTTTGGGTTTGAGAAGCCGTTTGGAAAATCCGCTTGAAGAGGCCATCTCATTTCGACGTTTCGCTTTTTGCCTTCCGGAAAAGCCAAAAAGAACAAAGCCATAGACTATGAGAACTATACCGGTACCATCTAGCACTACTATAAAAAGGGTCACCATAGACGGTTCGGAACTGTTATCACAGACGGTTTTCTGAACTGCCTGTATTTATGTGTCAGTGATAATCGGAGGTTACCACAGACGGTTTGTAACTAGAACCGTCTGTGAAGAAAACTATTACAGATGGCTCAAACAAAAAAACTCACACATCATAGACGGTTCTATATACCAACTGAAAGATCGGAAACGGCAACAGAGGGGGGTCAATGGTGCTGTTGTGGTTACAGACCAAACAGCAGAGAGAGAGAGAGAGATGTGGTAGTAGAGAGTTGGAGAATGATGGTCCTTCCTTCCTTTCCCATAGCCCATGTCTTATATATACCGGTACCCATGTGGGAAGTGTTTTTACATTTGTACCCTTACATCAGTCCCTACCAGGGGTATTTAAGTCGCTATACATATCCTACTCTGGGTCTTACAACCCTCTAACAAGCCTGCTGGGCTTAGGTGGGGGCCACCCCTACAACAGGAGCCTCTCATGGTGAAGGGCTTCACAGGCCGAAGCCATGTTGTGAGTCCTTTGGCCCCCTCCGTCCCCGCGGCCTGTGAGCATGTTCAGACCTGCGGAGCCTTATTGTGCAGCGTAGCCTGCGGTCTGGTGCTAAAGTCGAAGTCTATGTCGGGACTGGAGCCTGTCACTGTTGAGGTCGAAGGCGTAGACGGAGTCGCCGTCGGATCAAGGCCAGGCCTCGCCTAGCCATAGACACGAGCACTCCGTCCCTTATCCTCCGAAAGGGTGACAGCGGAGCTGGCGTCTAGCCGGAGTAGACATGCGCGCGTGCTCCGTCCCCTACCCTTCGAACAGGCGGCGGCAGGGCTGGCGCCTAGTCGAAGTAGACGCGCGTGCGCTTCGTCGCCTACCCTTCGAACGGGTGGCAGCGGGGCTGGCGCCTAGTCGAAGTAGACGCGCGCGCTCCGTCCCCTACCCTTCGAACGGGTGGCAGTGGAGCTGGCGCCTAGTCGAAATAGACGCGCGCGCTCCGTCCCCTACCCTTCGAGCGGGTGGCGGTGGGGCGGCGCCTGGCTGGTAGACGCGCGAGCGCTCCGTCCCTCACCCTTCGAACGGGTGGCAGCGGAGCTGGCGCCTAGGCCGAAGTAGACGCGTGAGCGCTCCGTCCCTCACCCTTCAAATGGGTGGCAGCGGGGCTGGCGTCTAGTCGATGTAGACGCGCGCGCGCTCCGTCCCCTACTCTTCGAACGGGTGGCAGTGGAGTTGGCGCCTAGTCGAAGTAGACGCGCGCTTCGTCCCCTACCCTTCGAACGGGTGGCAGTGGGGCTGGCGCCTAGGCTAGGTAGACGCGCGAGCGCTCCGTCCCTCACCCTTCGAACGGGTGGCAGTGGAGCTGGCGCCTAGGCCGAAGTAGACGCACGAGCGCTTTGTCCCTCACCCTTCAAACGGGTGGCAGCGGGGCTGGCGTCTAGTCGACGTAGACGCACGCGCGCTCCATCCTCTACCCTTCGACCGGGTGGCAGCGGGGCTGGAGCCTAGCCGAAGTAGACGCGCGCGCTCCGTCTCCTACCCTTCGAACGGGTGGTAGTGGAGCTGGCGCCTAGTCGAGGTAGATACGCGCGCGATCCGTGTCGAAGCCGATGTCGAGGCTGAGTCTCGCTGTCGGGGAGTCGGTATCAGGGTCTTGAGTCAGTGTGGGAGCGAAGGCAGGCCTCGTGTCGCCGACTGTGTTGTGAGTGGAGGCGATTGTGGCCCCGCGGCCCGGTAATGCGCCTTAATGGTGCTCAGAATCGCGCCGCCTCGACTTGTCGAGGTCGACTGTCGCGCCCGTCTTTGTCTACCACAGGCACGCGCGGCTTGTGACTGGTGCGTCGTGGGATGTGAGCGGTTGCGTGCCCGCGGCTGTTCGCCTCTTTCCCAAGGAAGGGGGACACGGGGCGGGTGGGGGTTGGCGCATCATACGGCGCCTAGCCATACTCCGCCGTTGCCTGTCGCTGCCGGTCGTCCTGCCATGCTTGTGCCCCTAGGCGGTGATGTCTCCGAACTGCCAGGTGCCCCTTATGCTGATGTCTCCGAACTGCCAGGTGCCGCTTGCGCGAAGGGTCCGCCTTCTGTTTTTCCGTATTGCGCGCGGCGGGAGGCCACTGTGGTATTGTGCGCTTACGGCCCGTTGCGGTATTGCGGTTGCGTCTGACGCACACCGTCACGGCGCTTCGGCCTCGGCTGTGGGGAAGCGTGCGGGACGGGCTTCTGTATGACCGCAGTCACATCGGGCACGTGAACCGCCACGACGCCCCAACTACGGTCCTTGGGAGATGTGCGGCTCGCTGTATGCTGATTACGATAAGGGATGACGGAAGGCGAGCAGTCTTCAAATACCCCCCTTGACAGCGTCCCCGCACTTGTGTGCCCTCTTCTCGCCCGCATCGCCCTCTACACTCCCGTGGTAATCTCAGCGCTGCGCTCCTTCGCCCTCCATTAGCAGTGATGGCGTCCGGCGACAAACGTGGCCAGGCGGCCGACGATTGCGGCGTTTTTCGACGGCCATCGCGGTTGGAAGTGAAGTACACGCTCGAAGAACGCGATCCGGCGGTGGCAGACAAGTGTAGGCTGGCAGCGGAAAAGGAGGGTCCGTTCTCCAGTGACCTGGGTCCCTCGGTCGTGACCGAGAAGACGATCCAAGCACTGCTGCGCGAGGGGAAGTTGTCCGAGCGCCAGGCGGTGCAGCTCCCCGCCGCTGATGAGACGGAACCGCGCCTCGAGAAGTCAGAGGTGCTTGTGTTCGTTGCCTACTTTGATGCGGGCCTACGCATCCCGGCGGCGGCGATCGTGGGCGACATGCTGCGGACGTTCGGGCTGGAGCTGGCGCAATTAACCCCGAACGCCGTGGCCCGGCTTGCCGTATATAGCTGGACCTCACGCACGGAAGCGTGCTGGCCTAGCGCTTCGATGTTCGCCTACCTGCACGAGCCACGGTTCCAGCCAAAGGAACGGAAGGACGGGACGCTGTCGAACTTCGGCAGCATCAACTTCCTTCTTTGGTCATCCTGCGGCAAGCTCTTCCCCGCGAATTCCACTCGCGGGAAGTGGGAATCCAACTGGATGAAACGGTGGTTCTATGTCGGGCCCCCGGATTTCCGAACCCGGACCCTCTGTGTATTACAGCACTAGTCCCAGATCAAAGCTAGTGCACACAGTCAAACAGAATGGAAAACATCACCACCAACGATTTATTACAATAAATAAAATCACGACCACGGGTCTCATTATTACAAGGGAGGTTTAAGACCTCGCACAATCAAACACAGCGGAAGCAAATAAAACTCGAGGACGACCCATCAATTCGCCACAGGCAATTGACTGGGGAAGTGCGCGACCTAGTCCTCCGGGAAGAATCCATCACAGCCACAAGCGAAGCGAAAGAGTCGTAGTCACCTTCTTGAGCTTCAACTTCCTCTGAGATTTTATTTTTAAGTGTAGCATGTGAGTACATAAAGTACTCCATAAGTCTTGGGAAAAATGCATAGATGCAAGGCTTAACAAAGGAAGGCCATATGGTTCTTTTGCACAAAGCAATATTTAAAATCTCCATTACTACTAATTATTTTCGAAGGCATCACTTTAATGAAGTAAATGTTTTAACAGAATTAACTTTCTAGTGAAGGTTCCAACTACCAACACTAGCTAACCAATTACCATTGGTCAAATTTTAAACTTCGGGTTCCATCCACCCTCTCTGGCTCCATCCGCCAGATTCCCTTCCGAGAGTTCCCTCCACCCTCGGAATACAAAACTTTTGATTTTAAAACAAAACCAGAAATCTACCATGTGAATGCATTCCTTGCCCGCCCTTGACCGTGGGCACGGCTATTCGAATAGTTTTACACTCTGCAGAGGTTGTACAACTTTACCCACAAGAGATAAATTATCTTAATAGTCAACATGCTTCCTTTGGCATGAGACCCAGATAAAACATCACAAAGCCTTTCACCTACTCCAGTATAGCTAGAGACCACCCGCTGAGGTTTCACCGCGTAAGGTTAAATCCGCCAATCTGAAGCCCTCTTGCGCCATATGAGTACAGAACCCTGTCCCTCACTATGAGTAACCATGCACGCCTGGCACTCAATACACCATGGTGATATCTAAACTACACCTTTATAGGTTAGTTAGCTAGGTCGCACCCATATAGACTTGTGGTTGTACGGTTAATGCTCAGTTTGGACAAACACAAGCGTCGGTCCCAATTGACTAGGTGGAACATACACTTAACAAGTTCTCGTGCTTACTTGCACCAACCCAAACAACCATCCACCTAATCTAAACCAACTTTCACATTTTTATTTTATTTTAAAATCACAGTGACAACTCCAATTGCCACTTCACTTTCAAACACAAGGATTTAATAAATCATAGTTTCCCATTTTCAAGATTTTCCAAAGTTATTAGATAGCATGACTAAGCATTATCCTACCATACTAACATCAACAAGTAATTATAATATTCTCCTTAATGAGACAAGGGAAATTCTATGGTGACAAGGGTACATGACAATCAATTCCAATGGCGGGCATAACAAGGTTGGATTAACTACTACCTTAAGATTGAATTATCATTTTATGTAAATAGCAATGCATAACATTTAAAATACTTTAAAACATTTCAAAGCATAGGCTCAAGATGATCAAAGGAGACTTGCCTTCTTGCAGGGTTTCTGGGTCTTCTTGCTGCTGTGAAGAGGGATCGCGACAACGGTGGAATCTACGCGAGGAAAGACGAAGCAACAAAACAAATAAATACAAAAGAAAATTCAAATAAAATCCAAAAATTCAACAGAGGCCATAATTGGGTAGATTATGATTTTAGATGAATTTAGAAATTTGAATGGCTGGAATTGGAGTTAAAATGAGAAAGTTTGCTCATTTGAAAATCTCAGATTTGAATAAATCGAGAAATTCGAAATTTCGGCGGTGGGACCTAATCGAGAATTAAATTTTAATCTTTTATTTTAATTCAGAGAGATGACAGGTGGGGCCCATGAACAGTAACCATCGGCGGTCAGCGACATGTGGGACCCATCGACGATGAGCCCAACGAGTCGACCTCGACACGTGGGACCCATCGGTCTTCGCCCACTTGTCGAGTCCCAAGAGAGGGTGGGACCCAGCGCAATGGCGGCGCAGCGGCGGCGGCGGCGGTGGGACCCACTTGTCGGCCGGAAATTAAATGAAAAACTCAACCTCCGCGCGAGCCGGAGGCTCGAACGCCGCCGAGGAGTTACGAGTGAGCGCCGCTAGCGGGAGCGGGAGCGTTGCCTACCCAATAAGGGTAGGTAACCCTCTTGAGGGTACCAGGCGTCCCGCGCGAGATGATCGGAGGCGGCGGCGCGCGGCGGCGAGGCCGGAGGTGCACAGGTGGCGCGTAGAGAATGTAATCCCGGCGCGGAGGGGTTCGGTTGGAAGGGTCGCGGCTTGGGGACGAACGGAGACGGCCGCGGCGAGGTGGCGGCGACGGCGGCTCGGGAGCTCCGTCGACGGCGCTCCGGTGACGGGAGGCGACCGAGGGTCGGGAGGACCGTCCGGCGTGAGGAAGCTTCGGGAGGCGACGACGGCTCGGGGATGACCGAGGCGGCGAGGAAAGCTTCGCGGAGTTGGGCGGAGCTCGAGGAGGAGTGGCACGGTGATCGGGCTCTAGAGGGCTCGGGAGCTGCGGTGGAGTCTTGCTGGGATGCGGTGCGGAAGAAGGCGGCCGAGGGGGCTTTATAGGGCGGAGGAGGGACACGGCGCGCAATCGCTCGCCGGTGTGTCGGCCGGAAAAGGAAGAAAGGAAAACGGGAAAGAGGGGCGCCGATGGAAGGGGAGCCCGGAAGATCGGGGATTCGGTCGCGGCGACGTCCGGGGCTTCCAAAACCGGAGAGAAGACAGAGGAAAGGGCGGTCGGCTCGCACGCAGTCGGCCGGCGAGAAAGGAAAGGGGAGGAGAAAGGAAGGCGTCTCGCGGGAGACGACGGCTCGGCGTCTTGGGCCGGGTGGCAGCGGAGCGGGCGCGTGACACCGACGGCGGGTCCGCGTCGAGAGAGATGCGGGAGAGGTGTAGATGGCAGCCGTGTGGCTCGAGGGGCGGATCGGGCGGCGGGGCGAGAGTTAAGTGGGAGGGAACGGTGGATCGATGCCGGGCGCGGGGCGCGCTCATCCGAGCCGCCCACGCCGGGCGCGGAGGAGGAAGGCGGGCGCGGGTGACGGGCCGGGCCAGCTGGGCGAGAGGAGAGGGAAGTGCGGCTGGATCGTCCGAGCGCGTGGCGGTCTGGGCCGTCCACGCGTCGGAGGAGGAGAGGGAGATTTTTATTTTTCAGAATTTGATTTCTAATTTCAGAAAGGCTAGAAAATTATTTAGGCCTCGAGAAAATATGAAAATACCTCCAAAAATTCCAGAAAAATTCACGAAGCTTACGGACATATTTTGGACTAAATAAAATTATTTCCAACTACTGTTGATATTTAATTTTCATATTTTGAATTACTTTTAAGCTCTAAAAATAGTTTTAAATTCGAGAAAAATCCGAAAGGCAAATAAAAGCCAAGTAAAATCCAATTACCTTAAAATAATTAATTTGAATTTAAATTTTCAAAAGCCAAATTTTGGGATGTGACATTCTATCACCGTGTGGCGAGCGGGAGCGGCCTTGAGTGCACGGGCCGGTTGATTGCATTCAAGGCTTCGCCCGGCCGGACGCTTGATGACGAAGATAAGCGGAGGGCCCGGCGACTAGTGGGTGTGGCTGCCCGCTTCAACATGCGCGACCTCGCTGAGGAGTACGTGATGTACGGCGTGGCACCACTCGGCCACAACGGGTGCCTCACCGCCGGGCAGCTTCGCAACGACAATTTTTGGCCATTTGTCTGCACACTACCGGCACCGTGTCTCTCTTGCTCGTACGCGATGCGTTACGCTTTAACCCCGTCTCCTGCCTTGTCCAGGAATTCGCTTGGAAGACACGGAGCGGGCCGCGCGCGTCTTCCTTGGGCCGTATATCGCCAGGGAGCACGACCAGCTCGCGTCCGCTACCGCGGAGGCGGGGCTAGGGCGGATAAACCGCGTGTGCGAGGCCTTGGGCCTCGCCGTGCCGGACCGCGCCCGTCCGACCCACAACACCAGGACAACGGCGCGACGAGGACGAAGGCACCGGCTCGCAAGAGGGCCTGAGGCGGGGCGGCTGCCGTGCTCGGTGTAGCAGCCGCTACTGCTGCTGCTACCGCTCCTGGCAGCGCGGCAGACGCGGAGTCGGATTCGGCGAAGTATGCCGACTCGGGCTTGGAGGGCACAGACACCAGGGGCGAAGGGCCCTCGGGCGGTGCCCTGGGCGGAGGGCCCGCGACAGGTAGCCGGAGGGAGGAAGTCGCGTCACCCACGACGGTCGTCGAGTCGGGGTCCATACTGGCTGGTGGTGCTGGGGTGGAACCTTCGGCCGTGGACGCTATTACGCGGGGCGCCCTCCGCAGGGGCACGCGGAGCCGGGTCTTTGCCGATGACAGCGGCCGAGACTGAGGCGCCCTGCGCGGAGGTTGACAGGGTGGTGCCTTCGCCAACGGGTGCTGTGGCCGCGGGAGCCTCTCCCGCAGCGGTTACTGGGGCGGGGTCGTCGCCATTCATTCTGGCTAAGCGACCGTGTCTGCGGCCGGAGCCCCATCGGACGTCGAGGGGGTTCGTCGTGGCGACGGGCATCAGGAACTTGTGGGACTTCGACGCGCACGCCGAAGTCCCTATGGCGCGCGCCCCCCAGCTCGTTAGGACACGACGACCTCCGCGCCAGAGCGATCAACGCCGGCCCCGAGCGCGGAGGCTTCTGTGCCCCAGGAGATGACGCCCCCCGCGGGGACTTGCGTCATTGCTATCCCACCCGTGGCTAGGGAGGCGTGCCTGCGAAGTCCTCCATCCGCTACTGAGGGTAAGATTGCCTAGTCTACCTTGTGTGTTCTTCATTGTGCCCTGTGGGGTTCTCACCTGTATCCCTGCCTGCAGCGTCGCTTATACCAGAGGAGGATCCCCTGCCAGAACATGGGGGTCCTTGTGCGGGGCGTCCTTATGCTGGGGCGTGTCCTTCGACGACTCCTGCTTGCGCTTTCCCTTCGAGGAGCCGTCCTTCGGCAAGTCTTCGCCTTTCGCCGAGCCGCTGGCCTGGTTGGTGTCGGAGTCATCACCCTGTCTTCGCCGTGCATCCTCCTCCGCCCTGGTGTACTCTTCCATTTTGTCGAAGAGCTTTGCCACCGTCTTAATCGGCTTCCGCGCGTTATACTCGGCCATCGGGCCTGGGCGGAGGCCCTGTATGGCTGCATTGACGACGGTGGTTTCGTTAACGTCTTTGACTTGGCAATGTACCTTCGCGAAGCGTTTGAAGTAGTCCCAGAGCTTCACCGCGAATAGCTGGTCCGCGTCAACTCGCTCGACATAGTTCCCTTGAAAGTTGTTGTAAAGGCGGTCACGGACCTGCTCCCACGCGTAAATGGAGTTTGGCTCTATGGTAAAGAACCAGGAAAGCGCCACTCCTTGCAGCGCGAGGGGGAGTCCCTTCGCCTTTGTGGTGTCGTCTCCTCCGGCGGCTTCGATTGCGGTTTCGTACACGCGCATGAACTCCCGAGGGTTGTCGCCATTGTATGGTTCGATGACGCTGGGAAATTTGAAGTCTTCGGGCCACGCCGCCTGCTGTAGGCCCGCCGAGAGCGGGGACTCTGGATCAACACACCGCAGCTGCACGCGGCTGGATGTGGGGGCGTTGCGGCTGTCTGCCCTTTCCGGCGTGGGCTCTGGCGCGACCACTGGCGCGGTCTGCTGGCTCCGAGCCTCTTGCAGATCTCGGACAACCCCGCGAAGATCCCCTAGCTCCCGCTGGAACGCGCTGATGGCCGCCAGCAAGGCACTTTCCACCGTGGGTGCGGTCAGAGCCGCCGGTGCGCCTAGCGGACGAGTCAGTGCGGCGACGACCACCTCACGAGCTCCCGAGCTGCCGGCTGCTCCCTCGTGGCTAGCTCCGGCCGCACGATCCGCACCTCTTGCGATCGTTGCGGCGAGTGTGGCGGGGTCCGTCGTCGTCGTGGCGGTGGCGGGGTCGGTTGTCATCGTGGCGGTGGCAGGGTCGGTTGTCGCCGTGGCGGTGGCGGGGTCGGTTGTCGCAGTGGCGGTGGCGGGGTCGGTTGTCGCAGCGCGAGCGCTGACGTCCACGACCGCTGCGCCCACGTCGCCACCCGCGACCACGATAGCCGACGCCGAAGCCCTAGTACCGACACGATGCCCCGCTCCAGCCGTCTTCTTCCCCTTCACTGCCGCCGACGAGGCCTTTTTTGGTGCCATCCTTCTTCGGACTTCAGGCTTGCTCCTGTCCTCCCCACGGACGGCGCCAACTGTTGTGGTTAGAGACCAAACAAAGAGAGAGATGTGGTAGTGGAGAGTTGGAGAATGATGGTCCCTTCTTCCTCTCCCATAGCCCATGTCTTATATATACCGGTACCCATGTGGGAAGTGTTTTTACATTTGTACCCTTACATCAGTATATCCCTACTAGGGGTATTTAAGTCGCTATACACATCCTACTCTGGGTCTTACAACCCTCTAACAGGCCTGCTGGGCTTAGGTGGGGGCCACCCCTACAACAGGTGCCTTCAAATTCGCCCCAAGTATTCACTCGCAATTCTTCTCCGATAGCTATAGAAGCTATGAAGCACAAGGATGAAAACTAATCGGAGAAAAAGAGAGAATAAACCAAGAGAGATTTGAGAAAAAGAAAGTCCAGTATGCAACCAAAATCTAAAACTATTGAGCTTAACTGAATAGAGAGCAATTCATTTCTGAAGTCTAAAAGACCAAAACAGTGACAAGCTAAACACAACCTCACAGTGAACAACCTGCCGACAAAAGGACCTTAAATAGATCAAAGAACAGTCAGTCAATCTG
The DNA here is from genome assembly GCA_036346575.1 of Dendrocalamus sinicus. Classification (NCBI taxonomy): domain Eukaryota; kingdom Viridiplantae; phylum Streptophyta; class Magnoliopsida; order Poales; family Poaceae; genus Dendrocalamus; species Dendrocalamus sinicus. The sequence goes on from CM070658.1 coordinate 5,108,768, forward strand.
TTGTATCACAACCAGTTTGACTGTAGTCTAGTAGCTAGTCTGATCGGAGGAAATGAAATCATAGATGACATCTCCAAGTCGGAAATCGCAGCCCAAAACAGGACAGACTAGCAGCTCTCGATTTGAATGGGCTGAACAAAAATCATGGAGCAGCTGTCACAAAATCAGACTTTAACAAGTAACACAAAAACTTGCTGCCAAAAAAGAGATCTTGGACTAACAGCCGACTGAAGATTCATAAACTGAAAAACGGATGATTGAAGACAACCTGGCCGAACAGACAACTTTGGTATTACTTCAGCCGCACAAGAAAAGTCATGAAGAATCAAAAGAACGTTCGGCCGACGGCTGTAAAAACAGATAAGGACTGATGCTTCCAACTGAAATTGCTGACAATACTTAACAAGCTACAGACCTCTTTAAGCAGAAAAGTACAGACCGAGAGTAAAGAAGCCGAATCAACAAAAAATACAACATGACAACAAACACAAAGTAGTTCAGAGGCTATAGACTGCAAGGTCTGAAAAACAAAAAGACGCAAAGACTGCAGATTAACCAAACATACCAGGTGCTGCACAACTAGAGACTGCTCAAAAAGGAAATGCTAAAACTGAAAGAAAAAACACATCAAAAGAGAAACGGTCTAGCGGCAAAAGAGAATCAGAACCATGCTAAGAAAGAACACAGTAAATACTTAAGAGGAGGCAAAACTGAAATCAGGATTGATAAATTTATGTTCTTCTTAAGTAAAATGAACCAGTCTTCAACCTAAACAGAATCACGACCTCAGGATACAAAGGATTACAGGCCAAGATCCATTCGACTGAAAATGAGAGCAACCTGGAAAAGAGGCCATAAACTGAAAACCATGAACCGAGAAAGTCCAAGATCAAATAAAAACAAGTGTTTCTCAAACCTTGATTATAGTCTAGCGAAAGGTATCCAAAGATGATGCAGGCCATGTCAATAATCTACATGAACCGAGAAAGTCCAAGATCAAATAAAAACAAGTGTTTCTCAAACCTTGATTATAGTCTAGCGAAAGGTATCCAAAGATAATGCAGGCCATGTCAATAATCTAAGTGGAACCAAGAAGCTAGTATTGAGTCAATTTATAGTGCTACAAGTTCAAGAATGAATCATTTGTTCAAGTACTTGGTCGTTTTGTGTAATTAAGCAAATTTAGCACAATTGACATGTTTTCTTTATAGAAACTCATGGTTGTTACCAACCAAGATTTTTGTTTAGTCATGTGCTAGATCTCAAGCCTTATGCGACTACTCCAAGTGAGAAGCTTAAGAAGATAATCTTGGTCATCCAAAACTCCCACTGGGTTCATGCCTAGTGCAATGGCAAGCAGTCTCATGAGAAAGAATTGGTGAGATCAGTTTTTTTGGCACAAAAAAGATCTTTTTCCTTTCTTAAAAGGCTGTACTAACTCATTCTTCATTAAGAAACTAGTATAGCTCAATCTAAAGCTCAATAAAGATTCAAGACTCAACTCAGCCTATTTGACATGGCATGAATCATAAACGGATAACTAAAGACAGACTAGTCTCAAGAGCGAACATGATATGTTTTAATTCAAGTGGCGCATTTTTTAATCAACCTATCATGGCAAAGACTAGACTACACATATGATAAATCTAGCAAGTAAGTATAGATCATGGCAAGATGTAATGCATTGTAAGCATGTCATATAAGGATAATAATCAAGGCTCCATGTAGTTATATTACAATGCAAAAAACTGAAATGCAAGAAAATCCAGCTACCCCTCAACATGTGATTCACTTTTAGTTCACGTTGAATTATGACAACATTAAGATCTAGAAGCGCCCAAAAGAACTCCCCCTGAACCAAAGCAATGAAAACGAGAAGCTAGCAAGAAAATCAGAAAAGGCAATCCTTAAAGCATAGATAAGATATAGAGAATACTATGGCTCAGACTGACTCTCATCTACCCCATATGACTGTAGGACTATTAGCTGATCATCTAACACACTAAGGAGCAAACACGTACCCTGTCTACCCAAGGGTGGTCCAACCCTTGCTAGAACCTATAAGAAGTGAGTGAGCTCAACCAAGAGAGAAGAGAAACAGCTAATAAGCAGCATCCTAGAATCATAAGATGAGAGAAAGAAGTCTAAGCAACTAGACTTAGAGAAACACTCTAACCTATGCTAGAAGGACTAACCCCAAAGCACCCATATGCAATGCAACGGAAAGGAGTAAGAGCATAATAAATAGGATAAAACAAGAAGCACAAAGCTCCCCCTCACAACAGTCCATAAGGACAAACCACCCCAAGCTCTCCCCGCAAAGCTGAAAACCTAGAGCTATCCAAAGGTTTGGTAAAGATATCAGCCAACTGGTGGTCACTCTCCACAAACTGAAGCACTATGTTACCCTTCTCCACATGGTCTCGAAGGAAGTGATATCTGATATCAATGTGCTTGGTCCGAGAGTGTTGCACTGGGTTCTTGGCAATGTTGATAGCAGACGTGTTATCACAAAAGAGTGGAACACTGTCTATGGCTAACCCAAAGTCCCGCAAGGTTGAAACCATCCAAAGTACCTGGCTGCAGCAACTGGCGGCAGCAACGTACTCGGCCTTTGTGGTGGACTGTGCAACACCGGACTGCTTCCTAGATGACCAAGAAATGAGAGAAGTGCCAATGAATTGGTAGGTGCCAGAAGTGCTCTTCCTATCTATCCTACAGCCAGCAAAGTCTGCGTCCGAGTAGGCTCTAAGGGAATGACAAGATGAGGAAGAGTACCAGATACCATAGTCAATGATAGCTCAAAGGTACCGAAGGATTCACTTCACCGCCTGGCGTGAGATACGCGAGGAGAAGCCTAAAATCGAGCACATAGACATATAGAGAAGTGTATATCTGGTCTCGAGGCAGTGAGGTACAAGAGAGAGTCAATCATGCTGCGATACTCCTTCTGATCAACTGGCTCGCCGTCCTCATCTGGGTCAAGTGAAGCTGATGAAGCCATAGGAGTGGACACCGGCTTAGCATCACTCATATCAAAGTGTCCCAGGAGGTCTCGAGTGTACTTGCCCTGATGCAAGAAGGTACCCTCCCGAGTCTGCTTGATCTGAAAGCCGAGAAAGAAACTCAACTCGCTAATCATGCTCATCTCAAACTCCGAGCTCATGACATCGGAGAACTGAGAAACAAGAGCATGAGAAGGGCCACCAAAGATGATGTCATCCATGTAAATTTGGACGAGTAGAAGGTCATTGCCATGCCTGCGAATGAACAAGGTCTTATCTACCTTACCCATCTCAAACCCATGACTCAACAGATAGGACTTAAGTCTCTCATACCAAGCTCTAGGGGCTTGCTTAATGTAACATCCCAAATATTGGAATGTTCGAAAATTTTGAAGAATTTAAAATTCTATTTGCCTCTTATTAGCATTTGGCGTTTTTGCTGAAATTTTATTTGGATTTTCCCCAGTGTTGTGCTAAACAAAATAATAAATGGAAGTAATTCTCAAATGCAACGAAGAACTGTGACGATAAAAGATACAAATTAGATTAAATGTGAGTTAAAAATGTTAAGAACCAAAATCTAGAAAATCAAACTAAATAAAATGAAGTATAGAGAAGTATTAGATCTTATACCTAGATATTTAAAACAAGATTTGAATTAAATTAAAATTAATGGTCTTAAACATGAAATAGAAATTTAGGTTAAAAATTCAAGTCCCAAAAGTATGCATAAAAATTCATTCCCCTTTATCTTTTCCCTCCTTTTCTCCCTATGCCATGTGGGGCCCTCCTCTTTTCTCCGTCCTCCCTCTACAGTCGGCCCCCCATCTTTCCTTCTCTCTCTCCCTTCCCTTCCTTTCCTTCTCTCCCTACGTGTGGGCCCTCTTCCCTGTTTTCCTCTGTCGATGGGCCGAACACCACTACCGCCTCCCTTCTTTTCTTCTCCCACCATGCACTGTCTTCTCCCTGTTCGCGTTACCCTCCCTCCCCCTCCGTTCCTTCTTCCTGCCCCCATCATCCGTCACCGCACATCACCATGCCAACTGCCCGCGTCGCCTCCTTCATGTCGCCGAGCACGCCCTCTCCTACCCTGTTCTGGCGTCATCGCCTCACCCCATCGCCATCACCGTGCCCGAGCGCCGCGCGTTGCCGCATCTGCCCCGCGTCGTCATCGCATCTCTTCCGCCATACCCTACCGGAGGTCGCCCTCATGACGCTACCCTTAAGTCAGCCGGCCCCTGTAGCCATACCGGCGCCATGGCGACCACCATCACCGGCCCTGCCCCGCGCCCAACGCCAACCCATCCCCGTCGCCTATAAAGGCCGAAGCCCGCAATTGCTTCGCCATCTTGCGCTCTAGCTTCCATTCCAGGCGATTGGTCCCCCGTGCCCTCTCGGCTTGCGGGCGCCTCTTCCTTCCCCACGGCTGGCCAGCGAGCACCCCCCCATGTCAAGCGGCCATAACCCAATTCCTTCTACCAGAAGCCTCCTCGGGACACGGCAAAGCTGACACCCCCCTTAGCCGAGCTCACCGCCGCCTCTACAACGCCGGCGTCGATCTCCACCCGAGCCCACTGCCGACCCGTCACTGGCGTCCCCCGGCCCCCGCCGACCCCACCATTGGGTTCCTCGGCAATCGGGCATCCCATTTTGGGCACCACCGCCAGCCCTCCTGCAGCCCTCCACCCGTCCCCGGTCCCGAACTCCTCAGCCCAAAGGTACAATTGGGTTGGGTTAAAAGGATTATGCTCCCTATATGGTCAAGAAACACCGTGTGACCGAGTGGTTATCAGTGCTATCCCTTTCCCCCCGACTCCCTTGGCGCGCGTTCGAGCCCCTGGCTCCGCAGCGCTGAGGTCGAGTTTTCGCCAATTTTTCCGCTAACCCGGGTGGGTCCCACCAGTCATAGCCCGACCACTGACATGAGGCCCGGTCCCGCGAGGGGTCCCGCCTGACATAGGCCGCACTATGTGGGATTTACTACCCTATGGGCCCCACCTGTCCGCCTCTGTTATTATTTCCCTTTTTCTTTTCTTTTGAATTTAATTAATCTTAGAACTTCAAATATTTGTAACTAACTCATTTTAGCACCAAATTGAATGGAACAAAATTCTAAATTCATCTAGAATCAAGATCTACTCATTGGAACTGAAATGCTGCAAAATGGAATTTATTTGAATTAATGGTGATTTAAAAACTTGCTAAAATGAATCCCACTCAAACTTCAAAAGTCCATAACTTCTTCATTCCAACTCCAAGTTGAGTGGAACAAAATTCTATAGTCGCCTAAATTTCACAGTTACCTCTTGAAACTAAAAATGTGAACTTTGGAGTTATTTGGTTTTCTGGTAAGAGTTTATTGATTGTTGATTTGTTTTTATCCAAATTTTTGCGCACGATAAAACTAGCTTACGAGGCTGAGGAAGAAGAAGCCGAGGCAGCATCTCTAGAAGCTCAAGACAACCAAGAACCACCCCACTGTGACCAAGGCAAGTCAATACTTTGATCATGTTGAACCTACACTTTCTGCAAATTACTTTTGTTTAAATTATCAAATTGCATGTTGTTATTTTATATGCAAATACATGTTTAACTTAAGATTCTAGTTATATCCCATTCTGTACCTTGATTAATATTACACGTCCTTTGGAATATTTGAATTTATGAACCTTGTCGCCCTAGAAAAAATTATAATAGTAACATTTCGAAAATAAGTCCGTAATTATATGCCATGCTTAGTATTGCTTAGATACTCATGGGCGCGAGAGCGCCCAAGCATCACTTTTAATCCTGAGAAAAATTGGTTGGGCAGTCATGGTGGTAATGACTGGTGTATGTTGGATATGGTTATTTTATATTCCCAAAAACCTCTAATTGCTTATTTATCTGGTTGGATGGTTCGGGGGTATGGTGCAAGGGTGCACGAGAGTGTGGTTTGTGGTAGAACCGCCCAGATAACCCTAAGGACTGAATCTTGTCATGACCTCCTGTGTAAAACAATACAACCATAAGTCTGCAAAGTGCAACTTGGCTAAGTAAATTTATCGAAACTCCTGGACTCATCTCACTGGTAGTGGAAAGAAGTGGATACACAAGGGCAAGGGGAGGCCTAAAGGGACACCGAGTGGAGGGTGAAGTAACTAGCCATACTAGCGTTGCGGGGAGTGGAGCCCGGCTGCGCTAGTAGACGAGGTTACATCCCGTGCATAGTATGGGACTCACCGCAAGTGGGAGCAGCCCATAAGGTGAGATGACAAAAGGGGCTAGATACTTTGAAAAGTCACTGTGATGATCTACTCAACCACGTGACTAAGGAATCATGTGGGGCAACGAGCGGATTGTCTCTTGTGGTTAAAGTGTACAAACTCTACAGAGTCAAAACTATTCGAATAGCCGTGCCCACGGTCAAGGGCGGACATGGGAGCTTGACCAGATATAGTTCTATTTCAAAAACAGCTTGGTGGGTGGAAAGCCCTGATTTGAGTTGTCCTGGGTATTGTCCCAGTGGTAATGTAAGCGGTTATGACGCTGAAATGTTAACATAGGGTGCAAAGGCCATGTAACGGTGGATGGAATCTGGATCGTTATTATTATTGCAGACTTTCACACATTATGTTTTAGTCCAAACTGCTAGGTCTTAAGATATTTTTATGTATCATACATCAAAAGCAATTTCTGGCAAACAAAATAACCCAAGCCTCCCTTTGATAAGCCATGCATATTATCTACTGCATTCTGTGTGTTGGCTCGCTGAGCACGTTGGTTTGTGTGCTCACACTCGCATTACCAAAATCAGATTCGGGAGCCCAAGACCATTATGCATATGATGATGTCCCTGCTTCGGGAGGAGGAAACAACACCGAGAATTAGGATGACTCCTACGCTTTTTGAGTCCTAGGCAAATAGACTAAGGTGTTGTGTGCCTATAATTATTGCTTAACCTTAGGTAATAATCATATGGCACATATTTACCCCCCAGTCGCTGCCTGTGGATTAAAGGTCTACCTTGCTTTTGCTTCCACTGTTATGCTTTTGTAATGTGAACATTTGGCTTGATCGGCCCTTATGTAAAACTGTTGCCCGATGTGGCATAATTCAAACCCAGTTATCTAATATTATTATGAGTTGTTATGATTCATGCGATGTATGAAATGATGCAAGCAATGTACCTGTGAGCACTATCTACTGATCCAGGGAATAGTGCAGTGGTTTCACAGGAGATTCTGGATTGAAAAATCCGGGTCTGACAGCGTTGGTATCAGAGCATACGACTGTAGAGTAAAGCCATAGAATGGTTATTAGGAAGAGTCTAGGTTCACAATTTTGAAAATCTATAAAAAGAGTTTCTAAAAATATAGCATATTATTTCCTTTCGTATCCTTCCTAGATCTGTTCTACTCCACACTTCATTGTTATTTTGAAAAGATACTGACACTAGTATTGTGTAATGCGAGCACCAACCATCATGGTAGTGGTGGTTATGATAAGTATTCCCCAGCCATGTAGTCGTACTACTATGAGCTCTAAGTGTTTAGTTGTAATCGTGAAGTCCAGCTTGGTCTATGGGCTATAAAAAGCAGGCTATGTGATCTATTGGTTTAATAATGGCCTTGTGTTTGAGAATCGTTTTGTCGTTTTTCTTATTCGATTTGGTTCTTTTTATGTGATTGTTTCGGGTTGACGTTTCCCCCACTTGACTAGTACTAGCCTCTAAGTTATAAAGCTATACCTGCAGATGGCTAGTCAAAGGATTACTTGCGCCCAGGCTGGTGCAAACCCCAACATGCAGGCTGAAGTTGATGCCAGTCAAGAGACGCAACATGTAGGTCGGGGAAGAGGCCCAAGTGAAGGGGTAAATCTCCCACCCCCACCGGCTGACCCATCTATGGTGCAAGTGATGGCGCAATAGACCCAAATCCTACAGGCTATTTATGCGGGCCAGCATTCCAGCGCCAGCAGTCATGGCTCTAACCTGGGTGACTTCTTGAGGACTCGACCACTTACTTTTGCTGGTGCTCATGAGCCTCTTGAGGCGGAAGATTGGCTGCGGGACACAGAGAGAAAACTCCGCTTAGCCAAGTCTGCGGAGAATGACCAAGTGATCTTTGCTACCCACCAACTTCAGGGAGCCGTAGCTGCCTGGTGGGAGAATTATCTAGCAACTAAGGGATATGAAGACACCCCCTCTAGAACTAGCTCAGAGATTATACCCTAGGCAGAGTTTAAGGCAGCCTTCAAGTCCAACTTCATCCCAGCCAGTGTAATGCGGATGAAGAAGAATGAGTTCCGCACACTAAAACAAGGGAGCATGTCAGTCGGTGAATACCTCACGACATTTAATCAACTCGCCCGCTACGCCCCAAAGGATGTAGCAGATGAAGAGGAGAAGATCGACAGATTCTTTGTAGGGATGAACGAAGAGCTGTGAGTGCAGCTGATTGTACAATACTTCACCAGCTTTCATCAGCTGGTGAATAAGACTTTGATCCTGGAGAATGAGAGGAGAACCCTGGAAGCCGGTCGCAAGCGCAAGCAAGTGGCTCAGCAACCCTAGGGAAGGTTTGTTCATAAGCTCTTTAACAACCCCTCCTTCTCGAGATCAGCTCAGCCTAAGAGTCCCAGTCCAACACCCCATCCAAGCGGCAGCTCCTTCCAGAGTCCCCGTCCTGTAGGTCAGTTCACGGTGAAAAATCTTGCTGCCCCCCTCAACTGCTTCAGCTGTGGGGAGAAAGGGCATTTTGCTAGTAGATGCCCGCACAGGCAGCACACTCCTATGAAGTTCAACCTAGGGACCACCCCTGTCCGAGGCCAAGCATCAGCGCCCAGCAAAGGCAACCAGACCCCATAAACCAACAAGGTGGCCTCAACTCCAAACCGTGGGCGGGTCAATCACATCACCGTGGAGGAGGCCCAGGAGGCTATCGGAGTTTTGATGGGTACGTTCTCTGTCAAGACATTACCAGCATATATTCTATTTGATTCTGCGGCTTCACATTCATTTATAGCCAAGAGATTTGTGGATAAGCTTGGGCTACCTGCCTAACCTTTAAGAAACTACATGCACTTAGCTCACCTGCCAGGATCATCCCGCCACCCTAGTGTGCCCGGGGGTAGAGGTTACCATGGAAAGGTTTGGTTCCTAGCAGACTTAATAGTGTTGCCCACCCAGACCCTGTGCACTGCCTTGTTGCCCTCGGACGTCCCATTTCACAGTCACGAGAAAAGCTTGCTTTAAAAAAATTTGTGTGGTTTTGTATCAGCCTAGCTCTCTAGGTATGCTCTTTTAAAATTAAGATGGGTTAAATCACCTTATCTGTAACTCATGCCATTCCCTCTCACATCTTGCTGAAAACCCCATCGGATCCGCAGAAGCAAGGTGCTAGATAGCCAAAGTCAAGGCGATCAAAGGTAAGTGGAGCATTCACCGCTTTCCAACTAAAAGCCTCAACTGGCACAAAGACCAAGACTCAAGACTCTGTCCTGCTAACCTTCTCCCCTTACCTATTCGGAGGACCAATAAATCAAATCGCCATAGGACCCATCATGCCTGGAGCTCGAAGGAACGAATAATGGCTAGTGACATTAATTTTAAGGGGGGTAGCAAGAACAGACAGGAATGTTGGAAAACTGCTAGGATAAATAGCTATCTTGGAGGTGTTTAAAAACTTGAAACACCAAGTATAGCAAGCTAAAGATAGGGATTCCAGTAAGGGCAAAAGACCACCATACAGATGTACCCATCACCATATCCGCACACCTAAGGCCATCTACTCCCTAGGACATAGGCTATCACTATCCACCCATCATATGCCCAATAGACGGTGTGACTATTCTCCCTATGCCATGTGGGGCCCTCCTCTTTTCTCCGTCCTCCCTCTGCAGCCGGCCCCCCATCTTTCCTTCTCTCTCCCTCCCTTCCCTTCCTTTCCTTCTCTCCCTGCGCGTGGGCCCTCTTCCCTGTTTTCCTCTGTCGATGGGCCGAACACCACTACCGCCTCCCTTCTTTTCTTCTCCCACCGTGCACTGTCTTCTCCCTGCTCGTGTCACCCTCCCTCCCCCTCCGTTCCTTCTTCCTGCCCCCATCACCCGTCACCGCACGTTGCCACGCCAACTGCCCACGTCGCCGAGCATGCCCTCTCCTCCCCTGTTTTGGCGTCATCGCCTCACCCCATCGCCATCACCGTGTTCGAGCACCGCGAGTTGCCGCACCTGCCTCGCGTCGCCATCGCATCTCTTCCGCCATATCCTGCCGGAGGTCGCCCTCATGACGCTGCGCTTAAGTCAGCCGGCCCCTGTAGCCATACCGGCGCCATGGCGACCACCATCACCGGCCCTGCCCCGCGCCCAATGCCAACCCATCCCCGTCGCCTACAAAGGCCGCTAAAGCCCGCAATTGCTTCACCATCTTGCGCTCTAGCGTCCACTCCAGGCGATTGGTCCCCCGTGCCCTCTCGGCTCACCGGCGCCTCTTCCATCCCCACGGCCGGCCGGCTAGCGCGCCCCCGTGTCAAGCCGCCATAACCCAATTCCTTCTACCAGAAGCCTCCTCGGGACACGGCCAAGCCGACACCCCCCCTTAGCCGAGCTCTCCGCCGCCTCTCCAACGCCGGCGTCGATTTCCACCCGAGCCCGCCGCCCGCCGCCGACCCATCCCCGGCGCCCTCGCCCCGCTGACCCCACTGTCAGGTTCCTCGGCAACCAGGCATCCCATTTTGGGCACCACCGCCAGCCCTCCTGCAGCCCACCGCCGACTGCACCGCCGCCCATCCCCGGTCCCGAACTCCTCTGCCCAAAGGTGCAATTGGGTTGGGTTAAAAGGATTATGCACCCTATATGGTCAAGAAACACCGTGTGACCGAGTGGTTATCAGCACTATCCCTTTCCCCCCAACTCCCTCGGCGCGCGTTCGAGGCCCCGGCTCCGCAGCGCTGAGGTCGAGTTTTCGCCATTTTTCCGCTAACCCGGGTGGGTCCCACCTGTCATAGCCCGACCACTGACATGAGGGCCCGGTCCCGCGAGGGGTCCCGCCTGACAGACGCCGCACTATGTGGGATTTACTGCCATATGGGCCCCACCTGTCCGCCTCTGTCTTTTCTTTTGAATTTAATTAATCTTAGAACTTCAAATATTTGTAACTAATTCATTTTAGCACCAAATTGAATGGAACAAAATTCTAAATTCATCTAGAATCAAGATCTACTCATTGGAACTGAAATGCTGCAAAATGGAATTTATTTGAATTAATGGTAATTTGAAAACTTGCTAAAATGAATCCCACTCAAACTTCAAAAGTCCATAACTTCTTCATTCCAACTCCAAGTTGAGTGGAACAAAATTCTATAGTCCCCTAAATTTCACAGTTACCTCTTGAAACTAAAAATGTGAACTTTGGAGTTATTTGGTTTTCTGGTAAGAGTTTATTGATTGTTGATTTGTTTTTATCCAAATTTTTGCGCACGATAAAACTAGCTTACGAGGCTCAGGAAGAAGAAGCCGAGGCAGCATCTCTAGAAGCTCAAGACAACCAAGAACCACCCCACTGTGACCAAGGCGAGTCAATACTTTGATCATGTTGAACCTACACTTTCTGCAAATTACTTTTGTTTAAATTATCAAATTGCATGCTGTTATTTTATATGCAAATACATGTTTAACTTAAGATTCTAGTTATATCCCATTCTGTACCTTGATTAATATTACACCTCCTTTGGAATATTTGAATTTGTGAACCTTGTCGCCCTAGCAAAAATTATAATAGTAACATTTCAAAAATAAGTCCGTAATTATATGTCATGCTTAGTATTGCTTAGATACTCATGGGCGCGAGAGCGCCCAAGCATCACTTTTAATCCTGAGAAAAATTGGTTGGGCAGTCATGGTGGTAATGACTGGTGTATGTTGGATATGGTTATTTTATATTCCCAAAAACCTCTAATTGCTTATTTATCTGGGCGGATGGTTTGGGGGTATGGTGCAGGGGTGCACGAGAGTGTGGTTTGTGGTAGAACCGCCCAGATAACCCTAAGGACTGAATCTTGTCATGACCTCCTGTGTAAAACAATACAACCACAAGTCTGCAAAGTGCAACTTGGCTAAATAAATTTATCGAAACTCCTGGACTCATCTCACTGGTAGTGGAAAGAAGTGGATACGCAAGGGCAAGAGGAGGCCTAAAGAGACACCGAGTGGAGGGTGAAGTAACTAGCCGTACTAGCGTTGCGGGGAGTGGAGCCCGGTTGGGCTTGTAGACAAGGTTACATCCTGTGCATAGTATGGGACCCACCGCAAGTGGGAGCAGCCCATAAGGTGAGATGACAAAAGGGGCTAGATACTTTGAAAAGTCACTATGATGATCTACTCAACCATGTGACTAAGGAATCATGTGGGGCAACAAGCAGATTGTCTCTTGTGGTGAAAGTGTACAAACTCACTACAGGGTTTTGACCCTAATGCCACGATCAACTTTGCAATGACACGAAATTGGTTGCAATAGGTAGGGGCTATTGCCACCATTTTCATTTTTGGTTGCGATAGTTGACCATGTTGCCATGGATATTTTTGCGTGGCGATTACCATGCATTTCGTTGCAATTGGTAGGTGCTATCGCCACCATTTATAAAACGGTTGCAAGTACTTGACAATATTGCCACGTAATGAATTTGCATTGTGATTCGTTTAATTTGCGTTGCAATATGTCGACGTTATTGCCACGCTTTTGTTGATGGTTGCGAATACTGGACAGTTGTGCAACGGATTTGATTCGTTGCACTACTAGTTTTCAGGTCTAGGACAACGGAGCGAAATTGTTGCAATAGGGCCAAAATAGATGCAATATGTACCTATTGCAACACATCACTTCCGTTGGCAAGCGTGGCAAGTACTTGCGTGCTTAAAAGATTGTGCAATGGATTGTGGTTTCGTTGCAATACCTATGGTTATTGCCATGCAATGTATTGTGGCAATTGTTTGTTGTTGCAACGAATGATGTCATGGCGATATAGGCTATTGCCACGGCTGACTCCGTGGCAATAGCTTCTTTTGCCACGAAGTTTGGTCGTGGCAATAGTATCATTTGCCACAAAAATATTGTGTGGTAATAGGTTTGGCAATAGACCCTATTGCCACGCCAATGGTTCGTGGCAATAGACCCTATTGCCACGGAGAGCATTTCGTTGCAACAAGATATATTGCTACGGGAGGCGTTTCGTTGCAGCAGGTTTAATTGCCACGGGAGGTGTTTCGTTGCAATATGTTTTATTGCCACGGAAGGCATATTGAGCATATGATATTTTATTATAATTTGTTGTTGCAAATTAATAATCAAATTAGGAACACGGCTGGATCAAAAACACATATATTAATTCAACACATAATAATTTAAAAGCGCCACCACTCATGCAGGAATTACATATCAATCTCCAAACTTAAACTACAAAGTTTGTAACTAATAACAAAAGTACTATCACTTCCATTACATTTGTCCTTGCTTCTTTGGCATGTTGAATTTCCAGACTCAACGACGCCACGACTCTGTTTGTTCTGATCAAATTGTTTCATCCTGATAGAACATGAACAATAAAGAGGGACCTTAATGTGAGTATTGTCCAGCAGCACATACTTAAGTATATCATAGTGCAAGTTTAGAGATACGAGTTACAGCTGAAAATAGCAATCCTGAGTTCTCTAGTTCAGTTGCGTAGCAAAGTATTTAGCAAGTGATTCTAGCAGAATTATTTAATTTCATTTCATTTACCGATATATAATAGCCCTACTTCACCTGGCATAATTTTCTAGTAGTTTAGAACAGTATGCTATATTTGACATAATAACAATGACAGATGAAGATTAATCACATTTTCATGTCATACCTGCTGGTCCGATCATAAATCACATTAATCCATCCTCAAAGGAGCATCATCATGCCCACAACATATCCACATCCACCACATGTTATTTTCATGTTCCACAATATAACATTAAGCAAGAATTCCACATGTCTACTAGCCGATTATCAACTTATCAATGGATCAATACTTGCTACCATCTCCACAATTAAAATATCACACAATCATGGCATAATGTATCAAATTACGATAATAATGAAAATTGCAAGTAGAAGGAATAATAAGTTAAACAGTAGCAACCACCGCTACATTTACTTGCCTCAACCGACGAAGCGGAGCAAATCAAGAGCGCTCATGGACAAAACCACCTGTCCAAAAGGCAACTCTCAGCACAAAGATACAACATTCAAACACAACTAAATAATTAAAGATGTCGCTAGAACCCCGAACCCGCACAAACTCCTCTCCGCTCAACAAATCAGCAAACTACCCTCTGCAGCAGTGCTGCTTAACATTTTCGTAACTTTAAAAATACTGATCCAATTACAGCAAACTATACCTCTCTGGATTCACCACTTCAAAGCCTACATTTTTCATGTAGAACAAATATTTTTATTTTGATCACAGCTAGGTGTAATTTAATGCCCAAAACAGAGGAAGATGTCTGTTCTGGCAGACTGGACAGCAGCATTCAAATGCGTCCCAGCACAGCACAGGGGTCTAAAAAAATTCTGCATTTCCTACAGAAGCTAGATTACCAGATTCTCTACAACTTTCTCAATTACGGACATGATCATAAAAATCATTTACTACCTCAAAACAACATATTAAGATCAGTCTGTCCCAATCTGCTCGCCTGACAAACAGCGGTAATACCGACCCTGTAACTCCTAGATCCCACGGACAAAATTTCCGAAAACAATACGCGAGATGCGTCTGGAAGTCCTCTACAACTTTCCTTTTGGGAGGATCTGCAGGAAAAATCATTTACTAGGTCTAAACCACGCGACCAGACGCTCTACGCGAATCAATCTACAGGCAGACAGCAGGTAATCTCTAATCGGGCAATTAATCTATAATCTCCCTTCAAAATCCGTGCCAAGAACCCTAATTATTCAGAAAAACAGAGGGTTTGGGATGGGGAAAAATTACCTAGATGAAGGATCACCCCTCTTCTTTCCTCCTCTTCTCCTCCTCTTCTTCTTCCTTCTCCTTCCTTCTCCTTTCTCCTTGGCTCCAATGGCAGCAGCTTGTGGGGGAGGTGGAGGCGCCAATCTGGATGGAGAGGAGGGGGTGAAAGGTGCGGCCAGGGGGGGTGGAGGAAGGGGGTGGCGGCTGTGGGGGAAGAGGGAGAAAGGGGGACACCTAGGGTTAAGTGGGAGGGGGGGTGCGGCCACCCCTTGGGCCTCCGGCCCAAGGTGGTCGGCCCAATCTCCAGGCAGCTCACTTAGAGGTTTTTATTTATTTATGTATTTGTTTATTCATTTTACATTGTTCTTCAATTTATATTTTTCCTTTCCCGCGATTTACCGAAAAACCGGTGACTCCGCGATTGTTTTAAAAACTTAAGCCATAACGACGTTCGGGATATTACATCATAATCTTTTAATTAACAGTGGATGCCAGATTGTTTTCTTTCTACATACACTAAAGATTAGTGATCAGAACTCTTCATTTGAATTTAAGCTAAATTTAATTAGGAGCGAGTTCACCTGTTGATTAATCTTTTTAGCTCGTATAGGCCTGTATATAATTAAATAAAATAGTAGCAACTCTTTATCTCTAAATATAATAATTAAAGACCCAATTAAATTAGAGTTCACATGATAATATTTAATGTGGCTCAATAATTCCTTCCAGTTAAATAATATATTTAACTGAGAAGTGCAAGACATGAGCGTATGCGCGTCATCTGTGGAGGCGGGGCGACTGCTAGGTAGCGGCGTTTGCGCGGTGGCTGTGGACGGTGGAGGCGGGGTGACTGCTGGGCGTGCGGTGGGAGGTGCCCAAGGTTTTATATGACAGGTGCTTACCATGCTTAGATAAACAAAAATTTATAATTATAATTTATAGTGAGGTACAATAGTCTGGTGGTAAACGCCTTGGCCTCCGAGCTAGGAGGTTGTTGGTTCGATTCCTCCACACCCCGTGGTTTTTGTTTTTATTTTTTCTATTCTAATTTTTATCCTCTCCTGTTTTGTCAAGTGAGACCTCCTCAACTGCGTTTTAGTTGTCACTTTTCAATTTTTTTATCTCCTCTAGCAATTAATAACTATAGATAATAGAATTCCTCCACACCAATTCGGCCCTTGCGTTGAGCAGTTAGGCCCATGAAAACAAAGCGTTGCAATAACAGATTATTGCCACGAACAATCATCATATATAGCAACAAATTTATTTCATGGCAATACAAACTCATTTCATACGCATTGTATAGTAACCTTTTGCAACGCAATTGATGACTATGACAACGCAATAAAATTGTGGCAATATTGACACCCACTCGCAATGAAATTCTATAAGGTGGCAATACCTCCTAACTATTGCAACGAAAATCAATATTATCACAACGCAAGACAACCGTGGCAATAAAGTCATACTACTCGCAACCATTTTCTAAATGGTGGCGATAAAGCCACCTTATTACAACGAATTCAATGACTATCGCAACGCAATATTTTAGAGGCAATACTGTGCACATATCGCCACGATTTTGGCAAAACGTTGCAATAGTACATACCTATTGCAACTAATTTAGTGTTGTTGCGATGCGTTTCGTGGCTAAAGGGTCGGAATCCAGTAGTGTTGCATGAATCGTTGCTTGCGTTGCAATAGGGTTTTATCTATTGCAACAAAATTTGGGTTCGTTGCATCTTCTAGGGTTGTATTGCCACAGTTTTTAGTCGTTGGTATAGAATACTATCTTTCGTTGCAATAACAAGGTTGTGTTGCCACGAAATTTGAGATCGCTGCATCTTCTAGGGTTGTATTGCCACAGTTGTTAGTTGTTGATATATAAAACTGTTAGACCATGTGGCCAGGTCTAGGTTATTTTAGATGATGAATAATTGACAACGTTGGTTATGGTATTACTTATGGTATGTTGCTTCTTTATATGCTTGTGATAACATGGTGATATGATAATGTTGCATGATACGCTCGTGTGAGGTATTGTGCGGATTGACTTGAGTCAAGTCGTGGACTTGTGCTCGTACGCGGTTGTTTGTTTATTCATATGCAGGTGTTGCTTGAGGTGGAACATGGTTGATGACGGGACTGAAACTAGGTTCGGGTGGAACTGAGGTTTCGGGACTAAGTTCAGAGAGGAACTGAGGTCCTATCGATCAAGGATGTCATGCGGGATGTTCAGGCTAGAGAACAATGCGTATGGAGATGATGCGTGGAGAAGATACAGGAGGTGCGGTCCTGGAGGCTTCGACACGTGGAAGGTTGAAAAATCAGAAGCGTAAAAAGAATTAAAAATTCCATGTTATGAAGGGTTTTGGGTCCCTGGAAAAGTAGTGGGCCAAAAAGCCTGGTTGAGACAAAAAGGCCTAGGATGAGTTGTATTAGGGTTTGAGTTCGTTTGTGAGTTTATTTCGGATTGGTGGATGTGCTATAAAAAGGCTAGGGCCGGCGGCCATGAGGCGTGCGGTTTTTGAGCGAGAAAAAAAATCTAATCGAGTTCCTTATCGCCGCTGCTGTCTTTCCAAAGGCTTCGTGGAAAAATCGGTTTGGCCTTTTTTGCTTCTTTGATGCGTGCATGCAGCTAGATACATATGCATGGTTGTTGCATGCATGTGTGTTTAGACGTGATTAATTTGGAGGCTTGCATCACTGGTTTTGAGGTGTTCACGTCAGGTAATGAGAGGGAGTGCTAATTAGTTTTGGTGCGAAGTATTGGCGCTTGAAGGCTGCATGCGTGTATTGATTGGGGAGTTCTGATCTCAGCCTTTTGGTTTGTGCGACGTTGTTTCGGTTTGGCTGGTTGGCTAGACGAACACGTTGGATCAACTAGAAGAAAAATAAGCGCAGCGGCTGGATGGAGATGCGGATGATTTTGGCGGTCGGATGTGATTAGCGATCGCGTTTTCCTCTCGCGCGATGTCGTCTTGATTCTCGGCCGGTTCCTTTTTAGTGTGTGGTAATTCCGTTCATCTTCCTTTGCTTATTATCTAGTTAATTTGTAGGGGCCTCGAGGGATAAAAAATATAGGAAAATAAAATTTTAAGCTACGCTAAGTAGGACTCGAACCAATGACTTATCAATTAAACACTGCAGTGTTACCACTGAGTTACCAACTTATTATTGCACAAAGATGCAAATATTTGCTATCTAAAACTTCCACATGGTGATTTTGCCAAAGGGTATGCCACAAAAAAATTCATGCAATTCAATAAATTCCATTTAGCAATTCGGTATAATTATAGAAATTTGCTCCGCAATTCGGTATATAGGTACTAAATAACATAATAAGTTCAAAATTCAACAATTCAGTTTGAAATTTGCACAAATTACAATACAAATAGACCCAACAGTATTTTAATAGTTCAAATTATCCAAAAAAGAATCTTATGAAAAAAGAATCAAATTATCCCTCTGGACCTTCTATGGCCTCCTCAAGCCCTACGGTCTCCTCAACGTCACCGTCAACGGCGCCGACGCCGCGTTGGAGGCCATCTGCGTCGTGTCGCGCTCTACCTCATGTACAGACCCCTTGGTTTTCCATTCCAGACTTCAAATTTGGCGTGAGAAAAAAAAAGAGCACAAACTTCAACAATGTGAACCACAAAGAACCAAACTAATTTCCAAATGCCATGAGCAGAAAATCAGTAAGAACTACGTAGTAAAATTTCAAACTGCTTCCTCACAAAAATGATCTTTCTCGCAAAAAACAAATGGCTACATACCTATTTTTTGCAGCCATCTACATCCCAAATGCAGGGTCCTATGGAAGAAGCAGAAATGACCTTTCGGTGGCTGGCCGGCGGCTCCTCTGGATCCCAGCGGTGTCTAGTACGATGGCGGTGCTGTTGGAACTAATCCTAAAGCATCCCGATCCTTGAATCTGCAGAAGGAAACAGCAGAAGACAGCGTCCGAGTTGAAGTCAGTTTAATTTTTTTTCCTGTCCATTTCCTAGTCCAGTTCGTGATCCGTTTTGATCATGACTCGTAGTTGTATTACCATATTTGATGTACTGCTGATACTATATAATGAGAAGAAAACGGGGAACGAAATCGCCCCAACCAAAACATTGTCCTGCGTTCTATTTTGAAAGTTCTGAATCTGTGCCAGTTCTGCTACAGTTTTTGCCTGTTCAACCGGAGTTCATCTTCCGGCCTTTCTGTTGCCGTCCGGGCTGACCGTGTTCCACCCGGTTCAACCGCCGTCGTCTACACGGTCTGACCGCCGGTCAGACTCAGGCTTCAGCGCTCGGTCGCAGGTTGCAGAAAACAGAGCGCTGCCGACGTTGGTCTGATTTTTCAGCCTACAGGTGCCTGACAAATACATCGATGTTCTACTTTCCCTCTTCACTGCATTGGGATTTGGCATATGCTTTGCAATTACAATCATAGCGATATGGCAATCCCCCGTATGACATGTACGTACACTTGCTATTAATTTAATTACTACAGTAGCTTCTTGATGCATTGCGAATTTTTTTTTGTGAATTGTTCAATTATGAAAAAACGTAGACATTCATATGTTTTTAGAAGCTTCGTGATCCTTTCAATTCACGTGCTACGTGCTGCAGGAAATAAAGTCTTGTGACATTTGGAAGATAGAATTAATGGCACATGATGATGATCGGAGTTGGATGCTGTTGTCTCAGTCAACAGCTGAGTGGCTAGCAGGATTCGAGAAATTTATTGATACTACTTTTGAAGGCACCTATGTATCAGAAACTGCACCATGTCCATGTTCAAGGTGTCGTGGAGTCGTATGCAAAACAAAATCCGAGGTTCAAATGGACTTGCTATCTAAAGGGTTTGATGAGAATTTCGTCAAAGAGAAAGGTAATGCTGAACCTTGGAATGATGATAGGGATCTGAATGTAGGCACGAGATGATGCATCATTTGCCAAGAATCAGTGTCCGCAATAATAAGGGGTGCTAACGATGGTAATAACAATGAACAGCCAAATGAGAGTGCAAAGAAATTCTTTGATTTGTTGGAAGATGCGCAGCAAGATTTGTATCCAGGTTGCACCGAGGCTACCAAGGTATCTTTCATTGTCAGGCTCTTTCAGCTTAAGTGCATGGGTGGTTGGAGTAACCATTCCACAGGGCAACTACTTAGCCTATTCTCGGATGTGCTCCCCCCAGGACATTGTATCCCAGACACTATGGAGAAAGTACGGAAGGTTATTCGTGACCTTGGCTTGAACTACATTAAGATCCATGCTTGTGTGAATGACTGCGTGTTATTTCTTGGGCTGTTTGCTGATATGGACACGTGTCCAACATGTGGTGAGAGTAGGTGGAAGAACGACACAAATTGTGATGAGATTGGCGAGTCTAGCGAAAGTGGTGGAGCAAAGAAGCGCACTCCTTGCAAAGTTCTAAGGTATTTTCCACTTATTCCTCGACTGCAAAGATTATATATGTCAGAGAAAACATCATCATTGATGCGGTGGCACAAGGAAGAATTGGTCCGTGATGGGAAAATGCGGCACCCAGGAGACTCATTGGCATGGCAGCATGTGGATACAAGGTATAAGAAATTTGCTTCGGATCCACGTATGTTAGGCTGGGACTTGCATCCGATGGCTTCAATCCGTTTGGGATGTTGAATGTTAATTACACTTGTTGGCTTGTGATACTAATTCCTTATAACCTGCCTCCTTGGTTGTGTTTGAAACAACCTTATTGGATGATGTCGATGTTGATACCTGGGCCTAAATCTCCTGGAGTGAACATTGATGTATATTTGCAACCTCTGATCGATGAGTTACATGAGCTATGGATTAAAGGAGTTGAAACATGGGATGAGAAGGAGAAGAAGAATTTTACTCTACATGCAATTCTGTTATGGACAATTAATGATTTCCCTACATATGCGATGTTATCTGGTTGGAGCACAAAAGGTAAGTTTGCCTGTCCTTATTGTCACAAGGATACTGATTACTTGTGGTTAAAATATGGTTCAAAGCATTGCTACATGGGACATCGCCGATTTTTGCCCTCGGACCACAAGTGGCGAAGGAACAAGGTGAGCTTCAATAACAAGGCTGAAACCAGGGAAGCTCCAGTGCCGCTCAGTGGTGAGCAGGTGAAGCAGCAGTATGAGAGTTTCCAGCAAGTGACTTTTGGAAAGGATACAAGGAAAAGGAAGCAACGTGACGAAGAAAAAAGGTGGCACAATTGGAGGAAAAAGAGTGTTTTCTTTGAGCTTCCTTACTGGGAATCATTGCTTGTACGACATAATTTGGATGTCATGCATATTGAGAAGAACATATGTGAGAGCTTACTGGGGACTTTGCTGGAGTTACAAGGTAAATGCAAGGACAGTGACAAGGCTCGACTTGATATGCAGCATTTGGGTATAAGGAAAGATCAACATCCAGTGCTCGAAAAGGGTAAGTACACCTTGCCACCAGCGTTATACTCTCTAGATAAGGATGACAAGGAAGTTCTATGCAAATTTTTACATGGTGTCAAGTTTCCTGATGGTTATGCCGCAAATATTAGGAGATGTGTGGACGTCAATGGTTGCAAGCTTTCTGGACTTAAAACTCATGACCTCCACGTAATCTTACAAAAACTTTTGCCCTTAGTGGTACGCAACATATTGCCTGAAGATGTAGTGATCCCAGTGATCAAGCTAAGTAGGTTCTTTAACTCACTATGTTCAAAGGAGTTGGAGTTTTCAGAAATTGAAAAGCTGAGCACTTCGATTAGGGAGACCCTTTGTTGGCTGGAGATGATTTTTCCACCAGCTTTTTTTGATATTATGATGCACTTACCAGTTCATCTTGCTGAAGAAGCTAGACTTGGAGGCCCTGTGTGTTATAGATGGATGTATCCAGTTGAGAGGTACCTTCGTACTCTTAAAGGCTATGTGAGGAACAAAGCGCACCCTGAAGGTTCAATAGCAGAGGGGTATATATCTGAGGAGTGCCTCACATTTTGCTCTCGCTTCTTTGAAAATATTAGTACCAAGCTTAATCGTCCAGAGCGTCATGAAAGCGCCACTGCTATTGAACCACCATCTGGGCTAAGTATATTTGGGGCATTGACTATAGTAGGAAAGGAAGTACTATCGAGAACGTTTCTAATATTGACATGCAGAGGATGAGGCATTACATATTAACCAACTGTGACGAGGTCACTCCATGGATAAAGTAAGCTATTTTTCAAAATTGATTTTTTATGGTGTTCATGAATGTGTAAAATGTATATGTAACTAATGAACTGTATTTTCAATTGATATGGGAAGTGTGCATATGGATGAGCTGAAGACAACCAACCCTCGGCATGTTGATAAAAGACACAAGGAGGAGTTTGTATCATGGTTGGAGCGTAAAGTGAGTCATTTATTTATCCATATTTTCTTTGTTTAGTTTGGACATGCTACTTGTTAATTTATTAGTCCCTAATATATTTTAAAAATGATGCTAACCGCAGATCAGAAACTTGCGTGCACAAGGGGAAATAGATGACATGATTTATTATCTATCTCGCGGTCCAGACCATCGGGCTCGTGTGTTCAACAGGTGTTTCATAAATGGCTTCCTTTTCCGGGTCTCTTCCATAGAGAACTTCTTAACTACTCAAAATAGTGGTGTATTTGTGAAGGGCGATGCAGTACAGAAACATGGATGGTATGGCGTGCTTAGGAAAATCATCCGCCTTGATTTTCCTAATCGGAAGGAAGTAATGTTGTTCCAATGCGATGGTTTGATGTCCCCGCAGCAACTAGGAGCAAATCTAGAGGGTACAATAAGGATCAATATGGGGTCATCGATATTGATATCACTCGATTCGGTATTCAAATGAACCTTACATCCTAAGCACGCAAGCGGAGCAAGTGTGTTATGTGAAAAACAAAGAAACCAGATTGGTGCAGTGTCCTTAGAATGAAGCCTAGAAACCTGTTTGCCATGCCTGAAGGAGAAGGTATTGACAAGGTGGGCGAGATCGATCTGGACTCAGTTGTTGTAGGAGTGGAAGATATGAATCTTGAACAGCAAAATGAAGATGTGACAACTTGGAGTAGGTCAGGCCTTGACGGGGTTAGGGTTGATGCTTGTGTTATTGAGCAGGCTCTTGCAACAGCAATGCCTGAACCTGACAACGATGACCTGTTTGATGAAGACGAAGACCCAGATGACACTTACATTGCTGATGGGGTCGTCCCTCCATACAATACTCCGGGAGAAGATTCTGACGATGATTTTTTTGTGTAAAATTTGCTCCAGGAAGAAGTGAGAGGAAAATGTGAACTTGTGTGCATTTATTTGATATTTTTGTAGACATGTTTTCAGGAAACAATGAACCTGTAATAAATGTCAACTTGTGTGCATTTATTTGATTCCATATCCATGCTGTAATAATAGACTTCCAAGAATTGATGCTGCACTTTCTGGATTGTATCAAAGAAGATAATGGTATGATCGCAAGAAATCCCAGTAAAGTACAGTCCTACCATCTTGTGCTGAAGTGGTCCATGTTTATATTAGATTTAGACCCCTCAAATGATTTCTGGGACCCCTCAAATGATTTCTGGGACCTCTCTCAAATGTACATACCATATGGTCCATTTTGTCTACTAAGGGAGTGACCTTTACAGATATATCTACATTAAAATATCAGTATATCAGACAATTTTGCTTACAAATACTATCTGCCCAGAACAAAATCAAATATTTTGTTGACAAACTGAGAACTGAATGACAATTTTAGGTAGGTGATATGGTGTACCTAAAGATGCAACCATATAGACCAAATGCATTTGGATTAAGAGGTTCACTAAAGCTAAGATCCAAATATATGGACCTTTTCGGGTGATTGAAAGAATTGGAAGAATGGTTTATAAGTTATTACTACCTGAAACAACTACTGTACACTATGTTTTCCATGTTAGCCAGCTGAAGAAACACCTGGGAACCCATGCCTCATTCACTAGCAAAACTTGAAGACAATGAAAGTAATGGAAGCAATGCGACACCACCCTCAAATAGGCCAAGCCATGCAAGGAAGAAAATGGAAGAGGGAAATGGTTTGTGATCATTCATATATGTAACATCCTGATTTTCAGAGCCTTTTTGAAGCTTTTAAAATAAAATTCACCATTTGGATTTTTCTGGAATTAATTAAAGCTTAATTGGAATTTTTATTAATTAAAAAGATTTAATATGATTAAATTAAACATTAATATTTGCCAAAATATTTTAGTTGTGTTCCTTGTGGCACAAGAAATTTTTCTGTATTTTCTGGAATTTTTCGGAGTTTGTTTGAGCTCAATTTGGAATTTCCAAAAAAAAAAGAAATTAGGAGAGAGAATGAACAGTACCACGCGGTACTGTTCATCCGTCTTCTTCCCGGCGCATAGACCCGATCGATTCCTCTGCTCTGTGTACAGTTCCTTCCGTTTTCCTCTCTCTTTATAACTTCCAATTCGGACCTTATCTCAATGTCTTCCCAAAAGGAAAGTTGTGCCAAATCACGCAAGAAATCCATCCCAACTGGTCTCTTTCTGTTTCGTTCATCCGTTTGCCTTTTATCTCCAATTTTCTGAAACGGACTCTAAACCGAAATCCGCGGATTGGAGTCGGTTTCCACCTCTTCCAAGCCTATAAATACGACCCCTTGGCTCCTCTAAACCCATCCCAAGCCGTGCCAAGTCCCCTCAATGCTCAGGACGCCGTCGGCACCGAGCCCTCCGGTCCCGAATTTGCTCGTCGTGTCTTGAGCTATTCGGTGAGTTTCTCCGTGATCCTTTCGCGTCACATTGTGCCATCATGTGCCATCTACCTTCTTGCCAAGTTAATTTGGTTTTGGTGCAGCCAATCTCCCGGAATCGAGTTTTCCCCGATCTAGGTCAAGAGCGCTTCCCGACGTCGATTCGTCGCCTCCGGTAAGTTTTAGCCCATGCCGTAATTTTTCTTAGCCTTGCCTCGCCGCGTTCTACGCTGTGCTCACTTCCGTTTCCCCAAAAAACCTCTACAAATTTTCGCCTCCGAACCTCGCCATGGCCGTCAATGGCATCTCGTGTCCCCCATCTACCCGGTGATGTTTTCACCAATCCGTTCGCGTCACTTTGTGCCAAACCATCCCAGGTAGCTACCCTCCAAGTGGTTTTAGATTTCGTTCACCGAGCACCAAGATATTAAATTTTTCCTTTTTCCTTCCCGACGTCGTTCGATCGTCGATTGCGCCGTCTCCGATGGGTTTCTGACCGAGCCGACAATTTTTCTAGCTTCGCCAAGCCGCGTTCTAGCCCGTGCTCACCCTACCTCTCCATGTCCTGTGCCCGGATTTTATTCCTCTCTTCTACCCATGTCGTTGTAGCCGCCCGTGCCGTCAACCGTGCTCCGTTTGGCGTGCCGTCGCTTCCTATGTGTGTCTTAGGTCCCTAACAACCTATTTTGCTAGTTAGATTCATCTCCCATGCCTCCTCTCGCCAGCGCTAGCCTTCTTTCCAAAAGAATTGCTCTCGGATGAACAGTAACATCTGTGATTTTTCAGCATTTTCTCGCCCCGGCAAACTTTAGATCTCTCGTTCTCCTTCGTCCGAACTCCGATTGATCCGATTCTTCTTCCTAAATTCATCTAAAATTGAGCTCTATCTTTTGGTTCTGGTTTTGCAGTTTTTGGAGTTTATTTGAGTTTTATTTGAATTTATTTTTGTGTTCGTCTTGTTTTCTCTCTCGTTAGATCACACGTTCGAAGGAGCTGAAGTAGGATTTGAAGATCAAGAATTCCTAACTGAGCAAGGCCAAGGCAAGTCGTGTCCTTTGATCATGTTGAACCCAGTTTGCAATCTATTATTTAATTATTTTGTTTTAAATTATCTTGCATCGCTATTTTTTATTCAAACCCTTGTATTGGTAGTTATCGTCCCAATTGGTTATTTCCCTCCTTGATATTTGGAATACCTTGTTGCCATTGTCACCTTAGGTTGGGAATTTAATTAGTGATGCTATGCTATTTGTCACATTGGGTTGGTACGATTAGAATGCTTAGCCTTGCTTATTTTGCGAAAGGGTTCATCATCGCATGTGATTAATTAATTTGACTTAATGAGATATTGAATCGTGGTTGGTGCCACTGTTATAAAATTTGTGTGCCATGACATTGGTGTGTCATTGGTGTTGGTTATACAAAATTGGTTTTCACTCGGGCGAATGATCGTGCAGTAAAGGGGGTGCAGGTCGCACATTGGGATGTGGAGGCTTCGCCTGGGTAACTCTTAAGGACTTAACTTTGTGCGCCATTGATCTGAGCCTTACCGTACAACCACATGTCCAGTATGGGATGGACCTGGCTAATTAATTTGTGATGTTTCAATTTCGGTTCCGTCATTGCGATGAGTGTGGTGTGGTCGGAGCCATGGATCCACAATGGCGCAAGAGGGGGCAATTATCGACTAGGGGGTTACCCTACTCGACGGCGAAACCTTAGCGAGGCGGAACTGGGTTGAGATTGAACATTGTAAAGGCCTTGTTGTGATCTTCTTGGTCGGCATGCCAAAGGAAGCATGTTATACCGGTGACATTACAAGATGATCATATCGTGTGGGTAAAGTTGTACAACCTCTGCAGAGTGTAAAACTATTCGAATAGCCGTGTCCTCGGTCATGGACAATGCTCGGTGATTTCACACGAGGGGTAGAGTTTTCATAAAATCTTGGTTGGATTAAGTGAATGGGTAGTTCACTGGTGGTTCCTTATGTGAATCTTGGATTGTGGGTGATTCATCGGAGTGAATGACCAGTTTACTTGGGGTTTATCTCAATTCCTTTGATTAATTACTTATTATCATTTTCAAAGTCAGCTTTTCAATCTATTTATTGTATTTACTTTAAATTATCGCTTTCGCAAAATTAACCTTTCAGCCATCCATTGTTAAGCCTTGCATACTATATTGCATTCATTTGTTACAAGCGACTTGCTTTGAGTACCAATGTACTCACGGCTTTATGCCCTGTTGCTCGATTGAGGGGAGGAGTATCACCAGCAGGAGGTTCCGGAAGGAGAGTACTTGACGTCTTCGCGGATTAGGCCGTTCTCCACTCGATAGCCTGTGGGCATGTCGATTGGCTGCTGCGCTTTCTTTTGGATTTCCGCTGCTAGTTTCTTTTAAGCCTTTCAGGCTATTAATTGTAAGCTTGGCCATAAGGTCGCACTCTGATAATTATTAATAATATTTGAGTCTTTTCTTAGTAAATCGTGATATGTTCGATAATTCATCTTTGTTTATACTGTGTGCACTAGCGTGATCCTGGACTAGTGCAGAATACACAGGAGAGTCCGGATTTGCATATTCGGGTCTCTACAATATACTTTTAATATTGGATTCACATATCTTAATTGAGAATTAGAACTAGGGCTGGAAACGAAAATGGTAATTCTCGGTTTGGTTCTATGTGTTTCATCAGTTCATGTCTGTCTGACATTGTTGGGTTGTATCTATACTAGTCATCGTGAACTTCAGGTTCGTAGATTTCCTTGCTTGATTAATAAACGCCCATTTGTTTGGAGTAGTAATGGCCATCATTTGATCAATCATGTACAGTGTTATGAGTTGTTTTGTTCAGTATAACATGTGAAAAGGTATGCTGTACACACCATACATGGGCATTTCCTAAAGCTTACTACTGATTTGCTAGATGACAGATATTATATTTGTTTATGATACTGCATTTTGCAGTTTTCAATAGGAATAGGCTATCAACTTGCAAAAATCTGCTCTACCTAACCTAGCCATCTGGCAACCAATCTGTGTAGGTGTAGTTGCCATAGATTTCTATGAAACTGTAATGCCTCTCAATGTTTGATTTGACAAATGAAAGTATGAGCTGCGATTTTCTAAGATGGTGTGATATAGTGGGTTCAAGCCAGATTCTTAGGTTCAGTGCAATTTTTTTAAGCATTTGTTTTACTAACTGAACGCTAGCCTTTTGTTCAACTCATAAGTCTTCTCTTCTATCATTGTTTCCGACCGTTTTCAGCCCTAATTAGAACAGCTCAAGTTCGTTATTGTCTTTTTTGCAAGGAGATGGCTCCAATCAACGCAAGAAAAGAGGTCGTGGCACTGTTAAAGGACTAGCAGCAGCCACCAAGAGAGTTAAGGATCGCACTCAAAAACTACAAATCGAATTTTCATCCAGGCTTGGAGGTCCGGTTGGACCGAACGCCCGTACATTTTGTCGATGAGGTTGTACTGTTTACAAGGAAAAGGGCCCCACTAATTGGAGTAAACAGTTGGAAGGATATAAAGGAAGATGTCAAAAATGTAATTGCAGAAGACATACCGATGCAGCTGCGTACTATTTTTATTCCTACTCGTGTGATGCGTAAAATTAATCGGCTTAAACCATTTGATTGTTTTTTAATTGTAAGCAGACTAGGTGGAACTTCATCAACATTGCCACCGAGGATGAAGCAAAAGATAAAATATGGAACATTGCCAAGGAGCGGTACAAAGGATGGCGATCAGCTCACGAGTGCCACATACAAGGCTTATAATAATTATGGTGAGAGAATACGAAATAAGCTCAAGAATTACACCTTGTTGAGTGGCACTACTTGTTGTTGTATTTTGGATCTGATAAATTCAAGGTTAGTTCTAGTAAAATCTACTTTGTCAAACAAACTTTAGCAACCAAAATTGCATTGTTACATACCACTTGTTGTCATTTTGCAGAAGGTTAGGAGCCAGAACTCCTCCAACCATCAGCAGCAAAAAACCAAGCATCTGATGGGTTCAAAAAACTTCTCACAATGTAGCTTTGAGCAGGTAATCATGAGATACACTAATCTGATTCTTCCATTGTATGATGCAATACTTATGTGTTGAATTATATTTTGGCATCCTAGAGAGACAAAGAAACTGGTGAAGAGCCAGGTGATCTTTTTCTTTGGAAGAGCACTCACACAAAACAGGGGAAATGGTCAAATTCTGTGTCAGCTGAAGTATATGTGAGTAAATCTTTTGCCAGCGTTTTTAAAGTGCTGGTTGTATCAAGCAACTCTAACGGATTCTGTTATTTCATTTAGGAAAAGCGACCTTCAAAATGTGTGAGATTGAGTCGAACTCGATAGACAATTACTTACAATCTCTGAGGAAAACATGATTTTCCAGTCATGCTACAAAGAAACCACACAAATCAAATCATCCAAAGTACATGGGCATGGATACTTGGCGAAGTATCGAACTCGCAGGGAACTTATGAAAGAGAACCTTGAAGTACATGCACGTGCTGAAGCTGCAGCCAACGAGAAGAGAATTGCTTTTGAAGTAGAGGTTGAGAAGTTGAAACAACGACTTGCACGAAGGCTGCTGAAAGGGAAAGGAGAAAGAAGAAAATAGGAGAAAGATGCAAGAGGATCTGGAAAAAGCTAAGATTGAACTGAAGCAAGAATTTCTTAAAATGCTAGCGCAGCACAAAGAAGGAACTATAAATCAGGTAAAATTTCAGAATAATTTTCATCCTTCGTCCTTTTAATAAACTTATGATTATGATTATGATGCCTAATCTTTTACCTCAATATTTTTATGCGTAGACTACCCGCAAAACAATGACAGATACAAATTGCACCTACCATACAAGAGGACGATGAGACTGATGAACTTGCAAATCAAAAGGAAGATGCATTACAGGTAATGACATTATTGCAATATGTTCCAAGTAATCTTGAGCTATGTACCTTAAATCAGTAGCTAACATAGATCGAACAATTTCATGTTTCGGACTCAAAGAAAGAAGCGTTGTCACCACACAAAAGATGCAGTACCACCTACTGCAATCTGTAAAGCTTCTATACGTCATCGTAAATCTTTTCAACGAAAACAATTCTAATGTGGCACCGTGACATATATCACTTCACAAAGACTTATGAATAAAACAAGAAATCGAAAAAGAAGAGTCGTAACAACTACAATATGTTATCAGCCAACCTTGGACACATTTCTTATAGTGTCAAAATGTATTTTTTGTGCTGATATTTTCATGTTCTAGATCCTATAGTAACATCTAGATCCTATAGTAACCTTGGACACAGTTCTTATAGTGTCAAAAGGTAAATCTAAATGATCTAGATCGAAGGGCTAACTATGGTTGATATTTTAGAAGAAAACAAGCCAAGTAACATGTAGAATGCCATATATTCTTCATGTGATTTTCATGACTTGAAGTTTGACTAATTTTTTTCTTGAATATTCATAGTAGATCCTATATGGCTGAGGAGGGATGGGGTGATGTTAGGGATAGATAGCCAAGAGTGTGCTTGTACCTTCCGCTCATAAAGAAAAACACTAGAAGTGCAAGTTGACTTTTTTTAGCCTACGTTGAGCCAGATTCAGCACTTGTTAGGTTGTCCCTGCCAACTCAGAATACATCCAAATCTAATGCCACTGGGAGAGTTTTTTTGTTTGGGTTTGGTGGTTGGTGCAAGTGGTTTCATCCCATTGTTGTTCACTTATCATTTGCTAGGAAACAAATATTAGCTTGGAACGAAGCTGTATGACATTCTTCACATTTATACACTTTTGTATGCTGTGCGTTTATGTGGGCATTCAAGAGAAATTTGGTGCATTAATTATTGGGTATTTAATTGGGATTACTGTTTATTTTGATTTTTGGTGCGGGCATTGTGTTGGCGCTTTCTTCAAGTTTTGTTCTCCTAATGACAAGACGCTTTATATAAGTTCTCCCATCTAAATGTGCATTTAATTTCCTTCTTTTCTTGAAGGAAGATGAGTCACTAGCACAGACTTTTCTACCATGATAGACTACCTTATACTTGCAACCTTCTTAGTTAGTAGCTTCATAGTTGCCTTGTATGATATATTATAACAATTACAATGGCTTGGCAGTGGTCTGTAACTATATTGTATCATACTCATTAATTTTATGGCGTTAATGGTACTAGCAAGAATGCCGGCGTGTTGTTATCGAAAGGCCAAGGTAATAGCATTCCATCAAGTAGTGATATGGCCGTTTACTACACGCTTTTTGCTCAGAAATACAAAATAGGCCACTCTAGCTATTTGAGAAATGGCTTGAGCATATAATATATTTTGTACTGCACTGTGTTAATTGAAAGCAAGCATCAATTCCACCTAGTTTAGAGTCTGCGCAGCTGTGAGGTAGTGTTGTTTATACATGTAAAAAGCTAGAAATCCATGTATAACTATTGCAATCCAATTGTTCCTTGTTAGTTAAAAATTTACATTCGACTTGATTCTGCCTGTAAAATCTAGGGGTGAAATTAAAACAATTGGCCTGACCAAAAAGGTTAAAAAAAATTCGCTGTTAGATGGAACTACAAGATGGCTAGCTATTTGATGGATGTCGTCTCATATAAGGCCCCAAGGAAAGAACCACTGAGTTTTAACTAAATTATTTGTATGCGACCATTGAACTTTAACTTGAAGTCTTGAACCATATGCTCCCAGTTTTTTTGACAACAAACAAACTTTATTAGCAGAACAACTATCCACAATCACCTCTACATGCTTGTTTGTGCATATAAAAACACAATAATACTCGAAGGTTCTTTGTAACATGTCCACACTCCACTTATGTGCTGCAATGAGCTGTAGTGGTTCCCAGTTTACAGCAAGGAGTGCATCCCTGAATGGACACACTGTTTGGTGTTCCCTAGAAGAGCAACGTATATTTGTTCTTACAATAGAAGTGCTGGAGGATTATGTATTTGCTGTGGAGCATACTTGACTTACCTGTGGTTCTGTTGCATGCACTCCCAATGCAAGCAGTTAGACTTGAGTTTTTAACATTTTGTACTGTTTCTGTCTTATGGTTTTAAAACCATGCTTATTATGTTTAGATTGTTTGTCTATCATATTCTTAGTGGTGGGAATTAATCCTTTGATAATTCTAAATACTGGTCATTGGCTAGATAATTCAGAACCTACGTACAATTTAGATTTATGCTTTCCGTCATAATTCAGTTATCAAATGACACCCCCTTCCCCATACTAGAAAATTAACTTGATATCAGGATGGTAAAGAATGAAAAAAAGTATTATGAAAAAATCTAGATTTTTTTTAAAAAATTGATATGTAATGGTATAGTTGTTCGAATTTTGGAGCAGGGAATAATATTCTTGAAGTAGTAGTCATAGCAGCAGCACCTTGAGGCTGCAGCTAGCTATAGACTTCTCCGTTACTACAAGACACTTCTATCACTTTCTACATCCCCTTATAACAGCATATTACAATATTTCATCTTAATATGTTCTCTAATGGAACATTTGCCTTAGCCTTGAAACATATGTCTGTCTAGCTAGCAGGTGGTGGTGTTCATTGAGTACTTGCTTTAGTACTAGGCTTTGTAATTTTTAGTTCTACTTTTGCTTAATTAAATTGACAGCACTCCTTCCATAGGTAACTAGTTTTGCTTAATTCTACTTTTGCTTAATTACAACCATGTTGTATCCGAATCTCTTTAC
Source organism: Dendrocalamus sinicus (assembly GCA_036346575.1). Taxonomy (NCBI): domain Eukaryota; kingdom Viridiplantae; phylum Streptophyta; class Magnoliopsida; order Poales; family Poaceae; genus Dendrocalamus; species Dendrocalamus sinicus. Next base: position 5,141,259 of record CM070658.1, read on the forward strand.
ATTCTGCATGAAGTAGTAAACTTAATAAGTTTCTAATATCCCAATCTTATTCTTTTGGTCGAGAGGTGGACAAAGTTTGAGTGGGAGGCTCAGAATCAAGCAAGGACACAATGACATGTTGCGCTGCTAGGAAACCCTCGAGTGCTGCATAGATGTTAGGGAGACTTGTACTGCTGCAAGTTTTAAAAAGTTGTGAAATAATGAGTGAACTGTACACTCGTCTATGATTTTAGATACTACTTCAATGGATTGTCAACTTATTGAATGATTGATTATAATTAATATATGTGAGTGCAATCGTTTTTATTATGGTTTATTGTTTTTGCAATGACGATTTATTAAACCACAAATCAAATGCTACTAGTGTTGCAATACAAACTATGCCAACGAACTGCTATGCGTGGCAATATGATCTATGGCAATGAACTCACTTGAGTGGCAATATGATCTCTGGCAACGAATAAAATTGCGTGGCAAATGGTACTATTGCCACGGCATGACTACCGTGGCAATAACGTATGATCTCTCGCAACGAATAAAATTGTGTGGCAAATGGTACTATTGCCACGGCATGGCTGCTGTGGCAATAACATATGATCTCTCGCAACGAATAAAATTGCATGGCAAATGGTACTATTGCCACGGCATGACGGTCATGGCAATAACACCTTTGGCAACAAAATTATGGCGTGGCAATACAGACTATTGCCACGACGTTGTTCGTGGCAAATGTCTCTATTGCTACGCTATCGATCGTTGCATGTACCACCTCTTGCTACGAAGACGGGCGTGGCAATTGCTTATATTGCCATGACCGTGAATGTTGCAACAACGTCCTATTGCCATGCTTGGCAACGGACAGCTATGGTTGCAATAAACCCCAACAGTTGCAACGCCAAACTAGCAACGGTTGCAATACCTTATTGCAACGCGACTTATTGCATCCATTGGCAACGAACGTGATTTGGTTGCAATATGTACCTTGTGCAACCAAATTGGGCCTATTACAACGTTTTCTCGTCGTTGCGCAAGGGTAAAAATTTAGTAGTGACTCTAAAGAGTCAAAACTATTCGAATAGCCGTGCCCACGATCAAGGGCGGACAAGGGAGCTTAAAGCCAAGTCTGCGGAGAATGACCAAGTGATCTTTGCTACCCACCAACTTCAGGGAGCCGCAGCTGCCTGGTGGGAGAATTATCTAGCAGCTAAGGGATACGAAGACACCCCCTCTGGAACTAGCTCAGAGATTATACCCTGGGCAGAGTTTAAGGCAGCCTTCAAGTCCAACTTCATCCTGGCCAGTGTAATGCGGATGAAGAAGAATGAGTTCCGCACACTAAAACAAGGGAGCATGTCAGTCGGTGAATACCTCACGACATTTAATCAACTCGCCCGCTACACCCCAAAGGATGTAGTAGATGAAGAGGGGAAGATCGACAGATTCTTTGTAGGGATGAACGAAGAGCTGCGAGTGCAGCTGATTGTACAAGACTTCACCAGCTTTCATCAGCTGGTGAATAAGCCTTTGATCCTGGAGAATGAGAGGAGAACCCTGGAAGCCGGCCGCAAGCGCAAGCAAGTGGCTCAGCAACCCCAGGGAAGGTTTGTTTAGAAGCTCTTTAACAACCCCTCCTTCTCGAGATCAGCTCAGCCTAAGAGTCTGATAGACCATGTGGAGGTGACCCTGGTTGTGTGATGAGTAATTGACATCTGTTTTAGGAAAGTCGAGTTTGGTTTGTGTGGTTCGGACCATGTAGTTACGCGGTGCATTCGGTTTCGGTCGAACCTTGTCGAACTAGGTCGAGCGTGCTTAAGTCATTTATTTTTCATTTCGATCGGTTCAGGCTTTGAGTATTTCTTCTGATATTATTGTATGGTTATAATATTTCGAGCGGTGCTATGTGATTTGTTTCTTATCTGTGATGGGTGCAGGACGTCGAGGTGGAGTCGTGGCGAGGCACGGGATGACCGGACTAGGCACGGGCGGTGCTGAGGTCAGCACGGTCGAGGTGTGCCGAAGACGGCGAGGACTCGAGGTGGCTGCGTGGCTGGAAGGCAAGGAATGAGGAAGCTTCCTGGAAGGTACGCGAGGGGCGTTTTGGTGAATACGCAAAGCTGCACTAAAGGAAGTGGATATGGTTGGAGTTAGTGGGTAAAGCGAAAAAGCTTAATGGGCAAAGGAAATGTGAACCCATCAGTGGAGGCTATAAATAGAGACGTGCTCTCTAGTGCTATGTGCAGAATTTTTGAGAGATGTCTTGAGAGAGAGAGGTGTGTGAAAGTTAGGGTTTTAGTTGGCTCTCTCCTTTCTTGAGTTCTTGCTTTTTCAAGCATGTATGGGGACTTAGTTAGTGTGAGATTGAGAGAGAGATGAGCTGAGAACAACTATCATGTAATCGCGTATGTCTCGGTCTCAATCTATGAGAGTTATGTTTTCTTGATGTGATTATTTGTTCTTCTCTGCGCTTTGTTGTTCTTAATTTCTTGCGTATTTGAGTGGATTTCATTTCTAGCTACAGTCTCTGTGTTCTTTTGGCCAAAAGAGGACAGCAAGCATTGAGCTTTCAGCTTCCTTGCTTTTATTTGCTAGTTGCACTTCAGGTGAATTAATTTCAGGTTAGAAAGTTGGTCTGGACTGCTCGAAATCAAAACCGTATGCTACAGCCCGTTCACAGCTCTCTACTCTTCTAGTTGTTCTCTTGGGACTGCACTGCACGTTTACATTTCTTGCAGATTTGGTTCTTTAGTTAGCTAGCTGCAGTCCCCTTTTTCTTGTTGGTACTTTTTGTTCTCAAGGCTCACGTGCTGTTTCGGCCAGCAAGGAGTTGCATTCAGCATGCAGTAAAATTGATTGGCAGCATACTTCTCCTCTTTTGTTGTTTTGAGAGTTTGATTGGTTGCAATTTTTCAGGTTTGGACAGGTTGTATTCGGCAGCTTCTTTGCCCTTTTTATTTTCTTTTGTCCTTTGATGCATTCGGCCAATAGTATGCACTTACTTGCTGCTTTTGGTTGATTTATTTTGAGCTTAGTGCATGCAATTTGTGTACCGTGAGCAGTTTGGGCAGCAGCAGTTTTACTGCGGTTTCCTTTTCTTTGTTTAGTCCTTGTGCTTTTGGTTGCCGATCGCTGATCTTGCGTTTCTTTACGTAACCGAATGCTTTTGATCTTCTTTATGCTCTTGGCTTCACAGAATCAAAGTTCAAACATGCTTTAATTGGGTGTGTGTTTCCTCTTTTTGATATCTTTTAGTTTTCTTTTTTGGCTGCACTTCGGCTTTAAGCTTTGCTGAAATTTTAGATGAAGTATTTGTTCTCTTTTAGTTCGGCTCATGCACTCCAGTTGTCTAGCTGTGAATGTGAAATCTCTTTCTTGTTTTCATAGTTTTTATAGCTATTGAAGAGGAAAGTTGTGTGGTTACTTTGGGGGAATTTTTTCTTAAAAGAACGACATTCACCCCCCCTCTGTCGTCATTTTCGATCCAACAATTGGTATCAGAGCCGGTTAGCTCTTTTCAATAGATTTTAACCAGTCTCTAGAGCCATGGCGACAGACAAGTACTCGACCAAGCCTCCGATCTTTGATGGCGTTGATTTTCCGTTCTGGAAAAGCCGGATGGAGACCTACATCCAGGGTCAAGGATATGCCATCTGGAGGAAGGTCAAGGTCTGCTATCTTGTTCCTGCCGATGAGAACATCAATGTGGCGAATATGCCCGATGTTGAGGCAAATGCAAAGGCAAGGAACATAATCATCCAAGGTTTGAGTCGTAGGGAGTTTGACCGCATTTCGCATCTCACGTCGACTTTCGACATTTGGGAGACCCTCAATGCTTACCATGAGGGCACCACCCAAATCAAGACAGTTCGACAGGACCAGTTCAAGCGAGATTACAACAAGTTTGAAATGCTCGCTGGCGAGTCCCTCGATGAGTGCTTTGCGCGTTTCCACAAGATCTTGAGCAACCTCTGAGCGGTCGGTCTCACATACCCCGACTCGGACAATGGTCGATAGATGCTCGCTGCTTTGGACCTGCGTGTGTGGGAGATGAAAGTGACCACCATCAAGGACACCATGGACCTCTCGACTTTGACTCTTGATGCGTTGTACTCACGCCTCAAGACTCACGCGATTGACATTGTCTCTCGAAAGTCGAAGTCACAATCGATGGCGCTGGTCACTGATCCCAATCTGGCTTCCGGTTCTTCTTCTGATTCGATTTATGGATTTTCCCTTGCTGCTCTCTATGACATAACTGATGATCAGTTAGAGTAGCTTGCAGATGATCAGTTAGCCCTCCTAGCCAGAAAGTTTTCTCATTTTTACAAGAGGAGGAGGGACGGAAAGAGAGGAGGACCCGTGATCTGCTTCGAGTGTGGTGGTCCCAACCACATTCGGGCAAACTGCCCCAAGATGGAGAAGGGCAAGGGCGACTACGGCGGTGTGGGCAAGAATGACTACATCGACAAGAACTGCAACAAGAAGCCTCTTGATCACGCTCAAGGCAAGAAGAAGTTCCGCGACCTTGGCAAAGCCAAGAAGCTGTTCCATCGCGTCCTCACCACCTTCGATGACCTCGATCTCAGCGAGGTGGAGGGTTGGAATGACGACAATGGGACGGGCGATCAAGAACCCAAGGGCGGCGACGACTTCTCCGGCATGTGCTTCATGGCCCTTGAGGGCGAACTGAGCGACAGCGAGCTGTACTCCGACTCCGATGAGGTTTGCCGGCTAGGGAAGAGAGAGGTTTGGCTCGTTGACTCCGGGTGTTCTCAACACATGACCGGAGACTCTCGGTGGTTCTCTTCCCTAGCTCGTGCTCCAGGTGATGAGACGATCACCTTCGGAGATGCTTCGTCTGGGCGCATCATCGCCAAAGGTACTGTGCGCGTCAATGATTCTTTTCTCTTGAGAGATGTTGTCTTGGTTAGTAAGCTGCGATATAATTTGCTTTTAGTCTCTCAGCTTACCGATGATGGTTACAAGGTGAGCTTCAAGAAAAACAATTGTAAAATTCTTGATTTTTCGGGTAGTCTGGTTTGCGGGATTTCTCATTATGGGAGGATCTTTTGTGCTGATTTTTCTAAGTCTTCTGGTGATCCTCTCCGGTGTTTGGTTGCTTCTGAGTCCCGCGACCTTACTTTCTAGCATAGGAGACTTGGTCATATCGGATTTGACCATTTGACCCGAGTTAGCGGCCACGATCTCATTCGTGGTCTGCCGAAACTCAAGATGGTCAAAGATCTTGTTTGCGCTCCATGCCGGCACAGCAAGATGGTTGCTGCTTCTCACCCTCCGATCACAGTGACTATGACCGATGCACCGGGACAGCTGCTCCATATAGACACAGTTGGACCAGCTCAAGTGCAGTCAGCAGGAGGGAAGTGGTATGTTCTAGTTGTGGTCAATGACTATTCGTGGTATTCCTGGGTGTTTTTCTTGGCCTCGAAGGATGAGACATTTACCTATTTTCAGGGTTTGTTTGATAGGCTTTCTGTTGAGCTTCCGGGTGCCTTACGAGTGATCCGCAGTGACAATGACACGGAGTTCAAGAATTCCTATATTAAGAGGTTCTGTGATGAGACAGGTGTAGAGCACTAGTTCTCTTCTCCGCACGTCCCACAGTAGAATGGCGTCGTGGAGAGGAAGAACCGTACCCTGGTCGAGATGGCCAGGACGATGCTCGATGAGTACTCTACACCTAGGAAGTTTTGGGCTGAGGCTATTCCGACCGCGTGCCATGTTTCGAACAGAGTTTTTCTTCGGGCAAACTTGCATCGCACTTCCTATGAGTTGAGATACGGGCGAAAGCCCAGTGTCTCTCATTTTCGTGTGTTTGGTTGCAAGTACTTTATTCTAAAGCCCGGGAACCTAGACAAGTTCGAGTCACGTTCTTGTGATGGTATCTTTCTAGGTTACTCGACTTCTTCACGGGCGTATAGGGTCTGAAACTGCGAGTCTTGTAAGTTGGTAGAGACCTGTGAGGTGACCTTCGACGAGGCCAGTCCGGGGACTAGGCCCAATATCTCAGGTTCTTTAGAGCAGTTTGAGCCTATCTTTGTGGACGATGAGGAGGATGGAGATGAGGGTTGTCTACCCGATCCAGTTCCACATCCTCCCCTTGAGGTGCCTTCTTCCACTGCACCTCCAGGTGATCAGCCCATGCCTTCTGCTTCCTCTGGAGCTAGTGGCCCTGTTCCTACCTCATCAGCTCATGCGGTAGAGGCCACTTCTTCATCTCACCCAGGACCGCCCCGACATATCCAAAAAGACCATCCTTCAGAGCAGATGATTGGAGACCTTTTCGAGCGTGTCACCCGCTCAAAATCCGGCATGTCTCATTTTTGTCTCCACTCTGCTTTCGTTGCTTCATTCGAGCCTAAGGATGTTAGTCATGCTCTTTCTGATGAGTCTTGGGTTAATGCCATGCATGAGGAGTTAGATAATTTCAAGAGAAACAAGGTCTTGTCGCTTGTTGAGCCCCCTCGAGGTCACAATGTCATTGGGACTAAGTGGGTGTTAAAGAACAAGCAGAGTGAGAATGGGGTGGTTATTTGAAACAAGGCTAGACTAGTAGCTCAGGGCTTCTCCCAGGTTGAGGGTCTAGATTTTGAGGAGACTTTTGCCCCTGTAGCTAGACTTGAGGCCATTAGAATCCTACTTGCTTTCGCAGCTTCTAAGGGTTTCAAGCTTTACCAGATGGATGTCAAGAGTGCCTTCCTAAATGGCTTCATTGAGGAAGAAGTCTATGTGAGACAGCCTCCAGGTTTCGAGAACCCCAAGTACCCAAACCATGTCTTCAAGCTTTCTAAAGCGTTGTATGGACTTAAGCAAGCCCCTAGAGCTTGGTATGAGAGGCTTAAGTCCTACTTATTGAGTCATGGTTTTGAGATGGGTAAGGTAGATAAGACCTTGTTCATTCGTAGGCATGGCACTGATCTTCTGCTCGTCCAGATCTACATGGATGACATCATCTTTGGCGGCTCTTCCCATGCTCTTGTTTCACAGTTCTCGGATGTTATGAGCACCGAGTTTGAGATGAGCATGATGGGCGAGTTGACCTTCTTTCTTGGCTTCCAGATCAAGCAGACTCGGGAGGGTACTTTCTTGCATCAAGGTAAGTACACTCGTGACCTCCTGAGACGCTTCGACATGAGTGATGGCAAGCCAATGTTGACTCCCATGGCATCATCCGCCATTCTTGACCCAGACGAGGATGGCGAGCCAGTTGATCAAAAGGAGTATCGTAGCATGATTGGCTCCCTCTTATACCTCACTACCTTGAGACCGGACATACACTTCTCTGTGTGTCTTTGTGCTCGGTTTCAGGTTTCTCCTCGCGTATCTCACCGCCAGGCAGTGAAGCGCATTCTTCGGTACCTTCGAGCTACCATTGATTATGGTATCTGGTACTCTTCCTCTTCCTGTCTTTCCCTTAGAGCCTACTCGGATGCAGACTTTACTGGCTATAGGATAGATAGGAAGAGCACTTCTGGCACCTGCCAATTCATTGGCATTTCTCTTGTCTCTTGGTCCTCTAGGAAGCAGTCTGGTGTTGCACAGTCCACCGCAGAGGCCGAGTACGTTGCTGCAGCCAGGTACTTTGGATGGTCTCGACCCTGCGGGACTTTGGGTTAGTTATAGACAGTGTTCCACTCTTTTGTGATAACACTTCTGCGATTAACATTGCTAAGAACCCAGTGCAACATTCCCGGACCAAGCATATTGATATTCGCTATCACTTCCTTAGAGACCATGTGGAGAAGGGTGACATAGTGCTCCAGTTTGTGAAGAGTGACCATCAGTTGGCTGATATCTTTACCAAGCCATTGGATAGCTCTAGGTTTTTAGCTCTGTGGGGAGAGCTTGGGGTGGTTTGTCCTTATGGACTGTTGTGAGGGAGAGCTTTCTGCTTTACTGCTTTATTATATTGATTATGCTCTTACTCCTTTCTGTTGCATTGCATTCGGGGTGCATTGGGTTAGTCCTTCTAGCATAGGTTAGAGTGTTTCTCTAGTCTAGCTACTTAGATATCTTATCTTATGATTCTAGGATGCTGCTTGTTAGCTGTTTCTCTTCTCACTAGGTTGAGCTCACTCACTGCTTATAGGTTCTAGCGAGGGTTGGGCCACCCTTGGGTAGACAGGGTACGTGTTTGCACCTTAGAGTGTTAGATGTTCAGTTGATAGTCCTAGAGTCATATGGGGTAGATGAGAGTCGGTCTGAGCTGTAGTATCCTCTATATCTTATCTATGCTTTAGGACTACCTTTTCTGATTTCTTTGTCAGCTTATCAGTTTTTCGATTCGGTTCAGGGGGAGTTCATTTGGGAGCTTCTAGATATTAATGTTGACATAACTCAACTTGAACTAAAAGTTGCATCTCATGTTTAGGGGGAGCTGGATTTTCTGCATTTTCAGCATTCTGCATTGTAATATACCTACATGGAGCCTTGATTATTATCCGTCTATGACTTGTTTACATTGCATTACCCTTGCCATGACTTGTGCTTAGTTGCTAGATTTATCATGACGTCATATGTGTAGACTAGCTTTTGCCATGATAAGTTAATTACCATTGCTCAACTTGAATTAAAAACTTGTCATGTTAGCTCTCGAGACTAGTCTTTCTTTAGTTATCCTTTTATGATTCATGCCATGTCAAATAGGCTGAGTTGAGTCTTGAATCTATATTGAGCTTTAGATTGAGCTATGCTAGTTCTTGATGATGCATAAGTTAGTACAACCTTTTATGAATGCATAAAGATGTATTTTGTGCGAAAAAACTAATCTCACCAATTCTTTTTCATGAGACGGCGTGCCATTACACTAGGCATGAACTCAGGGGGAGTTTTGGATGACCAAGATCATCTTCTTAAGCTTCTTGCTTGGAGTGGTCGTATAAGGTTTAAGGTCTAGCACATGACTAAAAATCTAGTTGGAAACAATCATGCGATTTCTAAAGAAAACATGTCAATTGTGCTCAATTTGCTAAAATTTACAAGACTTACAAGTACTTAAAAAAATGTCTTATTCTTGAACTTATAGCACTCTAAATTGACTCAATATTAGCTTCTTGGTTCCACTTAGATTCTTGACATAGCCTGCATCATCTTTGGATATCTTTAGCTAGATTATAATCATGGATGACTTGACATGCTAAGAAATTCATCTAAATTTCAGATTGTGACTTATTTGGCTTAACTTGACTATACATGTCTTGTCATGATCTTAATAGCATACTTATGAGTTATAGCTTGGCGTAATACTTCTTGGTCATTTTGATAATCTTCATGGCTCATCATGCTTAAAATGAATAACACTCAGTCATTCCATCCATTCGCATGCTTTATTCCCTTCCTAGCATCTTGATGTGTTTATTGCCAAAAGGGGGGGAATAGTGGAGAAAAAGCTTTTTGAGAGCCTTTGGAGCTTTTGAGGAAAACTTGTTCTTTCTGTTTTTGCTCCGATTGTCGACATGGTCATAAGCTTCTTTGATTTCTTTTGGACCATGTTTGACTTTTCATTTTCAAACAAACCCATCTTTACGCTTTTTCTAGGTTTGTCAATATACTCATCAAGGGGGAGATTGATAGACCATGTGGAGGTGACCCCGGTTGTGTGATGAGTAATTGACATCTGTTTTAGGAAAGTCGAGTTTGGTTTGTGTGGTTCGGACCATGTCATTGCGCGGTGCAATCGGTTTCGGTCGGACCTTGTCGAACTAGGTCGAACGTGCTTAAGTCGTTTATTTTTTGTTTCGATCGGTTCGGGCTTTGAGTATTTCTTCTGATATTATTGTATGGTTACAATATTTCGAGTGGTGATATGTGACTTGTTTCTTGTCTGTGATGGGTGCAGGACGTCGAGGTAGAGTCGTGGCGAGGCACGGGATGACCGGACTAGGCACGGGCGGTGCTGAGGTCAGAACAGTCAAGGTGTGCCGAAAACGGCGAGGACTCGAGGTGGCTGCGTGGCTTGGAAGGCAAGGAATAAGGAAGCTTCTTGGAAGGTGCGCGAGGGGCGTTTTGATGAATACGCAAAGCTGCACTAAAGGAAGTGGACATGGTTGGAGTTAGTGGGTAAAGCGAAAAAGCTTAATAGGCAAAGGAAATGTGAACCCATTAGTGGAGGCTATAAATAGAGAGCTGCTCTCTAGTGCTATGTGTAGAATTTTTGAGAGATGTCTTGAGAGAGAGAGGTGTGTGAAAGTTAGGGTTTTAGTTGGCTCTCTCCTTTCTTGAGTTCTAGCTTTTTCAAGCATATATGGGGACTTAGTTAGTGTGAGATTGAGAGAGAGATGAGCTGAGAACAACTATCATGTAATCGCGGATGTCTCGGTCTCAATCTATGAGAGTTATGTTTTGTTGATGTGATTATTTGTTCTTCTCTGCGCTTTGTTGTTCTTAATTTCTTGCTTATTTGAGTGGATTTCATTTCTAGCTGGAGTGTCTGTGTTCTTTTGGCCAAAAGAGGACGGCAAGAATTGAGCTTTCAGCTTCCTTGCTTTTATTTGCTAGTTGCACTTCAGGTGAATTAATTTCAGGTTAGAAAGTTGGTCTGGACTGCTCGAAATCAAAACCGTATGCTACAGCCGGTTCACAGCTCTCTACTCTTCTAGTTGTTCTCTTGGGACTGCACTGCACGTTTACATTTCTTGCAGATTTGGTTCTTTAGTTAGCTAGCTGCAGTCCCCTTTTTCTTGTTGGTACTTTTTGTTCTCAAGGCTCACGTGCTATTTCGGCCAGCAAGGAGTTGCATTCAGCATGCAGTAAAATTGATTGGCAGCATACTTCTCCTCTTTTGTTGTTTTGAGAGTTTGATTGGTTGCAATTTTTCAGGTTTGGACAGGTTGTATTCGGCAGCTTCTTTGCCCTTTTTATTTTCTTTTGTCCTTTGATGCATTCGGCCAATAGTATGCACTTACTTGCTGCTTTTGGTTGATTTATTTTGAGCTCAGTGCATGCAATTTGTGTACCGTGAGTAGTTTGGGCAGCAGCAGTTTTACTGCAGTTTCCTTTTCTTTGTTTAGTCCTTGTGCTTTTGGTTGCCAGACTGCTGATCCTGCGTTTCTTTCTGTGCAACCGAATGCTTTTGATCTTCTTTATGCTCTTGGCTTCACAGTAATCAAAGTTCAAACATGCTTTCGGCTGGGTGTGTGTTTCCTCTTTTTTGATATCTTTTTAGTTTTCTTTTTTGGCTGCACTTCGGCTTTAAGCTTTGCTGAAATTTTAGATCAAGTATTTGTTCTCTTTTAGTTCGGCTCATGCACTCCAGTTGTCTAGCTGTGAATGTGAAATCTCTTTCTTGTCTTCATAGCTTTTATAGCTACTGAAGAGGAAAGTTGTGTGGTTACTTTGGGGGAATTTTTTTCTTAAAAGAACGACATTAACCCCCCTTTGTCATCATTTTCGATCCAACAGAGTCCCATTCCAGCACCCCATCCAAGCGGCAACTCCTTCCAGATTCCATCCAAGCAAGCTCCAACCATCATAGTAGTGGTCAGTTCAATAAACCCATTGAGGAAGGCACTCTTGACATCCATCTAGTAAAGCTTGAAGCCCTTAGATGCCGCGAATGCAAGCAAGATCCTAATGGCCTCTAGCCAAGCTACAGGGGCAAAGGTCTCCTCAAAATCTAGACCTCAACCTGGGAGAAAACCTGAGCTATCAATCTAGCCTTGTTTCGAATGACTACCCCATCCTCACTCTGCTTGTTTTTGAACTCCCACTTGGTACCTATGACATTATGACCTCTAGGGGGCTCAACAAGTGATCAGACCTTGTTTCTCTCAAAGTTCTCTAACTCTTCATGCATGGCATTGACCCAAGACTCATCAGAAAGTGCATGACTAACATCCTTGGGCTCGAAAGAAGCAACAAAGTGAGACATGCCGGATTTTGAGCGGGTGACACGCTCGAAAAGGTCTCCGATCATCTGCTCTGAAGTATGGTCTTTTTGGATATGACAGGGAGGTCCTGGATGAGAAGAAGAAGTGGCATCTACCTCATGAGCTGGTGAGGTAGGAACAGAGCCACTAACTCTAGAAGATGTGGAAGGCATGGGCTGATCTCCTCAAGGTGGAGTGGAAGAAGCAGGCACCTCTAGGGAAGGAGGAACTGGATCAGGTAGACAACCCTCATCTCCATCCTTCTCATCATCAACAAATATGGTCTCGGACTGCTCTAAAGAACCTGAGATATCGGGTCTAGTCCCCGGACTGGCCTCATCGAACGTCACCTCATAGGTCTTTGCCATTTTACTAGACTCGCAGTTCCAGACCCTATACTCCCGCAACGAAGTCGAGTAACCCAGAAAGATCCCATCACAAGATCGTGACTCGAACTTATCTAGGTTTCCGGACTTCAAAATGAAACACTTGCAACCAAACACATGAAAATGGGAGACACTGGGCTTTTGCCCGTATCTCAACTCATAGGAAGTGCGATGCAAGTGTTCCCGAAGAAAAACTCTGTTGGAAACATGGCACGCGGTGGCTATCGCCTCAGCCCAAAATTTCCTAGGTGTAGAATACTCATCAAGCATCGTCCTAGCTATCTCGACCAAGGTACGATTCTTCCTCTCCACGACACCATTTTGTTGTGGGACGTGCGGAGAAGAGAACTGGTGCTCTACACCTGTCTCATCGCAAAACCTCTCAAAATAAGAATTCTTGAGCTCCATACTATTGTCACTGTGGATCGCTCATAAGGCACTCGGAAGCTCAACAGAAAGCCTACTAAAAAGTCCTCAAAAATGTGTAAACGTCTCATCCTTCGAGGCTAAGAAAAATACCCAAGAGTACCTCGAGAAGTCATCGACCACGACAAGAACATACCACTTCCCTCCTACTGACTGCACTCGAGCTGGTCCAACTGTGTCCATGTGGAGCAGTTGTCCCGGTGCATCGGTCATAGTCACTGTGACTGGAGGGTGAGAAGCGGCAACCATCTTGCCGTGCCGACAAGGAGTGCAACAAGATCTTTGACCATCTTGAGTTTAGGCAGACCACGAATGAGATCGTGGTCGCTAACTCGGGTCAAATGGTCAAATCCAATATGACCAAGTCTCCTATGCCAGAAGGTAAGGTCACGGGACTCAGAAGCAACTAAACACCTGTGAGGATAACCAGAAGACTCAACAAAATCAACACTAAAGATCATCCCATATCTAGAATACGCCTAAAATCGTGAACACGATCTCTCCTCGCGATCTTGGCGCGCCTGAAGCACCTCTCGATCATATGTCCATCCTTCTGACAGAAGGTACAATGAAACTTCGTGTAACATCCTGAAAAATTCGAATTTGAAAATATAAAGTTCTTAAAATATTTTACAATATGTTATGTTGAAATTTGGATTTTATGGCGATTTCTGAATTTTGGTGGAGGATTAAAAAAAATTTAAGAAAGCTTTGAAAAATAAAACTACTATTAATAATGCCATAAAGGGAAATATGCAAATAATGGAAACCCAAATATTCTAAATTAAAATCTGAAAATATGGTCCACAAAAGGGAGGAAGAAACTTGAATTAAAATATAAGAATTTAATTTTTTAAAAATATTATAAAGGGTAACAAAAATAAATAGCAATGAACTACAAAGAAAATAAAAAAAAGGAATTGGGGTCAGACCAGCCGAACGGCCCGGCCAACAGCCGGCCCAACCCCACCTCTCTTTTCCCTTTTCCGCCTGCGGCCCAACCCCCACTCCCTTCCCCGCTCAGCCGGCCCAATCTTTTCCCCCACCACCCTTGCACTGTGCTCCTTTCTTCTTCCCGAGCCCCTCGCTCATTCTTTCCAGGCGGCTGACATACGTTATTTTTGCATATATTTTGTCGTCATTTTACCCTCATATTTTTCGCATTTTGGGACCATTTATCATCATTTACACGCTTTTATATATTTAATTGCTCGAAATGGACTGTTTTACACTTTTTGTGCTTTTCCACAGGCCGGCGCGATCTAGGCGCATAAACGACAAATCTGGACTGCTCCGTACAGATGTACGCATCGACACGAGTGCGTAGGATTATTTTGCGATGAAATCGGAGTTTCCAATGGCCAGAACAGAAGAAATGAAATGGGATAAGGACCTAGCTGTAAACCCTAGAAAATATTCGAGGGCTAAATCGAAAAAAATCCCAAATCCCTCAATCTCATAAAACCTAGCCGCCGCCTTCTGCCATTGCTTGAGCCGGCCATTGCTTCTATCCCAAGCCCCCTTTGCTCTCCTCCCCCCTTCCTCTTCTCCACCGCCGGCGAGGGCCGGCTAGCTCGCCGGCTGCCACCCGCGATACCCCTACCGCTCCTCCGTGTCTCCTTGCCTCTCTCCACCGTTTCGCCATTCACCCGCGCCACCAACGCGTCTCCCCCCTCTACTCCGCCTCCGGCCACCTTCTCTACACCCACCGCCGTCTCCCTCCTCTTGCGCCGCCCTCACTCGGCCACGTTTCCACCGCCGCAACCTCTCCACCCTTCAGCGCCACCACCGACTGCCCTTTCTTCTCCACATCCGGCGCGCCACCTCTCTGCTGCTCCTCCCCATCACCAAATTGGCTCCGCTGCCTCTACTAGTCACCTCCCTCCACCGGATCTTCTTCCACCTCGGTGCTTCTCTTCCTTGGATCCCCTAGTGCTTCCCCCTTGCCTCACTTCTCCATCACCGCGCCTCCATTCTTCTCCTCTCCGTCCACACTTCCTCTTCCTCTCCTCCGCAGCACCCGCGCGCCTTGCTCTCCCCTTCCTCTCTTCTCTACTCCGGCCGCCCCACTTCTCTTCTCCACCCGCACCGCATCCTCCCCACCGCGCCGCCAAGATCCCCCGCTGCTTCTCCACTTCTCCCGCCTCTCCTCATCGCCTTCTCCATCCGTGTCGTTAAACCACCCCCTACTCTGGCCGCCGCGCCTCGATTCTCTTCTCCGGCAACCCATCTCCTCCGACGCTCCTACCTTCTCCACCTTCTTCCACCGCCGCTCCTCCTTCTATACCAAGCGCGGGCAGCCGACCACATCTACACCGAGACCGAGCACCGACCGCGACATCTGCTTTCCGGCTGCATCGTCCTCGACGCCGGTGACTTCTTCACCGCCGGCAGTGCCCTCTGCTACTACTTCTCCCTTCGGTTGATTCCATCTCCTGAATCTTCTGTTCTCAGTTACTATTACTGATTCTATTTCCCTGTTAATTGATGTTTCATAATCTGTGAATGTTAAACTTTTGCTCTGTGATGAACGCTTGTGCACTAAGATGATATTGTGCCCTTTCTGTTATTGTGATATATGCTCATGTGATTTTTGCTATGTTATTCATCTGTTGGTTCATGTGGGTTAGTGTTTGTATCCTTGGTCAGTGTTCATGTCTTGTGGTTGTGTAGTTGTCATTGTTAATACCTATGTATGTTTGAGAGTGTACGATTTAGCGAGTCGGCGATCGTCTCCCTTCCCCGTGCTGTCTCAACCTCCCTTTGCTTCTGAATCCTCCCTCTTTTCTTTTCTCAGCGGTCGATAGATAGTTAAGTCGTGCGTGTGTTCGTAGTTCTGTGTTTGTCGTGTGCCGTCGTCGTCTAGTTAGCTGTCGATCGTTTTCCCTCGCATTCCCTCTCAACCCACCTAGTGCTTCTAAACCCTCCCTCAGTGCTTCTCGACTACCTCTTTCTTTCTTGCGGTCGATAGTTATTTAGGTCGTCAGTCGGTAGTTGTTTTCGTTGTGTAGTCATCATCGTTCGTTCGTTTGGTAGTCGTGTTCAGTCGTTTAGTCGTCGTGTCATTTGTGCGTCGTTCGTCGTGTTGTTCATTCGGTCATACGACGTCCATTCGTACGGCCGTTCGTCCCGTCGTTGTTTAGTTCGTTCGTTTGTTTAGTCGTTCGTAGTTTTGTCCGTGCGAGTTCGTTCTGTAGTTTGTCCGTTCGGCTAATTCGGTAGACGTTTTAGATTTAGTTCTCCCCCGTTTTGTTTGACCTAGCTTTAGCTGAGCACCGGTAGCCTCAGTCTAGTCCCTGTGGAGAACACGACACTCGCCGCTATTTCAGTGGCAACCCGTGCACTTGCGGGTGTGCTATTTTTGCACGATCAAGCAGCAGCTCGCCCGCTCGCCTCACCTCCGCAGCCCAGCCCACCTCCGCGTGCGTTCAGACCAATGGT
This sequence comes from Dendrocalamus sinicus, assembly GCA_036346575.1. Taxonomy (NCBI): domain Eukaryota; kingdom Viridiplantae; phylum Streptophyta; class Magnoliopsida; order Poales; family Poaceae; genus Dendrocalamus; species Dendrocalamus sinicus. The sequence goes on from CM070658.1 coordinate 5,157,397, forward strand.
TGCCAGCTTCGGACCAGTGGTTGCCGTCGCTTCCGACCGCGCCAGTTGGGTCCCCACTGCCACCCCTGACAGCCCTCCTTTCCCGCCCCAAATCCCGCTTCGTCGCATCACCTAGCACGCGCGACGCCAGTTGCAGGCCATCATGCCAGGATCTTTTCTCCAGATGCTCCGTTGCTCTGCTACGCCACCTGCACCTGCCGCTACCTCCGCCGCTTGCCGATGTGACCGCGCGGGTGAGATCCCAAGGCCAGCCCAGCCCGCTCGCTTTTAAGTACCGCCGAGCTCTCCGAAGGTTTCCCCAAGCCCTCTACTCCCTCCCCCACCATGCAATCGGACCCCCATCACCCGTAGCTCGCTGGCGCCACCTATCCTCCCCAACTCCGGCCATCGGCCTCCCCGCGGAATCCCGCCGCCAAAACCCAATTCCGTCCTCCCTCACCATCTCCGGAACCCCACGGACCTACTCCTGGCCTTCTCCGCACTTTCCGTGGACTGTACTCCGCCGGCACCGGAGCTCCCTCCCGAGTCACCACCACCGCACGCCGCCGGCCCGCCACCGTGCACCCCGGTCCCGTCGGCGGCACCACCGTAGCTCCGGGAACGCGTTCAGCTCTCTTCCGCACCTCCCCGACCGCCTCTCGCCGTCGGCACCGCCGCCCTCGACCTCCTCTGCTCCACACTCCCGCCACTCGGTTCATCAGCAAACATTCCTCCCGACTGGGCAGGTAACACCCGAAGCTTGACTGGTTTACACCTCGCCCTCTCACTGCACTCACCCGCGTTCGAATCCGTTCGGCTGCAACGCATGCCTAGGAATTTCCAACCTTTTTGCTGACCACAACAGTGAAGGGGGATTAAGGAAAAATTAGGGAAAATTAATTAGAACTAATGCATAATTAATTAGTAAACATAATTAATGTTCAGACATGGTTATTAGATGCTAATGGCAATTAATTAGTGATTAATGCCACTGATGGATTAAAACAAGGACCACTCACTGACATGTTGGCCATGCCCCAATTATTTAAATAATAGCCGGGTCCACTTGTCATATGCACAGTGCATAGAAAATAAAAGAAAAAGAATAAATTAAAAATAGGAAGTGGGACTCACCTGTCAGATTTTTAATATTTTCTGGAATTAATTAGGCTGAAAACTTTGAATTGGCATAATTTATTCATTTTAACTCTAAATTAAATGAGACAAATTTCTTAATTCATCTGAATTCAAGATCTATCCAATGGAATGAAAACCAGGAATTTTAGAGCTCATTTGAAATTTTGGTGAAAATTATGGACAAATTGGAATAATCTAGGGAATGTAGTAAATTTAATTAGGAGGTAAAATAAGGCTACTTAAAATTTAATATCTGATTACTTATTATTTGAACAACTAATATAGACTAAATACTTAATTGAGGTCTAATTATCAAATAAAGGCATGAACAAAATATGATTTAGCTTAAAGTCCAAAGTTAATAAAAATCCTAATTAAAAAACACACTCAAGATTTCAGTTAAGGAAAATGAATAATACGTTTACCCATGAAAGCGAAATTTTAAAGATCCCCCCTAATTATAATTAAGATATGTGCCCTAACCTAACATACCGCCATTAATAGAGTCTCAGAGGTAGACTTAATTAGGTAACACTATTGAAATAGGACCCTATATAACTGGCTTGGCTTTATGAGAACAAGGATTTAGGTAATATTAACTTATGTTAGATGCAAAGTTAAACAATAAAATAAAAATGTTAGTTGATCCTCAGAATGCCTTCAATTAAAAGGTTCACACATTTGTCATCTAATGCAATCAACTCAGATTTTAGTTTTTCATAATTATTGTATGGTGAGCTAACAGGGCCTTAGAAGCATATTGAGCCATTTTATTGTTGTGGTCAATCATTTCTTGAAACTGTTTTGAGACAGATTCAAGTTCAGCAGTTAATTTGGGACAGTTCATACATGAAGCAATTGGCTCAAGCAAGCAGGCATGCAACTCAGCAATTTTATGGTCTGCCTTCTTTAAGTTGATCTTCAAGTTATTGCAATTTTCACAATTTTCAGGCAGATCAATAAGAATGGTGTAAAGATCTCTAAAAGTATTGTCCTTAACCTCACATGAGGTGCAAGAAGTAGTCTCAACAACAGTAGATGAAAGGGCGGCTACCCTACTCATTTCTAGTTCAGCAAGCAGACTAACATTCTCCACCTTAAGCATGTCGAGATCAGAAATCACACTATCATGAGCGGTCCTTAGCTTCTTCAAGTCTCCGAGCAAAAAAGAACACATGTCACATTCGTCACGGGAGGGAGCAGGTATAAGTGAAGTAAGCTCCCGTGACAGTCTATCTACTTCCTTCTCAAGATCACCACACCTAGCTCTAGATCTAGCATAAAATCTTCCTAACTTAAGGAATGCATCATTGAGCTGGTCATAGGAGGGATCTACCTCATCGATGTCCGTGTAGAGGTCGTCGTCGCTAACGTTGGCCTCGTTGGCCATGAAGCACATGCCGATGAAGTCGTCGCCGTCCTTGGGATCTTGATCATCCTTGCCGTCATCGTCACTCCAACCTTCCATGTCGCTGAAGTTGATGTCGTCGAAGGCGGTGAGGACGCGGTGGAACAGCTTCTTGGCTTTGCCAAGGTTGCGGAACTTCTTCTTGCCTTGGGCATGAGCTGGGGGCTTCTTGTTGCGGTTCTTGTCGATGTAGTCGTTCTTGCTCACGCCGCCGTAGTCATTCTTGCCCCTCTCCAGCTTGGGGCAATTCGCCCCAATGTGGTTGGGTCCACCACACTCGAAGCAAATTATCGGCCCACTCCTCTTTCTGTCCCTCACTCTCTTGTATGCGTGGGAGAACTTTCTGGCTAGAAGAGCTAACTGGTCCTCTGGTAGCTGCTTTAATTGATCATCAGTTATGTCACAGAGAGCAGCTAGGGAAAAACCAGTAGCATTATCAAAGAAAACACCAGAAGCAGGACTGGGATCAGTGACTAATGCCATCGACTGTGACTTCGACCTACGAGAGACTATGTCAATCTGTGAGTCTTGAGGCGTGAGTACAGTGCGTCAAGAGTCAAGGTCGAGAGGCCTGTCGTGTCTTTGATGGTGGTCACCTTCATCTCCCAAACACACAAATCAAGAGCAGATAGCATCTGTCGAGCATTGTCCGAGTCGGGGTATGTGAGACCGACCGCTCGGAGATTGCTCAGAATCTTGTGAAATCTCGCAAAACACTCATCCAAGGACTCACCAGCGAGCATTTCAAACTTGTTGTAATCTCGCTTGAACTGGTCCTATCGTACCATCTTGATCTGGGTGGTGCCCTCATGGTATGCATCGAGGGTCACCTAGGTGTCGAAGGCCGACGTCAGATGAGAGATGCGATCGAATTCGCTTCTGCTCAGACCCTGAATTATCATATTCCTCGCCTTAGCATTCGCCTCAACATCGGCCATGTTTCCGGCATTGATGTTCTCATCGGCAGGAACAACATATCTGGTCTTGACCTTTCGCCAGATGGCGTAGCCCTAAGCCTGGATGTAGGTCTCCATCCGACTCTTCCAGAAGGGATAGTCGGTCCCATCGAAGATCAGAGGCTTGGTGGAATACTTGTCAGTCGCCATGGCTCTAGAGACCAGTTAAGATCTACGAGGAAGAGTTAACCGGCTCTGATACCAATTAAAGGATCGGAAACGGCAACAGAGGGGGGTGAATGGTGCCTTCAAATTTGCCCCAAGTATTCACTCGCAATTCTTCTTCGATAGCTATAGAAGCTATGAAGCACAAGGATGAAAACTAATCGGAGAAAAAGAGAGAATAAACCAAGAGAGATTTGAGAAAAAGAAAGTCCAGTATGCAACCAAAATCTAAAGCTATTGAGCTTAACTGAATAGAGAGCAATTCATTTCTGAAGTCTAAAAGACCAAAACAGTGACAAGCTAAACACAACCTCATAGTGAACAACCTGCCGACAAAAAGACTTTAAATAGATCAAAGAACAGTCGGTCAATCTGTTGTATCACAACCAGTTTGACTGTAGTCTAGTAGCTAGTCTGATCGGAGGAAATGAAATCATAGATGACATCTCCAAGTCGGAAATCGCAGCCCAAAACAGGGCAGACTAGCAGCTCTCGATTTGAATGGGCTGAACAAAAATCATGGAGCAGCTGTCACAAAAATCAGACTTTAACAAGTAACACAAAAACTTGCTGCCGAAAAAGAGATCCTGGACTAACAGCCGACTGAAGATTCATAAACTGAAAAACGGATGATTGAAGACAACCTGGCCGAACAGACAACTTTGGTATTACTTCAGCCGCACAAGAAAAGTCATGAAGAATCAAAAGAACGTTCGGCCGACGGCTGTAAAAACAGATAAGGACTGATGCTTCCAACTGAAATTGTCGACAATACTTAACAAGCTGCAGACCTCTTTAGGCAGAAAAGTACAGACCGAGAGTAAAGAAACCGAATCAACAAAAAAATACAACTTGACAGCAAACACAAAGTAGTTCAGAGGCTATAGACTGCGAGGTCTGAAAAACAAAAAGACTGCAAAGATTGCAGATTAACCAAACATACCAGGTGCTGCACAACTAGAGACTGCTCAAAAAGGAAATGCTAAAATTGAAAGAAAAAACACATCAAAAGAGAAACGGTCTGCGGCAAAAGATAATCAGGACCATGCTAAGAAACGAACACAGTAAATACTTAAGAGGAGGCAAAACTAAAATCAGGATTGATCAATTTATGTTCTTCTTAAGTAAAATGAACCAGTCTTCAAACTAAACAGAATCACGACCTCAGGATACAAAGGATTACAGGCCAAGATCCATTCGACTGAAAATGAGAGCAACCTGGAAAAGAGGCGATAGACTGAAAACCATGAACCGAGAAAGTCCAAGATCAAATAAAAACAAGTGTTTCTCAAACCTTTTGATCTTGTGACTCTTGGTTACTGCAAGAAATGGCCTCTCAATGAAAAAGCACAAACTGTGAACAAACTTTTGCAAGAAGATCAAGAACACGAAAATCCTCTGCTCAAGTATACAGTGAACCCTAGAAGTGTCAAGAAACAGAGGAAGTTTGCCGTGAATGATTCCCAGTTGAGAGAACTATCTTTGAAATCTTTGCTCCTGGAAATAACTGGCCAAGTGGCCTGGAGGACAATTTCCTGATCAGAAACAAAGATTTTGCAGCAACTCTAATCAAATCACTTCATTCTATCAAAAGAAGTACCGAAGAACCAAGAACACAGAACATGAAAGAAAAGAGTGAGCTGAGGCCCAGGAAAACAAAATACTGAAAACAAGAACATCTCAAATACATGATTTCTTTGATTGATACGGAGACATACGCGATTACAAAGATTTGTTCTACAGCCTTCTCAACACAAATCCTCAAGAGGAATGAACACACGCAAACAAAAGCAAGACAAGAACTCCTGCTACTACTCAGCCAACACCTTCACTAAAGAAAGAGCCCATGTAGGACGAGGGAAAGATAAAAAAAACCGTAACTCTCTCAAGCCTACCACTCTCCTTTTATAGCCTCTAGTTAATGCGTTTACAACTTCCTTTACCTAATAACTCCAACTAACTATGCGCTTTATCCATTAACCCGAACCGCATCCGCTTCCTTTCATGCAGCCTTGCGTATTTACCAAAACGCCCCTCCTGCACCTTCCGGGAAGCTTCCACATTTCTTGCCATCCAAGCCTTGCAGCCACCTCGAGTACTCGCCGTCTTCAGCACATCCCGACCATTCTGACCTCAGCACCGCCTGTGCCTAGTCCGGTCATCCCGTGCCTCACCACGACTCCGCCTTAAAGTCATGCAGCCATCACAACAAGAAACAAATTACATAGCACCGCTCGAAATATTGTAACCATACATTAGCATCAGAGGAAAAACTCAAAATCCAAACTCATCACACACATGGCATCACATCCACATGGTCGAAACGAAAATACCTATGCCCTTTGAAAACAAGCAATAAGAAACCAAGATTAGAATCCACGTCCTAACTCTTTACCAAGTTCGATCCTAGAAATAGAAGCCGACACCGCAATGGAGAGGTGACACCATGCAACGACTTGACTCGAACCACTCAAACCAAACTCAAACTGTCATCGAGGAATAAGCTAGATGTATCGGATGGCGGTCGAATATCACCGGCAATAGACACGTGTCAATTACTCATCACACACATGGCATCACATCCACATGGTCTCTCACCAACCATCTGTGATAATGCACATATTAGAGACGAATTGTTATACAAACTGTCTGTGATAGTTTCATAGACAATTCTAATTAAAAATCATATGTGATAATGTGTATATCATAGATGGCTTTTAAACCTAACCGTCTTTGATAGTTTCAGATATGGTTTTAGCCATGAACAATTTGTAATAATCAAAGCACAGACGGCTCCACATGAATCATCTGTGATGAGGCACCCAGTATAGCTTGTTTTGTAGTAGTGTAGTAGAAAATCATTTCTTATTTGTTTGCATTTGAGCCAAGTTTAAGCAAGATTCACATATAAATCGTACCTTAATTGTTAAGGATAATGCAATTGACATATGCAATAGTGGTTGATAAAATTTCATGTCATTATCAGTTTGAGAAAAGGCTTGGTTTTAAATAGTCTACCTCGCAAGATAGTGACATATCAGTCAAAGCATACTAAAACAGCATTGCTTTGCTCTTGCAAGTAATGACGAGCTGAAGCAATCAATGAAACCTCTCCTTGCATCAGCTGGGCTGAGAGCTTATGAAACTAGGCCTTCAAAGCATGTGCATCCTAGATCCTAAGACAATACTATAAAAGAGATAATTTTTTAGCACCGATATCAAGACATAAAGGAGTAGATGCTAACACTACTACAGAAAATTGTATTACAAACGGTTCAGAAATGTCATCACAGACGGTTTTCTGAACCATCAGAATTTATGGGTCAGTGATAATCGAAGATTATCACAGACGGTTTTCGAACCGTCTGTGGTGTAAATATCACAGACGGTTTGTAACTAAAAACCGTCTGTGATAGCTGATAATCACAGACGGTTAAGTAAAAACCGTCTGTGATAGTGATATGTGATTATCAGCTATCACAGATGGGTTTTAGTGAAAAACCGTCTGTGATATTGATATATCACAAACGGTTTTACTTACAAACCGTCTGTGATTATCGCCTATCATAGACGATTTTTACTTACAAACCGTTTGTGATTATCAGCTATCACAGACAGTTTTAGTTACAAACCGTCTATGATATTCTTTTCTACCCCTAAATCTATTTCTGTTTATTGGCTAGCCTCAGGAAATGCTAGCCATACCCTCTGAAACAAGCATATCAACATGTACATGTATACATACAATTCACATCTCAATTCATTTCACAAACATAAAACATCCAATTAACATCTCAATTCATTTCACAAACATAAAACATCCAATTCACATCGCACTTCATTTCACAAACATAAAACATCCATTTCACAAATCAATTAATTGAAATGAAATAAAATATCCATTAACAAATACATAATTACAAAACATGTACATTGCATTTGCACTTATATGACTTATATGGTAACATTGCATTTTTTTTATTGCTCTATCACTTCGGAATCGAGGTCTCGCAAAAGGAACAAATCCATAATCAACGAACTTGTCAAGCTGCACAAGCAATACTTGGATGGTGCATGATTGACATCCAAGTATTGCTTGTACAGCCTGACAAGTTCATTGATTATGGATCTATTCCTTTCGTGAGACCTCGATTCCGGAGTGGTAAGAGCAATAAAAAATTATTGTATGTTGTGGAACTCTCCATCTGAGTTTATGACACTAGCCACCAAAAAGTACGCGCACTCTCCTCGAATTTGTGAAAGGTCGAGCTGTTTCAATGCAGTTGACGGGATGGACGTAGCCTGTCAATAGGAATATCAATGTGTGTATATATATAACCTGATAAGTATGAAGTAATTATGGAAAGATTGACAAACCTTAGAATTGGTGATCCTCGAGGAATCGAGGAGTAGGTTCATATGGTAGCAAACGTAGAATCCACACGTGTTGCCCGGCGACTGTTGGTGGCACTTCAAAAAATGGAATGTGTTAATTCAAGAGGCATTACTACCAACTGTTGCATAGGATTAATTAATGTGTAATAGCGAATATCTTAAATTTTTGAACATGTGTTAGGCCTTTGGCCCCTTGCGTCGAGACACCTACCTTTGCAACGTACATCGCGAACGCCCTACGTGATTTGAAAAAGTTAACCTTAGTCATTCGGAAGGAAAGAAAGAGTACAATATAGGTATGTATGGAGAAAATGTACTTACCTATCGATTACTTGGCTAACAACTGTGTAGTCTGTTTTATTCTTACTTAGGGAATCAAGATATATTGCCTTGTTCCATTTTGGTACAATTACTATTAAAATCCAATGACACTCCTGATTGTAGGGCATAAGTACATATTCCTTATCGCGGTAAGCCAGCAGTGCTGCTGCAATGTACCTCTCGACAAAGGGTGTATCCTCGTTGATGGTATGCATGGCAACTAAGTGTGGGTCCAAGAAACCAACCGATGATTTGGTTGATCTAGCTTTAGTCACCATGTGTCTATATATACACACGAAAGCAACAAATTATATGACATTTATCGGTGTGACATGAGTGGAGACTGTGATTGTACACACTTACAGCGTCTAGCATCGAATGAGTGAGGCGTCGAGAGCGTTGATCATGAAAAGATCAAATAAATCTTCAAAGGTCACCACGAAGACACAATCTTGAATATTGTGCTATAAATGATCCGGCCCGAATTTGACAGTGGTACCTGAGTGCCGTTCTCCCTCTGGCTTATTGGACTGTTCCATATACCAGTTGTGTAATTGCAGGCAACTAATTGGTAGGGTTTTGAGGCCGTTACCGGGTCGACCAGCGGCTCGCCAAGCACGAATTTGCGGGCCAATGGCAGGTACGAGATATCATCATTGGTCTTGTTTGCTTTGCCCTTGCTGCCCTTACTGCCTCGGCTGTAGGTCGACTATAAAGGTAGCACCGGTGGAAGTTGCTGCACCGGGAGTAGCGCCCGTGAACATGATGAAGGAATGCGCGTAGGCTACGATAGCAGAAAATAAAAAATTTCTACCGCGCACACCAGGACATCATGCTAAGGAGGGATCACCACGCGCGTCGAGGTAGTAGTGGAAGTAGCCGATCGTCCCGAACAGATCGTCTCCTCCACGCGATCAACCACACCACGAGCAGATCCAATCTGTAGTTTGTTGATGCCGATCAACGCCGCAACGAGCAGCGCCTCCACCGGTATCCACATGTTCGGGTGGAACGCCGATCGCGAGTGTACCAAAGACTCGCGAGCGGCTAGGGTTTGGCTCGGAGGTGGCGGCTAGGTTTTGCTCGGGAGGAACGTAGCGCACATCCTCACCCCGCGCCCAAATATATAGACCTCCTCACTTGGGCCTCGTGGACCGAGGCCCAATAGGAGTCTATCCGATCTCTATCCGAATTGAGCCCACATCCGAATCACATTCGAATTAGTGTTCCAACCCGTTAAGTGTGCGACCAGAGGTTCACGTATACTTGGTCGCGACCGGAAACACCTTTCCGGTCACCTGTTAATAGCGCCTCTAGCAAGACATATTAACCCCAAAGTATACGTAAAGATCATATCGGCTGAACTCGTAATGTTCTCATGTACGAATCCCTTTGCCTCACGATATAGATTAAGCTCAAGGCGAGACTGTGTCATCCTCTTAATAGCTCAATCACTCTCTCGATTCCGTGATAGATTATAAACTTGTGATTGACTCCTCAATCACATTGGCATGGCCATGCACTTTCATAATCCATTACATCGAGGCCCAGATATCTCTCCCATAAGGAGGGGCAAATTCTATCTTGATCATTCACATCCCACTACATGTTTCATAGCAAACCCGAAGACTACTTTTATGACTACCCAGTTACAGAGTAGTGGTTAGTAGTCCCAAAATAGGCTACTACGCATATTGGGAACCATGATGATCTCAAGTCTAAGGATTCTACATAAACACTACTTGAGACCAACTAATGACACATGGAATCTCTGCAGTGTCTCATGGCGGGTCTATCCAATATATGTTCACTAACACATGTCCATATTATTGATTTGGTATCTCCATACCATGATCCATGAGACATGATCATCAATCAATACATATGTTGATCTTTGAATCATATTTGTTCCTCATATGATATATGATCGGGATCATTTAGAAATAGCAACATTTTGGCATTAAGAGTCTCATGAATAAGTCACATACTCATTGATCAATAATGATAATGTCTATTTCAAGGAACAAAGCAATGTATCATAAACATAGTATGTGATATATTCAACATCTCCATGTTGCCTCTAGGGCATATCACCAACAGCCTCCCACTTGCACTAGAGTCAACCATGTAGGTATCTAATACCCATTGCCCTAGTGTGAGCCTCATGCTTTGGTGGGAAGCGGCTTTGTCAACGGATCTGCAATGTTCAAACCGCTTGTACTTTGCATATCTTCACATCGCCTCTCTCCACAATCTCGCGGATGAGATGAAATCGCCGTAGAATGTGCTTGGACTTTTGGTGCGATCTAGGCTCCTTGGCTTGCGCAATGGCCCCACTATTGTCACAATGAGGTCCATTGGGCTGGAGGCACTAGCCACCACACCAAGCTCGAAACAAATTTCTTGATCCAAACAAATTCTTTAGCAGCTTTCTTGTCGCTATGTACTCGGCTTCGTTGTAGAATCAGCAACCGCCTCTCGCTTGGAACTCTTCCACTCACCGCACCGCCATTCAGCAGAACACAAATCCAGATTGCGATCTAAAATCATCTTTGTCGGTTTGGAAGCTAGCATCGTGTAACCATTTACAACGAGCTCTTCCTCACCCCTATAGACGAGGAACACATCTTTAGTTCTTCTCAAGTACTTCAAGATGTTCTTTACGGCAATCCAAATGACTTTCACCGGATCTGATCGTATCTACTTGTAGCACTTAAAGCATACGAGACATCCGGATGTGTACAAAGCATGGCATACATAATGGATCCCATAGCCAAGCATATGGAATCGCATTCATTTTATCCCGCTCATCGTGTACTAGGACACCGACTCTTGCTAAGATTTATACCATGTGACATAGGTAGGAAGCCTTTCTTGGAATCCTGCATGTTGAACCTTTTCAATACCTTGTCAATGTACGTATCTTGGCTTAATCCAATTAGCCTTCTTGATCTATCCTATAGATCTTGATGCCCAGAATATATGCCGCCTCTCCTAAGTCTTTCATAGAGAAACTATTTTTCAATGAAGACTTAATGATTCGAGCATAGGAATGTCATTTTCGATCAGAATATGTCATCCACATATAAGATCGTAAACACGAGTGTGCTCCCACTAGCCTTTTGTAAACACAAGGCTCTTCTTCGTTCTTGATGAAACCAAACCCTTTGATTACTTCATCAAAACGAATGTTCCAACTCCGAGATGGCGCTTTAATCCATAAATGGATCTTTGCAGCTTGCATATCTTTCCACTGATTGCAGATCGACAAAACCCGTGGGCTGTGTCATGTACACATCCTCACTCAGATTTCCATTAAGGAAAGCTGTTTTGACATCCATTTGCCATATTTCATAGTCGAAATATGCAGCAATCGCTAGAATGATCCGAATAGACTTTAGCATTGCGACGCGTAAAAGTTTCATCATAATCAACACCTTGAATTTGTTTGAAACCTTTGGCCACCAATCGCGCTTTATAGATGTGAACATTTCCATCTATGTCTATCTTTTCTTGAAAATCCATTTGCACTCAATGGTTTTAACACCATCGTGGATCAACCAAGTTCCAAACTTGATTATCGTGCATGGATTCAATTTCGGATCTCATGGCTTCAAGCCATTTCTCGTAGTCCGGTCCCATCATCGCTTCTTCATAGGTCTTAGGCTCATCGTTGTCTAACAACAATATGTCCCGTTGTTGAGTAGTCAAGAACATGTACCTCTCGTGTGCACGACGTGACCTCTCGACCTACGTGGTGCGGTGTGTCCACAACAGTTCTTCAACAGTTTGTTCATCCTATTGTGGTTCTCAGAGGAGCTGAAACGTTTTGTGTTTCTCGAATTTCTTCAAGTTGCACCGTGCTCCCACTATCCCTTCTTGAGAGAAACTCTTTCTCTAAGAAGACACCATGCCAGCGACAAACACTTTGCCTTCTCCTTGATTATAGAAGTAATATCCTTTTGTTTCCTTAGGATACCCGATAAAGAAGCATTTATCAGATTTAGGACTGAGCTTATCAGATTGTAAACGCTTTACATAAGCCTCACATCCCCAAATCTTAAGAAAAGACAAGCTAGGACGTTGTCCCGTCCACATCTCATATGGTGTCTTTTCTACTGATTTTGATGGAACCTGCTTAGTGTGAAAGCAATTGTTTCAAGAGCGCACTTCAAAAAGACAACGGAAGATCACTTTGGCTCATCATGGAGCGCACCATATCTAATAAGGTGCGATTTCTCCGTTCGATACCCCATTCCATTGAGGTGTTCTGGCGGAGTCAATTGTGGAACAATTCCACAATCCTTCGATGATTGCCAAACTCATGGCTCAAATACTCGCCTCCACGATCGGATCGTAGAAACTTGATTGTCTTGCCTAAATGATTTTGCACTTCATTTTGGAATTCTTTGAACTTTTCAAAGGATTCAGACTTATGCTTCATCGTAGATATACCCATATCTACTAAAGTCATCGATAAAAGTTATGAAGTACTGAAAACCCCTCTCGCTATTGAGCTCATTGGTCCACATACATCGAATGTACGAGTGCCAATAAGTCACTTGCCCGCTCACCTTGATCGGTGAAAGGTGCCTTTGTCATCTTGCCAAGTAAACAAGATTCGCATGTCTCAAATGATTCAAAATCAAATGAGTGCAGAATACCATCTCTATGGAGCTTCTCCATGCGTTTCTCATTTATGTGACCTAAGCGACGATGCCAAATAAACGTGGGATTTAAATCATTCGAACGTTGCCTCTTTGCATTAATGTTATAGACCGGTGACTCTTCAAGAGTAAGAACATATAACCCATTCACCAATGGAGTATGACAATAGAACATATCTTTGAAATAAAGAGAACAACCATTGTTCACAGATCTAAAGTCATAACCTTCGCTTGCAAACATGAAGCGTAAATAATGTTCTTGGAAAGAGATGGAACACAATAACAATTATTCAATTCCAAAACTAATCTGAAGGTAAAGACAATGGCATGGTGCCAACAGGACCGCAGCAACTTTTGCTCCATTGCCAACGCCAAGATCCACTTCGCTCCTCCTCAAACTTCTACTTCTTCTTAGCCCCGCAACGATTTGCAAAGGTGAGCAACCGATCCGTATCAAATACCCAAGAATCGGTGGATGAAGTAGCAAGATTGATCTCTATAACATTTATACCGGAGAGGAAGTCGATTTCCTTCTTCTTCTCAAGATCCTCCAAGTACTTTGGGCGCCTTTTCCAATGACCGATTGCTTACGTGAGTAACAATCGCATTAGGAGCAGCGCCCTTCTTGACTTGCTTGGCCTTAGAACTGCCGCGATCTCATCGGGAGCTAACTTTCTTTGACCGCACCTTTCTTGACATTGGGCTTGCCCTTGCCTTTCTGCATCATCATCACATGATTGCTGCTTTTCTTAATGCTTTCTCGCAGCTTTTAGCATCCCATGCAACTCGCCAAGGTCTTATCCATGTTGTTCATGTGATAGTTCAATATGAATGGCTCAAAGCTCGGGGAGCGATCGAGAATCACATCGCAGCCAACTCTTGGCTAAGGGGAAAACCAAGCTTTTCCGGACTCTCAATGTAGCCAATCATCTTAATCACATGAGGGTGACGGATTCCTTCTCGCAAGCTCGCACGCAAACAAGGACTTTGAAGTGTTGAACCTCTCACCCTTGCTTGGTTTTCAAACATACCACGCAACCCCACAATGATATTGTAGGCATCTGTGTTCTCATATTGCTTCAAGCTTAGAGGACATTGTGGCAAGCATGAGACACTCACATCAAGGTAATCATTCGCTTGCTTCTCATAAGCTCTTCGTGCAGCCGCAGAGCATTATCGTGCAAGTCATCGGGATAATGAGACTCAAGGACATACTCCTTGCGCTCTTGCTTGAGAACAATTCTCAAGTTGCGATACCAATCCATAAAGTTCGCTCCATTGAGTTTTTCTTTCTCAAGAATAGATCGCAAATTAAAAGAAATGGATGCGGCATTAGTTGACATGATCTACAACAAAGAATATGCAAAGTTTAGCACTATGTTTATGTTCATCTTTTATTAAACTATTTAACAAAAGACTCCCACTATGTGTTTTGCAACAAAACTCCTCTAAGTCACATAGTGGGTCAAGATCCTCATTTCACAAATTCCTAGTGAGCTTTGGCATCACGGCTAGAAAACTAGTGACATGGGTAAGCAACACCTTGCTAATCACATCTCTATGTGACTCTTGCTTGTTGGGTGACATCAATATGCCCTGCCCCAACCTATGCCCCAAGGTCCAAAACTGTTTGATAACCTTGTTAAGTAAACCAAATGCTTCCGCATGTAGATGTCCGACATCTACCCCAAATAATGATGATAATCGACGGCACTCTACTTTGGTAGACCTACCATGCGGTGATCATTATCTTTTGGTGCAACATATGGAAGGGCATGAACACCTAATTTTATGAGGGATTCTATCCTACCAAAGCAACATATCACAAAAACATTGCATAAGAATAAGATAGATAATATCACAGATAAACACATTTAACTGTGAAGTAGTATGGCCCAAAAAATGTGATCTCCATCTCCATGTAGGTGTAGACGATCTCCATCCTCCACATCACTCCTTTAGGCCACCATGCTTGAAAGCTTGTAACCTCAAAACTAGGCTACTACCTATAATAGCTAGAGATTGAAGATTACAAAGATAGATTCAAGCATTAAGGTCGACACGCAGGTCGTTAAATACAATATAGACAGCTAACAATAGCTGAAATAATCATGACACGCAGGCCATGAACGAATGTTACATGCATCACATACATCTCATACATTCCAATAAGATATAGGGCCATACCATTCACATCATTCTCTGCAAAAACAAGTTAGACGTAGAATCGTATTCTACCTAACTATGTGAACCCATGACGCTATCCAACCACGCGCGTCGAGGTAGTAGTGGAAGTAGCCGATCATCCCGAACAGATCGTCTCCTCTACGCGATCAACCACACCACGAGCAGATCCAATCTGTAGTTTTTTGATGCCGATCAACGCCGCAACGAGCAGCGCCTCCACCGGTATCCACACGTTCGGGGCTGGAACGCCGATCGCGAGTGTACCAAAGACTCGCGAGCGGCTAGGGTTTGGCTCGGAGGTGGCGGCTAGGGTTTTGCTCGGGAGGAACGAGCGCACATCCTCACCCCGCCTCCAAATATATAGACCTCCTCACTTGGGCCTCGTGGACCGAGGCCCAATAGGAGTCTATCCGGATCTCTATCCGAATTGAGCCCACATCCGAATCACATTCGAATTAGTGTTCCAACCCGTTAAGTGTGCGACTGAGGTTCACGATACTTGGTCGCGACCGGAAACACCTTTCCGGTCACCTGTTAATAGCGGCCTCTAGCAAGACATATTAACCCCAAAGTATACGTAAAGATCATATCACTGAACTCGTAATGTTCTCATGTACGAATCCCTTTGCCTCACGATATAGATTAAGCTCAAGGCGAGACTGTGTCATCCTCTTAATAGCTCAATCACTCTCTCGATTCCGTGATAGATTATAAACTTGTGATTGACTCCTCAATCACATTGGCATGGCCATGCACTTTCATAATCCATTACATCGAGGGCCCAGAGATATCTCTCCCATAAGGAGGGGCAAATTCTATCTTGATCATTCACATCCCACTACATGTTTCATAGCAAACCCGAAGACTACTTTTATGACTACCCAGCCACGAGTAGTGGTTAGTAGTCCCAAAATAGGCTACTACGCATATTGGGAACCATGATGATCTCAAGTCTAAGGATTCTACATAAACACTACTTGAGACCAACTAATGACACATGGAATCTCTGCAGTGTCTCATGGCGGGTCTATCCAATATATGTTCACTAACACATGTCCATATTATTGATTTGGTATCTCCATACCATGATCCATGAGACATGATCATCAATCAATACATATGCTGATCTTTGAATCATATTTGTTCCTCATATGATATATGATCAGGGATCATTTAGAAATAGCAACATTTTGGCATTAAGAGTCTCATGAATAAGTCACATACTCATTGATCAATAATGATAATGTCTATTTCAAGGAACAAAGCAATGTATCATAAACATAGTATGTGATATATTCAACATCTCCATGTTGCCTCTAGGGCATATCACCAACACATGACACCGGTGCAGGTAGCAGTGGTGGAGATAGGCCTTGTGGAGATGGCACAAGTGCATGTAGCTGATCTGCTTCAGATTGCCCTTGTGGACCTGCCACCGGTGAAGAAGCTTCCAAGCAGATATCACTTTTGGGCCACTGGATGAAGGTTCCAATGGCTTGCCCTAGAGTCACGAGCTCGTCGTTGGAGGGCTTCGTAATGTGACGTTGGCCCGATCTTCCGAGAGGTATTGATAAGTTGATTGTGGAGAACTCGACGTTGATGATGCAAAGGCTTCGACCAAAACAGACCGAGCCCCTCGCAATCACTACACCATTGCTCCGTTGGTTATCAACCGTGCTGAACACGGTTGACCTCGCCAAGAAGGCTATCTCCTGCAAGCGAATCGAGAACAAAAGAAAGAGAGTTCAAGATGCAATCTGAAATTGTATTGCGAATAAAGATTAAGTTCATAAGTTGGGGTTCCTCAACCGAACATGCGGTGAAACTGTGTTGGACCGAAATGGCGACAGAGGGGGGCTGAACGTCGCTTTCTAAAAATAAATTCGCCCCTCAAGAATCCACACTTATGCTTCTTCTCCAATAGCTATGGAAGCTATAAAGAAAGAAGATAGGCACTACTGGAAGTCACAGCAACAAGGATAAACCAGATCCAGAAAGAGACAGTCAAGAAAAATAAATTCAGAACAGGTCTGACTGCAAGTGGTAGTACCACTGATACGAGCGGTAGTACCGCTGAGCCGAGCAGTAGTACCGCTGCGCGGTAGTACCTCTCGAGGAAATCAGCAAACAGGATTTTCTGAAATATGAGAAATTCGCAAAGATTCTTGGATTCTTGGCTTGAGACACTTTGAGGATAGCTAGGGAACACTCCTAGAAGAATAATCCAAGAGCCAATTTTGAGAATCCACTAGAAAATCAAAAGAACAAGGATTCTTCTGTCTCAAAACCTAAAAATGCATGTCTGCGCCAAAAAAATCTAATTACTCCCCAAGCTTTGATTCTTTGGCCATGAAACTTTGAGGATAGCTACTCAATAGCCTCTGGACTCTCCATGCCAAATTTCAAGCCATCTCGCGAAGGGAATCAAGATTTGCATTGAACCCTAGAAGGAGGAAATGAAGAACAGGGAGGCTCAAAAACCCAAATCTGAAATTAAACAAAGTTTGCTCTTGGGAAACTTGATCAAATGATCTTGGGGCATCATACCAACATAGAGCAACCCATTTTGGCTCTCCCCAACACCAAACAACAAGAAATCAAGAAACTCAAAATCAAGCCAAAAAGGAGAACGAAGGAAGAACAGAGAGCACAGAGCACGAACAGAAGAAATGAAACTTCATATTTTCATTCATTGAACCAAAAGGAATACAGAGGAGTCCCGATACGCATGGACATTAGAACCATGGATGATTACATGGATTCACCACTCAATCCTCTCCTCTCCCCATCTCAAGAACACACCTCTCTACATGCTTGCTAGGGAGGAACACACACAGAGAAGGGAGATGATCGTGGGAGACAAGGTGCTGCTGCCCTCAACCACTAAAGAGCAAAGCAAAACCACCTCTCAAAGCCTCTTTTGACCCACTAAAACCCTAACTCTCTCCTAAAGCCACGAGGAGGCATGCAGCCCCTCAAACCTATTTATAGCCCTTTGCTAACGGGTCTCCAACCCGTTACGCCGGCTAAACCCGAACGGAGCCGTCTCCGCTTGTGCAGCCTCGCGAAATTCCCGATTCGCCCCTCCTGCACCTTCCGGGAAGCTTCCGCGCTCCTTGTCGCCCACGACTCGCAACCACATTGAATCTCCGTCGTCTTCGACACATCCGACCGTTCTGACCTCAACGCCACCTGCGTCTTGTCCGGTCGCCTCGTGTCTCACCACGACTCCGCTTCGACATCCTGCAGTCATCACAGACAAGAAATACATCAAATAGCACCGCTCGATACATCAAAGCATAAATAACATCAAAGAGTCATACTTACTCATGATGGAGTCCAAACCTGTCAAATTAACATAATGTGCAACCTAAGTACTTTGATCAGATTTGACCCAGTCCGACCGAGCCCGTTGCACCCTGCAACGACATGGTTCGAACCACTCAAACCAAACTCGACTGACCTATAATGATGTCAATTACTCATCACTCACACGGGGTCCCAACCACATGGTCTCTCAAACTGCTAAGCAGAATAATCTCATAAGAAAAACACAAGGAAAACTAAAGGGGTGCGACCTCCTTAAATAGGGGAAGGGAAAGCCGCACTTATCTAATGATAAGGGATGTGGTACTAATCGTGGTTACTGTTCATGCGGCCATGGTACTATTCATATGAACAGTACCAGCCCAAATAGCCTAAGTTACAAGGCCCTCGGCCCATTTTGACTTGGACTGGAAAAGTGACATGACTTATTTTATAGTTTCTGATCTACTCGAATAGAGTTTGGAGGTGAGACCAGATCCATTTGAAAGCAGACTCCAAGAGCTTTCTAACGAGTACTCACGAGCCCCGAGAAGCCTTCTGGATCAAAAGTTATGGCTGTTTGAAGTAGACATTGTTACAAAGGCCGAATCTGAGTCGAGCTCGTGAACAGGACTTGGATTGCACTTGATGGTTCCACTTCTACACTTGAGCTCGCGTGGTTCTTCCCCATGGTTCCTAAGGACAATAAAATCATCACAAGAATTAAGTAGTATGACATTCTTTTAAATATTTGTATGCAAACCTAGGAACGCATTCACCTGATGGTTAAGTTGACGTGCTCGCACTCGAGTCATTGGTCCTTGTATCATAGTTTCAGTTTGTTGAGTTTGTTGTGGAGTTAGCATAGTTGTATCTATGGAAAAGATGTCCTCATCATCCTCCCCTTCTTGAATTGGAGTCGTCCTCGACTCAAGCTCATCTTCCGCACCCAAGCAAGGTCGCAAATCTACAATCTCAAAATGGCATTTCTTTGTGGTAGAATGTAGCGAACGATTATTAGCAAATTCCTCATGAGGCAAACATTCCTCCCACATTTTTAAGTTCTTTTTAACCACGGCCCTAAGCATAGTACACAATGTTCTATTGACTACCTTAGTTTGTCCATCAGTTTGGAGATGACAAGTAGTAGAAAATAACAACTTAGTTCCCAACTTACCCCACAAAGATCTCCAAAAATGATTAAGAAATTTAGCATCACGATCTGAAACTATCGTATTCAGAATACCATGCAAGCGAACAGTTTCCTTAAAGAACAAATCAGCAACATTTGTAGTATCATTACTTTTATGACATGGTATCAAATGAGCCATCTTAGAGAATCTATCCAGGACAACAAAAATACTATCCATCCCCTTCTTTGTTCTAGGAAGCCCTAAAACAAAGTCCATAGAAATATCCTCCCAAGGTATGCTGGGAACAGGAAGAGGCATGTATAAACCATGAGGGTTAAGTCGTGACTTAGCTTTTTGGCACGTGGTGCAGTGGGCAATGTAGCGTTCGACGTCACGCCGAAGTGACCCATCAATCCTCCTCCATGCGCCTCCTGTAACAATAAAAGACGAATGGAACCAGCAGGAATGCATAGCTTGCTAGCATGGTATACAAACCCATCATGCACAACAAATTTATTTCAACCATTTTCCTCTTGACAATTTGGCAACACATCTTTAAAATCAACATCATGCACATATTGCTCCTTTATTGTCTCTAACCCAAAGATTTTGAAGTCAAGTTGTGAAAGCATGGTATATCTCCTAGACAATATATCAGCTATCACATTTTCTTTGCCCTTTTTATATTTAATCACATAGGGAAAAGATTCAATAAAGTCAATCCACTTAGCATGTCTACGGTTCAGGTTGTTTTGACTTCGAATATGTTTCAAGGATTCATGATCAGAATGTATTACAAACTCTTTGGGCCATAAATAATGTTGCCATGTTTCTAAAGTTCGAACTAGAGCATATAATTCTTTATCATAGGTAGAATAGTTCAAACTAGGACCACTTAATTTTTCACTAAAGTAAGCAACATGTTTTCCTTCTTGAATTAACACACCCCCAAGACCTATGCCACTAGCATCACATTCTAATTCAAAAGTCTTGCTAAAATCAGGAAGTTGAAGCAAAGGGGCATATGTTAACTTATCTTTGAGAGTGTTGAAAGCTTGTTGATGTTTGGTGGCCCAAGTAAAAGGAACACCCTTCTTTGTAAGCTCATTAAGTGGTGCAGCGAGGGTGATGAAATCCCGAACAAAACACCGATAGAAACCAGCGAGCCTGAGAAAACTCCGCACTTGTGTGACCGTTTTAGGAGGCGGCCAACTCTGGATAGCGACGATCTTGGCTTGATCAACTTCAATGCCCTGTGGAGTAACAACATAACCAAGAAAAGAGACTCGATCCGTGCAAAAGGTGCACTTCTCAAGATTACCAAACAAACATGTATCTCTCAAAACATTAAAACAGCACGTAAATGATCCAGATGTTCTTCATATGACTTGCTATAGATTAGAATATCATCAAAATAAACCACAACAAATTTTCCAATGAAAGCACGCAAAACTTCATTCATCAAACGCATGAAAGTGCTAGGTGTATTAGTTAAACCAAAAGGCATCACTAACCACTCATATAGCCTGAACTTAGTTTTAAATGACGTTTTTCATTCATCTCCTAATTTCATTCTAATCTGGTGGTACCCACTACGCAAGTCTATCTTTGTGAAGATAATAGAACCACTCAACTTATCCAGCATGTCGTCTAACCTAGGAATAGGATGACGATACCGTATTGTGATATTATTAATGGCTCTACAATCAACACACATACGCCAACTACCATCTTTCTTAGGAACCAAAAGAACAGGCACAGCACAAGGACTAAGGCTTTCCCGTACGTACCCTAGGTCCAAAAGATCTTGGACTTGTCGCTGAATTTCCTTAGTCTCCTCCGGATTGATCCTATACGCTGCACGGTTTGGCAAAGTCGCTCCAGAAATTAAGTCAATTTGGTGTTCAATCCCTCTAATAGGCGGCAGCCCCAGGGGTATCTCAGCTGGAAACACATCCTTATATTCCTGCAAAAGGTTAGTGACAGTAGACGGTAAAGAGCTAGATACATCATCAAGTGAAAATAAAGCATCTTTGCATATCAAAGCATAGCATGGCATATCATCATGATAAATTTCAGCAAGATCAGATTTGGTTGCAAGCATGACACAACCTTTTAATTTAATTCCCTCGATCCTAGAACTAGGTGTCAACTTCTCTTTCTTAGGTGGGAAAACATTCTTCACTACTTGCTGATTTTTAGATTCATGTTCAAGTTCTTTCTTCTTATTTTCAGCTAGCTCTTTATCACAATTAGCAATTTCAGTAGATGTCAAAGGTAGCAAAGTTATTTTCTTTTCTTTGTGCACAAGAGAGTACTTATTACTTCTACCATGATGGGTTGCATCGGTATCAAGTTCCTATGGACGACCCAATAAAAGTGAGCAGGATTGCATAGGTACTACATCAAAATTAGCAACATCATGATAGGAACCAATAGAAAAATGCACTCTCGTAGATTGTGTTACCTTCACCTTACCGCTGTTGTTGAACCACTGAATGTGGTATGGGTGAGGATGCGCACGTGTGGTCAAGCCAAGCTTCTTGACCAATCCTGAATCCACCAAGTTATTGCAGCTCCCGCCATCAATTATAACACGAACACGACAATCCTTGACGATGAGGAATATCTGAAACAAATTATGACGTTGTAGCTTCTCCTCTTGCTCTCTTTGAGTGCTCAGTACTCGCTGCACAATTATGGTTCTGTAATTCGCCATAGCAGCGGCACCTAAAATCTCATCACCATCACTGTCTGTCTCATGATCATCACCATTGCCTGCAAGGTTAGCTGCAAGAACATATTCATCCTCAACATCACTAGCACTTACATAACCACCATCTTCTGTCGCAATGTACGCCCACTGACTTGGGCAATCTCTCATGACATGGCCCATCCCTTTACAATGGTGGTACACAATGCCCGTCATACGGCCCGTGGAAACAACCGATGAAGAGCTATTTGCTGGTGCTTGCACACTAGTAGATTTGCTCGTCTCGGATGCGCGTGATGGTGGTGGAGGTGCTGCTGAACGCGCCCTACTCACAGAGGGGGCAGCAGCTCGAAAAACAGGAGGTGGGGCTGTCTTGGCTTGCCCAGGTGTCGATCTTTATGTAGACATACTTCCAAAGTTGCTCCTTGTCCTTTGTTGCCTACCCTGCAATTCTTTTTCTGCCAAACAAGCAAGCTGGAACAATCTATTGATATCGTTATACTCTTTGTAATCAATTATGTCCTGAATTTCACGCCTTAAGCCCCCATAAAAACGAGCCATCTTATCCTCTTCAACATTACAACGCAACATGCATATTTGTAGTTCTTGATAATATTCCTCGACAGATCTATTACCTTGGTCTAAGCACTGCAATTTCTTATGCATTTCATGTTTAAAAGCAGGAGGAACAAATCTAGCATGCATAGCTACCTTCAATCTATCCCATGTATCAGGTGTTAAACCAGAATTAACTACTTGAGTTCACCAAATGATAGCAAAATCTTTAAATTCACTAGTGGCTTGTCTGACTCTATGCACTTCAGGAACTAGATGGGCATTAAATTTTTGTTCAACTGTCATCTCCCAATCTAGATAAGTTTCGGCATCATAAGTACCAGCAAAAGATGGTATGGTAAATTTGACTTTAGAAAATGGGTCATCATTAGCATGAGCATTGTGGTGCTGAAAATTATTACCTCCCATACCGTGACGGTTCCGATGAGGGCGGTGTCGTGGGTGTGCATCTTGGGCAGCAAATGCAACGCTGGCATCACGGTTTTGTCTCTCATTATCATCTCCCTCCTCGAGATCTTGGCCTGCATAGTGATCATACTCGCGTCCATTGTTTGGTGGCCGATTCACCATTCTTTCAAGGCGTGTAGTGAGTGCTGCAATACTCTCATTGATAGAATTGATGGAGCGCTGCAATGTGTCTGTCGAAGCTTGAAGCTTCCTATCGATGTCCTCATTAATGGTAGTGCGTTGTTCATCCAAGAGCGTCATGAGCTCTCCCTTTAAAACACACTCTTGCGCATCAGACGTCTCACCTGCCATGGTTAGTAGCAAACAAAAGACAACACAAAAGTATTATCCCTATCAACTACTAGGTGGTGGGAAGTGGAGTCACACTCTCTCAAGCGTCTTACCACACTCTTACAAGTGTTCTTACCAATGCAGTAGGTGGTACAACCAGTGGCTGGTTCGTGACACCGTGTCGAGCATGGGTATGATTGCAAGAGGGGACCTGTTCTGATCAAGAGTACGTGGAGCTTGGAGGTCACAATATGGTAGCAAAATGATCAGGAATAATCAGTTCAGTAAATACAAGCTGAAGGTTTGTTCAAAGGACTCGTGAAATGTTGCTGATCCTAGCCTAATCACAGCTAGCCAATCAAGCCCTATGCAAAGAAGTGTATGTACGCACACGCAACGAACAATGTGACTTGATGTAAGCAAAGGAGAACCTCACAACAAGTACTAGGAGAGACGCTAGCCCACTACTCAAACTTCTTTCTAAGGGCACAAGATTATTCGCGCTATGTAGAGCACAAAACAGCGATATCAGTAAAACGCGAACAGCCCTCTAGATTGAGCAGATACAACAGCTAGTCTCAAACGATGAAAAGGCAAAGTTTCAAATGGCTTATATATACTCGTTTGAAAGGTTTCAACGAGATCTACAATTTTCTCAACTGGACGGAACCCAAATTCCGAAGGGAAGGCCGAATAAATCACCAAAGACGGAAAACCAAAATCTTGCGACACAATTTTGGGGCTAAAGATGGCCGATTGTGGGGGGCTTGGAGGGCGACTAGTGCAAGCAGGTCATTTTTTTGGATCGGGCTCGTCGTTAGATTTCCAACAAGTACAAGAACGTCGAAAACAGACACCGTATGCAAAAGTTATGCCTGTTTTACTAAAGGTGTGTCGGAAACGGACTCGAATTCGTTTCAACCTCAATTGAAACTGCTATAACTTTTTATTCCTTGGCCGAAATTGCTCAAATTTTTCTAGAGCCTTTTGGTTGTATGAAGAACAACTCCACCAATTTTCACTATTTTTGGCAAAGGTTTGATGCACTTTCCAAATTTCGGCAAAGATGGGCACTTTCCTCTTTTTTCTCTCTTTTTTTTCTCTTTTTTCCTCTTTTTTTAAACAACCGAAATCAACTCTCTCTCTCTCTCTCTTTGTTTTTTCTCTGAGTCTGAAACCCTAATTGTTTTTCCTTGCACCAGGACGAGACAAGTGAGAGGCGCGACAGGGGATGGCAGGGTCGCGGAGGATGGCAACGCCTGGGGGGTTGCGGCAAGGGTTGGCAACGGGTGGGGTGGCAGCGGATGGGGGGCCGCGGCAAGGAAGGAACAAGAAAACACAACAACGAAGCTATGCAAAGGAACACGAGATGCAACTAGGCAATGACGAACTGGACTCTGACTAAACTAGCAATCAGCAACTTGAACACGACAATGTAACCAAAATTTCAACGATCAATACTGAAAAGAAAAATTGCAATGGCACAAAGGGTGTTGGGACAGCGGAAGAACACTATGAACAATTTTTTTGGCTAATTTTCTGGAGTTTTTGGGACGATACAATGAACATAAACTAATCTAAAAGGGACAAATTACCTCATGGGCAACCGTTGCTCTGATACCACCTAATGTGACGATGGCCCGATCTTCCGAGAGGTACTGATAAGTCGCTTGTGGAGAACTCGACGTTGATGATGCAAAGGCTCCGACCAAAACAGATCGAACCCCTCGCAATCACTACACCACTGCTCCGTTGGTTATCAACTGTGCCGAACACGGTTGACCTCGCCAAGAAGGCTATCTCTTGCAAGCGAATCGAGAACACAAGCAAAAAAGTTCAAGATGCAATCTGAAATTGTATTGCGAATAAAGATTAAGTTCACAAGTTGGGATTCCTCAACCGAACATGCGGTGAAACTGCTAAGCAGAATAATCTCATAAGAAAAACCCAAGGAAAACTAAAGGGGTGCGACCTCCTTAAATAGGGGAAGGGAAAGTCGCACTTATCTAATGACAAGGGATATGGTACTAATCGTAGTTACTATTCACATGGCCATGGTACTATTCATGTGAACAGTACCGGCCCAAATAGCCTAAGTTACAAGGCCCTCGGCCCACTTTGACTCGGACTGGAAAAGTGATGTGACTTGTTTCATAGTTTCTGATCTGCTCGGATGGTGTTTGGAGGTGAGACTAGATCCATCTGAGAGTAGACTCCAAGAGCTTTCCAACAAGTACTCACGAGCATCGAGAAGCCTTCTGGATCAAAAGTTATGGCCATTTGAGGTAGACGCTGTTACAAAGGCCGAATCTGAGTCGAGCTCGCGAACAGGACTTGGATTGTGCTTGACAGTTCCACTTCTACACTTGATCTCGCGTGGTTCTTCCCCATGGTTCCTAAGGACAATCAAATCATCACAAGAATTAAGTAGTATGCCATTCTTTGAAATATTTGTATGAAAACTTAGGAACGCATTCACCTGATGGTTAAGTTGACGTGCTCGCGCTTGAGTTATTGGTCCTTGTATCATAGTTTCAGTTTATTGAGTTTGTTGTGGAGTTGGCACAGTTGTATCTATGGAAAAGATATCCTCATCACTTCGGTAGTAGGACGACCTCGAAATTGGCGTGTACACCATCCACTGACACTTTTCTGAAGCCTGGCGCTAAAGTTTGATGGTGCACCATGACCCCTTGAGCACACGGATATGCCAGGCCCCAAGCAGCACACAAGGCAACGGAGGCATATCTCACTTGGAGCTTGTATTTCGTAGGCTCCTACATAACAATACAAAATTAGCTACTCCAATTAATAGGCCTATCAACGGATCAAGCATTGCAGAGATAATAATTATTACCAGGATGTCGTCCATAAGAAATCTGGCCTCGTTCTCCGTCGTAGGATTGGACGCACAACTACTCGGACGGTTGGGGGGCTAGCTAGCACAGGAGTGGCGGCAGCCTGCTGATTTTCTGTAATCTCCGCATCTCATCTCTGACATAATCAGCCAGCTCCTCTCTAAGAGATGCCTTGATCTCTTCTCGTAGCCGTGCCTCATGCTCGGCTTTGGTTCTCTTCCTACGCCGATACAATTCGGAGTCATCTTGGAAACCATGTTTCCAAGGAACGTAAAGCCCAAGGCCTCTCGTACGACCCGAGTGCTCCTTGTTTCCTAGGGCCGCGGAAAGTATATCTTTCTCCCTTGTTCCCTGGAATGATCCCTGGGAAGATTCAACACTTAGCGCTTCCTGCAAGAGCACGACATGCCATTTCACTTCCTACGAAGTTGTGGAGTAATTACAAGCTACGTAGTTCGATCGATATCTTACCAGGCGGTGGGACACTTCCTGGTCTGCAGAGTTTCGAAAGGAGACGTCCCCCGATGTCGTTGTAGATGACCTTGCTCTAATCCAATTTTGAGCGTGGTCATCCGGGATATTGGCAAATGGTGGGGCGGTGTCCTACAGGATTGCCTGTTTGTCCTCTCTCCTCCACTGCGGGATTTTACCCACATACCCAGTTGTGCCAAGTCTGTGGGGGAGTGTGTTTTTTGCCTGGAGAGCCTTGTGCGCCGCACTTGCACTTTTGAAATCTTCGGTCGTCTTCATCGCCTTGAACTCTTCCCATTGTGGTTCCAGAAATAGGTATTTATGAAAGGGTGTTTCATCCTTCTCCACGTAGTTCTTGACAAGCGTGCTCTTGAAGTTCTTCCATGCTTTGCACGCCACTAGCAAGGCTTATCGTTGCACGGCGTCTTGGTGTTCTTCTAAGATCTCGAACGATGCCAAAATTTTTGTCAGCAGCTCACATTTCTGAGTCCCAGGCATGCTCTTCCACGAATCGAATGTGATCTCAATTCGTTCTCGTGCAACTATTCCGATCATTCTTCGGAATGCGCATACTGCTCGGTGAGGAAGGAGAAGGGTCCCAGACCCATCGACCTCTGTGATGGTAAATCGGCTCTCAGGCTTTTTCGATAGCCCTCTTCCTTGGCGTTTTGATTTTGGAGCGGACACATCCGGCGATGATGTTGAAGAATGCGCGGATGACATGTTGACCTTCTCATATATGAAAAGTAAGCACAATGTAGCATATACATAAATAGTGCGGTATAAGCACATACATAAATTTAATTTCAATATATGTATACATATATTCAAGTATACATATACATATCTATGTTCCTTAGCAACTGGAAAATACTGAGAAACAATTCAACCAAGCTTTGGTTCTAAGCCTTTATCTAGCTGGCAGAAAGTAATTTCTCCCAAAACATGTTTTACTTTAAAACCATCTTGTTATCTAAAATGGCATTGTCCACACCCCATAATGTGTTTAGTTACAAATATAGCTCTAAAATCCGTTATGATTAGTTAAAAAATCAGTCATTAAATCATATATTTATGTGAAATCACTGCGTGGCCAAATAGTGTGTTACTGATAATGTTTGGAAACTTGCCTCGATCTCTAGTGTGTCAATCTATATCAATGTTTATTTACCAGTATCTTTGTAGATGTAAGATGTTACTAATAAACTATATATATAGCAAGTCATATTCTGATGCTCCAAATATTTTACTGGAGAAAATACTAGTGCTAAACCTCCTAACTGAGAAAGATCTTGCTAGTCTTAAATGAATATTACACAACATAAAAGGGTGTTACTACAGGCAGCTGATTGGAGAAGATCTATCTGGGCTGAATGTTAAGGAACTGCAGTCCCTAGAGAATAAGCTGGAAATAAGCCTACGTGGTATCTGCACAAAGAAGGTCAACCGAGATTCACCAACTCCATACAACTTGTTGGAAATATGCCCTAGAGGCAATCATAGAGATGATGATATTTCGTTGTATCCATGATTTAATAAATGTTCCTTGAATATTGCCTTTGTATTGATTAACAAGTATGTGACTTGTTTGTGAAACTCTTTACTTGTATGGTTATTCTAAAGTTGTCCCTAGTCGAAGTTCATGTGTGGACACACGTGAATAATGGATTAGCACATGTATCGGTTGATGACCATGTTTCACAGGTCATAGACATGGAGATGTCAAACCAATAATGTGGACACATGTTTAGAACATGGGGTTGGACCGACCCAACATGAGACATAACAATTATACTTATGGTTCTCTCTCTACACAATGTGTACGCCTTGTCCTTAGACCTGAGATTGCCGCATGTACTTGAGATGTGAATCGACCTACTTAGGGGCTATCAAACGCTGCTCAGAATCGGGTAGTTATAAAGGTAGCTTTCGGGTTTGTCATGAAGCATGCTTTGCGAGGCATGGTCGATCGAGATAGGATTTGCCCTCTCTACCGAGAGATATCTCTGGGCCTCGAGTGATCGGATCCAGAAATGCATGGCCATGCTACTTAAGGTTAAGAGTTAACCTAGTAAGGGATTCGGATCACGGATCGAGAAAGAGTGGTCAGCTTGGAGCTCGACCAAATATCGTGAGGCAAAGGGATTGGCATGTACATAAAGTTGTGATGGTTCGTTCGATATGATCTTTATGTATGTTTAGGAGTTGGCACGTCTTGCTAGAGGTCGCTACCAACTATTGACCGAGTAGGTAAACTCGTGTCATGTCTAAACATACGTGAACCCATAGGGTCACACACTTAAGGGCTGAAGCCTAATTCGGATTGGATCCGGTTGGGTGGTATTGAGTCCTAATGGGCCTCCATTCGCTGAAGCCCATTATAAGGACGTCTATAAAAGGAGGGCTAGGGCGCACAGGGTAGAAGAGATTTTTCGTGACCTCCTCAAACCCTGGCCGCCACCCCTCCCACGCCCTGGGCGCTCGCGCGGATCTAGTAATCCGGCGTGCGTCGCTTCCTCCCGTACGTGTGGATACCTTTTGGCGGCGCTGCATCTGTAGCGTTTGGACGAACCGCAAGAGAGGAGTTGTACGTTGGACGCCGCGACGAGGACGAGGAAGTAGTACGACTACTCTGCCCCGACGTGCTGCATCGACGTGTACGACTACTCGCCCGACGTGCTGCATCAATTCCGCACCTGCGCGTCTAGTGGTAATTCCGTGATCTATAACTGCAGTGATCTTGGTTTACGGGCATAATTTTTATTAATTTGCGCTAGCGTAGCCTACCCGTAGTCCTTCACAACTTTGCAGTAGTTCATGATACAAACGTTCATGTGCAACTTGGACTCAGCACACTGCCTAGTTGATGATACGAACGTTCATGTGCAACTTAGATGAATATGCATATATAACGGACAAGTGTTTCATGCACCGTGGTGCCTAGGGTTACCTTGGGGATACCGCGAGGGGCGCTGCCCCTTCGAACCCCGCGGGGGGAAACCCCCTCGACCCCCTTATCCGGTAGATTGCGAATCTATGCATAACTTGTTTTTGCAGGATGTATGTGACCAGTATGGCCTAATGTGTATGTGATGCATGTTTATAATATTTTCATGACCTGCGTGTCGTGGGTTCGGCAACACGGCTGGAGCCATAGTGTTGTCAAAGTATTGTATTAACGGCCTGCGTGCCGACTTGTGATGATTCCTTGTATCCATGTATTTGATTACTAGCTGTTATGAGTAATAGCTTATATTAGTACTCGGAGGACACATCACTTGGAGGGATGGCACACATTAACCATGGAGATGGAGATCATCATGGTGGATGATTCTATGGCGATGGAGATCACCATGAGAAAATGGGCCATCTTGAGTCACAACGTGTGAATGCTATTCTGTTTGTTTTACTCCTATGCATGTTTGAATGGTAGAAGTATAACGATCCCTCACAAAATGTTAAGTTAAACATATGCCCTCCCAACTAAACCCTGCACCATCCCATGTCTTGTAAATTGATGGTGGGTCTATAAAATTAGGGCACCATCGACTTTCCTTGACTAGATGGGTTTGTATCGGATACATACATGCATAAGGGTTGGTGAACTTAACAAGGTTATCATAAAGGTTATGGGCCGTGGGGCATAAAGGTTGGGCGCCGAGGCATAGAGATGTCACCCAACAACAAGAGTCATATAGAGATATGATTAGTAAGGTGTTACTTACCGAATTACCTTGTCTCCTAGCGGTGATGCAAAAGCTCACTAGTAGACTAGTTAATTGCGGATCTTGAATCGCTAAGAATCAATAGAGGATATTGATTTTAGTGGGAGTACATTCTATTAAATTTGTTTAATACAGATTTACTCTATCATGGTTCTATTTGTCTTAGTATTTTGCATTTTCTGTTGTAGATCAATGGCATCTAACAACCGCGCACACCCTTTTGCTTTGCGATCGATTCTTGAGAAAGAAAAATTAAATGGAACAAACTATTCGGATCTGGTCCGTAACTCGAGAATTGTTCTCGTGGCGGATAAAAAGGAACACGTTCTAGACACCCAAATCCCGGAAGAACTGCTGACAATGTGATCTGCTTTGTTAAAAATGCCTACAAGAAAGCATGTGATGACTCTCTTGAGATTAGTCTGTCTTATGCTTGCATGCATGGAACCTGACCTTCAAAAGCGGTTTGAGGATCGGAAGCGTATGATATGATCATGGCGCTTAAGGACATGTTCCGCACACGTGCCAGGACTGAAAGGTTCAATGTGTCTAAGGCTTTTCTGGAATGCAAGTTAACAGAAGGTGCACCCGTAGGCCCACATGTGATCAAAATGGTTGGTTACTGATCGGACTTTGGATAAACTTGGTTTTCCAATTAGCCAAGAGTTGGCAATCGATTTCATTTTACGTCTCTACCACCTAGCTATGGACATTTCATTTCGAACTACCATATGCATGGGGTGGAAAAGGGCCTTAATGAGCTTTGTGGGATGCTCAAAACAGCAGAGAGTGACATTAAGAAGTGTGCAGGGCCTAGCCATGTGATGGTCAGCAGAACAAGTCTAGCTTCAAGAAAAGGGTAAGAAGCCATGGGCAAAGAATAAGGGCAAGGCTAAAGATATGATCTCAAAGCCAACGCCTAAGCCTAAAGCTGGACTCGAGCCGAGACAAGATGCTACTATTGTAAAGAGATCGCCACTGGAAGAGAAACGCAAGAAGTACATGGATTCGAGGAATGCAAGAAGAATGCTGGAAGTAAGACTTCCACCCATGGTACACTTGTCATAAATGTTTTAGACATTTTTCTTGCTGATTCTCCTATTAACTCTTGGGTATTTGATACCGGATCAGTTGCTCACATTTGCAACTCGATGCAGGGGCTAATAAGAAGTAGAGGAGTCGCAAGAGGTGAAGTTGATTTTCGCGTGGAAATAAAGCAAGGGTTGCTGCGTTGACCGTCGGCACCATGCAACTTCAGCTTCCTTCAAGATTTATTATGGAATTGAATAATTGTTATTATGTTCCTAGTATGAGTCGAAACATTTTATCTCCCTCATGTTTGATGAGAGATGGTTATTCATTTGCAAGTAAAGACAATGGTTGTTTGATCTCTAAAAATGAAATGTTTGTGGCTTTTGTGCCCATTGTGAATGGGTTATTTATTTTAAATCTTGATGATGCGCCCATCTTTAACATAAATGCTAAAAGACTTCGACCTAATGATTTGAATCCCACCTATGTTTGGCATTGTCGTTTGGGTCACATAAGTGAAAAGCGCATGAAGAAGCTCCATGATGATGGTCTTCTAACTTCGTTTGATTTTGAATCATATGAGACATGTGAAGCTTGTTTGCTTGGTAAGATGACCAAGTCACCTTTCAAAGGTTCTTTTGAGAGGGCATCGACTTGTTGGAAATCATACATACCGATGTATGTGGACCAATGAGCACGATCGCTAGAGGTGGATTTCATTACTTCATAACTTTCATCGATGATTTTAGTAGATATGGCTATGTCTACTTAATGAAGCATAAGTCTGAAACTTTTGAAAAGTTCAAAGAGTTCCGAATGAGGTTGAAAATCAACGTGCCAAGAAAATTAAGGCTCGCGATCGATCGTGGTGGCGAGTATTTGAGTCATGAATTTAGCAATCATCCAAGAGTTGCGGAATTGTTCCACAGCTAACACCGCCCGAACGCCTCAAAGAAATGGGGTATCCGAGCGGCGTGTCGGACCTTGTTGGACATGGTTCGATCGATGATGAGCCATCAGATCTACCATTATCATTTTGGGGTTACGCCTAGAAACGGCAGCTTTCACACTTAATAGGTACCGTCTAAATCCGTAGTTAAGACACCATATGAGATATGGACCGGGAAGAGTCACGGTTTGTCTTTTCTAAAGATTTGGGGATGTGAGGCATTTGTCAAAAGACTTAAGTCGGATAAGCTCACACCCAAGTCGGATAAATGCATTTTAGTGGATATCCGAAGGAAACCTTTGGATATTACTTTTACAACCGACTAGAGGGCAAAGTGTTTGTCGCTCAAGTGGTGTTTTCTAGAGAAAGAGTTTCTCAACAGGAGACAAGTGGAAGAACGGTGCAGCTTGAAGAGGTTCAAGATGAACCAATCGGGAAGACTCGACGAATGATGCCCACGTGGCGAAACAAGTTGAGGAACCCATGGCAAAGGAAGCACCACCACCACGAAGGTCGGAAGGCTCCGCAATATGCGAGATATGTTATTGTTAGACAATGATGAGCCTACGACCTATGCGGAAGCAATGATGGACCAGACTCGAGAAATGGCATAGTGCCATGAGATCCGAGATAGCATCCATGGGAGACAATCAAGTTTGGAACTTGGTTGACCCTTTGATGGTGTTAAAACCATAGAGTGCAAATGGATCTATAAAAGAAGATTGATATGGATGGAAATGTTCATATCCATAAAGCTCGACTTGTCGCAAAGGTTTTCGGCAAGTTCAAGGAGTTGACTACGATGAGACCTTCTCACCGTAGCGATGCTTAAATCTATACGGATCATTCTAGCTATTGCTGCATATTTCGACTATGAGATATGGCAGATGGATGTCAAAACGGCTTTCCTTAATGGAAATTTAACCGAGGACGTGTATATGATACAGCCCGAGGGTTTTGTCGATCCAATCAATGCTAGAAAAGTATGCAAACTTCAAAAATCCATTTATGGATTGAAGCAAGCATCTCGGAGTTGGAACATTCGTTTTGATGAAGTGGTCAAAGGGTTTGGCTTCATCAAAAACGAAGAAGAATCTTGCGTTTACAAGAAGGCAAGTGGGAGCTCGCTCGTATTTCTAATCTTATATGTAGATGACATATTACTGATTGGAAATGATATTCCTATGCTCGAGTCCGTTAAGACCTCACCAAAAATAGTTTTTCAATGAAGGACTTAGGGGAAGCGGCATATATTTTGGGTATTAAGATCTATAGAGATAGATCAAAAAGGCTAATAGGATTAAGCCAGAGTACTTACATTGACAAAGTGTTGAAACGGTTCAACATGGAGGAGGCAAAGAAAGGGTTCTTGCCCATGTCTCATGGCATAAATCTTGGCAAGACTCAGTGTCCTTCGACAACTGATGAGCGAGATCGCATGAGTAAGATTCCATATGCTTCGCCATTGGATCTATCATGTATGCTATGATATGTACTCGCCAGATGTTTCCTATGCTCTAAGTGTTACGAGCGAGATACTGTGTGATCCCGGTGAGAGTCATCGGACAGCGGTTAAAAACATCCTCAAGTATTTGAGAAGAACTAAGGATGTGTTCCTAGTCTACGGAGGTGAGGAAGAGCTCGTTGTAAATGGTTACACCGATGCAAGCTTCCAAACCGACAAAGACGATTACAAATCGCAATCGGGTTTTGTGTTCATTTTGAACGGTGGTGCGGTCGGTTGGAAGAGTTCCAAGCAGAGATCTGTTGCGACTCTACAACGGAGGCCGAGTACATTGCGCTTCTAAAGCAGCAAAGGAAGGTGTTTGGATAAGGAAGTTCATTTCTGAACTAGGTGTGGTTCCTAGTGCGTGCATCCTCGGATCTTTCTTGTGATAACAAGTGGGGCCATTGCGCAAGCCAAGGAGCCAAGGAATCACCAAAAGAACAAACACATATCATGCGGTTTCATCTCATTCGAGAGATCCTCAATCGAGAGATTTAAAGATATGCAAAATACATACAGATTTGAATATTTCAGATCCTTTGACGAAGCCTCTCCCACACCTAAGCATGAGGCGCACACAAGAGCTATGGGTATTAGATATCTTCTAGATTGACTCTAGTGCAAGTGGGAGATGTTGGAAATATGCCCTAGAGGCAATCATAGAGATGATGATATTTCGTTGTATCCATGATTTAATAAATGTTCCTTGAATATTGCCTTTGTATTGATTAACAAGTATGTGACTTGTTTGTGAAACTCTTTACTTGTATGGTTATTCTAAAGTTGTCCCTAGTCGAAGTTCATGTGTGGACACACGTGAATAATGGATTAGCACATGTATCGGTTGATGACCATGTTTCACAGTCATAGACATGGAGATGTCAAACCAATAATGTGGACACATGTTTAGAACATGGGGTTGGACCGACCCAACATGAGACATAACAATTATACTTATGGTTCTCTCTCTACACAATGTGTACGCCTTGTCCTTAGACCTGAGATTGTCGCATGTACTTGAGATGTGAATCGACCTACTTAGGGGCTATCAAACGCTGCTCAAATCGGGTAGTTATAAAGGTAGCTTTCGGGTTTGTCATGAAGCATGCTGCGAGGCATGGTCGATCGAGATAGGATTTGCCCTCTCTACCGAGAGATATCTCTGGGCCTCGAGTGATCGGATCCAGAAATGCATGGCCATGCTACTTAAGGTTAAGAGTTAACCTAGTAAGGGATTCGGATCACAGATCGAGAAAGAGTGGTCAGCTTGGAGCTCGACCAAATATCGTGAGGCAAAGGGATTGGCATGTACATAAAGTTGTGATGGTTCGTTCGATATGATCTTTATGTATGTTTAGGAGTTGGCACGTCTTGCTAGAGGCCGCTACCAACTATTGACCGAGTAGGTAAACTCGTGTCATGTCTAAACATACGTGAACCCATAGGGTCACACACTTAAGGGCTGAAGCCTAATTCGGATTGGATCCGGTTGGGTGGGTATTGAGTCCTAATGGGCCTCCATTCGCTGAAGCCCATTATAAGGACGTCTATAAAAGGAGGGCTAGGGCGCACAGGGTAGAAGAGATTTTTCGTGACCTCCTCAAACCCTGGCCGCCACCCCTCCCACGCCCTGGGCGCTCGCGCGGATCTAGTAATCCGGCGTGCGTCGCTCCTCCCGCACGTGTGGATACCTTTTGGCGGCGCTGCATCCGTAGCGTTTGGACGAACCGCAAGAGAGGAGTTGTATGTTGGGCGCCGCGACGAGGACGAGGAAGTAGTACGACTACTCGCCCCGACGTCTTTGCATCGACGTGAGTACGACTACTCCGCCCGACGTGCTGCATCAATTCCGCACTGCGCGTCTAGTGGTAATTCCGTGATCTATAACTGCAGTGATCTTGGTTTACGGGCATAATTTTTATTAATTTGCGCTAGCGTAGCCTACCCGTAGTCCTTCACAACTTTGCAGTAGTTCATGATACAAACGTTCATGTGCAACTTGGACTCAGCACACTGCCTAGTTGATGATACGAACGTTCATGTGCAACTTAGATGAATATGCATATATAACGGACAAGTGTTTCATGCACCGTGGTGCCTAGGGTTACCTTGGGGGGACGGAGGCGGCCTCGGGGGACGGTGGCGGCGACGGGTCCGAGGGAGGGGGATGGCGATGGCCTCGGGGGGACGACAGTGGCGACGGGTCCAAGGGAGGGGGACAGCGACGGCCTCGGGGGCTCGATGGAGGCAGCCGACGACGGCTTGGGGGACGGCGACGGCCTCGGGGGACGGCGGCGGCAACGGGCTCGATCGGGAGGAGGGCGCAGGCGCAGGGACGGGTGACAGGAGCAATGACATTTCGAGTAATTGTGTTAAAGAAATAACACAGCCGCATGATTGTCTCTTAGACCTGGATCGGCAAAATACTTTTAATTATAATTGGGAGCATCTATGTCATTAGCACATGACAATCATGAGACTTCATACCAATTAACTTCAAATCTTCCATCGAAACAAGTTTCTTTATATTGGCTGAATAACTAGATAGAACTTTCACATCATGTAAGCACTAGCACAGTTCAGTTCTCTCAGCATTGGACAAAGTGTAACAAATAGGGGGAGGTAAGTTCATCCTTTATCGGTCATTGTCAGTGCTAACTCAGGCCTGATATCCATATCAACTAAGCCAAGTCATGCATTGACACTATCCTTTGTTTTGTCATGAATATTTAGTAAGAGACCAATCAAGCTGTCACATACATTCTTCTCTACATGCATTATGCCAATGCAATGGCGAACTTCTAGGTGCTCCCAATAAGGTAAGTCCTAAAATATTGATCTCTTTTTCCAGATGTTCTTCTTGCGGGTCATCGATTTACATCCCTTTCCAAGCATAACATCTAAATCCTTAACCATATCATAGACCTCTTTTCCTCTTAAATGTCTTGGAGCTAAACTGTCCTCCTTCTCTCTGTCGAATTGTTTCTTCATCCTGTGGTACGGGTGAGCCCTCCGAAGGAACCTACGGTGACGCATGTATACGGTTTTACGCGAGTGCTTTAGCCACACACTCTCGGTATCATCTAAGCAGTGAGTACAGGTTTTGACCCCTTTTGTACTCTGGCCCGACAGGTTTGCAAGAGCAGGATAATCATTTATGGTGCAAAACAATAACAAGCATAAAGTGAAGTTCTCTCATTTGTACGCATCCCACACCTGTACCCCCTTGATCCACAATGTTTTTAGATATTCCACCATTGGTGCTAGGTACACATCAATATCATTATCAAGTTGCTGCGACCCTTGGATAAGTATTGATAGCAAAATATACTTTCACTTCATACACAACCAAGGAGGAAGGTTGTAGATGCAAAGAGTCATGGGCCAAGTGCTATGTCCGCTGCTCATGTTACCAAAGGATTCATTCCATCTGTACTTAATCCAAAATATTCCTCGATTCTACACCGAAGCCTACAAATCTCTCATTGATGTTTCTCTACTGGGCAAAATCAGTAAGGTGTCTTAGCATTCTATCCTTCTTACGCTCCTGTGAGTGCCAACGCAGCAGTTTTGCCTCCTTTGGGTTCGCAAAAAACTAGTTCAAATGGGGAATTATGGGAAGATACCATGTCATCTTAGCAAGAGGTCCTTTCTACACCTATATTCCCTCGCCGTCACCTGATTGACTCGGGATGCGTTGCACATCGGGCATACATGCATACTTGCATATTCTTTACGGTAGAGGATACAATCGTTTGGACATGCATGTATTCTTTCTACTTCCATTCCCAACAGATAAAGAACCTTCTTAGCTTTGTAGGTGGTTTTGGGAAACTCGTTTTCTTCCAGAAGCATGTCCTCTAAAAGACCTAACAGTGCCGTGAAATTCTTATCAGACCAACTGTTGCTTGCCTTCAATTTCCGCAGTTCAAGTATGGCTGACAACCTCATATACCTTTACTTGTAGCACGTAAACAAAGGTTTCTCTGAGTTTGCCACCAAGCCCTCGAATTTAACATATTCTCTCTCATGACAATTCCCTTTTGCATCATGAAGCATCTGATCCAGATTGTCATCATGTAGCCATTTTGAATCGGAACCACAATCGACATCATCCGATGGCATATCATAGACTTCATCAGTGATGTCATTATTACTACCTTCCTGTGTAATCTGCTCTTCACCATAACTGGTCCAACGTGCATACCCCTTTTCAAAACCCCTTCGAATCAAGTACGCCTCAATCTACGCTTGGTTCTTAAACATTATTAGATTCTCACAATCAATGCATGGACAGTACGCATATTCCACCCCCTTATTCAACATATCCTCCTCAGCAGCTCTTGTAAAAGCAGAAACACCATTAATGTACTCTTCACTCACACGGTTCCCAGCATACATCTAGCTTCGGTCCTACGTTACACACATAACAATTTAGTATTATATATTGAATTAATTAATTAGTACACTATATATGTATGATCTAAATCAAGTAGTTATATGTAGCAAGAATAATTAATTACATTGAATTTAGTATAAATATACCATGAATCGACTAAACCCTAAATCATGCTAGATGTAAATAATCTATTCTCTACATCAAGCTAGTTAGATCTAAACCATCTTCAATTCTCCTTTCACCAAAAGCTAGATCTAAATTATAATGCAATTAGGAATAAATTACTAACCATAGGTAGCCAATAACTTAGTGGATCTACAATTACTCTTGCCAAATAGTCTCTTTTCACCGAATGGCCTCAAAGCCCCGCCTCTAGCTCAAAGTAGCAGTGTAAATCTGGAATTTAAGACAGAGGTCACTGGGTCTATGCACAATTAATATAGTGGAATTATCATAGACAAATTTTAATACAAATCGCTTGTGATAATCTAATTATCACAGATGGTTTCTAATACGAACCGTTTGTGAATTATCATAGACAGTTCAAAGTAAGAACCATATGTGATATTTGATAATATCACAGACAGTTCTTATTAATAACTGTCTGTAATACTTTACAGATGGTTTTAAACATGAACCGCCTGTGATATTTCACTTTCACAGATGATTTTTAGAACTGGCAGCAACACAGGCGGTCCCTAAACTAAAACTGTCTATGATTATATTTAATAATGATGGTTTTGGATAACCATCTATGATGTGGTGCCTAGTAATTGGCCTTTGTAGTAGTGCTTGTTCCCCCTTGGCCTTAAATATTCTCTTCTCTTCTCCCCTAACGCTCGGAAGCATCAAGCAAATGGTGAACACTAGGAGCAATGGTAATGACAGTAGTAGCAACAACAACCGTGGCCATGGAAATGAGGCCACTCTAAATCCTCCACCATCACCCGCTAATAGGCCCAATTAGACTCACATGACGGCTAACCTGAAGTTGAGTTTTTCCAAACCCATTTCTTTGCTAGCCGTCCGAATCTTGGGATGAGATTCTTTTTAAGAGAGGTAGTTTATCACAGTCAAGATTTTTATTTCAAAAATAATAGTAAAATAAAATAAAGTAAGTATTTAATCCAATTTAAATATAAAAAAGTGTTATTTGGTTTTCCTATGTTGTAAATATATTTGCTCCGATTTTCTACGTTTAAAAAGGCCTTTTCTTTTTCTGAAGTTAAAATAAAAATATGTGTCAAAAATAATAAAAAATAAGAATATTAATTTTTCTTTCTATAAAAATTTATTTTCAAATTTGGAGTTTATTTGGTTCTTCTGTGTAATCCTGGAATTTAAAATTCCAATTTCCAAATCCCCGTTCAAATTCAAAAAATCCAAATTCCAAAATTCAAATTCAAATCTCAAAAATTCAAGTTCTCTAAAAAAATGTTGAATCCATTTTTCTTGGTCAAAACCATTTTTCTTGGCCTGTTTTTTCTTCTTTTTCCTTTTCCTCTCCTTCCTTTTCTTTCCTTCTTTCCTTTTCTTTCTCTCTCTTTCCTTCTTACTGTTTGCCTTCTTCTCCAGTGAACCACCTACTTGTCTCTCTCCTCATTGCTTCTTCAACCAAACACATGAGCAAGCCATGCATGCATAAACCATTACCATACCTAGGCTCTCTCCACTGCCTTGTGTGTAGTTCAACAGCCAAAGCCACCACTGCCACCATCCACCTACACCACCTAGCCGCCGCTCCATGCACTGCCACTACTACCACTGGCCACCGTTTGCAAATGACGCCATATCCCACGTGTTCCTCGAGTCCCCAGGGTTCCATTTTGCTAGTTTCCTGCGCTTCCCTCCCCTCTCCCGCCAGAGCCAAACCTCTCTTCATGCGCCATTTCCTTGTTTGTAAGCCTGTTCTTTGCATGAAGTGTTGCTTCATTTCCCCCTCCAGCAAATAACAAGGCAGCCCCACATGTCATCCATTTGGTTTTTTATTAAATCCCACCAAATGGAATATTCTTCCCTTTTAATAATTTCAACATTTTCTAGTCCATCAATTTTCCAATTCCAAATCAAGTGATTCAAGTTCCTAAATTCATCTAAATTCATAATCTAGCTCTCAATACATATTTTATATTTTTTGCATTTAATATAAATTTTATTTGAATTTATTTTGTTTTGATCATCTTTCACATGTAGACTACGATGATTCCGAGGATTTCTTCGATGACAATTCTCACCAACTCGAGGAGCAAGGCACGTTAGACACCTTGATCATGTTGATCCCAGTTTGCAAATAACATTATGTTGTTCTAAATTATTCTCATGCATATTTTTATTCAACATATTTCAATTTAGTTTTAAACTTAGTTATTTCCTTTGATATTGATTCACGGATACCTCATCACCCTAGAATAAAACTCTAGTTAGCACACTAGTATGGACTAGAGAATTTTGTATCAAATGCTTAGATCTACTTAGCCATATTTTTTGATTTGGGATAACTTTTTCTACATAAAATGATAAGTTTTTCAAATGTACTTTTGACTTCGGTGAGTCAAGAAAGACTATAAATTATTTCAAAATAAATTATAAAATCTAGTTTAGACTTAAGCAAATGGTATGGTGGTGGGCACTTGCTCGCATACGTTGTTGTTCGGTGACACAATAGTGATGCCGGGCACAAGGGGTATGTGGATAGCGCCTAAGTCAATTAAGGACTAGTCCATGAGCTACTACTACAAAGCCCTAATGTACTACCACAAGGAATTTTTCGTACGAATAATCCATTTTTTATTCAAAATTACAGAAATATACCCGCGGTAAAATTTTTACAAAAATAGGCTCAAGTCGCCCAATGGAAGGGCGACTGGAGCCTATCGCCCAACCAGAAGCCGATTCTGTCCCTGTCGCTCTACCATCAGGCGACTGCATCCAGTCGCCCTCCCATTGGGCGACTTTAATCGATCGCCAATGGTTGAGCGACAGGATCAAACTTCGCCAAAAATAGTGAAAATTGGTGGAGATATTCTTCATTGATCCAAAAGCCTTCAGAAAAAATTTTGAGCAATTTTGGCTAAGGGATCAAAAGTTATAGCAATCGAGGAACACAAAGAGAGGAAACGGGGAGTGATTGAAACTGCTATAACTTTTGATCCCGTAGCCGAAATTGCTCAATTTTTTTTGAAGGCTTTTGGATCAATGAAGAATATCTCCACCAATTTTCACTATTTTTGGCGAAGGTTTGGTCCCTGTCGCTCAACCATTGGGCGACTGCATTAATGTCAGACCCAGATTTCTCAATCCGGAATCTACTGTGTTTCACTGCACTAATCCCTAGATCAGTAGTTAGTGCACACAGGTACATTGCTGAATCATGACATACATCGCATAATAGTATTACAGAGTCTGAAATACACCACATCGGGTGAATGTTTACAAAAGGGCCGCTTTGGCCAAATGTCTTCATTACATAAATGCAGCGGAAAATAGTAGCAAAAGTAAACCCAATTCCACAGGCAAGCGACTAGTAGGGTAAAGTGTACATTATATGCCACCAGGGACCCGGTAACATAAGTGCACACAAAGCCAAAAGTCCACTTGTCTATGTCTAACCATCGTGGCCTACGCCTTAGTTGTCATCTTTGCTTCCGCCAACGTTGGTAGGGGTTTCATCGTAGGCGTAATGTTCTTGAGTTCCTGTTTCTGAATTTTGTCGCAAATGCGAGCGTGAGCACTCCGACCCCGTGCTCCACATGTCAACACACAGTATGCAATATATGTAACATGCTCAGCTTGACAAAGGATGGCTATGGTTTGTTTTATTTGCAGGAGTGCTTTTGAATACAATTA
This sequence comes from Dendrocalamus sinicus, assembly GCA_036346575.1. NCBI lineage: Eukaryota > Viridiplantae > Streptophyta > Magnoliopsida > Poales > Poaceae > Dendrocalamus > Dendrocalamus sinicus. The sequence goes on from CM070658.1 coordinate 5,199,865, forward strand.
TATAAAAATTCCCTAAGACTTAGCATTTTTGGAAAAGACTGAATGTTTAAAGAAATACTCATGTATATCAGTGTTACAAAACCCATCCACCATTACATGGATTCTGCACCATATAATTTGTTTCAGCGTTATAGCCGCTTAGCTTACCACTGGGACGACACCCAGGACAACATTCAAATCAGAGCAGTCCTTCGCTCTGCACATTTTATTCCCACCTTATTTTATTTTTAAACAGAACTATATCTAGTTAAGTTCCCATATCCGCCCTTGACCGTAGGCACGGCTATTCGAATAGTTTTGACTCTGCAGAGTTTGCACACTTTCACCACAAGAGACAATCAACTCGTTGCCCCACACGATTCCTTCGTCATGTGGTTGAGCAGATCATCACAATAACCGTTCAAAGTACCTCGCCCTTTCCATCATTTCGCCCTATGGGTCGCTCCCACTTGCGGTGGGTCCCATACGTTGTGCGGGATGTTCTCCTTCTGAACGTCTAGCAGCTGGGTACTTCACCTTGCTAGCCCGCCACAGCAGAACTTCACCCTCTACGGGTGTCCCATTCAAGCCGTCACCTAGACAGCCGCTTGCACTACCTCATCACCTCCTCCTGGAAGGATGACTTTCAGGGTCCGGTAAATCTACTAAGCCAAGTTGTACTTTACAGACTTGTGGTTGTACTATTTTACACAGGAGGTCATGACAAGATTCAGTCCTTAGTGGTATCTGGGCGGTTCTACCACAAATCACACTCTCGTGCACCCCTGCACCATACCCCCGAACCATCCGCCCAGATAAATAAGCAATTTGAGGTTTTTGAGAATATAAAATAACCATATCCAACATACACCAGTCATTACCACCATGACTGCCCAACCAATTTTACTCAGGATTAAAAGTGATGCTTGGGCGCTCTCGCGCCCATGAGCACCTATGCAATACTTAGCATAGCGTATATTTAGGGACTTATTTTCGAAAGGTTATTATTATAATTTTGCTAGGGCGACAAGGTTCACTCATTCAAATACTCCAAAGGAGGTGTAATATTATTCAAGGTAAACTATAGGCACATAACTAGAACATTAAATTAAACATGTATTTGCATATAAAATAACAGCATGCAATTTGATAATTTAAACCAAATTAATTTGCGAAAATGTAGGTTCAACATGATCAAGTATTGACTCGCCTTGGTCACAGTGGTCTGGAACTTGATTATCTTGCTCTTCTAGGGCTGCTGCCTCGAACTCTTCCTCTTGAGCCTCGTAAGCTATTTTGGTGTGTGCGAAAATTTGAATAAAAAGAAAGAACAACAAATCAACCAAATAACACCAAAAATTCAAATGAACTCTAAAAATCATTATTTTGGTTCCATTAGATAGATCTTGATTTTTAGATGAATTTAGAAATTTGTCTCACTCAATTTGGAGTTAAAATGAATAAGTTATGCTCATTTGAATATTTCAGTTCAGTTAAGTTCAAAAATTATTAAATCTCTAACAGTGGGTCCCACATGTCATACTTTCAATTTTTATTTCTTTCTTTATTTGTTTATTGCTGTGTCTATGGCCAGTGGGGCCCTTAAGTCAGTGTGCTTACTTACTGTCATGTGGGACCCCTCGGTCAGTGGCCATGAGTGTATTTGGGCCACTGACAGGTGGGACCCTGGTGTCAGCAACCAGCGCAGACCCCGGCCACTGACCAGCGGGGCCCAGCTGTCAGCGGGGAATTAAAAAGAAATGGCTCACCTCAGCTCTGCGGAGCCAGGGCTCGAACGCGCGCGGCCGAGGGAGCCAAAGGGGAGAAGAGAATCGGCGGGGCTAGCCAAGTGAGCGCTCAAGTCTTTCTTACTCTATAGGGTTAATTAATCCCTTTGAAGTAGCTCTGGAATGAGGCCGAGCAGAGATGAAGAAGACGGTGGCGTCGCCGGCGAACGGTGGTCGGGGAAGGCCGGTGGTTGCGTAAAATGCAATCTACAAAAATGCCGGTGAAGATGTTGGTGTAGACGGCCGGAGGCGACGGTCACCGGAGAGAGCTGGCGGCGCACGGTGGCGGCGGCTCAGGGAGGCTTCCGGTGACGGCGACCTACAAGCAATGGAGAGCTCGGGTAAGGCGGGGAATGGTCTCACGGTGAACCAAGGGTGGTGAGGTTACGAGGAATTGAACCCAAATGGCTTGAATCGCCGGGTTGGAGTTCGCCGGAGCTAGAGAAGAAGCTGGGCTCGCCGGCGATTCGACGGGTTTTTGGGCTATTGCTTTTGGGGCTTATGCAGAGGAGAGCGTGGCGATGCGGTTGAGAGACCTCCTGGGGCTTTATACACGTTGAGGCGTGCCAATTGCGGCGGAGACGTGTGCATTTACTCGGCGTCGCGGCGGCGGGCGGGCGGCGATGTCGGCGGCGGCGAGGGCAAGGTGTCGCGGTACTGGGGCTGCGCCCGCACGTCGCCCGTGCTTCCCTTCGGGTCTTCCGGCTTTTGGACTGAACGAGCGGTGGAGATGGGCGGAGAGAGGTCGGCCGTGCGGGGAAAAGACAGAAGGAGGGGGAGAAAGAAGACAAGCCTGGGGAGTGGGTCCCGCTGGCCAGAGAGACGGCGCGCGCAAGGGAGCGGTCCACCCGCCAGTGGGAGCGGGCGTGCGCGAGTCGGGCCGCGCGAGAGATGGGCCGCGGAGCGCGTTGGCCGTGCAGCCACATGAGCGCACCGACCGCGCGCGAGGAGAGGAGAGCTGGGCCGGGGTGATGGCTGGCCCGGCTGGGTTATTTTTCTTTTTCTTTTTCCTTTTCTTTTGTGTTTCTTTTGTTTTTCTTTTGGCATTTATGTGTGAGTTTATCTATAATCCCATTTTTATTTATTCTCTTTCTTACTCCTCTAAATTTCTGTACTATCCTTTTACATATATCTTGTAAAGGTTATATTTTTATTATATACACATATACTTATTTATACACATGTGTATATATATTTATATACATGTATATGCATATTTGTTAATGCTTTTAATGTTTTACTTTCTTGTCATTCATACCATTATTTATGGAATTAGGATTTTGCCAATTTTAAGCCAAATTTTCCCTCCTTTTTATGGATCATCTTTTCAGATTCGTATTTTAAATTCTAACTTAGTAGTATTTAAACATGTTTGCTTCTTCTTTTTGTAACCTTCATCAAATTTTTCAAGAAAAATCCCATAAACTCCAAATGCAAATAAAATTCATTGCAAAACAACTCAAAAGCTTCACAATTTAATAATTACATTTTTTAGGATGTTATAGATCTACCCCCCTTAAAAAGAATCTCGACCCCGAGATTCAACCTAACTAGTGAACAAATCAGGGTAATCCTTTCGCAGTTAATCTTCATGTTCCCGGGTGGCTTCCTTCTTGGAATGATGGTTCCATTGTACTTGACATAAGTGGATAGTCTAATTCCTAGCATTCTTTTCTATCGTATATAAAATCTTGATAGGCCATTTGTTGCAGGTATCATGTCACTCTCGAGCTCGACTGCTTCCTACGGGGTTTGATCCTCTGATATTTGTGGACATATCTTGAGTTGGGATACACGGAATGCATTATGCACCTCCGCTAGACTTGTAGGTAGTCTTTAGTTAGTAAGCTATTTTCTCCTAGTGGCGCAGCCTACTATTCCTTAATGTTTTGCTAGCCAATCTATGGTGAATATGATGTCCAAGGTCTGGGTGGGTTGTGTTATTAAGTGTTAATGATCCTAGCATGCGAGCTAAGTGTCAGTGTCTTCTAAAAAAATTATGTGGATAGCCAAAGCTTATCTACAAGTCTTTTTGCTCTAAATGAATGTAAAGCTCCTGAATCAAATAATACTTGTTCTGGTATGGACTTGACAGAGAACGTACCCATAAGAACGCCCACGGCCTCCTGAGCTTCTTCAACCGTGATGTGATTGACTCGGCCGCAGTTTGGTGCTATTGTATTCTTACTGGCTTGTGAGGACTGTTGTCCCCTGTTGAGTACTGAAGCTTGACTGCGCACAGAGGTGGTTCCCAGATTGACTCGCACTGGATTTGTCTGCCGTTGCGGGCATTGGCTAATGAAATGCCCCTTTTCTCCACACCCGTAGCAGCTCCTGTTGGGGGCAGGGTTCGCCCCAGTGGACTGGCCTGCTGAGCATGACATTTGAAAGGAGCCACCACTTGAACGGGGTGTGGAAGACGTGGTCCTGGATTGATCGGGACTTGAGAACGAGGGGTTGTTAAAGAGTTTCTGGGTAAACCTTCCTTGGGGTCGCTGTACTGACAGCTTCCGCTTGTGGTTAGCCTCTAGGTTCTTCTTTTCATTTTCTAGGATTAGAGACTTGTTCACCAGCTGATGGAAACTGGTGAAATCCTGAATTATCAATTGTACCCTCAGTTCATCTTTCATCCCTACAAAGAATCTATCAATCTTTTCTTCCTCATCTTCCACATCTCTTGGGGCATAGCGGGCCAATTGTGTAAATTTGGTGAGGTATTCACCCACTGACATATTCCCCTGCTTCAGAGTTCGAAACTCATTCTTTTTCATCCTCATTACTCCAGCCGGGATAAAGTTAGCTTTAAATGCGGTTTTAAATTCTGACCAAGGAATGGCTTGTGTATTATCTCCGGTGGTGGCATCTTCTTGGCCTCTGGCAGCCAAGTAGTTCTCCCACCATGCTGCTGCGGCACCTTGAAGCTGGTGTGCAGCAAACACCACTTTGTCTTCATATGCACTTTTGGCCAATCTCAGCTTCCTTTCAGTGTCTCGGAGCCAATCTTCGGCTTCTAGTGGTTCGTCAGCTGAGGCAAAAGTTAATGGTTGAGTCCTTTGAAATTCAGCCAAGTCAGACCTATGGCCACCGGAACTTCCCTGTTGGCCATTATAAATGGCTTGCAGCAATTGAGTTTGCTGGGCCATTACTTGTGCCATGGTGGGGTGTTCTGGTGGATTTGGAAGATTGTCATTGCCTTGATCCTGATTCATGCCTTGTCCTTCAGGCAAAACCCCTTGTGTTGAGTCAACCTCGGCCTGATTAGTATTGGCCTGGGCCCTTGTGATTCTTCGACTGGCCATCTGCGGTTAGAGCGTCGTACTTAGCACTACTACCAAACAGGTAAGAAGGAAAAGATACTATCCCATATTTATCAAAATAGGTTGCAAGAAAAACGACAAAACAACTTTTAGCATAAGGCCATCATCTGGCCATATATTAAGCACACGAACATTCACATAGCCAGCTTTTAGGCTGGACTTACAGTTACATACATAAGGTTCAACACAACAACGATTACAATACTAAGGCTAATTCATCATACTACGGATACAGGGGGTTGATGCTTGCTCCATACATGACAGGCACTGCACTACTCTACCCACTCCTCCAGCAGTAGTCTTGAGCCTACGATAAATGGGCTGATCCTTGTAGCTTAAATAGTGCAAGAGCTTGCGCAATATGCTAGCAAACTCCCCTTCATGGACTCCATGGGCCAGATAGCCCTAGTTGCCCTTATCGCCAACTTCTGCCATCTATAGACTAAATTACTAGTGCTCGTAATTTTCCAAAATACTTAATGAAAGGTAGAGTAGAACAGATCTAAGAAGGATACAGATAGAAGTAGTATGCTATATTTTTCGAAATCATTTTTATAAGTTCTTCAAATATCGTGATCCTATACCCATCCTAGTACCGTTCCAAGGCTTTTACCCTACAATCGATGCTCGATACCACTCTGCACGGACCAGATTTCTCAATCCGAATCTATCAGTTTCACCGCACTAATCCTGGATCGAGTTAGTGCACACAGGTACATTGCTGAATCATGACATACATCGCATAATAGTATTACAGAGTCTGAAATACACCACATCGGGTGAATGTTTACAAAAGGGCCGCTTTGGCCAAATGTCTTCATTACATAAATGCAGCGGAAAATAGTAGCAAAAGTAAACCCAATTCCACAGGCAAGCGACTAGTAGGGTAAAGTGTACATTATATGCCACCAGGGATCCGGTAACATAAGTGCACACAAAGCCAAAAGTCCACTTGTCTATGTCTAACCATCGTGGCCTACGCCTTGGTTGTCATCTTTGCTTCCGCCAACGTTGGTAGGGGTTTCCTCGTAGGCGTAATGTCCTTGAGTTCTGTTTCTGAATTTTGTCGCAAAGCGGCGTGAGCACTCCGACCCGTGCTCCACATGTCAACACACAGATGCAATATATGTAACATGCTCACTTGACAAAGGATGGCTATGGTTTGTTTTATTTGCAGGAGTGCTTTTGAATACAATTATATAAAAATTCCCTAAGACTTAGCATTTTTGGAAAAGACTGAATGTTTAAAGAAATACTCATGTATATCAGTGTTACAAAACCCATCCACCATTACATGGATTCTGCACCATATAATTTGTTTCAGCGTTATAGCCGCTTAGCTTACCACTGGGACGACACCCAGGACAACTTTCAAATCAGAGCAGTCCTTCGCTCTGCACATTTTATTCCCACCTTATTTTATTTTTAAACAGAACTATATCTAGTTAAGTTCCCATATCCGCCCTTGACCGTAGGCACGGCTATTCGAATAGTTTTGACTCTGCAGAGTTTGCACACTTTCACCACAAGAGACAATCAACTCGTTGCCCCACACGATTCCTTCGTCATGTGGTTGAGCAGATCATCACAATAACCGTTCAAAGTACCTCGCCCTTTCCATCATTTCGCCCTATGGGTCGCTCCCACTTGCGGTGGGTCCCATACGTTGTGCGGGATGTTCTCCTCTCGAACGCCTAGCAGTGGGTACTTCACCTTGCTAGCCCGCCACAAAGAGAACTTCACCCTCTACGGGTGTCCCATTCAAGCCGTCACCTAGACAGCCGCTTGCACTACCTCATCACCTCCTCCTGGAAGGATGACTTTCAGGGTCCGGTAAATCTACTAAGCCAAGTTGTACTTTACAGACTTGTGGTTGTACTATTTTACACAGGAGGTCATGACAAGATTCAGTCCTTAGTGGTATCTGGCGGTTCTACCACAAATCACACTCGTGCACCCTGCACCATACCCCGAACCATCCGCCTGGATAAATAAGCAATTTGAGGTTTTGAGAATACAAAATAACCATATCCAACATACACCAGTCATTACCACCATGACTGCCCAACCAATTTTACTCAGGATTAAAAGTGATGCTTAGGCGCTCTCGCGCCCATGAGTACCTATGCAATACTAAGCATAGCGTATATTTAGGGACTTATTTTTGAAAGATTATTATTATCATTTTGCTAGGGCGACAAGGTTCACTCATTCAAATACTCCAAAGGAGGTGTAATATTATTCAAGGTAAACTATAGGCACATAACTAGAACATTAAATTAAACATGTATTTGCATATAAAATAACAGCATGCAATTTGATAATTTAAACCAAATTAATTTGCGAAAATGTAGGTTCAACATGATCAAGTATTGACTCGCCTTGGTCACAGTGGTCTGGAACTTGATTATCTTGCTCTTCTAGGGCTGCTGCCTCGAACTCTTCCTCTTGAGCCTCGTAAGCTATTTTGGTGTGCGCGAAAATTTGAATAAAAAGAAAGAACAACAAATCAACCAAATAACACCAAAAATTCAAATGGACTCTAAAAATCATGATTTTGGTTCCATTAGATAGATCTTGATTTTAGATGAATTTAGAAATTTGTCTCACTCAATTTGGAGTTAAAATGAATAAGTTATGCTCATTTGAATATTTCAGTTCAGTTAAGTTCAAAAATTATTAAATCTCTGACAGTGGGTCCCACATGTCATACTTTCAATTTTTATTTCTTTCTTTATTTGTTTATTGCTGTGTCTATGGCCAGTGGGGCCCTTAAGTCAGTGTGCTTACTTACTGTCATGTGGGACCCCTCTGTTAGTGGCCATGAGTGTATTTGGGCCATCGACAGTGGGACCACAGTGTCGAGAACCAACAGAGATCGCCACCATCGACCAGCGAGGCCCAGGTGTCGTGGAATTAAAGAAATGGCTCACCTCAGCGCTGCAGAGCGGGGCTCGAGCAGCGCGCCGAGGAGCCGGGGGAGAAGAGAATCGGCGGGGCTAGCCAAGTGAGCGCTCAAGTCTTTCTTACTCTATAGGGTTAATTAATCCCTTTGAAGTAGCTCTGGAATGAGGCCGAGCAGAGATGAAGAAGACGGTGGCTTCGCCGGCGAACGGTGGTCGGGGAAGGCCGGTGGTTGCGTAAAATGCAATCTACAGGTGCCGGTGAAGATGTTGGTGTAGACGGCCAGAGGCAACGGTCATCGGAGAGAGCTGGCGGCGCACGGTGGCGGCGGCTCAGGGAGGCTTCCGGTGACGGCGACCTACAAGCAATGGAGAGCTCGGGTAAGGCGGGGAATGGTCTCACGGTGAGCCAAGGGTGGTAAGGTTACGAGGAATTGAACCCAAATGGCTTGAATCGCTGGGTTGGAGTTCGCCGGAGCTAGAGAAGAAGCTGGGCTCGCCGGCGATTCGGCGGGTTTTTGGGCTATTGCTTTTGGGGCTTATGCAGAGGAGAGCGTGGCGATGCGGTTGAGAGACCTCCCGGGGCTTTATACACGTTGAGGCGTGCCAATTGCGGCGGAGACGTGCGCATTTACTCGGCGTCGCGGGCGGCAATGCGCGCGGTCGTGGCGGCGAGGGCAAGGTGTCACGGTGATCGGGGCTGCGCCCGCACGTCTCCCGTGCTTCCCTCCGGGTCTTCCGGCTTTTGGAGTGAACGAGCGGTGGAGATGGGCGGAGAGAGGTCGGCCGCGCGGGGAAAAGATAGAAGGAGGGGAGGAAGAAGACAAGCCTGGGGAGTGGGTCCCGCTGGCCAGAGAGACGGCGCGCGCAAGGGAGCGGTCCACCCGCCAGTGGGAGCGGGCGTGCGCGAGTCGGGCCGCGCGAGAGATGGGCCGCGGAGCGCGTTGGCCGTGCCGCGCGAGCACGCTGACCGCGCGTGGAGAGGGAGAGCTGGGCCGGGGTGATGGCCGGCCCGGCTGGGTTATTTTTCTTTTTCTTTTTCCTTTTCTTTTGTGTTTCTTTTGTTTTTCTTTTGGCATTTATGTGTGAGTTTATCTATAATCCCATTTTTATTTATTCTCTTTCTTACTCCTCTAAATTTCTGTACTGTCCTTTTACATATATCTTGTAAAGGTTATATTTTTATTATATACACATATACTTATTTATACACCTGTGTATATATATTTATATACATGTATATGCATATTTGTTAATGCTTTTAATGTTTTACTTTCTTGTCATTCATACCATTATTTATGGAATTAGGATTTTGCCAATTTTAAGCCAAATTTTCCCTCCTTCTTTATGGATCATCTTTTCAGATTCGTATTTTAAATTCTAACTTAGTAGTATTTAAACATGTTTGCTTCTTCTTTTTGGAACCTTCATCAAATTTTTTAGGAAAAATCCCATAAACTCCAAATGCAAATAAAATTCATTGCAAAACAACTCAAAAGCTTCACAATTTAATAATTACATTTTTCAGGATGTTACAATTAAAGTCGCCCAATGGGAGGGCGACTGGATGCAGTCGCCTGATGGTAGAGTGACAGGGACAGAATCGGCTTCTGGTTAGGCGATAGGCTCCAGTCGCCCTCCCATTGAGCGACTTGAGGCTATTTTTGTAAAAAAATTTCCCGCGGGTATATTTCTGTAATTTTGAATAAAAAATGGATTATCCGTACAAAAAATTCCTACCACAAGGCTGGTATGGGACTGTCCTGGCTGACTAATATACAGGTCCCAACCAGAGTCTCGCTTTAGGTTGAAAGTGAGCGTCGCGTGAGCTATATGAAGTCTCACTCAGCCCAAGAGGGGGTCCCGGTCTGGTGGATTTCTTACTGGGGTGAAATATTAGTGTTAGCTTGGCCAAGTTGAAGGCTTTGAATTGTAAAGGCCTCGTTATGATTTTTTTAGTCGCACGCCTACGAAAGTGTGTAATGTTCAACATTTTGAGATAATCATATCTTATGGGTAAAGTTGTACAATCCCTGCAGAGTATATAAATTATCCTGGATAGCCATGTCCATGGTCATGGGTAAGCTGAGTAAAGTTTTTCATGGGTTAGACTTTGTTTTTCAAGATAGTTTACAAAATGCATATCCATGGAGGAATCCATATGAGATCTTATTGGAGAAAGATGATTAGGGTAGGATGCCCGTGGATTGGTTAGTGTGGGGGATTGACCCACACTAACGGTATCTATTTTAATTACAATGGTATTTTTATTTACTGTATTAAATTCAACAATTTTCAAACTATTTACTGTATTTCTTTAAATATTGTTTTATGCTCAAATAAACATATATGCATTCACTAGTTAGCCTTTCATTATTATTGCATTTTTTCCTTGTAACTTGCGGAGTACATTTTATGTACTCATCCTTGCTTAATTTTTTTTGCTTAGAGGAAGATGTCTTCGACTTCGGTGAGGATTAGAGCGTATATGTTGTGTCTTACAGTCGTTTGCCTATGGGTAGGGTTGTTGGGGTTCTTCCGTTTTAATTTTATCTTCCGCTACTTATATTTAATTTTGGCTTATGGGTCGTGGATGTAAACTTTGGCCTTCAGGCCCATATTGAATTAAATAAAGTTTGTCATTGTGTTTGATATGTATCCCTGCTATCACTGTATGCACTAGCTAATCCTGGACTAGTGTGATTTACACAGAAGATTTCAGAGTTGTTGTTCCGAGATTCGACAGAGATGGTATCAGAGCTATGATGACTCTAGGACATGGCCGTAGATAGAATACAATGGTTGAACCTTAAGAATTTATTTTAAATAACTAGTAATTTCAAAAAGTTTTTCTTACCCTTACCTCTCATTCTTTGCTTATCCTTATATCTCAATCCTTCTCATCTTTATGTCATTATTGGAAAACTAATTTCTAATTCTTCCCTTATTCAAAACAACTATAGATTGATAACAATTTGGAATTCATTGACTCTGCCTTTGCTTTGAAGGATCGTACTTTGTACCTCAAGAGCCATGAAGGATCACACCAAGACAACTCTTACCTCTTTAGGATAAGTTGTTAAACTAGCTAGCAGACAAGATGCAAGCTATCAGTTTTCTCTTTTGTCGGTAGCCACAATAACTATTAATGGTTATTTGCTTGGTTTTGCTAAGCTGTTGTTTTGTTGGATTGTGCAAAACAACCCTTGTTCCCTCCTGGCCTTAAATCTTCTCTTCTCCCCTAACCTTTGGAAGCATCAAGCAAATGGTAAACACTAGGAGCAACGGTAGCGACAGAAGCGACGGCAACCACGGTGACCATGGAAATGAGGCCACTCTAAATCCTCCACCATCACTCACTAATGGACCCAATTGGACTCACATGACGGCTAACCAGAAGTTGAGTTTTTCCCAACCCATTTCTTTGCTAGCCGTCCAAATCTTGGGACGAGATTCTTTTTAAGAGGGGTGGTTTGTCACAGCCTAGGTTTTTATTTCAAAAATAATAGTAAAAAATAAAAAAGTATTTAATTCAATTTAAAAATCAAAAAGTGTTATTTGTTTTCCAGTGTTGCAAATTTACTTGCCAATTTTCTGCATTTAAAAAGGCCTTTCCATTTTCTAAAGTCAAAATAAAAATTATGTGTTAAAAAATATAAGAAAAATAAGAATATTAATTTGGCTTTCTGTAAAAAATTATTTTCAAATTTAGAGTCTATTTGGTTCTTCTGTGTAATCTTGGAATTTAAAATTCCAATTTCCAATTCCCCGTTAAAATTCAAAAAAATCCAAATTCCAAAATTCAAATTCAGGATCTCCAAAAAAATGCCGAATCCATTTTTCTAGGTCCAACCCATTTTTCTTGGCCCATTTCATCCACACCAATGCACACTGGATCACAGATGTTATCATCACATATGGTTTTTGAGCTATCTAAATTTATGTGATAAATACATCAGCCGTTTGTGATAAATACATCACAGACAGTTCGTAATTGGAATCGTCTGTGAAGAACACTATCATAGACAGTTCAAACCAAAAACCATCTATGATATGTACACATCACAAATGGTTCTAGCTACGAACCGCCTGTGATGTATGAGTATCACAAACGATTGGTATATAAACCATCTGTGATACTTCCCCATCATAGACGGTTTCTGGTTCGAGCCGTCTATGATAATTCTTCACAAACGATTTAAACCACAAAACCATCTGTGATAGTTCATTCTATACCTAAATTTTTCTATATTTGGCTAACCTCAATAAATGTTAACTATATGATCTGAAAATAAGAAAATATTGCAACAAATACAGCAACACATTCTATTTCCATTAAGATTAGAATCCACAATTACAACATCACAAGATATCGAGTAGGTTACCCACAGCACTGTATCACAAGAGGGCACTTACAATTTTACAAAGATAAGATTTACGGTTATAAATTCAGAAAAATGCTTATAATACAAGAAACTTTAGGCTAATACAAGCTAGACTTACACATCCTTCATTAAACTACAATCTAAAACAAGTGGTGTAGAAAAATTTTCAAGTAGCAAAAACAAAAAGACAACTAACACCATTTTCAGCTTCTATGCTGGCGACTTAGAATAGTGCAGATTTACCATTGCCTTCTTCCTTTTCATCTTGTTTCAAGCGAAATTTCAGTCGCCCTTGCCGAACCCCTTCCCACTTTTGCTGCGCACAAATGGGTTCGAGTAGTACTGGTGCTATTGGTTCTTTGAGTAGGGAGAGGGGGTTAATAAGGGGTGAGAGGTGGGGAGGAGAATAGTGCCTGCCATTCGATGCGGAGAGAATGGATGGGTGAGATCGGGATCCTAGGAGATATGCTGCAGATCGGTGATGTGGTGGGACATCACAGATGGTTCCGATTACAAACTGTCTATGATAGAGACATCACAGATGGTTCATAACAAAATCCACCTATGATAACAGGAGATATCACAGATGGTTCATAACTAAAACAGTCGGTGATAATGGCATCACAAAGATAATATATTGGTACCATGTAAATAGCTAGTCTCAAAAGATAAAATAGCAAAATTTTATATGGCTTATATATACCTGTTTGAAAGATTTCGATGAGATCTACAACTTTGCAGTCCAGGTGAAACCCAAATTCTGAAGGGAAGATCAAAAATTTTGACAAAAACAGAAACTGAAAGCTCAAAACACAAATTTGCGGCTAAAATGGCCAATTTTGAGGGTCTTAGAGGGTGACTAGCACAAGCTGGTCATTTTTTAATCGTTCTTATCGTTAGATTTCCAACGAGTACAAGAACATCGAAAACGGACACCGTATGCAAAAGTTATGCCTGTTTTACTAAAGGTGTCTCAAAACTAAACCCTACTCAAACTCAGACGGGAGATTGTAAAATTTTGGGGGATTATAAGGTGGGAAACATATCATAGACAATTTTTAATACAAACCGTCTATGATAACTTCATTATCACAGACAGTTTTTAATACAAACCGTCTGTAAAGTATCATAGATAGTTTAAATAAAAAACTATCTATGATGTCTGCCATTATCACATATAGTTCTTATCAAGAACTGTCCATGAATTATCACAGATAGGTATTAGTAAGAACCGTCTGTGATGTCTTGTATTATCACAGACGGTTTGTATAAATAACTGTCTATGAAAATACCACAGACGGTTATTCGTATGAACCTTTTGTGATACTTACAGCATAGATGGTTCCTAGGAACCGTCTGTGATGTAAGCGTCCAGTTTATCCTCTTTTGTAGTAGTAGTAGTAGTAGTGAGTAATGCCTCCAACTCAAAACCGTTGCCATCAATTTTGCCTGGCTAATCACCTTCCTTCCCTTCTCTTGAGGCTATAACTAGGAGCCATTCCCTACATTCTACTTGTGCCATCCCTGAGATCTCTCCACTACCTTGTGTGTAGTTCAACGGCCAAAGCCACCACCTCCACCATCCACCTGCACTGCATGGCCACTGCTCCATGCACTGCCGCTGCAGCCACCAGCCATCGTTTGCTATGCCGCCACCTCCCACATGTTCCTCGAGTCCTCGGCATTCCATTTTGCCAGTTTCCTGCGCCTTCCTGCCCTCCTCTCACTAGAGATAGGCCCCACTTCATGCACCATTTCCTTGTCTATAAGCCTCCCATTCTTTGCATGAAGTGTTGCTTCATTCCCCCTCCAGCCAATGACAAGGCAGCCCCACATGTCATCCATTTGGTTTTTTATTCAATCCTACTTAATGGAATATTCTTCCCTTTTCCAATTTCAGTATTTTCTCATCTGTCAATTTTCCAGTAGCTCGTTCTCGGTCATCTAAACTCCAAATCAAGTTATTCAAGCTCTCAGTATATATTTTATAATTTTTGTATTTTCTTTAGATTTTATTTGAATTTATTTTATTTTGGTCATTTTTCACGTGTAGACTGCGACGATTCTGAGGATTTCTTCGACGACAATTCTCACCAACTCGCGATGCAAGGCAAGTTACACACTTTGATCATGTTTATCTTAGTTTGCAAATGAAATTATGTTGTTTTAAATTATTCTGCATGTATATTTTTATTCACATATTTCAATTCAATTTTAAACTTAGTTATTACCTACTTGTTAATTCCTCCTTCTATATTGATTCATGGATACCTTGTTACCCTAGAATAAAACTCTAGTTAGTACACTAGTATGGACTAGAGAATTTTGTATCAAATGTTTAGACCTGCTTAGACATATTTTATGGTTTGGGATAACTTTTTTCACATAAAATGATAAGCTTTTCAAATATACTCTGGACTTCGGTGAGTCAAGAAAGACTATGAATTATTTCAAAACAAAATATAAAATATAGTTTAGACTTAGGCAAATGGTATGGTGGTGGGTTCTTGCTAGCATACGTTGTTGTTCGGTGACACAACAGTGATGCTATGCACAAGGGGAATGTGGGTAGCGCCTAAGTCAATTAAGGACCAGTCTGTGAGCTACTGCTACAAAGCTCTAACGTACTACCACAAGCCTAGTGTGGGACAGTCTTAACTGAGTAATTTATAGGTCCTAACCAGAGTCTCGCTATAGGTTGAAAGTGAGCATCGCGTAGGCCATGTGAAGTCTCACTCAGCTCAAGATGAGGTCCCGATCTAGTAGATTCTTTACTAGGGTGAAACCTTAGTGTTGGCTTGCCTAGGTTAAAGCATGTAATGGCCGATATTGTGATATAATCATATCTTATGAGTAAATTTGCACAACCTCTGTAGAGTGTATAAACTATTCTGGATAGCCATACCCACGGTCATAGGCAAGCTAAGCAAAGTTTTCACAGATTAGACTTTGTTTTTCAAAATAGTTTACAAAATGCTTATGCATGGATGGAATCCATATGAGATCTTTTTAGAGAAAGATGGTCCAAGTAGGATGCCCGTGGATAGGTTAGTGCCGGGATGGACCTGCACTAATGGTATCTATCTTAATTACAATGGTGTTTTTATTTCCTGTATTAAATTCAATAATTTTTAATCTATTTACTGTATTTCTTTAAATGTTATTTTATGCTCAAATAACCATATATGCCTTCACTTGTCAGCCTTGCATTATTATTGCATTTTTCTGCTGGCAGAGTATATTTTATGTGCTCACCCTTCCTTAATTCTGTTGCTCAAAGGAAGATGTCTTCGACTTCGATGAGGATCAGAACGTATAGGCTGCGTCTTACTGTCGTTTGCCTATAGGTAGGCTTATTGGGCTTCTTCCGCTTTGGTTTTATTTTTCGCTGCTTATATTTAATTTTGGCCTACGGGCTATGGATGTAAACTTTGGTCTTCAGACCCATATTCAGTTAAATAAAGTTTATCATTGTGCTTGATATGTATCCTTGTTATCATTGTATTTACATAGAGGATTTTGGAGTTGTTGCTCCAGGATCTTGGACTATTCATTTTGAAATTATGTCTAGTCAAATTAATGTCCACATGTATCTAACCAAGGGTAAGCATGGCTCTTAGATACAAACTTATAATTAGTATATATCATTAATTTCTAGAGCGAGAAGGAATCATGTGCAAAGTCAAGGAGTGGGGTATAATAGCAAAATTGTTAGGGACTTAACTACAAACATAATATATATATAATTTGAATAAGAAATTAAAGCATGTAATTTAATAATTTAAATCAACATAATTTGCATTTAAAAAGTAGGTGCAACATGATCAAAGTATTAACTCGTTGTAGGATCAAGGATGATCGACTAGAGAGGGGGTGAATAGAAGGGTTCTAAAATTTTAGCTTTAATTGACAATTATATCAAGAGTAAGCTACATTAAAATTCTAGCACAAGTCAAGAGCTAAATTCTATGTTTCACTAGGTCACTCCAAGGCTATGTCGATACTAAATACAAGTCTAGCTAAATAATTCTACATAATTAAATAGCTAGAAATAGTAAAGACAAGAGGAAAAACTGCAATGAAGAATTGCCAGTCTTCACTATTCTAAGTTAAGGTAATTAAGTTCAAATGGATTGGATAGGCTCCATGAATTAAGCCTTATGAACCTCAAATCCACTAGAGCTGCTCTTCCTCCACTCCGGAGATAGCGAGCACAAAACCACTCACAATGGTACCAGGCCTCTTCATAACCTTCTTTGGATATATCACCATACAATCTTCCTCCAAGCCATCTAGGTGCCGGTAAATACCAAGAGTAATAAACCATAGCCCTTGCTTGAAGGTCATCAAGTGTCAAAGAGATCAACTAATGATGCTATGCACTTGAATGCTCTCAACTACCTCAAAATGTGAAATATGAGCAAAATACATCATAAATAATGCACCAATGGCTCTAATATATTCAATGATGTCAAGAGTGACGAGCTTGATGCTGGTGAGGGGGTATTTATAACCCCCAACCACAAATTCAATTGTTGGGGCAAAATTCCCAAAAAGTTCAATAGGTATGGTACTACCACTATGTATCGGCCAGTACTATCACACATAGTGTTTAATGGTTATATGTAGTTCATTTAATACTACTGAACAAACCATTATGGTTTGGTGCAGTACTACCTTACTCACATGGGCCGGTACTACCGCACGGTGGTAGTACCACTCAGCTCATGCAGTACTACTGTTTTCCAGAGGAGAAGATATTTCCAAAAACATGCTCTCTGAAAAAAAAATACCTCTATGTACAAATCAATCCTACTGGAACTCGATACTACCACACCACAGATGGTCATACCATAGGGCGATAGTACTGTCATCTAGCCTGTGGTCATATCATTTTTACTTTTTTTTATGGATGCAATTCCAAATGCATGCATGACTCCTAATTGATCAAGGTGGCACAAGATAAATATTCAAGCTACTTGCCATGATCTATCTTTATAGTACGACATCTAGCCTATGAATTTAATCTTTCTACCAATCCATGGGACCGGTAAAAGGCTATAAAGGTTCCTTAAATAGCATAATACCTTTGTCTTTAGCCACGTTAATTTTTTATTATCCTTACAAGCCATTTCCAAGTAGTCATCCATAATCTGGGGCTAAACCTTTAAAACATCTTAGCACACCCGTTAGTCCCTTAACACATTGTTGACATTAATTATCAAAACCATTTTTAGGGGTCTAGATGCTTTCACTCACCTTGCTCATAAGCTTGTTGGTCTTGGTGGTCTTAATTGGGCTCGAACTATAGCTATTCTGGGTCTTCGTAATCTATTCGATTTATCGAATTGAATTTTGAATAAATACACAATAATGCAACTAAATTCCAAATAAAATCCAAAATTTGTAATTTTGCTTTTGTTAAAAAAGATCTTAAATTTATATGAATTTAGAAAAAAGTTTCATTCAATTTGATTTTAAGATGAGTGAGAACATGCCTTCCAAAGTTTAAATTAGAAAAATCCTTAAAATAAACAGAGGAGAGAAAGTATGTCTCTCTAACAACTAGGCCCACATGTTTTAATGTCTTTTCTAATTTATTTTCTTGTTTGAAAAGACATCAGAGGCTGACAAGTGGGGCTAGCTAGGTTTTTAATTTATTTTTGAATTATTGTTCTAAAAGAAATCATATAAGTTGGGGCATTTGGGGTTTTAATTTCTTTTTTAATTATTTTCTTTAAAGAAAATGGTCGCGAGGCTGACAGTTGGGGCCGGTACAGTAAGGTTGGCCTACACGTCAGTGACTTAGAATTAAATTCTGGTTTTAAATTAGATTTCTTATGATCTGGGCCCATATGTCATTGACCCATTAATTTAAACTAATAAACATCATTATATTAACCTAATTATGGTTAATTATGTTGCTACAGTGCTCCCTTGTTCTCAGAGGGAATGCTTTCGCTAAGCTCACCATGGGTGACACGAGCGACAGTGAGCACCGGCAACCCCCAAAATGGGTTGCCAGAATTTTGGTGGTCCTAAGCGTGGCGACGGCATGGCCAGCAGTGAACCACGGCACTAGCATGATGTTAGTGCATAGTCTGAGACTAAACCTTTAAAATATCTTAGCACACACAGTAGTCTCTTAACACGTTATTGTCATTAATTACCAAAACCATTTTTAGGGGGCCTAGATGCTTTTAATCTCTCCATTTTTTGTAATTGATGACAACCTAAGCACTATGATTGAATTGAAAGGTTTGAATACGCACCAAGTTTGAAACAATTTGCGTATTCTTGTTTTGACTTTTGGTTTGCAAATAATTATTGAGATAGGTTCAAAGGAGATGAAGAATTAGTTGATTTCAAAAGTCCATCAACAAATAAACAAAACTCCACCCTAAATATGTGCATTTGAGTTCATGAAGTGATTTTCATGCACATGTATGGATTTTAGGAAATTTTGCCAGAGCTTCCTTTATTAGTTGAATTTGTGGAAGCATGTTAAGCATGGAAAATTTAACCATATGAAGTGTCATAACATGATGATTGTAACAAGGATAATAATGTAGCATAACACAAATATTACCGAGCTTACAAGTTTAATTAAACATGCAAATAACCAAAGATAAGTCCAACTGTCCAAAAGATAAGTTAAGTTCACACAAAGAGCTAATAATAGATTGTAGATATATAACAGTAGATAAATATATAGACCTTGTCCCATTTATTTCTCCTTTGTGTTCTCCCCCTTTGGAATTAAGAACCAAAAAAAAGGCTCACTCATTGGGAGAAGGGTCACAACAGATGCAACGGTAATAGTAGTGTGGAGAAGATAGTGACATCGAAGAAGAGAGACACACAAATGTACTTACGTGTTGAACCCCGGAGCAATGACTCCGGAACCCTCTGTGTAAATCGCACTAGTCCAGGAACAGCTAGTGCACACAGCAGAATAAAGATACATATCAAGCATAAATGACCAACTATAATAAATAAAAGAGTATGGCCTTATGGCCAAGTCTTACATCAATGCTCATTGGCAACACTAACAAAGCAAAAAAACTGCAGAAGCAAACTGAAAAGAAACGAAGCTCAATCCTGCCCATAGGCAAACGACTGTAAGACGCGTCATACTCATCCATGTCCTCACCGTAGTTGAAGGCATCTTCCTCTATATGGAGATTGCAAGGTGAGTACAAACTTGTACTCCGTAAATCACACAAAGAATGCAACTTAATGATAATGGCATCAATGGAAGGCTTATAGGGTCAGTTTGCGTAAAACAGCACTTAAACAAATACAGTAGATAGATTGTAAATGTTGAATTTAATACAGTAAATAAAAATAGAACTTGTAATTGAAAATAATACCATTAGTGCAGGCTCCGACCAAACACCCACCTATCCACGGGCATCCCACCCGAACCATCTTTTCCAAAAAAACATCTCGTATGGATTCCATCCATCCACATGCTTCCAACCACTCATGGATTCCATCCATCCACAAGCTTTTCAAAAACTCGTATGGATTCCATCCATCCACAAGGTTTTCGAAAACCATTTTTGAAAAAAAAACAAAGTTTTATCCATGAAAAATTTTTACTCAGCATGCCCATGACCATGGGCATGGCTATCCTGGATAGATTATATATTCTGCAGAGGTTGTACAGCTTTACCCACAAGACATGATCACCTATATTGCCACCGGATTACACACTTTCTTAAGTGTGCAGTGAGGAGATCATGACAATGCCTTTACAATGTAAAGCCTTCAATCTGGCCAAGCCAACTCTAAGGTTTCACCCCAGTAAGAAATCCACCTGACCGGGACCCCCTCTTGAGCCGAGTGAGACTTCTCATGGCCTACACCACGCTCACTTTCAACCTAGGACATGACTCAGGTTGAGACCCACAAATTAATCAGCAGAACTGTCCCATACTAGCCTTGTGATAGTATGATAGGGCTTTGTAACAATAGCTCACAAACCGGTCCTTAATTGACTTAGGCTTAACCACATACCTCTGTGCCCGACAATCAACACTGTGTCTCCAAACAACAGTGCATGCCTGCACCCACCACCTAACCATTAGCCTAAGTCTAAACCAGGTTTTATATTTTATTTCAAAATATTTCATAATCTTTCTTGACTCACCGAAGTCAAGAATACATTTCAAAAACTTATCATTTTATGTGAAAATGTATCCCAAAACCAAGATTATATCAAAGAAGGTCTAAGCATTTGATGTAAAATTCTCTAGCCAATACTAGTATACTAACTAGAGTTTGATTCCAGGGTGACAAGGTATCGAGGCATTCAATATCAATGGAGTAATTAACAAGTAGACATTAACTATATTTAAACTTAGAATTGAAATACATTGAATAAAAATATGCATGCAGAATAATTTAAAATAACATAATTTTATTTCATACGCTAGGATCAGCATAATCAAGGAGTGCGACTTGCCTTGCTCTTGGGATGGGTGCAAATCTTCGTCGAGGAATTATCCTGAATTGTCGAAGTTTACACGTGAAAATAACCCATCAAATTCAAATAAATTCAGAACAACTTCAAAAATTTGTATTGAGGGCATAAATGGATAGATGGAAATTTTTGATGAATTTAGAAATTTTAATGGGCTCAATCAGAGTTAGGATGAAGAAGAACGAGCTCTCTGAAGTTTAAAATCAGAGAAAATGAATAAACTGGATTTTTGGAATTATTTTTCTAAAGAAAAAATGGAAATTATTACGTCAGCAGGGGTTTTCCTTTTCGGCCAAATTATTTTCTACTGGAAAATGGATTTGTGGCGTCATGCTGGTGTTAGCCCTGAAGTGGGCCGACTGACAGGTGGGCCCTGGTCTATGGACCAGGTCCATGGACCCGAGAGAGTGCTGAGGTGGCATAGGGGTGAGGAGGCGCTGACCGGGCAGGGAGGCGCCAAGGTGGTGCTGAGGTGGTGCCACCTCATCTGCCTTGCAGGCACCCGAGGCAGCGCCGCGCTCGGGCACAGCGATGACGGCGCTCCGGCGGCTGGCGGCCGACGGCGAGGGGTGGAGGAGGGAGAGGGAGCTGTAGGGAGTTCATCTTCTACCTTGCGCAGGGCTTAGCGAGGTTCAGGGGTGGCCGGCAACGAGGAGGTGGCGGAGGCGGCTTGGGTCTCCCGGTGCGGCGGCAGTCCTGTGGCACTCGAGCTCGGAGGAGGGGCGCCCGAGGATGGCAGTGGCTCGGGGAAGACGGGGGTGGCGTCGGCCAGGCACGAAAGGGCTCGGATTGGTGGCAATTGTTCGCCGGAGGGGCTCGTCGGTGCGCGCACAGGAAGATCTCAGTGCGGGGGCTACTCAGGCACCGAGGAGAGGGTTTGAGAGCAGGCCTGTGGTGCGGAAGGAGGCGGAGCCGAGGGGAGGTTTTATAGGGGGTTGAGGGGAGTGGAGAGCGGAGGTGGGCGGCGGCTGTTGCGGGGAGAGAGGGGAGAGGTGAGTGCAGGGAGTGGAGAAGGTGGGGGAAATAGGCGCGCAGATGGCGAAGGGAATGGGCGCAAGGAGTGCGCGAGAAGAAAGGGGGACGGGGCGGCTGGGCGCGGGAAGGCCGGTGAGGATGGCGGAGAGGGTGGTTGCCACGCGAGGAAGACGACGTGGGGAGGAAGAGGGGTCTGACGGGTGGGGCCCGGTTGGCAGAGGGAGAGAGAAGAGGGGAGGCGTGGGCAGCAAGGATCTTGCCACGGAGAAGGGAAGGAGATCGGGCGGCTGGCACGGAAGGAGGGTGGACGGGTAGATGGGCCCGGAGGCGGGGCGAGGAGATCTAGGCCACACATGTGCCGGCCGGGGAAGAGGGGTAGGCGGGGTGGGCGGACGGCGGGGATGGGCCAGGGCGCGTGGGACGTGGCTCCATCTGGGCCGTCCACGCGTCGGCCGGAGAGTTTAGATTTTTATTTTTATTCTGATTTTCAGAAAAGCACTAGAAAATCAACTAATGCTTAGAAAAATATGAAATAACTTCCAAAAATTCCAGAAAATTCACAAAAGTTCCTGGAGATATTTTGGACTTAGATAAAATATTTCCAACTTAAGTTGGCACTATAATTTTATACTTAAAATACTTTTTTGTAATTCAAAATAGATTTTAAACTCCAGAAAACTCAGAAAACCAAATAAAAGCTAAATAAACCCAAATAATTAATTTGAATTAGAGTTTTATAGAAAATCAAAATATCACTTTATTTAATAATATTTTTAGGTTTTTACTTAAAATAATTTTCAAATCCATCCTTTTCAAAAGCTGAAATTCAGGGTAAAACAAAAATAAAATTTAGGCATCAAAACACATGTTTTTATTTTAAACCAAATTAATTTAATTTAATAATTTTTTTACTCCAAAAAATTAAAAATAAACAGCTGGGCTGTTACATTACGCGCTGGGTCGAAGCTACCAACTGATTATTTGTTTCAATCTGTACATCACGAATCTCTAGGACAACTGAATAGATCTGAGACAAGGTGATGACTTTAGAGGCTTGAGGAGGATTCTCATGCTTGATCATGCTCTTCCTCCTCTTGAGCATGAGGAGGGATGGCGGTTGGCATTGGAGGCCCTTCTCTTAGCTTATAAGGCTTGTGGACTGCTGGTTGTGCCCCTCAAAAATACGTCTTCTGCATAATGCGAGCCATGATGTATGGGACATAATAGATACCGTTGACTCTATCTTTCTTGGAAGACGCAATCCCTCTGATGATTAGATCAACCACATCAAACTTTCTTCCACTCATAACATGATCTATAATATTCCAAGCATGCCCTAGGACTACATCAAAGTTCCCGCTTTTTGGGAAAAGGTATGATTAATGATGCGGTTGATGAGACTTGGGGTGTGAACCAACATGTGCATCATAGAACTGACTCCATACCAGGGTTCTAAGAGTTGACTAAGAATAGAGCTTTTCCAAGCATCCTGAGTGAGTCCTTAGAGCTAGCTCAAACTCAGGCTTGGTGGCTTCCACCCTTTCATATCCCATCATCCATGTCAAATATTCAAAGTCCAGGGATACACAGACAGTGGCATAGAATTTTCTAATCATATCCTCATTGTAGTCGCATCTGAGCGCCACAATATCATGTAAGCACGTAGCAAAGAAGAGTTGATAAGCACCAGAGAAGCGATCAAGTGAGTTAAGATGTGCCCAGTCCACACACTTCTGATTAGTTAACTATTGGTGATGATCATATAGTTGGACAAAGACATCTTATTGGAATCTTGTATGGAACTGAGGATCCAAAGAAGTTCTTGGTTTGACAAATTGATTTGGGTGACATAGTATGGCATACTCATCACTTGAAATTAACCTTAGATTGATGCTTTGTTCTTCGACCTTAGCCATATCTTTGTCCTCATCATCATTTTGTTCACTTTCTTCATAGTCTTCTTCTTCACTTGAAGCAGACTCTTCTTCTTCTTCTTGCCTTGAGGTTTGACCCCTATCCTAAGCCCCATGGTTTACAAGAATGAGTTAGTTTCAAAATCACTATTCTCTCTTTGAGCTTGAGGTGCTCTCACTGAAGCCAACTTCCTAGAGGCTGTCTTGTGGTGAGAAGGTCCAACTCAAGTTGCTGGAGGATCATAGCGGTCAATAGGTTTGCCTTCGGAGGTGGCATTCTTGTGGATGGAGGTTTTAGTCCTCATCATTCTTACTAGAGGAATGGAGAAGATTAGAACAAGATGGAGTAGGTTTTTGAACTAATTAGCATAACTTAGTTGAAATCCATCAGCAAATGCGGTAGTACCGCATAGGTCCACCGGTACTACCAGCCTGTTGTAGTACCGCATGGGTCGAGTGGTAGTATTGTTCATGCTAGAGACTTTAGGGCATTTAACAAATTTTGATCTAAACTAGTAGTTGGCATGGATTGATTCATGAAACAGACATAAGATATCACCAATAACTAGTTTTCACCAATTTGCCCAAAAGATTTGAACTTATTTATGCACATTATGCCTAAACCCTAGAAATAGATAGAGATGCCAAAATGAGAGAAGAGATGATTTCAAAGGCATTTACCTAGAGGAATGGGGGAGGAGTGATCTCAAGCGTTGATTTTCAACAAAAGATTGAAGAGGGCTTCACTCTCCTTTAAGATCTTGAGAGGGTTTTGAGTGAGAGGGAGAGAGAAAGAGAGAGAGTTTCTTTCAATTGTTTTTGGAGAGGAAGAGACCAAATGGAGGTCAAGGATGATGAAGCGAGAGATAAGGAGTCAGTTACTACCAATCTTGGGACCAATGGTCAGATGGCGGTAGTACCGCATATGAGGGCCGGTAGTACCACCGGGTGGTAGTACAGCACTTATGGGCCGTTAGTACCGCTGAATGGTTGTACCGTAGGGCAAGAGCAATAGTACCAACTTTCCCAAGAAAGTTTGGACTGAGATGGAAATGCAAATGATCTTGAAGCATAACATCCAAAGAACTTTCTTTTAGGATCATTATGCATGAGATTGATAATGAACAACCAAATAACATAGTTTTTACTAAAATAAAAATTTTAAGAAGATAATTCAAATTAACTTTTCTTAAGAACCTCAAGGACTGCAAATTAGATCAAGACATGATGTATGATTTCAAGCCACATTTGAATAATCTAGAACATTTAACTCATTCCTCAATTTGCAAAAGCGGCTTTCATCTAAAGGTTTGGTAAAGATATCGGCTAATTGATCATCGGTCCATATGTGGCTAATGACAATATCTCCTTTCTCACATATCTCTCAAGAAATGGTGGTAGATATCTATATGCTTGGTTCTTAAGTGTTGGACCATGTTATTTGTTATCTTCACGGAACTGCCATTATCACAAAAGAGAGACATGTAATCAAATTTAATTCCATAATTCATCAAAGTTTGCCTCATCCAAAGCAATTGTGCATAAGAACTACCCGCAGAAACATATTTGGCTTCGGCGGTGGATAGGAGTATGTAATTTTGTTTCTTGGATGACCATAAAACTAATAATCTTCCTAAAAGTTGGCAAATATCCAATGTGCTTTTTCTATTCACTTTGCAACCCGTATAATCAAAATCTAAATATCCAATTAATCAAATTTAGCACCTTTGGAATACCATAAGCCAATGCTAGAGTAATGCTTCAAATATCTAAGAATTCTTTTCATGACCACTAAATGGAATTCTTTTGGAGATACCTGACATCTTACACACATGCAAACACTAAACATAATGTCGGGCCTAGATGCGGTGAGATAAACCAAACTACCAATTATTGATCTATAAAGCTTTAAATCTATTAGTTTACCTCCCTCATTTAGATTGAGGTGATTGTTGGTAGTCATAAGAGTCTTGATGGGCTTTGCATCCTCCACGCCAAACTTTCTTATCAAGTCCTTTACGTACTTTGTCTGGCTCATGAATGTCCTATCCTTGAGTTGCTTGATTTGAAGTGCAAGGAAATAACAAAACTCTCCGATCATTGACATCTCAAATTCCCTAGACGTCATATCACCAAACTCGTAGCAAAATTCTTGGTTTGTACACCCAAAGATAATATCATCAACATATATTTGGCATACAAAGAATCCATCATCTATAACTTTATAAATAATGCTATGTCAATCTTCCTAACTTTAAATCCTTTTAAGAGTAAAAAATCTCTAAGATACTCATACCATGTTCTAGGAGCTTGTTTGAGACTATAAAGCGCCTTAGAAAGTTTATACACATGATTTGGCTTCTTAAGATCCTCAAAACTAGGTAGTTGCCTTGGCCGTAATGCTCTGGCCGAGCTTGTCGCCGGTGAGACGAGTGGTGTTGAGCACTGTAACATCCCAAAAAATCGCCGGTGAGGCATTAATTAATACTTTCTAAGTATTTATAATGTTTCTAGTATTTTCTGAAAAGCTAATCCGAAAATAAAAATCAATTTAACCTCGGGCTGACACGTGTCGCACCCTGATTAAATCCATCTCATCCCATGATTTAATCTCAGCCTTCCACCATAACTTACCCCTTCACCTCATTTAAATGGCCTTGATTTATTCCCTCGCCACGTGTCATCAATCCGACGGCCCGTACCCCTTCATTTCCCCCCTCTCTCACCGACGCGCGGGCCCCACCCGCCATCTCCTTCTTCTTCCTCCCTTTCTTCTTCCTCTAGCCCTCTCTCTCCTCCTCCATTGAAGCTACACCAAAAGCTCATAATACCGGCTGTTACTTCCTCTTTAATTCCCGAATGAGTGTGCGTTTGATTGCCCCATCAATCTCCACTAACCACCGGCCATTTCCCTCTTTTAATCCCCTTCTCCCGCCGCCGCCGCCTTCTCTCCTCCCGCCTGCCGTTCTCCTCCCTTCCACGCCTATAAATACCTCCCTCCAAGCCCGGCTACCCTCCTTTAGTTTCCCCTCTTCCCGCCGCCCCTCCTCCCCTCCTCACCCGAGCCTCCTCGCCACCGGAGCCGCCGCCCGAGCACCGTCGCCGCCGCCTTCTCTCCTCTCTCCAGCCACCTCCGGTCCTCCCCGTGCCTCGCCGCCGGTAGGAATCGCCTCGCCGTTGCCTCCCCTCCCTCCGCCGCCTCCCACCGGCCGCCACCGGGCGCCGTGCGCCGGCGAGCGCACCGCCCGCGGCGCCGCCGTCCGTCCCAGCCATGTCGGCCGGCCCAAGCCCGTGTGGCCTCCGCGTGCGCACCGCGTGGCGCCATGTCGACCGGGTGTGCCACCTCGGCCACCGCCGCGGTTCGTGGACCCGGTCCATGGTAGACCGGGCCCACATGTCCGAATTTTTCGAATTTCAAATTTTGCTGACGTCATAAATAAACTTTTCAGTACAAAAATAAATCAGCAAATCAGTCTTTTTCTTTTTCTTTCTTTTTAATCTTTCGGAAGCCATAACTTTCTCATTTTAACTCCAAACTGAGCCGTTCAAATTTCTAAATTTTTCTAAAATCATAAACTATCCAAATATACACTCTTTTTGAATTTTTTGTGTTTTTATTTATTTTGTTTGTTTTGTCTTTTCGCGTGTAGAACCCATCGTTGCCGAAGACTTCTCCACCCCGCAGCAAGAAGGTCCAGACAGCTTGCAAGAAGGCAAGTCTCCTTTGAAAATTTTGCACCTATGTTTGAGAAATGCTTTTGATTATTTTAAATTTATGTGCATCGCTATTTACATAGAACACTAGTTTCTGTCTTAGCGTATTAGTTAAACCAATTATTGGTATGCCCTCTTTTATGTGTTTGGTTGGGATGTTGTTTAGTTTCCCCCTAATCCCTTACCTGTGCTAGTTCCCTCTTATCTTTTGCTAACCCCGGATACCACTTCAGATGGTGAACACAAGGAACAACCCAGGCAGCAATCGTGGTGCCAATGCTCAATCGGAAAACAACATTCCACCACCTCCTGCTCAAGCCCCTAACTTGGAACAGATGATGGCCATGCAACTGCAAATGTTTCAAGCCCTTGCTCAGAATCAAGTTCATCAAGTTCAGCAGCACCCATTCAGGCACCGCAGTCCAAGCTAGGAGAGTTTATGAGGACCAGACCGCTGACTTTTGCCGGTTCAGTGGATCCGTTGGAGGCTGACGATTGGATCAAGGATGTGGAGAAGAAGTTGATTCTGGCTCAGTGCAATGATCATGAGAAAGTGTTGTATGCTGCCCATCAACTTAAAGGAATCGCTACTAATTGGTGGGAAAATTACCGTTCTGCTCATCAAGATGTGCAAGCCATCACATGGGCTGAATTTGTTGAAGCTTTTCGCACTACACATATTCCTATGGGAATAATGGAGATAAAGAAAAGGGAGTTTCACAAGCTGCAACAAGGAAACCTTAGTGTTCCTGAATACCTGAATAGGTTCACTCAACTATCCAGGTATGCACCAAAAGATGTGGCAATAGAGGCAACAAAGATTTGGCGGTTCATGCAGGGACTTGATCCCATCCTCAAGGTGCAGTTGGTGTCTAATGATTATCCAACATTTCAACACATGGTGAATAAAGCCCTTATTCAAGAAGATGCTCAACGTCAATTGTATGAGACTCGGAAGAGGAAGTTTCAAGCTCAGCATGGTGCTAGCAGTTCTTGTTTCTGTCCTAATCCACCCCAATTCAATAGGCCCTCAGAGCCAAGTGTGCCAAGGATGCCATTCACAGGACCCCGCCCAATTCCGCAAGCTCCTCGAGCAAGTAATGGTGGCCAACTCTAGCAGGACAACACTTCAGCGGCAGGAGTGCAGTGTTTCAATTGCAAGAACATGGGACATTGTGCCAACAACTGTCCTTAGAAGCGCTCAGCTGTGACCCCTGTTCGTTTCGACCTGGGGACTACACCAGCACTAGCTCCAGCTACAAGTCAAGGCCGTGGAACACCTCAAACTTCAAGGACTCTGCAGGCAATGAGCAGAGGACATGTTAATCATGTTACTGCAGAAGAGGCACAGGATGCACCCGACGTAGCTTTGGGTAAGTTTCTTGTTAACTCAGCACCTGCATCAGCATTATTTGATTCTAGAGCTTCACATTCTTTTGTGTCAAAAGATTTTGTTGAAAGATATAATTGGGATGTGCGTTTGCTAAAGAACCCTATGCTAGTTCAATCACCTGGAAAGGAAATGAGGACTAATACGGTTTGCCCTAGAGCAACTGTAGATATAAATGGAGTAAAATTCCTAGCAAATCTTATTATAATAGACTCCAAGAGCCTAGATGTAATACTTGGTATGGATTGGTTAACCAAGTATAAAGGGCAGATAAATTGTGCCGATCGTGACATTACTCTTACCAATTCTAAAGGAATTCAAGTAAAGTATAAGTCAAACACATCTTCTCAGAATAGGTGTGGATTGAACAGCTTGAAGGGAATAACTCTGGAAAAGGTACCCATAGTAAGTGAATATCTAGACGTATTTCCTGAAGATTTGCCAGGAATGCCACCAGATAGAGAAATTGAATTTGTTATAAACTTAGTACCTGGTACAGTTCCGATTTCCAAGAGACCCTATCGTATGTCCGCAAATGACTTGGCTGAAGTTAAAAAGCAAATTCAGGAGCTGCAAGAGAAAGGTTTTGTTAGACCAAGTTCTTCGCCTTGGGGAGCACCAGTACTTCTAGTGAAGAAGAAGGATGGCAGTCTTCGCATGTGTGTGGACTACATATCCTTGAATGATGTGACCATTAAGAACAAGTACCCTTTGCCCTGATAGATGATTTATTTGATCAATTAAAAGACTCATGTGTTTTCTCCAAGATAGACCTCCGATCAGGTTACCATCAATTGAAGATTAGACCAGAAGATATACCAAAAACAGCATTTGCTACTCGATATGGACTTTATGAGTTTACAGTGATGTCTTTTGGCCTAACTAATGCGCCCACCTATTTTATGAATCTGATGAATAAGGTGTTCATGGAATATTTGGATAAGTTTGTTGTTGTATTCATTGATGACATTTTGATATACTCCTGGAATGAGGAAGAGCATGCAGAACATCTGAGGATAGTTTTAGAAAAGCTCAGAGAACACCGGTTGTATGCCAAGTTTAGCAAGTGTGAGTTCTGGTTGAAGGAAGTAGCTTTCTTGGGTCATGTGATTTCTGCAGGAGGAGTGTCCGTAGATCCCGGAAAAGTAAATGATGTTCTCAATTGGACACAACCCAAGTTAGTACCAGAGATCAGGAGTTTTCTGGGTTTAGCCGGTTATTATCGTCGCTTCATGGAAGGATTTTCCAAACTTGCAATACCTCTCACACAGTTGCTAAAGAAAGAAAAGAAGTTTGAATGGAGTAAATCTTGCGAGGACAGTTTCCAAGAACTGAAAGAGAGGTTAACCTTTGCACCAGTGTTAATGCTTCCAGATATTAGAAAGGATTTTTGAAGTTTTCTGTGATGCATCAAGACAAGGACTGGGCTGTGTTCTGATGCAAGAAGGAAGGGTAGTAGCCTATGCTTCAAGGCAATTGCATCTCCATGAGGAGAATTATCCAACCCATGATTTAGAGCTAGCTACCGTCGTGCATGCTCTAAAAATATAAAGGCATTATTTGATCGGTAATCGCTGTGAGATTTATACGGACCACAAAAGTTTGAAGTATATATTTACCCAACCCGATCTCAATGTGAGACAAAGAAGGTGGCTTGAGTTAATAAAAGATTATGATGTTGGAATACATTATCATCCAGGGAAGGCTAATATAGTAGCTGATGCCTTGAGCAGAAAAAGTTACTGCAATAATCTGATAACTAAAAACAGCCAGCCTGCACTTCATGAAGAATTTCAGCGGCTCAATTTAGAAGTAGTAGAGGAAGAATTTCTAGCTACTTTGGAGGTTCAACCAACCCTAGAGGACCAGATCAAGGCAGCTCAAAAAGTGGATAAGTATGTCAATGAAATCAAAGAAAATATGAGGAAAGGTAAATCATCAGGATTTTTAGAAGATGAAGAAGGTATCATTTGGTTTGGAAAAAGAATTCTTGTACCCGAGAAGAAAGAAATAAAGGAGTTAATTCTGAAGGAAGCTCATGAATCTGGATATTCAATTCATCCTGGAAGTACAAAAATGTACCAAGATCTCGAAGAAAGGTATTGATGGTCAAGCATGAAAAGAGAGATTGTAGAGTATGTAGCTTTGTGTGATGTGTGCCAATGGGTTAAGGCTGAACATCAGAGACCTGCTGGACTTTTGCAACCTTTGCAGATACCTGAGTGGAAATGGGAAGAAATTGGTATGGATTTTATAACTAGATTGCCGAGAACAAAATCAGGGTATGATTCAATTTGGGTTATTGTAGATCGTCTTACAAAAGTCGCACATTTTATTCCAGTAAAGACCACATATTCTGGAGATAGACTCGCAGAGCTATATATGTCAAGAATCATGTGTTTGCATGGAGTTCCAAAGAAGATTGTGTCGGATCGAGGGTCTCAATTCACTTCAAGATTTTGGCAGAAGCTGCATGGACTTTTGGGCACAAATCTAAATTTCAGCACAGCATATCATCCATAGACAGATGGTCAAACAGAAAGAGTAAATCAAATATTGGAAGACATGTTGAGAGCTTGTGTCTTGGCAAATAAAGCTAATTGGGATCAAAGTTTGCCCTATGCAGAATTTTCCTATAATAATAGTTATCAATCCATCTTGCAAATGTCTCCGTTTGAAGCTTTGTATGGCAGAAAATGCAGGACATCGTTGTATTGGAAAGAAACAGGAGAAGGGCGAGTGTTTGGACCAGATGTGTTAAAGCAAGCAGAAGAGCAAGTTCGTCTGATCCAGGACAGGTTAAAAACAGCACAAACAAGACAGAAAAGCTATGCGGACAATCGTCGAAGAGCGTTAGAATTTGTACCTGGAGATCATATGTATTTGAAAGTTTCACCTCTCAAGGGAATGCGTCATTTCGAAGTTAGTGGGAAGCTTGCTCCTAGATTCATTGGACCATTTGCTGTTCTAGCAAAAAGGGGAGAAGTTGCTTTCCAGTTGAAGCTTCCGCCTCAATTGTCAAAGGTACATGATGTCTTCCATGTGTCCCAGTTAAGAAAGTGTCTCAGAGTGCCAGAAGGATAGATGCCTCTATATGAAGTGAATTTGAAGGAGGACTTAACATATCCAGAGTATCCAGTCAAAATCTTAGATGAAGTAGAGTGTCGTACAAGAAACAGGATCATCAAATTCTGTAAAGTGCAGTGGAGTAATCATTCAGAATCAGAAGCAACATGGGAGCGTGAAGAAGATCTAAGAGCACAGTTCCCTAGCCTTTTTCCCAGTCCGTCCGAATCTCCGGGGGGCGAGATTCTTTCTAAGGGGGTAGGTTTGTAACATCCCAAAAATTCACTCTCTGAAAATTTTAATTTCAAATTAATTATTTTAAAGTATTTGAATTTTATTTGGATTTATCTGAATTTAGTTCAAAATCTAAAGCAAGAAAATGTATTTTAAATATTTTTATTAAAGCCAAAAAGAGTTCATTTTATTTTTTTTCCAAACCTTCCCTGAAGTTTTAGGATTTGTGGGAATTTTCTGGAATTAAAAATTAATTTTAAAGGCTAAAAAGTATTTATAAAATTATTAAAGGCAAATTTGAAATTAAAAATATTTTTCCTAAGTCTAAAATAGCTCCAAGAATATTCTATGAATTTTCTGGAATTTCTAGGCATTAATTAATATTTTCTAAGTATTTATAATGTTTCTAGTATTTTCTGAAAAGCTCATCCAAAAATAAAAATCAATTTAACCTTGAGCTGACACGTGTCACACCATGATTAAATCCATCTCATCCCGTGATTTAATCTCATCCATCCACCATAACTTACCCCTTCACCTCATTTAAACAGCCTTGATTTATTCCCTCACCACGTGTCATCAATCCGATGGCCCGTACCCCTTCATTTCCCCTCTCTCTCTCTCACCGACGCACGGGCCCCACCCGTCATCTCCTTCTTCTTCCTCCCTTTCTTCTTCCTCTAGCCCTCTCTCTCCTCCTCCACTGAAGCCGCACCAAAAGCTCATAATACCGGTCGTTACTTCCTCTTTAATTGCCGAATGAGTGTGCGTTTGATTGCCCCATCAATCTCCACTAACCGCTGGCCGTTTCCCTCTTTTAATCCCCTTCTCCCACCGCCGCCGCCTTCTCTCCTCCCGCCGGCCGTTCTCCTCCCTTCCCCGCCTATAAATACCTCCCTCCAAGCCCGGCTACCCTCCTTTAGTTTCCCTTCTTCCCGCCACCCCTCCTCCCCTCCTCACCCGAGCCTCCTCGCCATCGGAGCCGCCGCCCGAGCACCGCCGCCGCCGCCTTCTCTCCTCTCGCCGGCCACCTCCGGTCCTCCCCGTGCCTCGCCACCACCTCCCCTCCCTCCGCCGCCTCCCGTGCACCGGCGTCCGTCCGGCCACGTTGGTCGGGTGTGCCAACTCGGCCACCGCCGTGGTTCGTGGACCCGGTCCACGGTAGACCGGGCCCACATGTCCTGAATTTTTGAATTTCAAATTTTGCTAATGTCATAAATACACCTTTCGGTACAAAAATAAATCAGCAAATCAGTCTTTTTCTTTCTTTTTAATCTTTCGGAAGCCATAACTTTCTCATTTTAACTCCAAACTAAGATGTTCAAATTTCTAAATTTTTCTAAAATCATAAACTATCCAAATATACACACTTTTTGAATTTTTTAATTTTATTTGAATTTTTGTGTTTTTATTTATTTTGTTTGTTTTGTCTTTTCGCACGTAGAACCATCGTTGCCGAAGACTTCTCCGCCCCGCAGCTAGAAAGTCTAGACAGCATGCAAGAAGGCAAGTCTCCTTTGAACATTTTGCACCTATGTTTGAGAAATGCTTTTGATTATTTTAAATTTATGTGCATCGCTATTTACATAGAGCACTAGTTTCTGTCTAAGCGTATTAGTTAATACCAATTATTGGTATGCCCTCGATTGAAGTTGAATGCCATGTACCTTTGTAACCTTAAGATTTTCTTTGTCTCGGTAATGAGAGTATTATAATTATTTACTAAATATTAGAACGGTAGTAAAATGCTTAGTCATACTATTTAACTTTTGGTAACCTTGGAATGGGAAATCATATTTCATTGTTCTAGTCCTTTTATTCAGAAATTAGTGGCGATTGGTGTTGCCACCGTTCTTTTAAAATAAATTAAAATGTGAAAATTGTTTTAGATCAGGGCGGATGGTTAGATAGGATTGGTGCGCTTTAGCACGAGATTTTGTAAAGTGTATGTTCCGCCCTAGTCGATTAAGGATCAACTCTTGTGATTGTCCAGACTGAGCATTACCGTGCAACTCCAAGTCTATATGGGTATGACATAGCTGATTAAATCACGATAGTTTAGTTTAGGTACCACCAGTGGAAAGTGGGTAACAGGGATTTACTGGTTATTCACAGTGAGGAACAGGGTTTTACTGTACTCATATGGCGCAAGAGGGGGCTTCTGACTGGGTGGATTTAACCCTTCAGCGGTGAAACCTTAGCGGGTGGTGTCTAGCCAGACTAGAGTGAGGTAAAGGCTTTGTGATATTTTATCTGGGTCTCATGCCAAAGGAAGCATGGTGACTATTAGGATAATTTATTTCTTAGGGGTAAAGTTGTACATCCTCTGCAGAGTGTTAAACTATTCGAATAGCCGTGCCCACGGTCAAGGGCGGGCAAGGAATGCATTCACATGGTAGATTTTTTATTTTGGTTTTAATATCAAAATTTTGGTATCTCGAGAGTGGAGGGAACTCTTGGAAGGGTATCCTGGCGGTTGGAGCCAAGGTGGGTGGATGGAACCCGTAGTTTTAAACTTTAGCAGTTAGAGCTGGTTAATTAGTGTTGGTGGATAGAACCTTCACTATAAAATTATTAATAGTTTCTGTTAAAACAATTACTTTATTAAATTAATGCCTTCAAAAATATTTAAAGGTATTCAAAATAAAATATTGCTTTGTGCAAAAGAACCATATAGCCCTCCTTGTTAAGCCTTGCATCTACTGCATTTTTTCCCAAGACTTGCGGAGTACTTTATGTACTCACATGCTGCACTAAAATCAACTCAGAGGAATATGAAGCTCAAGAGGGAGACTACGACTACTTCACGTGTGGATTCGACGAAGGATTTCCGGAGTTCTAGGCTACGCTTCCCCAGTCAATTGCCTGTGGCGTATTGATGGGTCTTCATCCAAGTTTCTTTTGCTTCCGCTGTGTTTTTGTGATTTGCGAGGTCTTGAAACCTCAGTTGTAATAAAGAGACCTTTCAGTCTGTACTTTTTACTATTGTAATAAGCGTTGTTGGTTATGTAATCATCATTGTTTGACTGTGTGCACTAGCTTGATCTGGGACTAGTGCTGTAATACACAGAGGGTCCGGATTCGAAAATCTAGGGTCCCGACAAGCACCAGCAACCCCCCAAAATGGGTTGCCAAAATCTCGGTGGTCCTAAGCTTGGTGACGGCATGGCCAACACGGAACCACGGCGGTGGCGCAATGCGCACAGCGGCGACAGGGCTCAACCACCATGGTAACTGAGTTGTCGGCGGTGGGGCGAGTCAATTCAAGATACGACAAGCATCTACAGGCTATGAGGAACTCACCGGAGTAGACAGCAAGGCTCAGGAGGTGTTGTGGTGGTCTGACGACATTGGCCCGAGGCGATGCGGTGATCTTCCATGGCACCGGTGTAGAGACCTGAATATGCAAATCCGGACTCTCCTGTGTATTCTGCACTAGTCCAGGATCACGCTAGTGCACACAGTATAAACAAAGATGAAATATCGAACATATCACGATTCACTAGCAAAAGACTCAAATATTATTGATAATTATCAGAGTACGACCTTATGGCCAAGCTTACAATTAATAGCATGAAAGGCTTAAAGAAGCTAGCAGCGGAAAACCGGAAATAAGCGTAGTAGCCATTCGACATGCCCACAGGCAATCGACTGGGGAGCGAAGTCCTAATCCGCGAAGTCGTCGAAGTATCCTCCTTCTAGAAGCTCCTGCTGATCTGGTCCTTCTTCATCAACTGAGCAAATATGGATGAAGCCGTGAGTACATAGAGTACTCAGCAAGTCGTTTGTAACAAAGATGCAATATAGTATGCAAGGCTTACCAATGGATGGCTGAAAGGTTAATTTTGCAGAAAGAAACAATTTAAAGTAAATACAATAAATAGATTCAAAAGTGAACTTCAAAAATGATAATAAATAAGTAATCAAAGGAACTGAGAAAACCCCAAGTAAACTGGCCATTCACTCCGATGAATCACCCACAATCCAAGATTCACATAGGGTGTGTTTGGTTCGTGGATGGTGAGGTTGCATGAGCGGATGCAAAAAAATTGAGATGCTGTTTGGTTGCCTGTATGAGTGGATGCAGTCTACCAAACCTGAGAGGCTGACACATGGGACCGCATAAGATACACTGCATCAACCCATCCAGGATGGCCAGTGAAGCTCATTTTGAGTGTATCCACCCATCCAGATGAGGGCGTATTTTTGCATCCGCTCATGCATGCTGCATCCACTCATACAGGCAACCAAACAGGCTCTTTCTCAGATTATACGGATCCACCCAGCCAGGACGAAGGAGATTCAGGCAACCAAACACACCCATAATGAACCACCAGTGAACTACCCATTCACTTAACTCAACCAAGATTTTAAGAAAACTCTACCCCTCGTGTGAAATCACCGAGCATTGTCCATGACCGAGGAGACGGCTATTCGAATAGTTTTACACTCTGCAGAGGTTGCACAACTATACCCACACGATGTGATAATCCTCACGTTAAAGATAATCACAACAAGACTTTTACAATGATCCATCTCAACCTGATCCCACTCACTAAGGTTTCGCCGTCGAGTAGGGTAACCCCCTAGTCGATAATTGCCCCCTCTTGCGCCACAACAACATCAGTAGCAAAACCAAAGTTGAGACTTCACAAATTATTGTGCCAGGTCTATCCCATACTAGACATGTGGTTTGCATGGTAAAGCTCAGATCAATGGCGCACAAAGTTAAGTCCTTAGGTATTACCCAGGCAAAACATCCACATCCCATGTGCAACCAGCACCCCCTTTACTGCACGATCATTCGCCCAAGTGAAACCAAGTTTGTATAACCAATGCCCATGACACTACCCATGTCATGATGTTGGACCGAAATGGCGACAGAGGGGGGGTGAATGTCGATCTTTAAAAATAAATTCGCCCCTCAAGTATCCTCACTTATGCTTCTTCTCCAATAGCTATGGAAGCTATGAAGATAGAAGATATGCACTACTGTAGTCACAGCAACAAGGATAAAACAGATCCAAAAAGAAGCAGTCAAGAAAAATAATTTTAGAGCAAGTCTGACTGCAAGCGGTAGTACTGCTGAGACGAGCGGTAGTACCGCTGGGCAGTAGTACCGCTACGCCGAGCGGTAGTACCTCTTGCCGGAGACGTTCGGCCCGTCCGAACGTTTCATCGCTGCCGATCGGACTGGTCCGAACAAGGGCGGTAGTACCGCTGAGCCGAGCGGTAGTACCTCTGAGCGGTAGTACCTCTCCAGGAGCGGTAGTACCGCATGAAGAATTTCAGCAAACAGGATTTTCAGAAATCTGAGAAATTCGCAAGGATTCTTGGATTCTTGGCTTGGGAAGCTTTGAGGATACCTAGGGAACACTCCCAGAAGAATAAGCCAAGAGCCAAAATCAAGAATCCACTAAAAAATCAAAAGGATTTCAGATTCATGCCCAAAACCGAAAATATTCAGAGAGCTGCGCAAAAACTCAAATTCCCATTTCATCTTTGATCATTTGGCTATGAAACTTTGAGGATAGGTTAGCAATAGCCTCTGGACCTCTCATGCCAGGTTTCACGCCATCTCGTGAAGGGAAAAGAAAATAGCACCAAACCCTAGAAAAGCAAATGAAGAACAGAGGAAGTCCCAAACATAAAATATGAGATTAAACAAAGTTTACTCTTGGGAAACTTTGATCAAATGATCTTAAGGCATCATCCCAACCTAGATCAACCAATTTTAGGCCTTCCCAGCAAGAAAGAACTCAAAACTCAGAAAGCTCAGAAATCCACCAAAAGAAGAACGAAGAACAGAGAGGAATAAACTTCATATTTCCATTCATTGAAGCAAAAGGATTACAAGGAGTCCCGATACGCATGGACATTCAGACAGAGGAATGATTACAAGTAGACTCAACTCATCCTCTCTCTCTCAATCCTCAAGATCACCAAGAGCTTCACATGCTTCTTGGGAGGAACACACAGACTCTCAAGAAACCATCGAAGAGGACACAGAGGGAACACAACTCTGCCTCCACCAACAACTCTCAACCACTAAAGCCTAAAGCCAAAACAAACTCTAAAGCCTATTTTGACTAAAGGAAACCCTAAAATCCCTTCAAGTGTTAAAGTGGGCATGCAGCCCCTCCAACCTATTTATAGCCTTGGCTAACGGGTCTCCGCCCCGTTACACCCGCTAAATCCCGTTTCGCCCCTCCTGCGCCTTCTGGGAAGCTTCCGCGCTCCTTGTCGTCCAAGCCTCGCAACCACCTCGAGTCCACGTCGTCTTCGACACATCCCGACCATTCTGACCTCAGCGCCACCTGCGCCTAGTCCGGTCCACCGTGTCTCGCCACGACTCCGCCTCGACGTCCTGCAGCCACACAGACAAGAAACACGTCAAATATCACCGCTCGATACATGAAAGCGTACATAGCATCAAAACATCACACTTACCATGCCGAAGTCCAAACCTGTCGAAATCATCAGAATATACATCCGAATCCCATACGACCAAGTTTGACCAAAGTTCGACCGAGCCCGATTGCACCATGCAACGTCAAGGTCCAAACCACCCAAACCAAACTCGACTCTCATAAACCGATGTCAATTACTCATCATACACACAAACCTCCACATGGTCTCTCACATGACAAACAAATTTTATAACTGTGGTTAACCACCACGTTCCAATATATCATTAAGTCAAGATTAATTAACACATGTGATGATAGACCCAATGTTCTAATCATGAGCATGGCTAAGCAAATTAAACGTACACCCCATGTGACAACTAATACTATATCACTAAATAATTACCCAACCTATGGTGACAATAGAATCATGGTATTCAAATTATCAAGGAGGAAATAATCAATTAGGTCATTAACTACCAATACAAGGGTTTATAATAAAATAGCGATGCATGATAATTTAAAACAAAGCAATACATAATAGATTTGAAAACTGGGTTCAACATGCTCAAAGGACACGACTTGCCTTGGCCTTGCTCAGTTAGGAATTCTTGATCTTCGAATCCTACTTCAGCTCCTTCGAACACGTGATCTAACGAGAGAGAAAACGAGACGAACACAAAAATAAAATCAAATAAAATTCAAATGAATTCCAAAAACTGAAAAACCAAAACCAAATGATAGAACTCAATTTTAGATGAATTTAGGAAAAATAATTGGGTCAATCGGAGTTAGGACGAAGAAGAACGAGCGATCTAAAGTTTGTCGGGCGAGAAAATGCTGGAAAATAGCAAAAGTTATTGTTCACCCGAGAGCAGCACTTTTGGAGAGAAGGCTAGCGCCGGTGAGAGGAGGCATGGGAGATGAATCCAACTAGCAAAATGGGTTGCTAGGGATCCAAGCCATACATAGGAAGCGACGACACGTCAAACGGAGCACGGTGACGGCACGGGCAGCTACAACGACATGGGTAGGAGAGAGGAATAAAATTCGGGCATAGGACATGAAGAGGTAGGGTGAGCATGGGCTAGAACGCGGCTTGGCAAAGCTAGGAAAATTGTCGGCTCGGCCGGAAACCCACCAGAGACGGTGCAATCGACGATTGAACGACGTCGGGAAGGAAAAAAGGAAAAACTTAATATCTTGGTGCTCGGTTAACGAAATCTAAAACCACTTGGAGGGTAGCTACCTGGCATGGTTTGGCACGATGTGACGTGAATGGTTTGATGAAAACACCACTGGGTAGATGGGGGACACGAGATGCCATTGGTGGCCATGGCGAGGTTCGGAGGCAAAAATTTGTGGAGACTTTTTGGGGAAACGAAAGTGAGCACGGCATAGAACGCGGCGAGGCAAGTCTAAAAAAATTACGGCAAGGGCTAAAGCTTACCGGAGGCGACGAATCGACGTCGGGAAGCGCTCTTGACCTAGATTGGAGAAAACTCAATTCCGGGAGATTGGCTACACCAAAACCAAATTAACTTGGCAAGAAGGTAGATAGCACATGGTGGCACAATGTGACGTGAAAGGATCATGAAAAAACTCACCGGATAGCTCGAGACACGATGAGCAATTTCGGGACCGGAGGGCCTCGGTGCCGACGACGTTCTGGCCTTTGAGGGGACTTGGCACTGCTTGGGATGGGTTTAGGGAAGTCAAGGGGTCGTATTTATAGGCTTGGGAGAGATAGAAACCGACTCCAATTCGTGGATTTCGGTTTAGAGTCCGTTTCAAAAAATAGGAGATAAAAGGCAAACGGATGAACGAAACAGAAAGAGACCAGTTGGGATGGATTCCTTGTGTGATTTGGCACAACTTTCCTTTTGGAAGACATTGAGATAAGGTCCGGATTGGAAGTTATGAAGAGAGAGGAAAAGGAAGGAAAACGAGAGCAAACAGATCTGGGATCGATCGTAGCTGGAGGTTGAAGATGAACCGTGCCATGACATGTGTTGAGTACTGTTCATTCTCTCTCCTCTTTTGTTTTTTTGGAAATTTAAAATTGAGCTCAAACAAACTCCGAAAAATCCCAGAAAATACAGAAAAATTCCTTGTGACACAAGGAACACAAATAAAATATTTTTGACAAATATTAATGTTTAATTTAATCACATTAAATCTTTTTAATTAATGAAAATTCCAATTAAGCTTAATTAATTCCAGAAAAATCCAAATGGTGAATTTTATTTTAAAAGCTTCAAAAAGGCTCTGAAAATCAGGATGTTACAAACCTCCCCCTTAAACGGAATCTCGACCCCGAGATTCAGGCTCACTAAAAGAATAGGTTACCATGTGCGACTTCGGAGACGACGTTGTTGAGGCTTCCCATTGTAACGCTCTGAGGTATTTGGCTTCCTTGACTTACGATGTTCCACGGCTTACTCCTGGAGTTTTGGCAGGGGTACTTCAAGGTTGAACGGAATTGGCGTGATTGCTTGACGCTTCTGCGGACACTTGCGAGCGAAATGACCTGGCTCTTGGCACTTGAAACAACTAAATGGAGTTGCATAGCTTCTTTCTCCCTAAGGCTGATTGCTAACGTTGATAGGGCGTGGTCCTGAGTTATCATGAGTAGGCATTGGAGCTGGAGTCTTGAAATCTGACTGTTGCGGTACCCGAGCTGGCTGGTATGTGTTGGATTTGACTCTTTGTGATTGTTGCAATTGAACTCCTTGGTGAATAATCTTCCGCTTGCGAGACTCCTCCATTTCATGCTGAGATTCTTCAATAAGTATGGCCTTATCCACCATATTCTGGAAAGTAACATAGTCATTGCCAACGACCTGAACTTTCAATCCTGGATTAAGTCCTCTCTTGAAGCGCTTTTGACGTGCATCATCTGTAGCAACATCTTCCGAAGCATAGCGAGCTAGCTGAGTGAACTTGTTGAGATATTCACTTACTGACATAGTCCCTTGTTGTAGCTCACGAAATTTCTCCTTCTTCATCTCAATCACTCCATCTAAGATAAGGGCATGGCGGAACGCTGTGGCAAACTCTCTCCAGGTAATGCTCTCTGGGTCCTCATGCGCAGCACAATAGTTCTCCTACCATTTGGATGCAGCACCTTCCAGTTGGTGAGCAGCGTACAACACTTTCTCACGATCGGTACATTGAGCAAGGTTTAGCTTCTTTTCCACTGAACGAATCCAATCATCAGCTTCCAAAGGCTCAGATGAATTCGAATAAGTTGGCGGTCTAGTCCTCATAAATTATGCAAATCTAGATGTCAGATGATTTGGCCGAGGTGCAACGGCTGCCTGATGCTGTTGATTCATCGTATTGGTTAAATTCTGCATCATTGTGTTCATGTTCTGCATCATGGTGTTCATCAACTGAGTCTGGGCAGCCATGAACTGACTCAAGGTCGGATCTAGACCAGCTGGAGTAGCATGCTGCTCTTGGCTTGCTTGATTCCCATTACTGCCTTCTGGTTCCTGACTCATCTAACTACGTCCTACGGAGTTCGGGTATCAACCATTCTGTTCTACTCTGAAAAGAAAGCTCGCTTGCTTGAGAACTAGCTTCACAAGGCTCAATAGGTGAGAAGGAAAAGCAGAGGTAAGTGGTATGTTCGTCTAAGGGGGATAACTAATGGCAACCCTAAACTAAGCAGACACTTAGCCGAAAAGGCTAACAAAAGAAGCAATAAACTCCACAAAAAGATTTTGACATGACTGCATTATAATGCTAGAAGCAGAATTGCAGCTCACATCACACCCAATGGCAAATAAGAAGCAAGACGATCTACACGATACTAAAAACTATAACAGGGTTCAAATCTAATGGCTACTAATCTTTACGGAAATCTCCAATCTTGTCTTGACATATTGCGCGCTTCCTTGATTCGAACTTCACAGCACATCTTGAAGAATTCCAGGCTAATCTTCACTTGGATTAGGGAAGACTCGAGACGTCGATAGACATTATGGGGATAAGAAGTCAAATTAAGTTTTGAAAACAATATTTTAGAGGAGGCAAGGAGTAAGAATCCTAACAATGAGGTAAGAAATAAGATTTACTAGACAATCATTTGGTTGATTTGATTTAGAAAATAAATTTTTGAAATCTTTTCTAATTCGACCACTCTAACTAGGGCTCCGTCCTACAGTCGATATAGCTCTGATACCACCTCTGTAGAGACCCGAATATGCAAATCCGGACTCTCCTGTGTATTCTGCACTAATCCAGGATCATGCTAGTGCACACAGTATAAACAAAGATGAAATATCGAACATATCACGATTCACTAGCAAAAGACTCAAATATTATTGATAATTATCAGAGTACGACCTTATGGCCAAGCTTACAATTAATAGCCTGAAAGGCTTAAAGAAGCTAGCAACGGAAAACCGGAAATAAGCGTAGTAGCCATTCGACATGCCCATAGGCAATCGACAGGGGAGCGAAGTCCTAATCCGCGAAGTCGTCGAAGTATCCTCCTTCTAGAAGCTCCTGCTGATCTGGTTCTTCTTCATCAACTGAGCAAATATGGATGAAGCCGTGAGTACATAGAGTACTCAGCAAGTCGTTTGTAACAAAGATGCAATATAGTATGCAAGGCTTACCAATGGATGGCTGAAATGTTAATTTTGCAGAAAGCAACTATTTAAAGTAAATACAATAAATAGATTCAAAAGCGAACTTCAAAAATGATAACAAATAAGTAATCAAAGGAACTGA
Source organism: Dendrocalamus sinicus (assembly GCA_036346575.1). Taxonomy (NCBI): domain Eukaryota; kingdom Viridiplantae; phylum Streptophyta; class Magnoliopsida; order Poales; family Poaceae; genus Dendrocalamus; species Dendrocalamus sinicus. The sequence goes on from CM070658.1 coordinate 5,243,166, forward strand.
GAAAACCCCAAGTAAACTGGCCATTCGCTCCGATGAATCACCCACAATCCAAGATTCACATAATGAACCACCAGTGAACTACCCATTCACTTAACTCAACCAAGATTTTAAGAAAACTCTACCCCTCGTGTGAAATCACTGAGCATTGTCCATGACCGAGGACACGGCTATTCGAATAGTTTTACACTCTGCAGAGGTTGCACAACTGTACCCACACGATGTGATAATCCTCACGTTAAAGATAATCACAACAAGGCTTTTGCAATGATCCATCTCAACCTGATCCCACTCGCTAAGGTTTCGCCGTCGAGTAGGGTAACCCCCTAGTCGATAATTGCCCCCTCTTGCGCCACAACAACATCAGTAGCAAAACCAAAGTTGAGACTTCACAAATTATTATGCCAGGTCTATCCCATACTAGACATATGGTTTGCACGGTAAAGCTCAGATCGATGGCGCACAAAGTTAAGTCCTTAGGTATTACCCAGGCGAAACATTCACATCCCATGTGCAACCAGCACCCCCTTTACTGCACGATCATTCGCCCAAGTGAAACCAAGTTTGTATATCCAATGCCCATGACACTACCCATGTCATGACAAACAAATTTTATAACTGTGGTTAACCACCACGTTCCAATATATCATTAAGTCAAGATTAATTAACACATGTGATGATAGACCCAACGTTCTAATCATGAGCATGGCTAAGCAAATTAAACGTACACCCCATGTGACAACTAATACTGTATCACTAAATAATTACCCAACCTATGGTGACAATAGAATCATGGTATTCAAATTATCAAGGAGGAAATAATCAATTAGGTCATTAACTACCAATACAAGGGTTTATAATAAAATAGCGATGCATGATAATTTAAAACAAAGTAATACATAATAGATTTGAAAACTGGGTTCAACATGATCAAAGGACACGACTTGCCTTGGCCTTGCTCAGTTAGGAATTCTTGATCTTCGAATCCTGCTTCAGCTCCTTCGAACGCGTGATCTAACGAGAGAGAAAACGAGACGAACACAAAAATAAAATCAAATAAAATTCAAATGAACTCCATAAACTGCAAAACCAGAACCAAATGATAAAACTCAATTTTAGATGAATTTAGGAAAAAATAATTGGGTCCATCGGAGTTAGGACGAAGAAGAACGAGCGATCTAAAGTTTGTCGGGCGAGAAAATGCTGGAAAATAGCAAAAGTTATTATTCACCCGAGAGCAGCACTTTTGGAGAGAAGGCTAGCACCGGTGAGAGGAGGCATCGGAGATGAATCCAACTAGCAAAATGGGTTGCTAGGGATCCAAGCCATACATAGGAAGCGACGACACGTCAAACGGAGCACGGTGACAGCACGGGTGGCTACAACGACATGGGTAGGAGAGAGGAATAAAATTCGGGCATAGGACATGAAGAGGTAGGGTGAGCATGGGCTAGAACGCGGCTTGGCGAAGCTAGGAAAATTGTCGGCTCGACCGGAAACCCACCGGAGACGGTGCAATCGACGATTGAACGACGTCGGGAAGGAAAAAAGGAAAACCTTAATATCTTGGTGCTCGGTTAACGCAATCTAAAACCACTTGGAGGGTAGCTACCTGGGATGGTTTGACACGATGTGACGTGAACGGTTTGGTGAAAACACCATTGGGTAGATGGGGGACACGAGATGCCATTGGTGGCCATGGCGAGGTTTGGAGGCAAAAATTTGTGGAGACTTTTTGGGGAAACGGAAGTGAGCACGGCGTAGAACGCGGCGAGGCAAGTCTAAGAAAAATTACGGCAAGGGCTAAAGCTTACCGGAGGCGACGAATCGACGTCAGGAAGTGCTCTTGACCTAGATTGGGGAAAACTCGATTCCGGGAGATTGGCTACACCAAAACCAAATTAACTTGGCAAGAAGGTAGATAGCACATGGTGGCACAATGTGACGCGAAAGGATCACGAAAAAACTCACCGGATAGCTCGAGACGCGATGAGCAATTTCGGGACCGGAGGGCCTCGGTGCCGACGGCGTTCTGGCCTTTGAGGGGACTTGGCACTGCTTGGGATGGGTTTAGGGAAGTCAAGGGGTCGTATTTATAGGCTTGGGAGAGATAGAAATCGACTCCAATTCGTGGATTTCGGTTTATAGTCCGTTTCAAAAAATAGGAGATAAAAGGCAAACGGATGAACGAAACGGAAAGAGGCCAGTTGGGATGGATTCCTTGCGTGATTTGGCACAACTTTCCTTTTGGAAGACATTGAGATAAGGTCCAGATTGGAAGTTATGAAGAGAGAGGAAAAGGAAGGAAAACGAGAGCAAATAGATCTGGGATCGATCGTAGCTGGAGGTTGAAGATGAACCGTGCCATGACACGTGTCGAGTACTGTTCATTCTCTCTCCTCTTTCTTTTTTTTGGAAATTTAAAATTGATCTCAAACAAACTCTGAAAAATCGCAGAAAATACAGAAAAATTCCTTGTGACACAAGGAACACAAATAAAATATTTTTGACAAATATTAATGTTTAATTTAATCACATTAAATCTTTTTAATTAATGAAAATTCCAATTAAGCTTTAATTAATTCCAGAAAAATCCAAATGGTGAATTTTATTTTAAAAGCTTCAAAAAGGCTCTGAAAATCAAGATGTTACAACCGGCAAGCTGGGGTGGTTAGCAGCCAAAATTGGGGGGCTAGGATCAAGAGAGGAAGGCATGGGGATGCTTCGGCTAACGGGAATTGAACAGAGGTGCACCGGGACTGCAGGGCAATGAGGCGGCTAAAGTTGATGGGGATGATGGCATAGGCGAGCTGTGATGCAAGAAAAGGTGATTGCATGAGGTGGGACAGGGAGGAGAGTGAGGCAGCCAGATTGGCACAATCGGGAGAGGAGGCTCACCGCAGCTATGGGGTAATGAGGCAACCTCGGCGGGGCATGGCGGCAACAACAGCGAGCTCGGCTCAGTCTAGCTTCGAGCAATTGCATGGTGTGGGTTGGAGGGGATGTGTGGAGGCAAGGGGGAGAGCTCAGTAGTATTTATAGCCAGGCGAAGGCGAGCTCACGCTGGCATGCACAAGGCATAGCGCAGCGAGCAGTGGGGTGGCATGGGCATCATAGGCACGGTGTAGGGATGATGTGGGAGCAAGTGTGGGTGGTACGAGCGATGAGGCGATGAGATAAGCGTGATGCACGCTCGGCTAGTCGTCGGTGCGGCTGGTCAAGGCGACGCAATGGTAGAGCGTGACACGAGTGAAGCAAAGACGTGGCATGGGCACTTGCGATGAGGCAGTGAGATAAGGCGCAGTGGGGGCGCGCTCAGCCGATCATCGGCGCGCCAGTCAAAGTGACGCGATGGTGTGGCGGAGGCTTAGCAATGCGACGCGTGTTGTCATGTCATGGCATGGTAGTGCGGCTCACGTGGGAAGTTAGTGCGGCAGGTGGCGATGTGACGGGTGCTAACGCGAGCGAGACATGGCGCGGTCAAGGCGAGATGGTGACGCGGTCAGGGAAGGCGGGCGACAAGAGAGGAGAAAGGAAGGAGGTAGTTGCGTCTGGGCCAAGCTAGTGATGTGGGCCGGGAGAAAAGAAAGAGAGGGAAAAAGGGAAGTGGGCTGGCGGGCAAGATGGGCCGAATGACACCAGGCCGGGAAAAGGAAAAGTGGTGAAGAAAAGTATTGGGCTGGACCAAAAAGGATTTTCTGATTTATTTTATTTTTTGTTTGAATTTGAATTTTGTTTTGCCAAATTTTTGAATTGTGCTCAATATCAATCTTACTAAAAAATTAATTTCCCTAAAAATTGGGGTGTTACACGTACCTGCCCTCGGTCTGAAGTTAAGGGGCAGAAGCGTAATACCAACGGAAAGCGTATTTCAGAAGTACGCTTATTTCACATGGTTACGTTAATAGAAACCAAATTTTTTTCCCGCTTCATGTTAGGGCTATTCCTTCGGATAAATATAGTATTATTAGCTCAGTAAATGCGGTACTTTAAAATACTGTTCGGTATCGGTAAATACTAATTTATTTTAGTACAACATCGATAAATACTAATTTATTTAGGCACGATACCAGTAAATACTATATTTACCGAAGTTAACATGAATTGGTTACGATACGACGACATTTTAGTGCGGGGGATTGGATCATATACCCTCCCCTTATAGTTGAGAAATTCAGGATTTACCCTCCCACCTCAATGACATGTGGGGTCATCATAAGTCACTGACGCGTGGGCAGGAGGGTAAATCCTGAATTTCCATCTAAGGGGAGGGTATATAATCAATAAAACCTTTTAGTGCGGTCACAACTCACAAATATTGACTATTGGCCCTAGCACATGAGCGGAGGACTAGTGACTAGCACTATCGGCTCTGCTCAATGCTTGCTCATGACTGTTGAAGCAATCATGCAAGAACACCATGCTCTGTTACTAATGTGCGGCAGGCAGAGCACTTAGTAGCCCAGGAACGGCCCAGTCCAAGCAACGTTCCCTCCTCTGTCGCTCGCATCGCGCAGGACGGGAGCGAAAAAGAAAAGAAAAAAAAAAGGCGCCGCGGCCGCAAATCGCCCTTCCTTGGTTCCTCCCGATCCAAAATTTTCCCACCGAGAAGGTATTGATCTCTCCTATTCACCCCTAATTGAATGGCATTCGAGTTGTTTCTCGCGTTTGCGTTGTTCGCGTTCGACTTCTTGGATTGCTTGGGGGGCATTTTCCAAGAACTCCTGAATCCATTATTCGAAGGCCTTTCTGTGTCCTGCTACTATTGTGTTAAGTCTGTAGAATTTGCTCACAGTGGTTCTGCTATTTTTGGTCGGTTCCCACTTTAACCATCGCAACAACAACTGTTTGAATCCTATCTTGTTACTGTTCACTGTTCTAGGTCTTCCCATTGTTACTACTACTGTTGTGTGGAAACCCTTGTGCATTGGCATTTCTTTTGGCGACATTCTGTTGGAATGAACATAGTAGAATCACTCCATGGCTTCTAACGCTAGAAGGTTTTAGTTCATAAAAATTGTTCTAGAGTAGTTTCTGTAGTCTATTGCAACACTGCCTAGCTTATCCGGTTTGTGGCCATGCATTGTGCTGTCAATACTTTTATGTGTCCTACTATTTCTGGTGATCTGATCTAAGTCATAATGGACGGGGTAGTACTGCTTCGTAGCACTTGCCACGGGAGATGTGATGGTTATTCATTGAGCCAATGCTCCTCAATCACTGAGCGAATAATAGTTTTTGTCAGGATAGAATCTAAATTTGGTAGCATGATCTTGATCTTTTTAAAGGAATAGAACAAAGGGTTTGTAGTTATTATTTTCTTTTACTTTTATTCGACTCTGCTGTTTGCACATTTAATTCTATTAAACACCTTTCCTCCTCACTGTAACCACTAGGCTGTAGTAAATTAAGCAGGGTTTTAGGTTGTAGAAGTGCTCTATCCTGGAGAGGATTGGCCCTGTAGAAAGCTGTTTGTTCAGATACCAATACAAATGTGTCGTATATCCGAGTAAGATTGAATTATCAATCTTCTTCCTTTCCTTTTTTATTTTTTGTGTGATGTCTCAAGATTAGACATGTTGTTTGTACTGTTTTATATTAACAAATGTATCTTCCTGGATACCAATCAAAGTCATATTTTGAAATTGGCTGACACTTGCAGGTCGTGTGGACTGTGGAGCTACTATTTGCCCAATATAGACTTTTGCTCAGGACATATATGGCCAACCAAAAAGCCATTCCAACTTTTAGCTAAGCATGAGATACCCTATGGTCTTATAGATTCTCTCCTTGTACGGTTGTACCATACCATGTTCTGAGGATGTCTCAAAACTAGACATGTTGTTTGTACTATTTTATATTTTGAAGGATTTTAGTATTATTTGATAATAAAAATTTTATATTCCTGGGTACCAATAAAATCATTGGCTGATCTTGCAGGCTGTGTGGAGCTACTATTTGCCCAATGTAGACTTCTTCTCAGGACATATATGACCAACCAAAAAGGCATTCCAACTTTTACCTAAGCATGAGATACCCTATGGTCTTATAGATTAAGGCTCCTTGTACCATTACCATGTTCTGCATCAAATAGAAATTTAAGCAGACGATTCCTGCTGCTAAATGCCACTTGAAAGGATTGAGTACTTCAAATGATTGTCTGTAATACCCGTGGGAAAGAGAAGAGAAAAGGAAAGTGAAGAATGAAATGAACCGGGATTTTTATCGAAGAACCACTATGCAAGCCAGCCCTAGAATTATCTCAACGCATCCCCCATAGCACAGTGAAGCCACGGCACACCTAGGAAAGCCCCGGAAGGCACAGCAAGCACAGCAGAGATATTAAGGCCGAAGCCAGCAAGGCAAGAAAGAAGTGAAGTCCCATTTAGCCACCAACACCACCAGCTAACTGTCCCAACTATCCATATGTAGTCCATACTGTACAGTAAGGGACAGCAAGACATTCTGGAATGCACAGCACAACCACAAGGCAAAGGCCATACGCCAGCCGAATAGAAGAGAAGAGAAGCAAGAAGCCCTGAGCACGGCACTTGTGAGACCCAGCTCATTTCTTTCCCTCCCCATTCAAAATCCAACACACAGCCAAATATCGCCGACCACCACAAAGTCAGAACCAAGACAAGCCGACGGGAGCAAGGAGGCTAGCCGTAGGAGGACATCAAGTCATAGGAGGAGAAGCCACCACCAATGCTAGCATCATCACACAGTCGACCAGAAAGCGACCACCGAGGGCACAAATTCAAACTTTCCCAAAGCAACCCGACCATCAACCGACAAAGGTAGCTCACCATCCATTCTCAGTAATAGCATCATATTCTCAAATCAAACCATGCAATCAAATCAAAATAGTAGACAAGTCAATCATAAAGAGAAAAGGGAAAATTGCAAAGAGAAAGGGAGGGGATGCGGGAAGGTGCAACCGGGCGAGGAAGAGCTAGATCCGGGCCTTAGGCCACAGATCCGGCAGTCGGAGAGGGCGTGGGAGGTCGGACCCCGAGGGGCGGCACGACAGTGGAGCGGGGTGACGTGCGAGAGGAGAGGCGGCGCATAGAGCCGGGGCAGCGGTTGGAGGCGCAGGCGGTCGGAGGCACCGGGGCTAGGGCCGACGGTAAGGAGAGGGCCCATAGGGCTGAGAGTGGTGGCGTGAGGAGCTGAGAGGCGAGCGAAGGAGCCAAGGCGGCGCGCTACACTGAGCGTCGGTGGCGCAACAAGGGGATCCCCATGGATCTAGATCGCACAGGAGAGAGGAGAGGGAAAATGAGAGGAGGCAATGAGGAGGAAAAGAGGTCGTTCGACCTAAGTGGAGAAAAAAGAAAAGAGAAGGAGAGGAAGGAAAAAAGAAAAGAAAAGAAAAGAAGGGGAGCGAAAAAGAAAAGAAAAGAAAAGAAGAGGGAAAAAGAAAAAGAAAAGTAGAGAAAAAGGTTAGGCATGTAAATAAGATTTATTCACAAGTATAGATGGCGCGATCCTTAAATTATAGTCATTTGAGCACCGGGGCATCGGAAAGGGTGTCCGGTGAGAGAGAGGTTGTTTATATCGAGTTTGCGCGTAGGAACATTGTCGGTTATCTATACGCGTAGAGCCAATGCCGTTTGCATGCTTGGGTGAATTGCAATGTTAAGTTGAGAGTTCACATGATGCTTACAGGTGGAGGACCTAATTTGGTGCCCTTCATGCATCGTCCACAGGAATAACTAGGCAAGTGTATAGTAGAATAGTGAATTGTGATGCGTGCTTGCTATTCGTATTTCTATGCTATGATTTATAGTGTTTATGGGATGATGTATATGATTATGTGCTAATCATACCCTGAAGAGTGCTACTTATAATTTAAATGCCAATAGTGCTTCGGTAGTAACTCCACGGGAGTGGAGATTGAGACCCCGTATGAAAGAGGACGGGCAATTGAGTTGTTCATCGTCGGGTGAACACTCCGATATGCCAGTATAAGCTACAGTTACAGACGCATCGCATTTCATTGCATGAAAATGATAGAAACAATGATACAGTTACAGATATTATGATTTATAGTTCACAGTTATTGAATTGATTGAATTGCTGTATGAATGTCATTATTTTAACATGTGCTTGCTGAGTCTTTGAACTTACTATTGCTTTGTTGTTTTTTTAGGTGTATGGTGAAGGTAACATGTATAGGGTGGGAGTAGTACACATATATTTTCACGTGTGACAGTAATTCATATTTTACCTCTAGATGTTATGATCAGACTTTAATGTTGAGCTTTGACAATTAGTCTTAAGATTCTATCATGTTAAAACTGCTTCATTTTGTATGGCTTGTGCCTTTCTTTAGCAGTTAGTAAATGGTAAATGTTAAAGTAGTGGTAGCATTCTAGGCTCAGGGGATGAGCCGGGGTGTTACATTGTTCCGGTAATGTTCTTAACCCTTTATTTTTACCTGTCTTACATGGCATTGTTGAAATAGTGTTTACTCACGTTCCTCCCATCTTGGTAGCACTGTACCCAAGACAGCCTGTTGACTCATTTACAAGAACACAGACAAATTTCTCATGGCACCGTTCATTTGCAGAATCATCACTCAAGGCAAGCTCCCAAGAGCAAGAGATTGTCATTGCTTTTGGGAGCAATGTGGGTGACATAATCAGTAAGTTAATAGAGCCCTACAACTCACGAACGATTCAGGCATAAGCATTATGTGCACGCCTGCTTGTATGAAACTGCACCTGCATATGTCACTGATCAATCACTGTTCCTGAACTCTGCTGTCAGAGGGGCAACAAAGCTTGGGCCTCATGAGTTACTCGACAACTCAAGCAAATTGAGAAGGATTTGGGCCAAACCAATGGAATAAGATATGGCTCTAGACCCATTGATCTGGATATTATTTTCTATGGTAAGCACGGGATAAACTCTGGAGCTTTGGCAATACCGTATGAACAGGTACACAAGAGATCATTTGTTGTGGCTCCGTTGATGGATCTGCTAGGATCATCTACTGAAACTGATATTGATGCAAGTTGGCATTCACTCTGAAAATGCACTGATGGCCTCTTCGAACTTTGGGAGAATCTTGGAGGAGAGTCCTTGATTGCATAAGGTCTAAGAAGGGTGTTGCCTGTTGGTGGTGGGTTGTTGGATTGGACAAAGAGAACTCATGTCATGGGCATGCTTAATCTGACACCAGATAGTTTTAGCGATGGAGGAAAGTTTCAAGGTGGAGGCTGCTGTTTCTCAGGTCAAGTTGCTTCTGTCTGAAGGTGCAGATATAATTGACATTGGCGCACAATGAACATGCCCTTTTGCAAGAAGACTCTCGGTGGGCGAAGAGCTTCAAAGGTTGGTTCCTGTGCTTGATGCTGTGACAAAGATACTGGAGATAGAAGGGAAGCTGTTATCGGTGGACACCTTCTATGCAGAAGTTGCAGCAGAAACTGTGAGTTGAGGAGTACATATAGTCAATGATGTATCTGGCGGACGTCTTGACCCTAAAATTCTTGAAGTTGTCAGTGACCTTGGTATTCCTTACATTGTAATGCATATGAGGGGGGATCCAGCCACAATGCAAAGTGATCAAAATTTGCGGTATGAAGATGTTTGCAAGCAAGTGGCGTCTGAACTATACTCAAGAGTGTGTGGCACAGAACTGGCAGGAATTCCTTTGTGGCGAATGATTGTTGACCCAGGGATTGGTATCTCAAAAGGTTCTGAACAAAACCTCCAGCTTCTTGCTGGTCTATCATCCATACGAAGAGAGATGGGTAAAAAAAGCATTGGTGCTGCACATGCATCAATGTTAGTTGGACCATCCAGGAAAAGATTTCTAGGTGAAATATGCGACCGTGCCATTCCCATTGAGAGGGATCCTGCTACTCTTGCTGCTGCCACATCTGCTATATTGGGTGGTGCCAACATAATTAGAGTGCACAATGCTAGATTTGGTGTTGATACTGCAAAGATATGTGATGCATTGCTCAAGCAAAGAAACACTCGCGGTTTTTTTACCGTGAAGACGAAAAGATTTTTGACTTTTTGACAACCAATCCAGAAATTTTGTCCATATTTATAAATTTGATTCTGCATACCTGTTTTACAGATTTGGCACCTGCTTAAGTGTAGGAGCTCATGTCGCTGAGAGCCGAAATAACAATGAGATGATTTTGAGCTACTCTCCCTAAGTGAGCTTTGGCGATGATTTTGAGCTACTCTCCCTAACTGAGCTTTGGCCTATCATTCTAATTGGCATTTCCCTAAATTGAATTCAATGGGGCTTTCTAGTTGTTGAACATATTCAACATCATATTTCAGTCCATGTATATGTCTTCTCTAGCTTTGCTGGCATTGCGTCTCTCTCTTATATTTTCTTTGTGAGGACTTCTGCTCTTGTTGATGAGTGATGACACACAAGATTGAACATTTCAGCTTTGACCTTTTTTTACCATCTTTTGAACTGAGTTTCAGCTTTTCCTGAAAAATACGAATTTCTCTTTCCTGCTTGGATGTAAACTATTTCTTGTTTCTAGGTAAGAATTCTGTACTCTTTTACTTCTGTGCTTATGAATGCCTTGCTCTCTGCACAATGTCAGTCCACGGATTCCCAAATGAAATAGAATTTGGGGAATATGCAATGCATTTGCGAAGTCCTGTACTTGTTTCATCACATGGGATGCCATCATCGCAGTGTGTGTACGTCTCCTGAGATAGAGGGGAGAGAGAGAGATACAGACATGTACTTGCATATGCTTTCTTTTGTTGGGGCACTTCCAAGTTCTTGCGTCCAATGGCACGCTTGTTCATGCAACGTGTGTCTGTCTCCGTCTGTAATTACTTCTGCTGATAGATGTTGCGGGCAAAAATGTGGACTGCCAGAAACTCTCTTCTGTCAGTGCACTGCAGAGTGGATTCTGCGTGTCAGTTCTTTGTGAGTGCATGCATGTGGTTCTGTTGCTGCATGTGCCTGAATCGTTGCATATATAACTGTTCTGCTCAGTATTTTGGTCTAGAGTCATTTCCCTTGTGGATGTGAAATGTATCTAAGCTAGGCATTTGCTGTTGACCATTGTTGCAGGTTCTTTTTAGTATTTGTATATTAGCTGGAAAGTACTCCTATTAGTTTCATAGCTTTGCATTGATTCTGGACATTGTACTTTCAGATTGATAAGTACATTGAGTTTCTGATACAATTTGAAATATCGTCTGTGCACCGCCATAATCTGGAATAGTATGTGGATGAAAACATTGGAGTTTTACACAAAGTACCTGAAAAGGACGTGTTGCGAATTAAAATATATGCAACTTATTGCACAATTTATCGAGTTTAGGCGACTGAGTGCAAAACTGTCTTTGAATAGATATAGTTGATAGCTCATGTCATGTGTAGTTAATTTCAAATTTCTTTTTCCTTGTGACCATTGAGCATAATGAACTTAATAGACTTTTTAATTCGATATATAACTCAGTTTGAGCTCAGTGATCTGCGATCCCCTCTTAACCTAATCATTGGTGGTGCAGAGCTTCATTTATCTGAACTGAATTTTCTTCTAGAAGAAAGGATGCTATAAAAGCATCTTTCATGGATGTGCCGATGGATGATGTTTATGAAAAATGGGACTAACTGGACTGGAATTTGTGCAAGTTAGCAGAACTGCAAGTTTTGTTTCATGTATTTAGCTCGCTCTTTACTAGCATGCCTGACCTTGGATTTTTGTAGTCTATTTTAGAACAGAGACAGGATTTCTGTAGTCCTTGAGAAAATTGACCCGTCTCTCACCAAAAGAAAATGTTGTATCTCATTACCATCTTCAGTTTGATGAATTATAGATGCTGTGAACATGGCGTCTCCCAGTGTGTACGACAATGTAGTTTCATCTCCTATGAATAGTAGCAGTGGTGATGCTTCTTGATTTCAACAACTATTGGCATCTCCAGTACTAGCAAATCGATATTGCTTTTCAGTATGTCGGGGTGAAGAAAGTGCTTTGCCCGATTTCAATATGTATCTAACCAATTGAAGCATCATCTGTTCATTAACATGAGATCCTTCATTACCTTTTTAGGGGATTGAGAGCTACCATTGAAGCACTTTATTACAAGCTTTAACTTGTTCAGTAAGGTAAATTTTTACTTATTCCTTTTTTATCGTCTAATATATCCGTTTTATATCCTTTTATACCTTGCAGTCAGTTGGCAAATGGTACATTGGTAAATTAGTCGGCATGGAAGCAGGAAATTCAGGTTTATGGTATTTTTTTTAACTGATGTCTGTACCAAGTTCAGACGAATAAAAGCCAAATGGGTACTTCTGTTTTAGTCTGAAAATTGATCAACCCAAAGAATACAGGAGCATCTTGTGGCTTTCTACATTAATTTCCTAGTAAACCTATAATACCTACACTATCCCTATATTTCCTATTTCCATGGATATATGTTACAAGCGCTAAATGGCTGTTCTAAACATTTCATCAGGGCAGCATCATCAGAATTCCTCTCTTATTCTCTCTGAGGATCCTATCTAAACTCTCGCAAAATGTTGCAAGATCAGTAATCTTGAACTCGGATATGTAGCCCGTTGGGAGCTTCCACTCGGGGGAACTTCAATATTGTGTTCTTGCCTTCTTCCTCCCATCTGCAAGATCAGATCAATGCCAAGTCTATGTCAGTAAATAGTGCCTGAGATGTCCTTATCAATTGCGGATTGAAAAGAGGAACAGACCTGTATTGTGTCACGAAATAGTGAAGGAAAGTTGCAATTTCTACTGTACCCACTTCCTTCCCTGGGCACAATCGGCCCCCTCCTCCAAACAACATGAAGTGTGGATGTGATTCCATGTTCTTCTCCTATTTTTATTTTCAGTAAGTATTAGATTTTCGTCAATAATGACATTGCCGGTGTCTTGTTGGTAATTATTTTTCGCTCTTTTTCTTACCAGCCATCTCCATGGATTGAAGGTCATCGGATCAGGATACAGGTATGGATCATAATTTATCTCCCTTGTGTAAACATAAATTCTCCAACCTTTTGGAATAACATACCCTGAAATAAATAGATAATATTGCAGTTAGAACTAACTTATGATTTACCTTCAAAATGTCAATGGCAACAACATATATCATACGCATCTCACCATTCATTTCTACATCCACGGTAGTTTTCCTCAGCAGCCCATTCACAACTGTAGCTAACCTTAGTGTCTCAAAAATGACCTGCATGGCAGAGTTATCCATTAGTTCATCATGATAATAGCACCTTTCAACCGTGACTGCATTTTGAGTGTCATCTCCAACTTACAGCGCGAGTGAAGGTCATGGACTTGAAATCCTTCCAGTCGATAGCATCCTCTGGTGATTTTCCCTTCCTGATTTCAAGATGCTCTTTCTGCATAAGTGTACAGATCATCAGTAAACTCGAGGATTAGTGTATGATTTTTGTTATGGAATTCAACTTGATTTCAGAGTATCTGTACCCTGAGTTGTTCAAGAGCTTTAGAATGGTCTGACAGATACTTGACCGCCATCATTGAAGTCGTTGACATGGTTTCATACCCAGAGTATATGATGGTGATGATCAAGTCAATGATCTGCTCATCACTGAGCTTTTCCCTGGTGCCCTCGTTGCCACTCAAGAGAGCATCCAGCATGTCATTGTGAGCATGACCGGAGGATCGCCGTTCTGCGATCATCTGCTCTAGCATGGACACTAGCTTTTTCCTTGCCTGGAAACCAACAGTGCTTTATTAGAGGGTTCAGTTCATCAGACAGAGTTCCAGCGAAACTGGATGTTCTGATGTTAGTACTGCAAGTTTACAATAACAGGTGGTGGTAGCTACCTGGAACCCTTTGTAGTAATTGGTTCCTGGAAGGTTGATGGGCAAGGAGATGGTGCCAAGTACAAGGGTGTACAGCTCTGTCTTGAGGGCATCAGAAAGTGGGCCAGCAGAGATGCCAGCAATCTGCCTGAGTGCAGAGAGCAAAGCCATCTGAAAGGGAAGCCAGATAAGATTCTGTAAGGTGCCATGCAAGTATGAAATTCTGAACCAAAAAGCAACAATGTCCTTGAGACTCGAGAAACAAGTTATTTTGCGTTGAGACATGTGATGGTCATGATGATGCATTGCACTTTGGAATATGTAGGGAGATGCTTTTGCCCCCCTGTCTACCCCTTTTCTGTTGAGGGAAGAGCTCATAAATTTTTGTTATCCGGCAGTACAACTTCTAGAAAGCTAAAGGTTCCCCTTTTGGTTGAGAGGGGAAAGGAGGATCTTCCTTCCCCTCCTTTCCTCTTTGCTCCACTCCATCTCCACAACCTCCCTATGTTTCATCAAGAGGCACCATCTTTCTGTCTGTGTTGTTGTAGCGCAAGTGAAAAATGGTAAGAAGGTCAAAAGAAACGACTGTGCCTAGTGATACTGCCACTCGTATTTTCTGTGTTGTCAATCAGTGTCAACAAAAATGAGCTACTTCACCTCTCAAATGCGGTAAAGAAAACCAAGGTTTTCCACCGTGGGACCCACAAAATTACCCTTTTATGCTCCCATCCATTGTCTGCTTGCACTCTTGCTAATCGAAAAGAAATGATATATCCTTTCATGCAGGTCATTTTTTTTAGTCGGCTTGCAGCGCAGGCAGCATCAAACAGTGAGCCGAGTTGGCATGGCAAAGAGGACAAAGAAAGGAAAGGAAAGGAACGGCATTTGAGGTGATGCGCTGATGCTGCTGGCCGATGAGACATGAGATGAGACGGTCACTGGACTCACCTCCTTGGTCTTCTCCTGGATGTCGACGAGGCAGCCGGCCCAGCCGGCGAGGTGTGAGCGCATGAAGTCGTCGATCTTTGGGAGGAGGGTGTCGCGGATCATGGCGGGGCGGACGAGGGAGAGCATGGCGCCGCGCATGGCGCGATGGAGCGGGCCGTGCACGGCGGCGATGTTGTTCCGTCCCAGGATGTCCAGCATCGACTGCGGGTAGCCGGGGACGAACCCACGGCCCTCGCTCGTCAGCATGTGCCGGTTCAGCTCCGGATCCATGCACACCACCGTGGGGCACCCCAGGATGTGTGTCCTGAACAGCCTCCCGTACCTGCAACATTACTATCAGTTAGTCCCTGCTCCATCAAGTATCAATACCCTTTTTTCCCCTATTTTCTAAGAAGGAAATTGGTCAATATACGCCTTGCTCACTAACCAGCTCCCGGATTAGCCTGTTTTATCAATAGCAATTTGTTATTATGGTGCTATATTTTTTTCATTAGTAGAAAAAGGAAGGCCAAAGTGGGGAAGGAGGTATCAGCAGTTGTTGGCTTTCTTTTCATTTTATTTTGTGACAAACCAGGGAGGCTGGGTACTCGCGTAGCTGGAACAGTGAGGAGTGTGAGCTTTTTCGGGGACACAGCACTGATGTTCCTCCCCAAGACAGAGCTCTCTTCCTTTCCTTGGCCGGGCTGGCTCTTGGAGGAAGAGCAGCTAACAATGATTGCAAAACCAGGTTTGGCAAAAAAAGGAGAGAGCAGCTCGCCAGAACAGAGCAAGGAGGAGAGGGCTCCGTTCCTAGGACCATTTCGATCATCTTGCATGCAGAATGTATGCTCCGTCATTCATATCTAGTTAGAGATGATCGACGTCTTGCCATGCTCCTACATATATGCATGTGTTTTTTGGTTGCATGCTTAAGCTTACCTAAGCCTCCTGGCCTTCATGAAGCTTGGCCCCTGCTTGAGGAACTCGGTGGTCTCACCGAAGAGAGGCCACCCCATTGTGCCAGGGGGCAGCCCCTGCTTCCTGCTGTACCTCACCTCATTCCATCTCAGGAGCAGGCTGCTCACCACAACCACACCAAGGACAACACCAATCACCACAAGAAGCACCATCTTGTTGTGCAGCTATCTTCTTCTTCCTCCTCCTCTCTTGCTGTTTTCTTCCTCCTTGTGATTGCCCTGCCTTTCTCCTCTTGCTCTGTTTTCAACAAGAGGAAGGGGGATGCGGCAAAAATGGTCTGTCTTCGCTGGGGAGGGGGGCTGGAAGTGCTTGTTGTACTAGAAGAGGAGGAGCCCCTTTATATAGGCCACAGCAAGCACCCAGGCACCCCACACAAGAATTATTGCCTGCTCCTCTACCTCCTTTTTCCCCTGTATCTCTCTCTCTCTCTCTCTCTAAAAATTGTCTAATAATCTGTTTAAAAAGAGTATAAAATATGTAATATATTCTTTTTTGCTGACGTGGGGTCCACATTCCAAGGTGAAGGCTTGACCATGGTCCATGGAGGAGGGGGTCAAGACAAGGGTCAGAATGGCATCGGCAACTGCAACTGCACCCAAATAAATTGCAGGTGAAATAAAGAGATGCATAAATCCTGGGCTGCTAGCTGCTAGGGATGGAGCTAGAAAAAACTAAACCTGGGCTACGAGGAATAGGAAGAAAAAAAAACTAGACCTGG
This sequence comes from Dendrocalamus sinicus, assembly GCA_036346575.1. Lineage (NCBI taxonomy): Eukaryota > Viridiplantae > Streptophyta > Magnoliopsida > Poales > Poaceae > Dendrocalamus > Dendrocalamus sinicus. Next base: position 5,259,591 of record CM070658.1, read on the forward strand.
GCTGCTATGGATAGGAGCATCTACTGTCGACTCTGCGCCGCATGCTCGGCCTTGGAATCGGCGTTGCCTTGTGTTGCGCTGCGCATTTTGTCAAAAGGAACAAGGGCATCTTCAATGGTTCTAGTTAGTAACTAACTAGAAGACTTTCACATTATTTATATAGTACACACTAAAAGCTAGTATTCTAAAGAACTATTTAGAGCATCTCCAATAGTATGAGCTAGTTACTAGCTCTAAGATAACTTCTCCAATAGTACTAACTTTTAGCATATAGCTCATAACATAAATAGCCTCACATGACACTCTCACATAATCTTGGAATGTGTGTATGAGACTAGCTCTTAATCAAGAGCTAGCTTTTCTCTCTCTTCTATTAAAATATGAAATAATATGCTTAGAGCTAGCTCATAAGGGCAGTCCCAATGGTGTATTGATGATGGTTTCTATCCTCATTAAATGACTTGCCACGTAGGCAAAATGCTGACATGGCAACGTAATTAATGATGAAAGAGAGCACAAATCCTAGAAACGGTTTCCTCATGAAGAAATCAGGTCTTCACTCCACCCAATGCACCAAGAAACTATGAAATCGCCATTGGGAAGAAACCACTAGTTTCTAAGGGGCTCGTGGCACACTCTCATTGGAGGAAGAAGATAGAGTTGGGAGAGAGAAAGAGAAAATAATTATTACTCGAAGACACCTCCACTGTGGAAGATAGTTTCTATAGATGATTTCTTGTGCTATGGAAATCGTGTCAGTTTCTTCCATTGGGACTGCCCTAAGTCACTATTGGAGATGCTCTTATAAGGATAGCTATTTGATGCTTACATGCACACACAGAAAAGGACTGTCATTTATAGAGGTTGTCTCGTTTTGCGTTATAGACTAGTGCTTAAGGAAGAGTTGGCTCGGTTTTTTTTATATACTCTCTTTCCTCCACATAGGATATATGCTGATGTGTACATACATATAACTAACTGACTCAGACCATTGGAGATGGGAAAATTTAACTATTTGCCATCCTTATGACTCGAGTGGCAACAGATTTGCCACCCAGGCCCATTGTCAGTGACTCAGGTGACCCCATATGTAAGTGACAGAGTGAATTGGTCAATCTTAAGAGTGACAAAAAAAATTGAATCTCCCTTGGAGATGCCCTAACGCGAAATGCTGCCCATGTGTGTTGTGCTCGTTATTTCCATGCCCTGCCTGCGCACAACCTCGCCTCCTAGCGACAGGCCTACTTCACAACGTCGTACGTACGCTTAGAAGAAAGTTGTTACTCATCAACAAAACATTTTTCAGGTAGGATGTTTCAAGGCGAATTTTCGTCCCTTGGATCATCGACGATGTGGTTTTGGTTTTTTTTTTTGCTTCCAAGAAGAAAAATAGGACGTACAGCGTCGACGCCACACACTGCAACATCAAGCCTCTAAACAACTTCGCTTGGTCCTGCCTCCAAGCATGGAGGCAACCTCTAACCAATAAAGAAATCGCATCGCCATATCGATGGCGTGAGATGATGATGACGTTGCCACGCCTCGTCTACCGCTTTCCACCATGAGCCGTCGTCGTTGTTTGGGTCTAATCGCGCTGGACTTAGAGCAAGTATAATAATGCTGACTAAGTCGCCTCTAGCGAAATCCACGTCAGCACAATCCTAAGTGGAAGAGAGAGACAAAAGGAGAGAGAGAGAGCTGTCCCTCATGCAAGAGGTGACCTCTAGCACATCATACGAGGACTTGGAGGCGATGCTAGTTCTTAGAGCAAGTACAATAAGGGTTAGGGTCGCCTCTAGCGAAATATTAAATGTTTGAGTGCTTTAGTAGAGGTAACCTCTACTCAACTTATTGTATTAGCTATCTCCACCATGAGCCACTTGTACTCTTTTTGCTTATTTGGCTAAGTCCTAGAGGTGGCAGCCACCTCTTCTATTAAACTTGCCCTTATGAGGCCATCTATAGTCGATGTCTTCGAGATTAATCGCGGGTCTTCGAGATTGTGAAAATATGTGTAGATACCACTATGCGCATACCCACCTTTTCCTATAACAATAGTAATATATCCACAAATGCAGACAAGCAAATTTTGCAGGAATTGAAATTTTTTCGATTCCTGCAAAATTTTTGCATTTCAAATGGGACCTTGTAGATAGGTACACATAGAACTTTCAGAAATGTTGTAATGTGTAGGATAAAAAAGTTTCCATGGAAATTCTATAACACTGAGTACCAAGTAAACTCGGCATAATCTGCTACTCAGATAATTCCAACACTAGTAATTTGTATGCTCAACATTGAAACATTATGAATATATATGTTAAGTGATCGTTTGCTCATAGTTTTTTTCTCAACAAAAGATGTTGCTCTTGAACTTGAATGGAGATTTGTTTGTGAGTGTGTCTATCCAACCAATCATAAGGATGGAAAAAAAGGAATGCGTGCATGGGTGGTCGACGGCCGGCGCCATGTGCGCGATACATGGTAGTGTCTAGCTACTGATTGCTCATGCACAGTGCTCAAAGAGATTGATAAGTGGAGTGTATATGCACTCCCTCCTGTAAGTGTATATGAACTCCCCTGTCACAAATGGAAGCCGTTTAGACATCAATATAGTCTCTAAAATACAATTTTGACCACTCATTTTTATTATAATATATTGATAAAACCTATTAAAATTATACTATTACGAAAGTATTTTTCGAGATAAACTTATACGTATCATTTTTATGTATCCATTCTAAATATTCGAAAAGATATCTACAGCCAAGTTTATAATGTTTGGCTGCACGTAATACAAAACGTTATCCTTTATAACAAATGGAGTAATATGTGCGTAGTGTAGGTTAAAATTGATAAAAAAAAAATTGAAACATAGAGAGAAGGATGCAGTTGAGGTGGCACATGGGGGTGGCTCCCATTGGACCATGGGGTGGGGGGTGCTTGTATAGGAGCGTTGTACAGTACTTAAAGCAACAATGAGCAATTACAAGGGACAGATCAAACTAAATTGCAACCAGAAAATGGCCCTTCACTTCACATGCACAGGTAGTTGTGAGGTTAGTTAGATCTGCGATTTAACTAGCTAATAACTGTTCCTGTGCTTAGGTTAAGATGATATCTTTTACCTAGTTTTATGGATATAGATGGATGGATGGATGGATGGATTGGGTCATACGAGATGGGGAGAGAGAGAGAGAAGGAGGGCGCCGAGCACCTACTGGGTGCATGTGAGTGTGGGTGGCATGGCCCTACAGGGCTGATTTCACTAGATCTCCCTCCCTGCCCTGCCCACTCGTGCATCCCCCTGTCCCTCCTGCCCCTCCTCTGCTCTCGTTTTGTGTTTTTGGTTTCGCTTTTACTACCTCCTCTCTCCCCTTCTCCCTCTCATATTACTAGCCACTCGAGATCGATGCCAATCCTATGCTGTTACCGGTAATTATCTGATACCGGTAGTGTACTATGATCTTCACGATCTCATTAGCAACATTCCACACCACGGTAAATCATGGTCCATGTCACGCTTCCAATCCTCTGTTTTCATCCCCCCTAAGCATTGGCTCGATATGTCGTCAATCGATAACTATTACCATACTAGATATGTAATATTTAGAACACAAGAATATTTCCTAATTTTTGCAAAAAAAAACTATTTTCTATAAAATTCCTACGTTCTAAACGAAGTATAAGTTTAAAACTACCTTGATCTATTCTACACTGTTATATTCCATACACTTAGCCTAATTTCTTCAAACAAAACTACTACGCGAAGAGAAGTCGGCGCAAATCGTAACATCGCTCGTTTTTGTTTCTGTATATTAGGATATTCCACAGGAAAAACATTTTATTTTCGGACAAAAACTGTGCGGGTTTTATTCCCCGGACTGTTTGCGAGATTTTGATAGATTCGTACGATATGGCGGTGGCCATTCATGGCACAGTGCTGGATCGACACGTCGATGGGTAAATTAATCAAATCCTTTTGGTTTAGTAGCAATGTGCATGCCCGGAGCTAGGTTATCCACCATCAATCGTTCAAAAGCAAAGCAATATTTTTGACCTGAGATCATGGAATGTGGATGGCGACATTCTTGTCCTGATCAGCCGAGGGAGCTATGCTGTTGGTACTGTTGAGGAACCGACGCTGGAGATCAGTCCAAGCGATTCCTCTGCTTAGAACAAGAACGAATCAATCACAGAATCACAGAATAATAGATTGAACACAGAGAGGTAGAGAGAACTCCTGGTCTTTCTTTATTGCTTTAGATTGCATCGGGGTACATAATGAGGGGGGTCTAGGTCCCTATTTATAGTCTACGGTGGGGGTGCCCAATCAGATAAGGACTCCAGATAGAGTCCTGGTTTCCTAACACTCCCCCTTGGGCACTCACCCAACATGCTCATGCCTCGTCAAAACTCCATAAAAACCCAGTGGGAAAAATTTGGAGAAAGAGTGCATGATACATGTGATGTTGCGATGCACGAATTGCCTCATTAAAAACCTTGGTCGAGAAACTTCATGGAAAACTCGTCAAGGGAAAAAGAGTACAATTCACCCAAATTCATTTAGTCTGCAAGACTTTATTTTTGGGTACTTAATCTTCATGATCAAGATTTATTAGCGGGCTTGTGAGAATTCTCCCCAATTCTGCACTTTTCTAAGTCTCATCATTCCAATTCCACGCACGCACCTTTCAAAGCTAGATGCGGGAGTGACTTAGTGAATAAATCTGCGAGATTTTCACATGACTTAGTATGCGATGACTTTAATCTCGTCCATCCTTTGCAATTCATGTGCATAGAAGAACTTGGGGTTGATATGCTTTGTGAGATGACTCTTCACATAGCCCGCTTGCACTTGTGCAACGCAGCGGCATTATCTTCATAGATAATTGTGGGGTTACGCACAATGTTCATCCCACATGATCGCTGGATGTGGTGAACCATTCGGCGAAGCCAAGCGCATTCTCGTGCGGCTTCATACAAAGGCTATAATTTCGAGTGGTTCGTCGAAGTAGCTACCGTGCTTTGCTTAGACGATTTCTATGAAATTGCAGTTCCACCACACAGAATACATAGCCTGTTTGTGACTTAGCGGTATGCGGTCGGCGAGATACCCAGATCCGCATAGCCAATCAAGTTCAGATCTTGATTCTTTCTGTAAAACAATCCGAGGTCCTTGCTACCTTGGAGGTATCGGAAAATGTCCTTTATGCCCTGCCAATGCCTTTTGGTGGGCTCTGCACTATACCTTGCTAACAGGTTCACGGCAAATGCAATGTCCGGTCTAGTGCAGTTTGCTAAATACATGAGTGCTCCCACTGCACTCAAATATGGGAATTCCGGTCCCAGGACTTCCTCCCCCTCTTCCCTTGGTCGGAAAGGATCCTTTTCTTGCTGTAAAGACCTAACCGATCATCGGTACTTTCGAGGGAAATGCCTTCTCGAAGCCAAACCTTTCAAGCACCTTCTGGGTGTAGGTCGACTGATGTACCAAGACTCCTTCAGGGACATGCTCAAGCTGCAAGCCTAAGCAAAACTTGGTCTTGCCCAAATCTTTCATTTCAAATTCTGACTCCAAGTAGGAGCTTGCTTCTTTTATGTCTTCGGCTGTCCCGATGATATTCAGATCATCTACATACACAGAGATTATACAGAATCCATTCTGGGATCGCCGTATAAATACACAAGGACAGTCTTCATTGTTCGTGTAGCCTTTCTTGCAGAGAAAGTCGCTCAAGCGATTATACCACATTCTTCCAGATTGTTTCAGTCCATACGGTGACTTTCGAGTTTCACACTATACTGATTTCTATTTGCTCTGTCTTGGTTCGGAGAGGAATTCCTTGAGGACTTTCATATAAATCTCGAATCCAAGTTACCATAAAGGTATGCAGATCACAACATCCATCAATTTCATTTCCAAATTCAAATTCACCGCCATTGAGATCAAATATCTAAAGGTAATTCCACTCATGACTGGGAGTAGGTTTCTTCATAATCAACTCCGGACGTTGAGTGAAACCTTGGGCTACTAGCCTTGCTTTGTATCTCACTACTTCATTTCTTTCATTTCTCTTTCGAACAAATACCCACTTGTGCCCAACGGGTGTATGTGGGGAGGTGTGCGACATACGGCCCAAACACCTCTCTTTTATTCAGAGATAGCAATTCGGTTGCTATTGCCTTCTTCCAATCTTCCCAATCTGATCTTTTCTTACATTCGTGAGCGATGCGGGCTCGGGATCAAGATCGATGATGGTGGCAATTTTCTTTGCGAAGTAGATATCGATATTAGCCGTTGTCCTATTCGGGGACTCTCCGTGTGCACATAATTTATAGCTATTTCTTCATGAGTTGCTTCTTCTGGAGCTTCACCTTGCGCATCGCTTCTTTCAATTGTGGTAGCAAGTCCTTTAGTTTTTCGGCTCCGATGTGTGCGCACACATCCATGCCGATGGGGATATTCAGATCCGTATGTCCTTTTCGGAAAGTGTCATACTTGTGCCAGTCTCAACGGCTCCCCTTCTCATTCGGGGACTTCAATGATCGGTGTGATAAATCCCTTTTGTCCTTTTCGCGGTGTCCCGGTTACTTTGGACTCGAGGAACCGGAGTTCTCGTCCTTTTATTCTGAGGCCTCTGGACGGGATTAGGGATACCTTCAATTTTCTTTGGTATTTCAACCCTCTCCGGTGCATTGCGTGCAGGCACATGCGACTTAATCACGCTCTTCAAATCACTAAAGTGATCGGGTAGTTGATTTGCTAATGCTTGCAAGTCGATGATCTTCTGGACCTCTTTTCAGTTTCACTAGTGCGCGGGTCATGTGCATGAATTCCCGTGGCTTCCCACGTAATTTCCCGACATTTTTCATCAACGGGTTGATTTCCTCCCCCTAATGACGGGAAATTATCTTCATCAAAAATGCAATCAGCGAAGCGGGCAGTATGCAAATCTCCAGACATGGGTTCCAAATACCTGATTATGGATGCAGTCTCATAACCAACGTATATCCCAGTCTTACGGAGTGGGCCCATTGCAGTTCGCTGCGGAGGTGGTATCGGTACATAAACCTTACACCCAAACCTCCTAAGATGGGAAACTTTGGGTGGTGACCCTTGCGCTAGTTGCATAGGTGAATGGATGTTGTAGGCCGAAGGTCTAAGGTTGATGAGATTCGCTGCATGAAGGACTGCATGTCCCCAACATGTAGCTGGCAAATTACTTTTATGCAAGAGGGTCGGGCAATAAATTTAATTCTTTTAATTAAAGCCTCGCCAAACCATTCAGGTATGGACATGCGATGCAGAGTGCTCAATCGCAATTCCCATCGCCATGCAATAATCATCAAATGCCTTGAAGTAAATTCTCGGCGTTGTCCATTCGATGGACTTGATATGATGATCAGGAAACACATTTCTGATGCGAATGATCTGCGAGATCAATTTTGCAAAGGCGTGGTTTCTTGTGGACAACAAACCCACATATGACCACTTTGAAGAAGCGTCAATGAGCACTATGAAATACTTAAACGGCCCTGAGACGGGCTGAATGGGACCGCAAATGTCTCCCTGGATGCGTTCGGGAATGCGAGGACTTCATCCTTCACTTTGAGTGGAGGGTCTAGTAATTAGTTTCCGGTGGCACATGCAGGGCACACAAAATCTTCATGATTCGGAAATCCTTCACATTAATATTATGCCCATGTGAGTTATTTATTATGTTTCTCATCATCCTAAGACTTGGGTGGCCTAATCTGTCATGCCGAGAGACGAGAAGAGTTCAGCTTCTAAACACCGCTTTGAGCGATTATGCAGCTGCAGCGCTTTAATTGTGGTATAATATAGTCCTGTTTCAAGTGAAGGAAGCTTTTCTAATATTCTTTTGCCATTCTCTTGGCGCCGTGATGAGCGGTATTCCTTACCGTACTCTTCGTCGATCTCAACGTGGAAACCATTGGCGCGAATATCCTTAAAACTTAGGAGAGTTCTGGTCGATTCTGGGTACAATAAGGCTTCTTCGATGACCAAAGTTGTGCCCATTGGAAGTATAATTGTGGCTCTTCCGGAACCGATTATACATGCATCGCTTCCGGCGATTGTCGTAAGGCTGCGAGTGCTCTTACGGATCGACTGAAATACTTAGTCTCTCTTAAGATGGTATTCGTTGTGCCGCTATCGGCAAGGCATACTTCCTCCATAGGGCGCCACACGTGTTCTAATATAACGTATTTAATTAACATGTATTAGAAGGCATTCAACACATAAATAAAATACGCAAATATCAGAACATATAATGCCAATATAAACTAAATAAATGAATGCTTTATTCCAAAATCATCCAACCATTACGAGAAAGCAAAATCCTAAAGCACCAACCATGCAAGTTCTAAACTTGTCCATTTAACACAAAATAAATGACAATTAACGTCTCATGCATTCTGTGCATCAGACGGAATCAACTAGAAAATCATCGACTTCTTCGGCTATTTTCTCAGCAGTGACATTCTCTTCAAGAGAGATCATAGCAGTGGCTGCCTCTAAGTCATAAGGAGGTGCTGCTGCCGGGATGGACTCAATTTCCATCATCTCCGTAGTTGCTCAGGCTGCTGCCCAGGCTGCTCCCCCTCAATGGCTGCAAAGTGGGCTTCAGGTTGCCCTTTGCCATTCTTCTTTTGGGCTTGGTGGGCATCAATGACATGTTGCGGTTCTTTGCATATCCGCGACCAATGTCCCCACTTGCCACACTTGTAGCAACCACAGTTCTGCGCCATAGTTCTTGCCACTCTTCTTAGCCTTCTTGTCATTTGGAGCATCTGACTTGCCTTTCTGGGCAACAATCTTACCCTTCTTCCCCCTTTTCTTCATCAAGGGCTTCCGCACCTTGAGGCTGCTAGCGTTGGCTTCATGGCCAGCGGAGCTGCCTTGTGGTGAAGACGTAATTCTTGCGGAGAAGTTCGTCCTGAGCCTCGGCTACCTGCATCATATCAATCAATTCGGCGTACTCCTTGTAGCCGTTTTGACGATAGTTGCGGGCAACCTTGTCTGACTTTGGGGTGGAAAGTGGGCGGGTCTTTTCAATCTTCGGTCCTCTGTGATCTCCTTGCCACGAGTTTAAGGTTTGTACAAATCTGTGCAAGGCGGTGTACTCCCGACCGCTTTAAAGTCGGCAAACCTCGATCGATCCACTCCGCTCGCTTGAGGAAGAATGGTGTACTTGAGCCTCTCAAACCGCTTCTTGAGTGCGGTCCAGTGCTAAGCGCATTTCTCTCGCCATATACTCATTCTTGAGAGTTGAGCGAGAGATGGTGCTGAAAAATGAAGTGCTGATCATTCTCCTCGGTGTGGGTGTAGCGTCTTTCACCGCTTATCCCAATAGCTGCGCCGAGCTTCCGGCCCCCAAGCACAATCTCGACATCGGATGCCCATGTCAGATAGTTTCGGCCATCTTTGGGCGGCTCCTCGAACTCCTGTTCGAAATTCCATCATCTACATGTGTATGAACGAAATAAAATAAGTTTCTGCAGTAAACATGCATGGAAAATTTACTACAGGTAAATAAAGTGGTGTAATAGTTTCCCATAATGTTTCATAATTTTCATGCATTTTCTATAATTTTACTGCTAATTTCAGTGATTAAAAGCAATTAAAACAATTACAATTAACCAAAAACAGTAAATAAATACAAAAAATACAGAGAATAATAATGGCATAAATAAATAAGCTTCAAATGCTAAAATTGATGCAAAATTCGGATTCAGAGGCCTTTTATGCTAAAATACGAAATTTCAGCAAATTCTGCAATTCCAGAGGGTTTTTACGTAAATTTTCAGTCTAGAGAAAGATTCGCGTAATTTTCTGATTTACAGAGGGGTTTTCTGCAAAATTCTGGACCCGCTCGTAAATTTGAGGGCTTATACGTAATTTTCGGAATTACGAGGCCTATTTTGCAAAATTTTAGGACTCAAATTAAATTATTAAGGGCCAATTGGTATTTTCCATAAAAATAAAGGGCTTTTCTGCAAAAATTTCAATGCCTCCCACCGGCCGGGCCATTTTTCTCCCCTTGGCCCATTTTTCTCTCCCCCCCGGCCGGCCCATCTCCTTCCTTCCACCCCCCGGCCCATGCGGCTCGCCCTCTGGCCCATCTCCCATTTTCCCGATCGGCCCAACCCTCATCGGTCCATTAAGACCCCGGTGGCTAGGGTTTACCCTAGCCACCTCACTGGTTGGCGGTGGCGGGATTAGCCCGTGCGGCGGGAGGGGCGACGCCGTTCGAGCGTCGGAAGGGCGGTGCGGTGGCGTCGGCACAAGGCGGCGACGCGTGTTCCAGCGGCGGGGCGGTGGCCGTGAGCCGAGGCGGGAGGTGCGGCGGTGGAGCTAATCCGGAGGAGGCGGCTGGCGGCGGCGACGACGGTTGCGCCGTCGGCGACCCGAGTGCAAGAAGCGGCATGCCGTCGCGGCGGACACCGCGGCTTATCTCGCGCGCGCGTGGTGGCGGCCGGTGGCGATGGCGGCCGCAGGCGCGCGCGCGGCGGGCTTGGCCGCGCATGGCGCGGGCGCGCAAGCGGCGCGGTCGCGAGCCGTGGTGGGAGGAGAAGGTGGCCGCGGCGGGCTCCATGCGAGGCGGCGGCGCTGCGGCCGCGGTCGGTGCGCGGCTACGAGTCGAGCGCAGCGGCGGGAGGAACGGCGGCGCTAGCGGCGGCATCGCGTTCGGGCGGGCCGGTGAGGGCCAGCGAGCGGCCGGTGACGCGCGGGTGTGGGAGCGGTCAAACGGCGAGATGCCGACCAAGTGGCTAGCGGCTGGGCGGGCCAAGGGCGATGGCGGCGCGCCGCTACGGAGGCGCCAAGGGCGATCAGCGGTGGTCGGACGCCGAGCGCATGCGGCGCGAGGCGGTTGGTGGCCCATGGCGATTTCACGCCGGTGGTGGCGGCGGCTTCATGCCGGCATTCTGATGATTTTTTTTCTGTGGTGCTCGTGCAAAACCCAACAGAGTGCCATGCAAAGATTTTTTCATGCAATTTTCTTATGCGAAATAAACGATAACACAATTCATACTTTCCGTACAGTGATCATGCAGGATCAAATCATGCAAAAATAAATAGAATTCATGCAGGTATTTTTCGATTTCCAATCTAGATGCAATCAGCATCTACCCCGTTTTCGTAATCTACCGATCGACATTGTGCCGGCGATTTCAGATCTGCTCGCGGTAGATTTAGGCGGATTTGCATCGTTCTCACAGATGCAATCAACATCTACCTGTTTCACAATCTACCGATCGGCATTGTGCCGCATCGCAAGTCCGCCGCGGTAGATTAGGCGGATTTGCACCGTAGAAATTCAATCTAGAATGCGAAAAGAAAATACTGATTCAAAAGCGATCTAGAAAATTCAATCGTGCTTCGATGATTACCTCGTTCACCGGAGCGAAGTCGTCGATAACGTGTTGAGGAACCGACGGAGACCACCCGGCGATTCTCTCGCTTAGAACAAGAACGAATCAATCACGAAATCACGAATAATAGATTGAACACAGAGAGGTAGAGAGAACTCCTGGTCTTTCTTTATTGCTTTAGATTGCATCGGGGTACATAATGAGGGGGGGTCTAGGTCCCTATTTATAGTCTACGGTGGGGGTGCCCAAACAAATAAGGACTCCAGATAGAGTCCTGGTTTCCTAACAGGTACATCATGGTGCGCGGGGAAGGATGGTGACCTGTGAAGCTAGGGGGGCGGAGATCTAGGGGGCATGTACAATACTCCGTCGCTTAATGTAATCTCTAAAACTTTTATTTTATCTAAAGCAGCATTAAAGACAACCTCTCTAACAGTAAATTATTTTTTTAACTATTTTATAATATTTTTATCATAATATCTTGCCTCACACTATTTCACTATTTGCGTTGGTTTGTAGTCTCAAGTCATCTCTTACCTAAGAGACACACATTATCTCTCCTTACTTTCTCTCTCCTCCGTATAGAATTTTACTCATTTAATGTAACTAAGAGATAGCTGATATGGTACTATTGGAGATGCCTTTATTGGATATCATTGGTTGTTTTGCTTTTCTGGTTTCTATGAATATGCATAATTGACATTGCCGAAGGATAGGGGCATGAATTTTTTTTCCTGTGCCCCGCTAGTTTTGGCTTCAAATTCTGGCTTTTAGTTTCTAGTTCATTATTCTTTAATTTCATTTTTTTTGGTTTTCTTGGCTTTTTGGGGGCTTTTTTGCCTTTTTTTCTCCATATTCGTTTGCATTATTTATGATGGGCTAATCTTTTTTCTATTTTTTTAAATTTAATTATGCCAAAAAAGTCACCAGCAGCTATAAAACAAAATACGCTAGCTACAATACAAAATAAGCTATAAGGCACCAAAAAAGCCCAAATGAGTAGCAAAGCTTAACGCCCCGCTTAGTTTGGCGATGGCTTATGGCTTTTTCACTGTAGCTGACTTATTTTTCACTGCAGATGATATTAGCTTATTTGGCATAATTAAATTTTAAAAAACACAAAAACAGATTAGCCCATCACGGACAATATGTAGAAATATGGGGAAAAAGAAAGATGCAGCCTAAGAAACCAGAAAAAAATAAAGGAATAGTAAATTAAAAGACAGATGTCAGAATGCGAAGCTGAAATGCGCAGAACTAAGAAGAAGGTATGCCCTACTAGCTAGCTGTAGCTGGTTAGCAAGAGCACTGTGCCGTAGTTACTACATAATTACTGCCGCTGCCTGCCTTGCTGCTGCACGTACGTGCGGGTGGTGGCCTGACCGCGCGTGAGTGTGGGCACGCATGTGGGGCTCAGACAAACAGGCTGGTTGGCTGGCAGGGCCGCATAGCATTGCGATTGCAAGAGGAGAGTGGGAGGGTGGTGGTTGGGAGCAATGAAGAGTTATGTGCGTGCATGTAGGTAGGCATGCATGTAGAATAGATGGAGGAGGCAGCGGCGCTGGCAGCTCAGCTAAGCATTGAGCAGATACATGCGCCCGCAAACATGCCTGCCTGCCTACAGCATTTATTTGGCTCTTGATCAATGATGCAAGAACCTTCCTAGTTCCGTCTCCCCCGTTATCGATGCGATGATTAACGATGTGTGCAATAGCAAGCACAAATGTATTTATGAGCATTTATTGTTCACAGGTAAGCAGCAGCACCGTCACTCGATGGCCCGGTGCAAATCTAATGCAGTGGGGTTCCCGCTATAGTAGCACTAGCCCGTGTTGGCTATGGGCGTAGGCAGGAGTTTTCAAGGGGAATTAATGCGGCTTATCTCATGTTTCCTCACGGTTTATGTCTTTCTTTCACTGTAATATCTGAATTTTATTATGTGTTTTTTTTGGCTGTATCGACATGTGTTCATATTAGTTTCTACTTATGGTCTCTGTTTGGATAAACCAAAAGCCAATACAAACACTCGGTTTCTCGAAATGGCTTCTCTACTTCTCTCACTCCCGTATCACTCCGAGGATAAACCGGGGTCACGGACTACACGCATCTTACTTCTCTCACTTCTATTTCACGCAAACATCTCTCCTTCATTTCCCCACAGCTCATTCTTTCCTTCTAAAAAAATATTTCTTTCAATCAATACTATTTATTTTTAACTAAAAATCACCGATCGCAGCTAAAATGAACACTCCTGTTGCTCGCTATATTACACGGACAACTGACCGGAAGGAAAAAAAAATGGGTACTGTTGGTAGGACGAGGAGAAAAGCGAGGAAATGGTTTCCCATCAAACTAAAGGAATCTTCAGAGGAGGAGAGCGTCGGGCTGGCCTGATTGGAGATCCACGGTATCACCAGAAGGCGTGTGTACTTCCAACGGGTACAGTACCAGCGCGCGCACGCGCGTACAGACGCACGCATGGCATGGCAGCTGGGAGGAGTGGTTTCTGAAGAGTATCAATCGTCGAAAGGGATCATGTATACTAGCTAGTACTAATTGCTCCAGTACTAGTACTACACATGCATCTGCACGTACGCTGCTACACGTGTACGTGGGGAATGTCCCTCTCTCTCTCCCTTCGCTTCTCTCACTCCTTCACATGCGCCTGCCATTAGCATCACATGCATGCCCATCCATCTACTTCTACCGGTTGTTCTGGCCGGAGAGAGAGACGGAGCCTGTTCTGAAGTGTCACGGTTTTGTTTTTTTATTTGAAATGGCGCTATAATAATATTTAGTTTTTCTAAAGTATTTAATTAAGTATAAAGAAAAAAGAATTAAAAATACCGTTATACTTTATAGATAATAAAAAATCAATGTATTTTAAATAACTTTTGGTTTATGAAGTCAAGAAGGCACAAACTATTCCTGTTTGGAACGGCACCTTAATATATATTTTTGTGCTGTCGGTTTCCTGTTCCTTCATTTGTTTAAAAGATTATAATAAAAAAACAAACAGCCTAATATATATTTTTGTGCTGTCGGTTTCCTGTTCCTTCATTTGTTTAAAAGAAAAAAAAATCGTGTGTTGGTTTCTTGTTTTTGGTTTGGGATGTGCATGAAGGTACATGGGGCTTATCAATCAAATCAGAGTTGCACGAGGGCCTCTCCCTTGTCCTCTTCTGCCCTCTCCCTATCCTGGGCCCCACCGGTGGTACCTTTCCTTTTCCTATTCTCAATGCTCATTGATGCGTGCACTGGTACTATGAGAGAGACAAGGAGAGAGAAGGGAACACTGTGTGTACTACAAATTACTGGTCACATTAATAGGAGGGTAGGGGTGGTAGCAACCTAAGCTTGATGCTGTGGCTTTTACCCCTTTGCCATGGATGTTTTCTGCTCATCACCATAACTCTTAGGATCATCCAAAATCCAAATGGATCATGTATGCCATTTAGCCTCACAAAATGCCCCCTTTTTTCTCACCAAAAGGAAGTGCATGCCGCTCAAGGTCTAAGAGCTTTTCCATTGTCAAAAGGCAGGGGTGAACTTTCTTGAAATGAGGAAAAGTTTGCCTCGGAAAAGAAATCCATTCATGGAGCTATATAGTGGTACTAGCAAGAACTCGAACATGCGCAGAGCATTAGAGCTATTAGTAGTAGTAGTAGAAGAAGAAGAAAAAATAAATAGGCAGCTAGCACAGAGAAAATGAAAATGGACATCCCACTCACCACATAGTGCCATTGGTGGTACTGCAAAAACAAAAACAAAGTTGTTCGATGATCAGATGACAAGGGAAAGAGAACAAGCTCCCCAATGTTCACAAAAAAGTGACGGATAGATGCAAATTTGTCACTAGACCACGCTTATCAAATCATTGAAGGGTCGACGCTTTGTGCTGTCGCTTTACTTTGCCACGGCTAACCTCTCTCTCAAATGGATGGATCGACGAGCCAGCGATATATCAGGTCAGGGTAGGGGTGCCGTTCCTATCTAAATCCAGGCATTATATCCTTAAATACCAAATAAATGGCAAATAAACATCAAATAAATCGTGTTTATCACAACCTATCAAGGCGTACCAATCACACATTGAATTGGAAAGGTTGCAAGCTTCCAATCATCAAATTGCTGTTGGGTACTACTCTCCATATATAGGACCAAATTACATGATTGGGCTCTCCCCCGTGTGACAAGGACGTTGGTTAACTATCGCTCTTAACATGGACGTCTGTGCTAATTATTAAAGTTTTTTGAAGATAAATAAAGAGAAAAGTAGTTCACCACTTTGATCCCCAATTTTCGACGGGTTAAGAAAACCACGAATTCTTTAATTCACGATGAAAAGGACACTTCTTTTTAAAATTGTCGAGTTTGATGTCGCTCATTTATCATATATAAGGCTTGACCCGACCTGCCAATAACACAAGCGGCTTCGTGTGGTCATGGATAAGTGCCGTCTAATACTATCCAGTCTTTTCATGCCGTCTAAGAGCATGTACAACCCACAGACGGGTTGATGTCTGCAAGTTCTTTTCACTTCACACACAGACAACTGAACAGACATCTTGTATAATGGGTCGTCTATTTAATTGTCTGCAAACTGTTTAATGCATACATACAGCCATGATCAAGCATGAATATGATTCCTGTATACCATTGTGTTGCTTCTTGATACAAAACAGATCAAGCATAAATAAGATGAACATAATTACAATATTTTTTAGAACCATCAATATAAATAATATATTAATATAGTACGAAACCACAAGTCCACAACTGGAAAGTCACATAAACAAGAAGCTCAAACCATCATCAATCTTCAACCTCTTACAAAAGTGGGCAAAGGTCTTTAATCCACAGAAGACTAAACCATTCCCTTCTCCATGACCAAAAACAACATCCAATCTTGCAAAGTAGGGAAAACAAATAGAAATCTCATCTCAGTTTTTCAGTATTAAGTCTTCTCTTCCACTAAAATTCTCTCATCAAGTCTCCCTTAGAAAGCAACAGAGAATCAAATATCAAAATCTCAATTAACTTGTTCCTAGTAAATAAGGCCTACTAAGAGCTTAAAAAAACATACTCCAGATTTATTATACAATCTGCATGAAACATACTCCAGATTTATTATATAATCCATGCCTAAATCAGAAAACTATAAATGCTTCAAACATCACAATTGCTCATGAAGGTCCCAGACATGTGAGCCATGTCCACATCAACAATTTGTGAATTGCAAAGACATAAAACTTGCAATGATGGAAGCCATCTCCATGTCAAATAACAGTATATAAGAACTGAGAACTCAGTGCATTCTATTCTAGCTACTCTGCGTCATACATATATTCGTGATCATCTAATAAGCAGTTCAGGAATCACATTCGCTATAATTTCAGTTAGGAAACCATACCTCAACATGATTCAGTTAGGAAACAGCCGCTTCCTCAAACACTTCAGTGCAGCAATATGCTCATCTTTTTCTTCAGCAGAGAACCCTCCTGTGTCTCGTGAGAGGAGACAGTTGTATGTCTCCATCATCTTTGCTTCCATTTCCAGCTTCTTAGCTTCTTTATTCTCCATTGCTGCAAGATGGGCAAGTCTTGTTGCTTCAAGCTTCTCAGTTGATAATTTTTGTTGTACCTCCAGCACCTTTAAGCGATTTGTGTGAGCTTCAGTTTGAATTTTGCTGAATTTATCCAGATTTTCCACATCTATCGCAGTTTCCTTCGACTTGCCTTGATTTTTAGCTTCAAATGCAGCTTTCTTTGCTTTCTTTTGCCCCATTGGTCGTGGGCATTCATCAGGATCTCTAGGTTTTATGTCTTCCATTACGTGTTCTGTCCCGACGCCTTCCTTTTACGTGCTTTCTTGAGCTCATCATTGTATATTACCCACTTTGGCTGGTCTCGGCAAACATACCAAACATCCATTAACACAAAATGTCCTAGCTTTAGCTCTTTTTTGTCTTCCACATAGAACTTGTGGGCCATATCAATCCACTGTTGATATGAATAACCACTAGTATATATTCTGCGAGCCTTCACCCAAGCACATTGGAAAAGGTCAGTCCACTTATTAATCTTGTGCCACCGGTCCTTAGCTTGCTTAGGATTCCTTCTCCTATGTGCTGGGGTTGTCATGTTGTATGTCTTAGCAACATCACCCCAGTACTGATCGTTCTTCCTATCGGCTCCAGCAGCTGAGTCCGTTGAATTTTCCAACCAAGAGCTCATCTGCAATTTTATAGAAAAATGTTATCATATCGAAAATGTTATCAACAAAAGAGCTAATTCATCCATAGATTGAGGGAATGATGTGATACCAGGTTGGAGGTTCCATAGATTGAGGATGTATCCATGGATTCATCGGGCTACCAGCAGCATTTGGCGAGATGTGGCCGCCGCCGGTGGAGCCTTGAGTGTAGTACGGGTGTGGAAAGCAGCCGAGGAGGTGGTGGCGCCGGTGAAGACGCTGCTCCCGCCGGTGAAGGACGGCACGGCTTTGACGAGCGCACGGCCTGCACCAGTTCGCTCCGGCGGTGTCGCCCTCCGCTTTTGCTCCGTGCCAACGCCACAGCCTTCCTCTCCTGCACCGGCGCCGCCACCTGGTGCTGCTCCTGCGGCATGGCGCCGCCGCCTTCCTCTTCTGCGCCGCCGCCGCCTGGATCTGCATCTTGCTCTTCCGAGCCGCCACCGCGCCCTAGATCTGGATCTGGATTTGGCGCGCTTGGAAGGAAATCGCTGCCATTTCGCGCGCCCCCATCTGGATCCACTTCGCGTCGGTAGGAGACGACGGCTCGTACAACGCGAGAGAAGTCCGGCGGTTCGCCTGGGAGCACGAGCGCGTGCCATCGCCTCGCGAGAGGACGGCTTCGGCTTCGGCTAATTATTATCCACGTTGGATAATTCTGCTCTGCTGGCACTATAAAGAGGCTATCGTCTATGGGTTGTACATGCCCTAATACTATCCAGTCTTTTCATGCTTCGGGAAAAAGTTATGATTCTTAAATTGACTAGTGCCTAAAATTAGAGAATTTAAGTAAGATTTCTCCAAAGAGAACAGGAAGAAGATTCACCTACGCAATGGAAAATACTTGTGTTCCAAGGAGATACTCGTGTTGATACCTCCATCACACGTGCAAGGAAAGTGGATTGGGACACCTCAGTGATGTGCACTGATCTATTGAAAGTTCCACCTATTGGGTTTTGGATATATATAGCTGCATGGCAATGAAAATTGAATGGTGAAGGGAATTTTGATTCTTACCTTATCTGGATCATTGTAGTATTTTTACGTGGAGTACTCTTACTGCTCCCTTGGTCACAAAAAAATATGTCATTTTTGACATTGGCAGAGTTTTTAAAATACAACTTTTATCACGAATTTCTGATGTAATATATTTGCCTAATAAAATTATGATAGTATGTAAGGTTTTTTCCTAAACCTATACTCATATCATTTTTATAGTTACCAATCCAAATAATTAGAGAGAGATTGATCGCCAAAATTGAGATGGTTTGGTAGACCCGACGGAATTTCCCTATGAGGGAAGGAAGACATTAAAATCTTTTTGCTGTGATGAAAAGGCATTAAAATCTTGACCAACCTATTTGAATATGTATTCAATAGGTCAACCATTATAAGATCTTTTTTCAAACATAGTGTAGCCCAAAGCCGTTCGAGTATCAATTTAATGTCGTGGAGTCATTTCATTTTCTTTTTATACATTAAATACTAGCCATTTTATTGAAAATACCAACTGCTGGCTCATATATAAGTCATTCTTTAAAACAAGCATTCTTTTTTGACCATACAATCTCACTAGCCAATTCTGCAAAAAAAAAAAAAAAACCATTGAATGGCACAAAACCTCTGTTCGTGTGGATTTACCACAAGGGGTGGCTTGGGGAGAAAGGTTGGAGCTAGACATCACTAAACCACATCTGTAGTCGACTACATTTTCAAATAAAATTATCGAAAGACCAATATTTATAGATGATATGGCTCAGTAGAGACTCTAATTTATCGATTCATGATACAGCAAAGCTAAATTATGATATACAGAGAGAGAGAGTGATCATACGCAAGCGATGACCACCCTAGGTGAGTGTGCAATCCTAGCCAGCAAATCGAGGGGCTCCACCTAGCTACACGTGAGGGTGACGCAGGTTGACCTCCGTATCCATGGATATCTGAAAATGCCACACAAAATCGGTGTCCGCAAGCGACGGGATTCAAGGCTTTTGAAGCCATCGAAAGCAGTTCGCCACAGCTGGTACATGGAACCGAATCACCCCAAGTCGTGTCGATTTCCCAATCACACGTGCGCCTGGCTCTTGCGACTCCTCTCGGATTGTTTTCCCACATTTGACCAAAGCTAGCAAAAAGATGCATCCTGCCATCATTAAACCATGTACAAGCAATAGCATCTGATGGGACCTTAATTTGGAGGCGCTTACGTGGGATATTCGGCGCGTCAGAAATGTGAAGTCCATTCCATGGAGGAAAACCAAGCGTAGTTTTACGTACTGACCAGTTCATCAGAAAACGTAACTTTCATATAAATCTAGACAAGCCATTCTGAGTATCTATCCTCGCTGATCTCGGTGTCATCGGTAGGTTCTTCAAGTATACACGATATTATGTCCATCGCATCTGTGAGAACCCTTCAAATTAATTAACAAAAACACACTATTAAAAAGACAATTAATACGTCAATAAGAGTATTCACATTAAAAAAAGGAAACATTAATAAATTAAATTTTCATTTGCACAAATCAAATGAGAATACATTAGAATCAACAATCTGATTTACAAAAAGGACTCAATTACAATAACAGATTTCACAAATAACATACATAAATTTAAATTCCAGATTTACAGAAAGAATAAATATTATAACACAATATTACAAACTTTGGAAATTCATCTCATACAACAAAGTCATACAAACATAAATTACATCAAAACTACATAGAAAAACTCCATATCATCACAGTCGCCAAAATACCTGTATCAAATAGTTAGCCAAAAAGACAATAAAAACTAAAATGAAATTGAGTAGTAAAATTTGTTGTAAGAAATCTAGGTTATAATTTTTGCGCTTGGGCAAAACGTGCATAGAGATACCAGGATTATCCGGGGCCAATCAGCACCATCTCGCGTATTTAGATGTTCATCATCCAGCATTCAACACTTACCTTCTTACCTGTTTAAAGCCATACTAGAGGATTCACTCCTCCAGGAGCATGCACAAAGCCACCTGTTACCCATGGCCAGTCAAAACTGCCACGAGCCAGACTCACATGAAAGGCAGTAGAGGAGGGGTGCCACATCTCATTGCCACACGCCATGCAGTGAGAGCTCATAGTTAAAAGCCATTGCCTAAACTCCCCACATGACACAACACCCTCAACCAAGATAGACAACGCCACACCCTACATTCACCACCCCCAAACACGAGTGAGCTCTTGAGCTCACTGCCCAAAAAGGAAAACCCCATATAGAGACCACAAAGACAGGAGGACCGCCGGCAAGTACCACGACCCGGAAGTACTCCCACAAGATCGCCCCACACAGCCAAAACAAGATAGTGCAGCCATCCCCATTTGCGAGGCGACAAAACACCACTAAGGACTAAACTAAGTCAGTAGCCGTCCATGAGCCCATGGCCATTGACATGCTCCCTGGCGCAATGCCAATGCCCAGTCTAGAGGTGGCAATGGGTACCCGAAACCCGAGTACCCGATGGGTTTTACCCGATAAGGAGGTGGGTATGGAAAGATATCTTCACCCGCGGGTATACTGATGGGCAAAATCTCTACCCATCGGGTAGAGCGGGTGCGGGTACGGGTAAGTTTCTATACCCGTGTGCGGGTACGGGTATCGTAGCGGGTAGAGTTATATCTGTCGGGTGCAGGTATGCGGTGGCTATACCCAGCGGGTATGTACCCGTTGCCACCTCTAGCCCAGTCACTTGCATGGTTGCTCACCGAACCCCCCATCTGAACACTTTTAAGAATACTCATATACCACTCATAGTCCACATGAATAATTGAAAAGAAATGCAGGAAAGCAGTAGGGTGGAGAAGAGAAACCAGATAAAAATCCGAAGCATTGTGTCGGTGCTTCATGGCCACGTGGCGTAGGAGACCGGCGTAGGGCAACCGAAAGGTGAACCGATGAGGACCGAGGCCCGATGCCAGAGCTGTGCGCGGGCAGCATGCAGTTGCCGGGGCGCACACGCCGCAAAGAAGATGTATCTTCCCCTGATGTAGCACTTAGCTGTGTACTGAACAAAAAAATATGGTAATAGTGCAGAACGATTAGGTGGCCTGATCTTAAGTCACCTATGGTTTGTAATAGATACTGTACTTTCATTTTCTAATTATTGTTCTGTTGTAACTACTCTGATTGGTCTGTTACTTGTTAAATGCGGTGTTCTACTAAAATGACAAGTAACAATCTGTTAACTATTATTATTACCTTATGATAATAACATGGGTCGCCACAGCATCTCAGATTTAGACCCTCCGGCCTACCTTGTTGAGTTGGATATACTGACCGATTCATTCAAACTTATGAAGTTGAAAGGGACTGTACATATATGTGGTACCACCTAATTAGCAACATTTGAGGGAACCTGTAGAGGCGCCTACGTGGCGCATTCATGGCGTTTGAAGTTGGAAGACCATTTCAAAAAGGAAAAGCAAGTGTTAATAGAGACACGTATGTAATCTGAAAAAAATAGATAGAAACACGTATATGGATCAAACACTATAGCTGACAGAGACTTATTTAGCATAATTAAATTTAAAAAATTAAAAAATATAAAAAATATATTAGCCCATTACATATAATACAAATAAATACGGGAAAAAAGAACCGGCAAAAAAGCTTGACAAAAAGCCAAAAGTTCAGAAAAAGATAAATTTTATGAATAGTGAAAAATAAGTCAGAAGTTAAAAGCTGAAGCCAAATCAATTACAGCCTACAATTGTATTATTAGTAGTAGTACCATACCCAGTACCTGTACTAGTTTGGTCAGCTTTGCTTTTCCAAGCATGCAAATTTAGGTCAAGATCTTCAATTATCCCAGCAAAGCACTATTTATTGGGCTCGCATTCGTGTGAGAGTAACGACGATTAATTTGCATTGCATCTTGATGTAGTACTACTAAAATAGTTAAAGAGGATTGCTAATTCAGTGTGTTTATGCGCCAAACGTAGTTATCCATGAAACCATTGGTGATACAAGTATCAACGCAAGTCTATACTAATTCAGATAGATTTCCACCGTGTAAATCTCTTGATCACGCAGATGCATACAGATATCCACTCACTTCTTTTTCACTGAATTATCCTATCCATTTATTTTTATTTCGGTGAATTAATTGATGGCTTTATCATCGATCTTCAAGTGGTCTACAGGTGTGCATGAGCTCGACATTCCAAAGGCCCTTGATTTCAGCTCAAAGATGCAGTAAATTACGTGGCCAATCTGTCTTTTGTTTTGGTTGCACCACCGCAACTAATTAAAGATTATCGGTTTGAATCCTTTTGCGCGTGTGCGTGTGATTTCCAAAGCTTGGATTTTAGGGAGCAAAAGTCTTGGAATCATTAGTTAATTTTCCTTGTTTCCCACTACCTAATCAGTAAACTATTAGAGGATCTCTCCAAAACGGACAGTGCACCTCGATCCTGTAGCGGTAATCAAATCCCAAAACAAATCTTTAATTGTATCATCGATCGTGTTACTAGCACGGCTATATAAAATTCGACACATCGATCATGTTGACACGATGGATGGAGCAACCCTTTTTTCCTTTTGAATGAGATGCAACAAAGAAACAAACAAGCAAGGGGACGGGTCACCTGATTTTCTACTGGAACTGCGGAAAAGGAGTCTGACCATTGTCCTTCACCTTTTTACCCCATATGAGTTATTTTAATCCTGCCGACGGTTTGTAGCGGGCCCAACCGGTAAGACATGCGGTAACTCGGTGTTCCTCTCTCTCTTAAAAACAACTGGGTTGAAATCCAGACCTTAGGTCAATCCTGTTCTTTGTGCCTACGGGTAGGGTCTATTCTATACTCTGATTTATAGCTTTTAATTGTAGTTTTTAGTTTCTAGACTATTTGTAAGAAAGATCATAAAGTAATAGAAATCCACGTATGAATAAAGTTGCTACAGTATATACTACAATTAACTACTAAACCCTGTCTTAAAAAGACATTCGGTTTGAAAATTAATTACTGTAGAAAAGTGAAAAATCGGAAGCCAAAAGCTGTAAAGAACATGCCCTATGACTTTTAGTTGAATTTTGGTTGTTCATAATAGAGATTACGAGGAGATACTTTCATGTGGTTTTGGCTGATGAAGATGATGTGCTTTCAATGTGTACTATAATTAATTTGTAGATCCCATCGTAAAAAATACTCCGTTCGAAAGTTAGGTACTGTATCAAAAGCCAAAATCTGATTTCAAAAGCCAAATAGACCCATGCTCTTCTTTATAGCTTATAACTTTTATCGTACAAACAAACAAGACAATTTCTTTATCGACGTTTCGAAACGGTTTATTGGCATACCCTTTTTGAAACGGTTTATCAGGTTATTACCATTCGGTTTATTCACACAAGAGCTCACGTAGAACAAAACCCATCAGTCGTAACTACAGGCCATAAGCCGTGAACTCATCCAGTTTCCTCTGTACGTGTATATGTAATAGCACGTACGTACGTATATACTCCGTATATATGGCTCGATCTCATGGTGAGAGATTCATGTGCAAACAAGGTTCCACCCATCTAGAGCGTGGAGTAGCTAGCATGCGGCCGATCCCATGGTAGGGTACTGTACCCAGTACATACACATAAGGCGTACAGTACGCGTACTGTGAGACGTCCGGTACGAGCTGAGATAGGGGTTAGGAGAGAGAGAGAGAGACGTAAAGCTGCGATAGACTCACACGCCAGAGAAAGAGAGGCCAGTAGGACACATGTACAGCAAGTGAACACACGCACACGAGGGGGTGGTAGATAGCAAGCGCCTGCCCGCGAGACAGAAAGGGGAGATTGAGAACGAGGAAGGAAGAAGAGACTACGAGGCAGTTTGGTTGGATAGAAATATGTGGATTTATGATTAAAATTATATTATAGTTTATTAAAATTATATTGTAGCTGATGGTGGTTTATTTAGCGTAACTATATTTAAAAAATTTAAAAATAAAAAATAGATTAGCCTATTATGGACAATACAAATGAATATGGGAAAAAGAACCGGCAAAAAGGCTAAAAAGGCCAAAAAGTCAGAATAAGACGAATTTTTAGGAATAGTGAAAAATAAGTCAGAAGTTCAAGCCAAAATGAGTGGGGTTAATACTATTCATATTGACTTGTTTAAAAGAGTTAGAAGCTAATATGAATATTCAGTTTTTATAAATGGTTTTTTATTCCTCTTACTCCTATCTCGTTCAGAAAATAAGGTAAAGGACCACGAGTGCATCACGTACCGTACTCCACTCGCTCTCATCTTACTCACGTATCACTCCTTTTACTTTCTCCACCGCTCGCACCCTTATTCTTAAAGTCGCTTCTTTTAATCACTACTATGTATAGTTAGCCAAAAGACCATCAGCCGCAGTCAATACGAACGCCTCTAAGAAAGACAAGTATAAAAATAAAATAAAATGAAATGGCTCGTATTTTCTTTATACTTATTATCATTATTATTTTCTTTAGATACCTGGGTTCTTAACTTCATACACAATAATTTAAAGAAAGCTCAGTCTATAAATCAATCACATATTAAGATAATCAATCAAACAAGTCCTCTTTTTTAGAAACCGAACGGGAGCTCTGCTAATTCATTGAGATAGAAGGCAATTAAAAGCACACTGAAATTTATTACAGAAGTTGTAGGAGAATATTCGTATTCGACTTAATTAAGTACATATTTGATTCGAATTTATATCCGTTGCGAGATTCAATTCAAATTCGACTCATTTTAAAATATAAATTTATATTCGTATTTAATAGTATTCGATAATATCGGATCCGCTTCCATCCCTACTCACGTACCACGGAATAATAGACATTCTGACCTCATGCATGTGACACTGTAATCAGTGCATGTGGTGATTAACTTGTATTGTAAACACCTCCATGCTTGTTGAGTAAACTTATTTGGTGCTTAGAGTTTAGACCACACACGCAGACATTTGTTTGCAGGCAGCCATTGAGGGCGCGTACACGGGTAGTGAAGAACGGGAAGCGAGTAGCAGCAGTAACAAGCAACTGACAAAACGGGCGAGGAAGTTTGGTGCAAGCGCATTAATTAGCTAGCCTTGTCACCCAGCCAGCCAGCACAGTTTTGTGTAAGTGCAAGCCGTCGATGGATAGGCGGGATCACGTACCTGTACTCTGTATTACTACAACGTGTGCCTTCGCTAGAATTTTCATTTTTTTTGAAGGCAAGGTACGCCTATGTCCACGCGATTGCGTTCGCAGCCAAAGAGATTACGCCCCACTCCAAACAACTCTTATTCCTGACTTCTAGAACACGTAGGCTTTTTAATTTTATCTCTTTTTTTATCTTTTTAGCTTTTTTTTCTTCTTTTTACTCCTTTATCTCTTTGTATTATCTGTGATTATATAACTTTTTTAATTTGTTATCCTTTTAAATTTAACTACTCAAAAAGCTAATAGATGTTACAGTTAGGGCTGGAAACGAGCCGAGCCGAGCTGGCTCGAGTCAGGCTCGGCCGAGCTCGTCCGGAGTTGCGGCTCGGCTCAGCTTGTTCAGAAAATGAGCTAAAAGTCTAGCTCGGCTTGGCTCGTTTTCTGGCTCGAGCTGGCTCGAATCAGCTCGCGAGCTACACAACTCCCCGTGCATCCCCACCAAAAACGGTCGAGCAGCGGCATGGGCGGCGCGGGGCAGAGGATAGCGAGCTTGACGTCGCCGCTGCGGAAGCCGGCCTCCTCGAAGACCCGGCTGACCACGGGATCGTCGAGGACGAGGATGGCTTGTAGAAGCTGCGAGAGCTCGACCTTGACCGCAGTGGGGGGCTGCGAGGTGGTGGCTTGGTGGTAGAAGTGGAAGGTGTCCAGGTTGCGGCACTGGTTGGCCTGCGAGCGCTTGATGGCCATCATGAGCGAGTTGGACACGGGGGGCTCGTCTCCGGTGGCTGAGGAGGAGGAAGACGAGGAGGGGAGCTTGTCGAAGGAGACGGGGAAGCAGAGCTCGAGGGCCTTGAGCATCAAATCCCTTGCTGCTTCCTCCCCCCATGTCCCACGCCCCGTCTTCTCCTCCTCCCTCTCCATCCCCGCCGGCCGCCGCTCCCGCTCCCGCCACGATCAGCAGGTACGACGCAAGATCCACCACGGGGAGGTCCATGGATAGGGGCCGTAGGGCGTGCGGCGCGGTGGGTAGGGCGGGGCGGGGTGGGAGAGGAAGGGAATCGCCGGATCGGGGCGGGACAGGAGCCGGAGATGGAGAGGATGGCTGGATGGGGAAAATCGGGACGTGAGTGAGTGGGAAAATCGGATCGGGGCGGGACAAGAGCCGACGCGACATGAGTGGGAAAATCAGGAGATGGATGGGAGATGCGAGTGAGTGGGGACTGGGGAATTGGGACGGGAGATGACCGCATTGACCGGGACATACAAGCCAAAATAGCTCGCGAGGCATTGACCGGGGCATACAAGCCAAAATAGCTCACGAGCAGCTTGGGCTCAGCTCGAATTTTTTG
This sequence comes from Dendrocalamus sinicus, assembly GCA_036346575.1. Lineage (NCBI taxonomy): Eukaryota > Viridiplantae > Streptophyta > Magnoliopsida > Poales > Poaceae > Dendrocalamus > Dendrocalamus sinicus. Next base: position 5,286,744 of record CM070658.1, read on the forward strand.
CGAGCTGTGAAGAAGGCTCGACTCGAAATTTCACGAGCTCGAGCCGAGCTAGCTCAGCTTGTAACGAGCTCGAGCCGAGCCACGAGCCTCGAGCTATTTTTCCACCCCTAGTTACAGTGCAATTTCAGCTGTTATAGTGCAAAAAAGCCAAAAACCAAATTCCACAGCTGTTTGGAACGCTACCGTAGTGCCTGGATTTACAAAAGAGCTCTCGAAAGATGGATTTTTAAAAATAATACATTTTATTAATATTACATAATATATCATCACTTAAAAATTGCATAAATAACTTAGTCGCCATCTAAAATGGTGATAGAACTTTTGTCCTTATTTCAATTGATGACAGAGTGTCACATCGGCGTCACGACATCTATCACCATTTCAATTGGCGACAAAGGCCCTGCACTCTCTATCGCCATTTAAAGTAGCGACTTAACTTTTATTGCCATTTCAACTGATGAAGAGTGCCACGTCGGTGCCACAACATTTGTTATCATTTCAATTAGTGACAAAGGCCTCACACTCTCAATCACCATTTGAAATAACGGTAGGATCCTCCACATCTTCAATCGTCATTTCAAATAGTGACAAAGGCCCTTGCACTCTCTGTCGCTAGTTGAAATGGTGACAGAAGCCGATGAAATTTATTTTGATTTGGTAAAAAAGAAAGAGGTTCCACTAATGTTTCCCAATTGTTTGCACACAGCTTAAGGGCCTCCAGACTTCTCCCCCTTGTTAGGATGGTGGAGGCCACAGTCGAGGATGGCCAGGATAGGTGCAATGCATTCCCGTACAACAGGTGCCTATTCACAACATCTGTTGATTGTTGGCAGCTTGAGACACACGCGTTCCACCTCCTGTGCATGGAGATGGCATCGACGCTTGAGGATTTTTCGTACCTCACTAATCTCCCTTGCACAGGTGACGCGGTGGTGCTAGCGGACATATATCTGAACTGGGGCCCTCAAGTGCTTACAATGTTTCAAGGGGTGCTATCGGTTAACGCTGATTACGAGGAGTTCACTAGCACCCATAGCCCCACGTAGAAGTGGCATACCCAGTTTTACGTACATGCTATTTGAAGTTACTATACTAGTTGTTGTTCAAAGTACCATTCCTAAATAGTACATGTTGATTTTCAGCCATAGAGGATGGCCCCCGATACAGGGGGATTACGTTGTAAGGCGATACTTGCAAGCGTACCTGCTTTGGTGATTCGGTTGGGTCATATTCTACTCGTCCCATGGGGACAACATGGATAAGCACATGATGCAGTACATCAGGTAGATAGCGGACGCAAAGTTGAACAACATCCCACATCATGCCTGGGGCTTACTGATACTGGCTGCTATGTACCGTGGGCTTTGTGACGGGTGTCGGAGGGTGACAGAGAATTCCAACTCTCCAGATGCCCTCTCCTACTGCAGTTGTGGTTGTTCGAGCACTTCTAGATTAGTTGTCCACATATTGAGTTGGGTCCCTACGGCTCGGTCTTCTACATGAAACCGACCAATGCCGTGGTACGTCCTATCGTGGGGACCTTGTGGTGTCCCTAATGGTTCAGTTTCACCCTTCCGCAGTTTCAATCACTACTAACATACGCACCAATCTCTATTTTTGCAGCCCGTTTTCAGTTCGATGACTACACCCGCGTCGTATCCTGAGTACATCACCATGTTTGACTAGCCAATGGATGATTGTGTCATCTAGAGGCCATTTGCCATCGACATCATTGCCTATCATACACCGGAGGGGCATACGATATGTCGCCTCTGGCTCAGAAGCGTCAGCTGGTATACTACGTCTTCATTGAGACGTACGCCATGCATCGGGTGATGAGGCAATTTAGATTGTAGTAGACGTAGGCGACCATGTGGAAGGGCACGTTCATGGGTGAGTTGCAGATTCTCCCATTTCCTACTCGATAGCATGGCTTAAGTACATAATTACTAACCTTCATATGTTTTGGGTATCTATAGGCACATGAGAAAGGGTGTGTCAAACCTAGATTTTGCCAATCCAGAATCCTTTACGATTACATCGCACTATTCTCTAGATCAATAGATAGTGTTCATGGATACATTGCTGAATCATTTTATACATCGCATGAATCATATTATTCATTAATATTACACATTAAAGCTTAAGTATTCCACATCAGGTATAGTTACATATAGGACCCATCAGGCCAAATACTTACATTACAAAAGTGAAAAAGAAAGCAGTAATCAAAAGTTAAGGCCACATCTTGCCACAGGCAAGCGGCTGGGGGTAAAATGTGTACAATAGGTATTACCTCGACTAGGATAATATATGTGCATATAGTCTCCATCAAAGCCTGCTTAACTAGGACAGGAACTACTAAGGATCGTCGTAAGTTCCTCCATTTCTTCACCATCGGGTCCATATGCATCATAATAAGCGTTGTGATCTTGCTCCATTGGTTCTAAGTTATTTGAGTGAGCAAGTGTGACCACAATCAATTGTGCTCCACGAGTCACACACAGAATGCAATTATATTGATGCATGTTTTATCATAGGATGGCTCAGGTTATTTTAGTTGCCAAGCCTACAGTTAAAAGCTACGTAATTAGAAATTCCTAAGACATAGCATTTTCAACTAAACCATATTTTAAAGAATGTATATCTACAATACAATCCCCACGTAGAGACATTTTTTAATATAGTAGAGGTTTTTTTTCATGTCTCTATATTGTTGTAGAGGCATTTTTTAAAATGCCTCATAAGCGCCTTCCTATGTATCTTCGCTATGAACATAGAGACATATTACTAAAACATCTCTATATCCTTTGTGGTATTTTATAGAGGTGCTTTATAATGTCTCTAAGGGAATAAAGACATTTCATAGCGACATTACATTGTGCCATTACTATAAATGTACCATAGAAAATAAAATCTAAAAATGTGTGGACTCTTACAAAGATTGGTACTCAAACTCTAGACCTCACAGGAATAGTATTGCTCTTGGACATGCTGCACTAGCTACCTCAACCTCACCGCTTTACGTATTTAGAAATAGATACTTTGTGGTTACAGACCAAACAAAGAGAGAGAGAGAGTATGGTAGTGGGGAGTTAGGTGAGCAATGGCTTAGGGTTTCTCCCCATGGCCTGTGTCGTATATATATATATATCCATATGGGGAGTGCTTTTACAATTATACCCTTACATCCGAGTACTCCCCTCAGGGGTACTTATGTCATTACACATGTCCCATTTTGGACCTTACATTCCTCAACCAGGCCTGCTGGGCTTAGATGGGGGCCACCCCTACAACAGGAGCCTCTCATGGTGAAGGGCTTCACGGGCCAAAGCCATGTTGCCGAGCCCTTTGGCCCCCTCCGTCCCTGCGGCCTGTGAGCTTTTCCAATGTTCGGCGGAGTCTTACTGCTTGGTGTAGTGTTGGTCGTGCCGCAAGGGTATGGGGCTGGGCGGGTTGGCGAAGTCTTCGTCGTCCGCAGGGCGATGTCATCGTAGGAGTCGGAGTCGAAGTCGGGGCCGAAGTCGCATCCGGTCTAACGGGATCTATAATTGCCCGGGCTGCCCTCAGCCATGGGTTCTTAGGGTTGCGGAGGCAAAGTTGGAGCGGAGGCAGATCTCGCGCCGGTGGTTTTTCGTGGGCGCGAAGTGGGCGCGGCTTTGCAGCCTAGCGGCCGCCTTAATGGCTCCTGGAATCGCGCCGACCCTTGGACGGTAGGGGCAGGCTACTACAGCCGTACATGCTTTCCCACCCGAGATGCACACACGGCGGGCCAAGACGGGCGCGTCGTGAGCTGTCAGCGGTCGCACGATCGTGGTCGCTCGCCCCTTCCCTAGAAGGGCAGGACGCGTGGCGGGGTGCCATGGGCGCGTCGTGCGCCGTGTGCCCACCTACCGGTGTGCGCGCCCAGTTGCCAACAGTTGCGCTTCCCGATCGTGGGTAGCCGAACTATTGGGCTCCCGCCGGTTGCGCTGCGCTGGTTGGGCTTCTGCTAGCTGGACTCCGGCACGCTGATCGGGTATATATGTTCGGCTGATGTTGCGTTGTACCCGCATCGTACAGCCGGATAGGTGGCCTCCTGCTCGCGCACCGTGTTCCCATATAGAAATGGCGAGGTTTGACCTGTTCTCGTAGACAGATATGCTTGAGTCCATCCGCATCCTCTGATTGCGCCCACTGGCGTTACCATCAGGAAATGTTGATGTACTGAAGCTTATCTATTTATGAGAACATGTCAAAACCTGCCGTAAATCAACCTTTGCATTCCCGAATTACGGGGAACCCGGGCGGCTGGATCCTCGTCGGTTTAGGCTATGAGGTTGTCGCGTGGACTCTGAAGCTGAGGTGGTCGCCTGCGCTGCTCTGCAGATTCGGCCAGAGCTGAACACTGGGTCTTCGTTGGCAGAGGCCGAGGGTTGCACGGGCGTCGGAGTCGCGGTAGCTTCCGAATCTTCGCGACGTCCTGGTGAGGTGTCCCTTCACGGGAACGGAGGCAAAGTCGGACCTGGGGCCTCGCTGCTGGGATGGAGACCCCGTCGAAGCTGTTGCGGTTGATTGGTCTCGAGAGTCGCGTCGACACGCATTGGGGGCTGCACTATGCCGCATGGCTTGCATTTATGTCTGGTGGGGAGCCGCCACGCGGCGGGGTGCTACTGGCGCGTTGTGCGCTGACAGGCCTTTGTACGACCGCGGTCATGCCCGACTCGCGTGGGTGGTCGCGACGCTTCGGGTCCGGTCGCGATGCTTCGGGTCTGGTCATGGGGAGGCGAGCGGTTTGTCTTCCACCGGCACGCTTACCGGCGGTGCGGGAGGCAAGGGGTCTTTAAATACCCCCGTGGTACCACGTCTGCGCCTCCTCCACACGCTTTCTGATTGCCCTTCTCATTGTCTGCTCTTTGATTTTCTTGCCACTGCATTTCCCTTCCGCCGTCGTTTAGTTCCCGGACAACAATGGCTCCCGGCGGCGAGCATGCTCAGATGGTCAGCAAGTACGCTATCCGCCGGCGGTCCTCACCGCTCCAGGTGGAGTATACGCTCGAGGGGTGCGACCCGGCAGCGGCAGACAAGTGGTGGGTGGCGACGGAGAGGAAGGAGGGCCCTTACTCCAGCGTCTTGGGTTCGACGCTCGTGATGGAGGAGACGATCCGTACCCTGCTGCATGAGGGGAAGCTGTCAGGCGGTGCGGCTACCCGCCGATGACGAGGCGAATCGCGACCTGAGGAGTCGGAGGCGATTGTTTTCGTCGCCTACTTTGAAGCCAGGCTTCGCATCCCGGCCGCGATGATTGTTGGCGATGTGCTGCGAACCTTCAGGCTAGAGCTGGCGCAACTAACTCCGAACGCGCTGGTTCGAATCGCCATGTACAGCTGGGCCTTGCGCTTGGAGGCGTGCTGGCCCAGCGCCTCGATGTTCACCTATCTGCACGATGCGCGGTGCCACCGGCGAGCGAAGGACGTGACGCTGTCGAACTTCGGCAGCGTTAACTTTATACTGCAGTCGCCGTGCGGGAAGCTCTTCCCTGCGAACTCCACTCGAGCGAAGTGGGAATCTGGCTGGACAAGACGGTGGTTCTACCATCGTGTGGAGAGTGGTAGCGGCCTCGAGTGTACGTGCTAGCCGATGGCGTTCAACACCACGCCCAGCATAACGCTCAACCCTGAGGACAGACGAAGGGCACGAAGACTCGCGGGGGTTACCGCCCGCTTCAACATGCGCGACCTTGCCGAGGAGTACATTATGTACGGAGTGGCGCCGCTCGCCCATGAGTGGCGCCTTCCTGCCGGGAAAATTTGAGATGACAACATCTGCCCGTCCGTTTGCTCGCTACCAGCGCCCTCCGGACTTCGTAAGCCTCGGCCGTGTCGTCCTTTCCATTCGTGCTCACTGCATCGTGTTTGACCATGCTTTTTGTCTTACCTAGGAACGCGCTTGGGGGACGCGGAACGCACGGTGAGCATGTTACCTAGGAACGCGCTTGGGGGCTGCGACCGCAGAGGCAGGGCTAGGGCGGATAAACCGTGTGTGCGAGGCTCTGGGCGTTCGCGTGCCGGAGCGTGCCCCTCCAGCCCCGAGCCAGTCGCGACATCAAGATGACGGCACCCAAGGAAAGAGGGCGCTGTCTCGCGGGAGAACTCGGGCTACCGCGGTCGCGCCCTGCGCGGCGGCTGCCGTTGCCCCCATTGTTGCGGCCGGTGCTGAGTCTGATTTGGTGAAGTATGCCAATTCAGACCTGGACACGAGCGCAGATGACTGGGGCGAATGGTCTCCGGGTGGTTCCAGGGACCGAGATTGCGCCATGGGCGTCCAGGAGGGGAAGTCTTGTCGCCTGTGGCGGTTGCCGAGGTGGAGCCACCATCTGCTGGCGGCACCGGGGTGAAGTCACCGCCTGCAGCGGTGATAGTATCGAAGCTGCCCCTCGTGGAGGCCGGTGGAACAAGGTCTCCGCCAACAGTGGTGGTCGAGACAGAGGTGCCTCCCGCGGAGGTTACTAGGGTGGGGCCTCCGCCCACGAGTGTAGCTACCGTGGAGCCTTCCGCGGTGGTTACCGAGGCGGGGCCTTCACCTTCTCGTCCCAGGGTGAAGCGGCCACGCTTGCGATCCCCCCTTCATCAGACTCCGAGGGGGTTTGCTGTGGCGACCCGTGTTGGGAGCTTGTGGGACTCTGACACCGAAGCCGAAGTCCCCATTTCTCGCGTCCCACCGGCCCCTCAGGCCGCAGCGGCTGTGGCATGGGAGGGTCCTACTGCGGAGACTCCCCTGGCTCGAGGGTCGGTGCCGTCCCCGAAGGCCGGCGCCCCTGTTACTCCGCTCGAAGTTGGGGGGACGTCCCAGCGAAGTCCACCGTCTGCCACCGAGGGTAGGTTACCCTGACATAACCTGACGTGGCTTTGCAATACCCCTATGGGACACTGACCGGTACGCCCTCTTGTAGCGACGCTCATTCCGGAGGACGGGTGATCTCCGGGACGCGGGGACATTCACTTGAGGGGGGCGTCCGACGCACCCGAGGCTGGTGACGCGAACGCCGCGCACCCGAACCTAGCGGACTTCGTGCCTCCTTCGGAAGTGATGGGGGCGTGGTGCGGGGTCGCGAACGATGCGACCGCGAGCATTGATCTGCAGGTGCTGTCATCATACGGGACGAGGCGCCTTGGGGACGCATTGGAGGTATCGGGAGTGAGGGTAAGCATTTAACTTCATGATGACTCGTGACCGTTTTAGAATCTTGCTAACCACTCTATCGCATGCACCCTCGTTTTGGCGAGCACCGCAAGCGCTCATGCCGCGAGCGGGCGCTAGAGGACGATTGCGGCGCGCCAAGAGGCTCACTGCGCTACCGAGGGGACGCACGCCGCCCAGGACGACCGCATCCGCCGCTTGGAAGTAGAATGTGCCGAGACGAAGTCGTACGCCGAAGCGCTTGTGGCTGCGGCGCGGTTGTCAGCCACGGAGGCAGCGTGGCGAGAAGTTGCGGAGGAGCGGGATGGCTTGCTCCAGCAAATTGCTGCGCTGGAGAAGGAGAAGGACGGACTCGCCGCGTCTCTAGCGGAGCGGGACCGGGCTCTGGGCGATGCTTCAGTGGCTGCTTGGGATGCCATGTTGGCCCTGGAGAGCACCCTTGAGGATCTTATCGCCGAAGTGCCGCCCCACTCCTTTGGGCTCGAAGAGCTGTCGCGGACTCTTCGTCGGATTGGGGATGCGGCCAACATTGCCCGTAGCTCCGCGATGACATTCGGCAACCACTGTTCGTACGTGATGTCGTGCCTGATGTGCGCGCTTCTGCGGCACCAGGGCTGCCAGCACGTCAACGGGCTGGCGGATCCCCATTTAGAGATGCCAGCCGGGGCTGGGGGTGATGTCTGGTGCCGTACGCGCTGTTCGGCGCCCTCTGCGATTCTTCTATGAGAGGATCTGGGAGTACATCGGGAAGGCTGCGACGCAGATCGAGCTGCAGAACAGCTTATACAACCAGGGGGACCTCGGCTTGTGGCTGGATGAGGTCCCACGACGCGACGAGGGTGGCCCCGAGGGCTCGGAGGGCGGCGCGAACCCACAGGTGTGACGCCATGGTCTCCGTGCGTTGGTGTGTGTTGTAAAATGAGGCCTTTTCCTCATGAATAAAGTGTAAATTACCTCACCGATGTTCTGATTTGTGTGCCCCTGTGTCCTGAGTAGTTACTCGACTGGGGCCGGCTACTGGTTTCTGACCCTGTGACCCGGCGACGTCTCCGGTGTTGGCGGAGGGCTGAGGAGTCGCTGGACTTCTGGGCAAGTCAGGCTTCTTCGAGTGAGGCCCCGGCGCGGATGCACATTAAGGAGGAGCCTGCCGAGTAGCGGCTTTGGGCACCCAAGGATGTGTACGCTTTACTTCGTACCTTTGTAAACATCTTCCGATGAATACACAGTATGGGGGTGGGTTTGGTTGAAAAATGTTGTTCGTGCCTCCATCCTTGCTTACGATAACGTAATCCCGTGGTAGAATGGCGAGGATACGCCGTGCCCGCCTACACGCAATGGGCCGGGCCTAGCTGAAGGAGGCGTGCGAGTGCTCCGTCCCCTACCTCCGGAAGTGGTGGCGGCGGAGCTGGCACCTTAGTTGAAGTAGAAGCGCGAGCGCTCCGTCCCCTACCTTTTGAAGTGGGGGCAGCAGAGCTGGCGCCATAGTCGAGGTATACGCGTGAGCGCTCCGTCCCCTACCTTTCGAAGTGGAGGCAGCGGAGCTGGCTCCATAGTCAAGGTAGACGCGCGAGCGCTCTGTCCTCTACCTTTCGAAGTGGAGGCAGCGGAGCTGGCGCCATAGTCGAGGTAGACACGCGAGCGCTCCGCCCTACCTCCGGAAGTGGTGGCGGCGGAGCTGGCGCCTTAGTCGAAGTAGACGCGCGAGCGCTTCGTCCCCTACCTTTCAAAGTGGGGGCAGCGGAGCTGGCGCCATAGTCGAGGTAGACGCTCGAGCGCTCCATCCCCTACCTTTCGAAGTGGGGGCAGCGGAGCTGGCGCCATAGTCGTGGTAGACGCGCGAGCGCTCCGTCCCCTACCTTTTGAAGTGGGGGCAGCGGAGCTGGTGCCATAGTCGGGGTAGACGCGCGAGTGCTCTGTCCCCTACCTTCGGAAGTGGTGGCGGCAGAGCTGGCGCCTTAGTCGAAGTAGACGCGTGAGCACTCCGTGAGTGCAAGCTGCCGCCACGCCTCATGCCGACTTTACAAGCACATACGGGGGCGCGCCTGGACTGTCTTTTGCGCGATCACTGTGAGGTGCCCTCAGAGGCGAGCCTCTAGTGCGTCTTATCAGGACTCATGGTGCAGGGATCATCGATCACGCGATGTTTATACTCCGGAGAGTGCGCGGGAGCTTCCGCGTCTTAATTATACTCCGTAGAGTGCGCACGGAGGTAGGCCTCACGCTGCGTCTTATTTATGCTCCGTAGAGTGCGCACGGAGGTAGGCCTCACGTTGCGTCTTATTTAGAGTCCGTGGACTGCGCGCGGAGGTAAGCCTCCACGCGTTGCAGGCGGTGAAGGTGCGTGCGGAGGCGGATCTCAACGCTACATCTTATTTATACTCCGTAGAGTGCGTGCGGAGGCGGACATCGACGCTACGTCTTATTTAGAGTGCGTAGACTGCGCACGGAGGCAAGCCTCCGCGCGTTGTGGGCGGTGAAGGTGTGTGCGGAGGCGGACCTCAACGCTACATCTTATTTATACTCCGTAGAGTGTGTGCGGAAATGGACCTCGACGCTACGTCTTATTTAGAGTCCGTAGACTGCGCACGGAGGCGAGCCTCCGCGCGTTGCGGGCGGTGAAGGTGCGTGTGGAGGCGGACCTCAACGCTACGTCTTATTTATACTCCGTAGAGTGCGCGCGGAGGCGTCCCCCCACGCGTCTTTGTTTATACTCATGCCCGTGTTTTCCACGGAGAGTGCGCGCGCGAACGCATGTCTTTGTTTATACTCATGCCCGTGCTTTCCACAGAGAGTGCGCGCGTGAATGCGTGTCTTTGTTTATACTCATGCCCGTGCTTTCCACGGAGAGTGCGCGCGCGAACGTGTGTCTTTGTTTATACTCATGCCCGTGTTTTCCACAGAGAGTGCGCGCGCGAACGCGTGTCTTTGTTTATACTCATGCCCGTGCTTTCCATGGAGAGTGCGCGCACGAACGCGTGTCTTTGTTTATACTCATGAAGGATTACCTTTGCGCGCTTCTTGCGAGAAACAAGACAATTTTTGCAAACGATGAACTTTATTAAAGTCCCGTTTGCACGGGTGAGCGATTACAAAAGGTAGGATATTGACCACTGACCGTTTAAGGACGGGAACAGCTGCGGCCATCGTCGCGCGGTGATGAGGCGGGGCACGGTAGGAGCCTCTGCTGCTGGGGTAACGCGCGTGGGGGCCCGGCGGGGTGCTTTCGGGAGCCGCCAAGGATCTTCGCACTTGCACCCCCGGCCTAGGTGTTTCGTTGAGCATCGTGGTGTGGACTTCTGCTACCGAGCTCTATGCGCTGAGCCATGTCCTGGTCGCCGTGGACAGTGATGATGGCACGCGGTCTGGGAAGCTTCATACATAGGAAGCCGTGATGTGGGACTGCCCGAGAGAGTTTAAGATTGGCCACCCCAATATAGCGTTGTAGGGGTACGAGATGTCGACAACGTCGAAGGTGGCGTCCTCACTCCTCACATTATCGTCTCGGCCGAAGGAGACTTGGAGGCATACCTGGCCCAATGCCCGCAGAGGTTGCCCTCCGAAGCCTTGCAGCGGGATGCCCGAAGGGCCCAATCGACTTCGGGGGATCACCATCTGATCGAAGGCCGCTGCGAACAAGATGATCGCGGAGCTTCCTCCGTCGACCAAGATGCGCCTGACTTCGCATCCTGCGATGACGGCCTGGACGACCAGGGGATCGTGGTGGGGGAATTCCATGCCTTCAGCGTCAGCGGGCACGAAGGTGATTTCGTGTTGTGCCCACTCCGGTGGCGCCTGTGATGGGTATGCCGCAACGTGGTGTAATCTCCTCGCATAGGCCTTCCGCTGCCGCGCCGAGGCGAACTCCAACGAGGAGCCCCCGGAGATGACGTTTATGACCCTGCGCTGGGCTCCTTCCAGGGCTTGCAATTGCAGGAGGCCCTCCCGAGGTTGCTGCACGTAGGCCTGGATCCACAGGGGGCCTTCTTGGGGTTGCATTCCTTGGTCCTGGAGGTGTTGGACGTGGGCCACGACAGGCGAGTGAGCCTCAGGGTTTCTGTCTCTAGCGACGCTCTGCCGGAGTGCTGCGATGGTGGCGCACGCATGCTGGTCGTTGTACTCTTCGCGGGCTCTGTCGTCGCGACCCCGCCCGCATCCCCGCCCCCAGCCACGGCGCCCTCTGCCGCTGCGACCAGCAGGGGCGTTATCTTCGGAGCCACCCTCGATGTCGAAGACGTAGCGAGGTTTCCGAGATTTGCGTTGGTCGCGTTTGGACTTATCGCCCGACGAGTCTTTGTGCTGGACCTCCTAGTGCTTGGAGGCGTCCTTCGATGGCTCCTGCTTATGCTTACCTTTCGATGAGCCCTCCTTTGCCGAGCCATTATTTTTTGCCGAGCCCTCCGCCTGATTAGTGTCGAGTTGTCGCCATGTCTCCACCGCGCGTCCTTTTCTGCTCTAGCGTACTCTTCCATCTTGTCAAAGAGCTTCACCACCGTCTTGATTGGTTTCCGCGCGTTATATTCGGCCATCGGTCCCTGGCAGAGGCCTTGTATCCCTGCATTGATGACGGCTGTTTCATTGACGTCCTTAACCTGGCAGCGTACCTTCGCGAAGCGCTTGAAGTAATCCCGAAGCCTCTCCGAGGGCTTTTGGTTGACTACGAAGAGCTGGTCCGCGTCGACGTAGTTTCCCTGGAAGTTGTTGTAGAGCCGGTCGTGGATCTGCTCCCACGCGTAGATGGAATGCGGCTCGATGGTGAAGAACCAAGAGAGCGCCACCCCCTGCAACGCGAGTGGGAGCCCCTTCACCTTTGTGGTGTCATCTCCGCCAGCGGCTTCGATGGCGGTCTCATACACGCGCACGAATTTGTGGGGGTCCGTGTCGCCTTGGTACGCTTCCATGACACTCAGGAACTTGAAGTCCTCCGGCCATGCCGCCTGCTGTAGGCCCGCGGAGAGTGGGGACTCTGGGTCCACGCGTCATATTGGGACGCAGCTAGACGTGGGGGCGTCGCGGCTATCCGCCCTCTCCGGTGTGGGTTCCGATGCGACCACCGGTGGGGCCTGTTGACTCCGAGCCTCTTGTATGTCCCACACGGCTCCGCGGAGATCCGTTAGCTCCCGCTAAAACGCGCTGAGGGCCGCCAGCAGGGCGTTCTCCACCGTGGACGTGGTTGGGGCCATTGGCACGCCTAGGGGCGCGACCAGAGCGGCGACAACCACGGCCTGTGCTCCCGGATTGCCCGCTGCGCTGGCGTGTAGAACTCTGGAGCCGGTGACGATGCCCGCGTTGCCGCCGGAACCGCTCACCGTTCTTGCGCCGGGTGGGGGGGCTGACGCCGTGCCTGTGTGGGCATCGGCGTTGCCGCCCCCGACCACCCGAGCACCGCTGTCGGCGACTGTTGCGGTACCTGCAATGGGGTTACCTACCATGCGCGGGGCGGTTTTGACTGTCGCACCGGCGGTGGCGGGATCGAGCGTCGCGGCGGTGGTGGCGGGGTCGAGCATCGCGGCGGTGGCGGCGGGATCGAATGTCGGGCAGTGGCAGCGGGGTTGAGCGTCGCGGCGGTGGCGGCGGGGTCGAGCGTCGTGGCGGTGGCGACGGGGTCGAACGTCACAGCGGTGGTAGCGGGGTTGAGCGTCGCGGCGGTGGTGGCGGGGTTGGGCGTTGCGGCGGGGGCGGCTGGATCGAACGTCACGTCGTGAACACCGGTGTTCGCGACCGCCACACCCGCATCGCCACCCACGCCTACGGCTGCCAACGCCGAAGCGCTGGTATTGACGCGGGATTTCACCGCTGCCACCTTTTTCTTCTTTGTCACCGACGATGAAGCTTTCTTTGGTGCCATCCTTCTTCGGATCTGGAGGCTTGCTCTTGTCCTCCCCACGGACGGCGCCAACTGTTGTGGTTACAGACCAAACAGAGAGAGAGAGAGTATGGTAGTAGGGAGTTAGGTGAGCAATGGCTTAGGGTTTCTCCCCATGGCCTGTGTCGTATATATATATCCATATGGGGAGTGCTTTTACAATTATACCCTTACATCCGAGTACTCCCCTCAGGGGTACTTATGTCATTACATATGTCCTATTTTGGGCCTTACATTCCTCAATCAGGCCTGCTGGGTTTAGGTGGGGGCCACCCCTACAACAGATACTAACTCGAGTAAGTTCCCATGCTTGCCCATGACCGTGGGCACGACTGTTCGAACAATTTTCACTCTACAAAGGTTGTACATTTTACCCATAAGAGACAATCAACTTGTTAGATTTCACATGATTTCTTAGACATGTAGATCAAGAAGATCACCTCAAGGCCTTTACAATACCTCACCCCTTCATCATCTCGACCAATGAGTTTATCCCTTTGAAGAACTCACAATTGTTGGGGAAGTTTACCCAATGACTAGTGCAGCGGGAACATAGAAGCTCCCGAAGACTAGCGTAGCGGGAAACATCACCCTTCCTCGTGTCCCATTCAAGCTAGATCCCTTCACCATTCGAGATGACTCAAAGGTTTGGTAAAATATTTAGCCAAGTTGCACCCATTATAGATTTTTAGTTGTACTATTTTACATTGGGAGGTCACCATAAGATCTAGTCCCTAAAATTATCTAGGCGGTGCTACCACAAACCACACATTCTCATGCTACATCCGCACCAGCCCCTCTTACCATCTGTCTAGATATGTAAAGCAAGTTTAATATTTTGAGTAGTATAAAAGTTAGTTATTTCAACATACCAGCCATTTCCCTCCAATGGTCGTCCAAAACTAGTTTCATATTTTTGAATTGATGTTAGGCCAATTTAATGCCCTTGGGTATCTAAGCAAGGCTAAAAATGGTGCTTAGATACAACTTATGGCTAGTATGGTTACCATTAAAATTTCTAGGAGACAAAAATTAAGTATTCAAGTGTTCCAAGGGATGGGGTATAATAGTAACACAATGATTAATAGGCATGTATCGATAACCTTAAAACACACATAATTTGCATAACAAATAAAGGCATGCAATTTGATAACTTAAACAAATATAACTTGCATAAAATGTAGGTTCAATATGATCAAAGTATTGACTCATCTTGCTTACTAGGGGTGAAAACGGATCGGATTCGGACGGATATTACTGTTACCATATCCTAACCCATATTTTTTCTCCGGATTCGGTATCAATCGGATTCGGTACCAATCGGATTCGGTGTCGGATCGGTCGGGATTAACCCAATTCGTTTGCACCCCTATTTGTTTGTAAGGAATGCATACAGTGCAGTAAATGGAGTAGGACGCACTGACTTGATGTTACTATTTAATAGCTGATGTGGAAGATTTTATTTTACCATTACAAAAGAAAATGAAACGTCAAATAGTAGCACTAACCTGAAATCATACTTGAAGACGTATCGGATTCGGACGGATATTGCTGTTACCATATCCTAACCCATATTTTTTTCTCCGGATTCGGTACTAGTCGGATTCGGTACCAATCGGATTTGGTGCCGGATCGGTCGGGATTAACCTGACCCGTTTTCACCCCTATTGCTTACAAGTTACTTGGTCTTCAGGATCTTCACTTGTCTTGATCTGTTGTTCTTCTTGAGTTTCGTAGGCTATTAAACGATTTCATGTAAATTCAAATAAATACTAGAAAAATAAAAAATAAACTCAAATGAACCCCAAAATTCATGATTCAATTTCATTAGAAAGATCTTGATTTTAAATGAATTTAGAAATAAATTTCACCCAATTTAGATTTAAGATGAATGATAACAGATCTTTCAAATTTTGAGTTTTGAATTAATTCTAGAAAATAATAAAGGAGAGAGAATCTCCGTCACTGATAGGTGGGGTCTTGCGATTTTAATTTTATTTTCTCTTTATTTTATATTAAAAAACCATAGTGTTGTGGACTACTTAACCAAGTCTAATGACAGTACTTAATTAAACTTTTGAATTTAAACTAATCCCTCGCTACAGTGTACACATGGTAGAAAGAGATGGCCGAGCTCATCACTGATGATGCAAGAGGCGGTAGTTGCCGGTGAGCCCGTAAATGGACTGTTAGGGGCCAGCCGGACCTACACATGAAGGAACATGGCTCAATTCGAGCTCGATAGCGAACTGTAGCGGTGGCTCAGCTCATGGCGTCACGCCGCACGACTGCGAGATAGTCTAATTTCATGTACTGGAAGCATCTATGAGTCAAAAGGAGGCTACCTGATTAGTCGATGAGGTCCAAGGATGGCTGAGGAATATTAGGATTTGCTAATGTGTATGACGTGTGGGGCTATCCTGTCATAGACTTGAAGCCACACACAAAGAGGCATCAACAGAGATCTCTCCCTGTTGACAGAGTAGCACAAAGGCAGGCATGGTGGCAGCTCTAGCATGATCTTGCGTTGGCAAGGGGAAAGCCAAGGGAGGCTGGCCAAGGGGCAAAATGGGTCTGCAATGGCCTGTGGAGGGGATGGCTAGAGGCTGTGCTGGCCAGCAATGGCTAGAGCGACGCGCTGGTGACATGGGTGAACAGGGGAGATGAGGCATGAGCATGGAACACGGAGGGAATGTGTGAGCATAGGCATGCCCTCGGCCCAAGAAATACATAGGTGAGCTCAGTTTGGCCAAAGGATGGCCAGATTGGGCTAGCCACGGTGACATCTATGGAAACTAAGGGGTGCTCTGTGTGGGACTTCTGTGACGATGCAAATAGGAAACCAAGGTATGGAATACCTAGAGTACATGATGGTGATTGTGCAGTAGCAAAGAATTAGGCTTTGGCTCACCAAAGACGACGAATTGATGACGGAGGATGTAGTAGATCAGTTTCAAGAAAAACTCGATTCTTATCAAACAGCTACATGAAAATCCAATTAAATTCACATGAGGGTACAAGATACTCAGGAACATGAAGTGCTGTGAAAGGAATTTGAAGAAATTCACCGGAGTGCTTGAAACACAAGCTGGAGCGACGAACAATTTTCAAGAATCTCAGTGATAGTGGCATTCTGGAGTTTGAGGAGGCTTGGTAAAGATTGAAAAGGTTGAGGGAGGTGATGGGGTCGTATATAAGGGCTCGGAAGAGATAGAAACAAACTTGAATTTGTAGGATTTGGTCTTTAGTCAGTTTGGGAATGGACAAGATAAAAGAAAAATAGATAAACAAATCATGAAGGGACTAGAATGAATCCAAATGCCTCAATTAATTATCACCTGATAATCTATCTCTCATAATTGTTTTAAACACACCAAGATAAATATTTGAACATCCTTAAATGATTTAGTTAATTCCATAAGTTAATATCCAATTATCTAACAATGACATGATAAATCCACAAGTTTCAAGTTGACATATCAAAATCCACTTTTTAATGATAATATTAATCCAACAAGATTCTCAAAGGTGTACTATCATCCAAATTTCTACTAGTATCGACTATTATCAATAAATCCACCAAACTCTGATAATCAATTAACTCCAAAAAATTCATCCACTGTACATGATTAAACTAAATCACCCAAAATATATGCCATGAATTGCTTATGATAATCCAACTTCCTAATCTTTTAATTCCATCTTTACTAGTTCAATATCTCAAAACTAGTTCTGCAATGATCACTAATAATCCATTCAACCAAGATCTGGTTTAAATCTAATTGCTCATTTCAATCCTAGAAAATAAATCCAATGCATCCAGTTTAGACACTTCCCATGATCTAATTAGCTTCACCAAGTTCAACACTATATTCATTCTCCATGATCTATTCAATCTACAAAGATGACACTCTTTAGATTTATTCTTAATCAATTGGTAGCCCCAAATATACCTTTGTTACTCTCTAATCACCCGAATTTCTTATAATATTATCCAATCTTGTCAATTATAAATCCAAAATATATCACTCTAGCAACACTTCTTTGAATTACCTAACTTGGCATCCAATGATTATGACGACTTGCCTACCAAGAGTACTTTCCATAAATTTACATTCTTCCATATAATTTGGGTATTAAAAAATGCTCCAAGCTTGGACTGCGGTGGAAAAATTAGAGCTTGCACTTATGCGGGTTGAGGCAGATTGAATTCATCATGAGCAAGAGTTTGAAGAAGTTACAACAGTATTGCCATCATTTGTTCCATGCTGGGTGCTTGAGCTGGATGCGGTGCTGGAATTGGAGCATTATTCCCAAGCTGAGCATTGACTCCACTACAGTAGTGGGTGTGGGCACTACTCCTTATGTTCACCATCTAAAGTGGCTGGGGCTTAGCAAAACAAAAGGGGAAAAAGTAGAGACGAGGGAACAGGTGGGAAAAAAAGGCAAAGTACCAAGACAACTACAAAGGAAAGAAACACATCAACTGGAAAATCATTTACTTCAAATCAAAATAGTTTTTAAGGATGACTGTACTACAAGTTCACAAAGGCCTAGTACCAACCACTAGACACACCAACTAATAATAATTAAAGTGTTCTAAAATAGTAGGACTTTATTTGGATACTACAGACTAAAAGAACTACTCCACGGTGATGTGCTCCTCAGTGTCCACATCAGGCTCATCCTCGCGAACCATCTATAGAAATTACAGAGAAAAGAGGATCCAATTATCATTCCAAAAAGGTGAATGAGTAGCTAGATAAGAAAGAACGCCATGATGAAGGTAAGGATAGAAAGACAAGAAAAGATGAGGATAGCACATTATTAAAATTTTGTTTTATAAAATAAAAATTTGAAGCTTTTCTAAGAACGACCATCTAACTAGGTCACGTCCTATAATCAAATCAGCTCTAATACCACCTCTATTGGGATTGGATTTCCGAATCCGAACCCTCAGTGTATTATCTCACTAGTCCTAGATCAAAGCTAGTGCACACAGTCGAACAGTGATGATTACATAGCCAACAACATTTTATTTCAATAATAAAGAGTACCGGCCTTATGGACACTTATTACAAATGAGGTTATAAGACCTCTTAGACTCACAAGCTCAAAGTGGAAGAAAATAAAATAAACTCCGAAGATAGCCTATCAATATATCACAGGCAATTGACTGGGGAAGCACAACCTAGATCTCCAGAAAGCTTTCATCGAACAACACATGAGTAGTCATAGTCTCCTTATGCATCTTCATATTCCTCTAAGATGTTTTTGTAGATTACAAGGTGGGTACATAGAGCATTCCACAAGTCTTGGAAAAAATGCAATTGAATGCAAGGCTTAACAAAGGAATGATAATGTGGTTTGTTTGCACAAAGTAGCACTTTTAGTTCGTTCAATTACCATTATAGATTTTCAAAGCTTCAATTTAACAAATTAACTGCAATAATTGAAAGTAGATAATTTTTAGTGAAGGTTCAGTTGCTAACACTAGTATTAAAGCTCTAACCACCAAGGTTCAATGAGTTTGGTTCTGTCTACCTAATTGGTTTTATCTGCCAGAGCGAACACCTGATAGTTCTAACACTCCCAGACTCCCAAAAGCTTATTTTAAAACAAAATCATAAATCTATAAAACAAAATCATAAATCTATCATGTGAAAGCACATATTGCCGGCTCTTGACCATGGGCATGGTTATTCAAATAGTTTTACACTCTGTAGAGATTATACAGCTTTTATCTATAAGATATGATCATCCCATATTACCATAGGGTACTCTCACTCCCCTTAGTGAGCAGCGGGGAGATCATAACAATGCCTTTACAATGTGCCAACATAACTAGATCCACCTGCTAAGGTTTCACCACTGAATATGTTTAATCTGCCCAAGTCAGAAGCCCCCTCTTACGCCGTACGGCAATGCCACTATCTTTGGACTTGATCATAGACTTGAAGCCACACACAAAGAGGCATCAACAGAGAGCTCTCTTTGGATACAGAGCAGCACGAAGGCAGGCATGGTGGTAGCTCTAGCATGAGCTTATAGTGAAAAGGGGAAAGCCTAGGGAGGCCAGCCAAGAGGCAAAATGGGTTTGCAAGTAGGGGTGGAAAAAAGCTCGTTAGTGGGGCTCATTAGCTTGGGTTCAAAATTGCTTCAATTGCTCTTGTTAATTAGTTAAACATTGAATGAGTCAATTTCAAATAAAAATTAAATTTTGCTTTGGCTCGGCCTGGCTCGTTATATTGATTCTAAGAATACTTCCAAAATATTAATAAAATAATATTAAATCAAACTGTGTTAATTTCAGAAAAAGCTCAATAAGATGATGAGCTGGCTTGATATCCACCTCTATTTGTAGGGGCCCTAGGAGGGGATGGCCAGAGGCAGCACCGGCCGGTGATGGTTGGAGCGGCAGTGATGGCGCAAAAGGTGTTGAATGACATGGGTGAACAGGGGAGACAAAGCACGGGCATGGAACATAGAGACAACACATGAGCATGGGCATGACCTCAACCCAAGAAACATGTAGGGTTGCTCGATTTGGTCGGATATGGACAGATTGGTCTATGCATGGTAACATCCATGGAAACCAAGGGGTTCTCTGGTGCAGGACTTCCTCAATAATGCAAATAGGGAACCAAGGTATGGAATATATAGAGTATCTATTGGTGATCGTGCAGCAGCAAAGAATTAGATTTTGGCTCACCGGAGGTGATGAATCGATGGTGGAGGACATAGTATATTGGTTCTAGGAAAAACTCAATTCTCATCAAACGGCTCATGAAAATCTAGTTAACTTCACATGTGGCTACAAGATATTTGGGAACATGAAGTGACGTGAAAGGAATTTGAAGAAATTCATCGAAGTGCACGAAACACAAGTTGGAGTGATGGATAATTTTTGAGAACGAAGGGCTTTTGGTGACGGCAGCGTTCTGGGGTTTGAAGAGCTTGGAAAGTATCACAAAGGGTTGAGGGTGGTCACAAGGTTGTATATGAGGGCTCAAAAGACATAAAAATGGACTCCAATTTGTAGAATTTGGTTTTGGGTCTGTTTGAGAACGGACGAGATAGGAGGCAAATGTTTAAACGAATCGTGAAGGGACTAGAAGGAATGTATTGCTTGTATGATTTGGAGCATCTTTCGTTTTGGCACAACAGTGATAATTCTTGATTGGAGATTTGGCTTGGCTGGAAAGAGGAGCTATGGCCCTCTGTTCTGTTTGGTTGGTTTAGGAAGATGAATAGGTGAATTGTAACCCAAGAGGAGAGAGAATGAAAGAACAGAGATAAAGAAAAAAAAGGAAAAGGAAAAGAAAAGATGGGCCAAGAAAAAAATAGGTCGGACCTAGAAATATAGATCATACTTTTTCTAGAGATTTAGATTTATAAAGATTTTAATTGGAATTGGAATTTGGAAATTCATATTGGAATAAGAATTTTGAGATTTTCTTCTAGGATTACATATAAAATCTAGATAAAAATCACACACTTTGAATAATTAATTTGGAATTAAAAATTTAAAGACAATGAAGTTTTGAGATGTTACAGAGGAAGTGTGGGGGTGTGGCGAAGCCATGAGGGGTGCTGCGGGGTTCTTATAGGGGGTTAAGCAACTGGGCAACGTGGTTGGGCATGGTAGTGGCAGCAAAGGTGGCACGGGGGTATTAATGGCCATCGTCACCATTGTATGGCCATAGGGCTATGAGACGATGGCGTGTGCACGATGAGGCCAAGGGGATTAGCATGGTAGCACGATTGGAGGGATGACTCACAACTGGTGGCTGTAACGGCGTCAGCTGATGTGACAGTGTGGTAGATGAGGTGCCAGCACGGCGGCCGACATCGTGGCACCAATCAATGGAAGCAATGATGAGGGTACGGCTGTCTGAACACAGGCAAATGGGTGTGACACTCTGGTCAAGAGTTGCGACGGGACTTGGCGCGACATGGCCGGTGCGGGCGCACGCACAATGCGGTGCACGTGAAGAGAAGTGCTGAAGCAAGTGTGCATGACAAGAGGTCAGCATAGGTTAGGCAAACCTCGCACGCACGCTGGCCCATAATAGGGGCAACTGGACTGAGCGACGCCGGAGCTGGTACGATGTGGGCACAGCCACCACAGTGGCATGGCAGTGGGCGCGCTCTCGCACAGTTGGGCCAGGACAAGGAGGAAAAGGAGAAGAAAAATGGGCCATGGTCGTATGGGCCTAGCACTTGGTCTATGTGTCAAAAGGAAATATTCCTTATAAATTTGGACGGATGGAGTATATGTTTATTAAGAAAAATGCATTATTTAAAAAAAATTCAAAAATGACTTTGTCGTTGTTTGAATTGGATAGTTGAATTAACAATAGGATCTTTGTTGCTAATATAATTAGGCACAAAGACTCTATTGCCAATTCAGTTGATGAGAGAATCTCTGTCGCCAATTGAATGGATGACAAGGTCACTGTAGCCAATTTATTTGGCCATAGCGATCTGCAGACTGCCACATATGACTCCAGATAAGATTGTTGTCATTCCAAATGGAAACATGTAATATTAATAAAAATATATTATTTTAAAAAATTCTCCAAAGATGCAACATTACACAGTGGCCGCCGTGACAGACTTACCTTGCTCAAAAGGGCTTATTTTGAGTGGCTTTTGGCTGAAAATCACTGTAGCTGACTGAAAAAACACTATAGTTGACAGTGGCTTATTTCGCGTAATTAAATTTAAAAAATAGAAAATTTAAAAATAGAAAAAGAGGTTAGCCCGTCACAGACAGTACAAACGAATACGGGAAAAAATAGAACCAACAAAAAAGCTTTAAAAAGCCAAAAAAAGAAAAAAATGAAATTATTGAATAGTGAAAAATAAGTCAGAAGCTCAAGTCGAAACGAGCTGGGGATGCGGGCATCACCTCAATTTGATGGCGCTCCGATGCGTATCTTCGTGGTCACGGAGGGGCTTCCTGGCCGGATACCCGCGGTGGCAACGTGGAGATCGACGGCGGCCTTTGAATGGCAGGAACTTCGTTGATGAATGCCACGCCATGCAGAGGACCAAAAGATGCCCTTGTTGATCCAATGGGAGCATTACCCCCCTCCCTCACAACGCCGGTGTGGTCACCGGAGAAGAAGGAGGAGGGGGGCTTCTAAGTGAAGCGAAGAGCCCTTCAGGCAACCTACCTCCGTGTAATTATGAGGGATCAATTTGTATATCTGTCTCAATAAAAACAACAGGTGACATTCAATAACCCTTGTTAGTTTTAAGGGCAAAAAAATTCTACAATAATTCTAAAAAAATCTTAGAAATTCTTACATGAATCAAACGAAAAAAAGAAGGATTTACATCACTTATTTTAATAGGACCAGATTATAAAGGTGTAGATTATATATATATATATATATATATATATATATATATATATATATATATATATATATATATATATATATATATATATATATATATATATATATATATATATATCTCTCTCTCTCTTAGAAGTTTGTATATAATAAATGCAATTGTATTTCAATTATAAGCAATAGATTTATACATCAAAGACATATGTATCGTAATATTTAGCCGTGCAGTTATATGGATAGTTTTGCTAGTTATATTGAAATACTGCTCCACTACCAGGTATGAGCGGTCACGAAAAGTCATGAACAATCAGATCTTATTCAATAAACAGATCTTCATGTGGCCCGCTTTTTTGGACTTCAGCTTTTGTCTTCTAGTTTCTAGCTTCTTAATTTCGTCTTTTCTGGCCTTTTAGCTCTTTTTTGCCTTTTCTTTTTCCCCCGTATTCCTTTGTATTGTCCGTGATGGGCTAATCTATTTTTCTATTTTTAAGTTTTTAAAATTTAATTACGCCAAAAAGCCACCAGCAGTCATAGTGCAAAATAAGGGACTGTTTGATGTGGCTGAGTTTATGGCTGAATTTTTTGAATTTTGTCTGTTCGCGTGAGATAATATGGAGAGAGAGACAGTTGCATACGGTTTTAGCCGATATAAATAAAGTCTAAAATAAACTATTACATTTTGTGTTAAAAAATAATTTATTTAAAAGCTAATTACTATAGTGAAGCTGAAGCCGTAAAAGCCGTTTTGCCAATAGATCCTAAATCTCAGTGTGTCAAACAGTAAAACATAAGCCGAAATGAGTAAGTGCCCCAGCACTGAACACTTCGAACAAGGTGCTACTACATCGCAATTCGTGAAAAGCACATACCAGGTGGAACGCTTATATGTCTGACTTAACCGATGTCAACCTCAATGGTCACAAGCAGTAAAACATATATAAATATAAAACAAGCCTCCATCCGAATCTCGGTTGCTGTTGATTGACAATTAATCATTCGATCGACGGACAATTCGAATCTATCTGTAGATTTAGCGACCATTAGCACAGTTCATTTGATATAGCCTATCTATCTTGATGCTTGGAGCCTCGCTCTATCTGGTCCATTGCAGTATCGTGTCCAAAATGATCCGATCTTTGTTTACTTCTTCTTGTTGCTGCACACTATTCCAACAAGTGTCTGCAAACAAGCCCTTACCTACTACTTAGCAAAGCTAGCCAGCCATGAACATTGGAATGCATAGGATGCCTACGACATGTGGGCTCCGCAGGATCGAAGGAGGTACTGGGCTGCTGGCCACTGATTGCCCAACATGTTACCACTTGATTAACAAACTAATCATGCATGCATCGACCACCACCATATCATGGACTAAATTATTGCTCTCCCAGATCAAAGTACTGGAATAATAATACTACACTCTTATGTTCTCAAACAGGTATGGTTTCCGGATGCGCTGTCTGACGCCGCTTTTCTAGAACTTTGATCACTAACATACGCCCCAAAAAAATCTAGATTTATCACATAGAAATGATACTAGTAAGTTTGTCATCAAAATTAATGGTTGGAGCCACAGATGTGTATGTTGGAGACAGTGTAAACAACACCTAGAAGAGAACAGAGGTTGTGGTATCACGGTACCGATGATTGGGAGAGTTCTGGGTATGGATAATTAAACAAGTAATTGCCATCCTTTGAGAGGTTTTAAGATTTAGTTTGCAATGCTAGCTTCCCACCAGCAAGTGGCCGCAAGGATCCAAGCATCCAACCGCACCAACTGCCACTGCCCAGTCCCATGTGTGTTTGGGGCCCCAACTACTACACAATCTCTGATTTGGTCTGAGCAATTTACAACTGAATTATTCACACATATTTCTTCCCATCTAAACATAAGTGTGTGAGGTGACCGGGGGCATGCCTGCTTCTCCCCATAACTGATTATTAAAAGAGCTGGAGTAGTGCTCAAGCTGAAGCTCAAGATGTGCATGATGCAATGCTGGCTGAATGACAGGGACAAGCACAGGCACAATGATATGTCTTTTGCCCAGGTCCTCTAATGGCTTCTCTCTTTTGCGCAACATTAAAGGATCCACATTATAAATACAGTAGAGAGAGAGAGAGATGTTTTTTCATGGAAGTGCACAACAGGGCCTACGTTGGGCTTCATTATTTGAAGCCCATTGTAGGGCTCACATTGTGATTAGCAGTTTTGGTTGATCGGCCCACCGTAGTAGAACCGGAAATCTCCATCGCTGGCCAGCCCATAGCATTTCGTATCGCTGACCATGGGAGCTATGTTCTTTGAGTTTCTGATCAAGATTGAGTATATATAACTAACTGCTAGTTCAAGATTGAGTATATATAACTAACTGCTAGTTCTCTTTACCTTGGTGAGAAGTTTCTCCTACTGGTCATGAATCCATAGTACTTCATTTTCGATGAGCATTTGACAACCATGCTCATCAAGCTATCCAAGGCTCACAATATTGCTGTGAAGCCTTGGGATGAAGTAGACATCTATTAATGCTTAATGCTCCCCATTGTGATAGGAGAACATCACCGTCCCTCTGCTGCAATTGTCGATGATGGATCCATTCCCAAACTTCACTGAGCATCTGATGTTAGTGTCGAGCTCAACAAAGCAAGCTTAGAACTGGTCATATGGTTTGTAGCACTAGTGTCCAGGTGCCAAATGTTTTCATGGCCCTGATCTTCACATCCAAGGTTTGCTTGTGCGTGAACATCGTTGAGGGAGACAACATCAGGTTCAACCTCCGACGATAGCATGCACACTTGTGCCAATAATAGTGTAGGCTCCTCCTCTTGAGCCTGCACTACATGTGCCTGCTCCTTGCATTCCCAGTGGGGCTTGTGACACTCCTTAGCAAAATGCTCATAATTATTGCAATTGAAGCATTTTACTTTGGACCTGTCATGCTTACTGGCTGATGATGTAGTCGCCTTCACATCTGGACTCTCCTTGCCATGGACTGCTTGCTTTCCATGGCTCAACCACTGCTTAGACTTGAAGAACTTGCATGTATCTTTGCACCAGCAGAGGGACAGTGTCTCCCCCTTAGGTGGGTCTTCCAGCGAATGCTAGATGGAAATGTCGTGGTAGGGGTTGGAACTATGGGAGGCATCATTGCGAGGAGCTGGCCTCTGGCACACTCCCTTTGCTCGTTGTTGGTTGCAGTAGCCCTTGCTAGTTGGCTAATCTTTTCCCATTACTTCTCCATGTGAGCGAGGTTGTGATGTACTCTTGTTGCAGGAAAGCCCACTATAGAAGGGGTAGTACTTGTACGCTAAGGTGGCACTGCGTACATGGTTGGAGTCCAATTGGGTTGGTGCAAATTTGCATTCACGAGACAGTGGCTACGTGCATCGATGATTCTGCTCGATCCTTCAGAGAGGAATCTTACCCTCGGTTGGAGCATGTAAGTCATACTCCTTGGTCTCTTCATGCTTAGTAGGAGATTTTCCCAAAATCTCCATAGACTACGATTACTGATCGGGCTCATATAGGTGTGTTCTTTCAAGAACGTTCACAGATAACGTCTTCGCTTTTGAAAGCCAATGGAACACATTAAGGCCTTAACCAACTTTGTCACGTCACTATAACTCACATGGGTCTCATACCCATCTCCTTCGATGCACTATCTATCACATTCCGTGATAGTCCCTTTGTAAAGGATCGCGGTTTTTATCTGTTTGGATGTAATCACACGGTTATAACTCGGAGTTTCTCAATTTCTGACAGACTTCAATCGTCTCTTGACATGCCTAGACGATTTCATATTATCCTTAGAACTGTTCACTTTAGCGATAACGGTTTGATTATCACGATTCATAAGGATAGGCGCGCGGCTTTTCCACCGTAGGTAGATCCATCAATAGATCCGTAGCCATTCTGCCTCAACAATAGCGATGTCTAGTGCCGCAAGCTCGCTTCCATGGTTAACCTCGTCAAAATGGTGCATTTGCAAGACCTCCATGCCTCGTTGGCACTAGCTCATGTCCAATTATCGAGAATATTCCAGTATTCCTAGCAAAGCTACCTCATTAGGTCATGTTGGTTCACAATGTTGTGTCGTTGGGTCACGTCACCATGCAAGGCTGCGTCGTTGGGTCACGTCGCCATGTAAATATGCCGCATTAGGTCTAACATATGTGGGTATCATATAAGTTTTCTTTGACAAGTTCATGTACATGAAAACTCCATAATTGTACCAACATGCATGTCGGTTTTAACAAGGTGGACAATGCATTAAATTACAACCACAAATATGGTTCACAGTCTTATTGCAGAAATCTGAAGGGAAAAGCGGAACAAGCCTCCGCACTCATAGCCTTTACCAATAAAATATCCATGAATGACGACCAAATAAGCTCAGTCTGTTGGAGCAATCCTTCATTGAGTGCCCGGGGGTCTTGTATATCCTGAACTTGTTTGTGCATCTAGTACTGGTACGTTTGATACGGGGTTGCCCGATCTTCTCAACGTTGGATCAAGATACTCACGAGGATTCGACGAACCGTAGTGATCTCCGTTGCCAATGCAAGAGTTAGCACTCTATAATTCGCCCAACCACATGTGCTGAACTTCACGACCACCGATGAAGTTCCATCGTGCTCCCAATTCCAAGCGAAAAGGTTGAACGATTATGATTTCAGCGAACTCCCAATTCCCTCAAGTTGGTTCGGTCATCAGAAAGAACAAGAGTATTCTATTATCAAAAGTGGTCTGAATTTTACAGGGGTGGTGGCTGTGTTTTAAAGAGATACAAGGGGTGGAGAGTCGGCCAAACACTTAGAGGCCGAATAGGACTCGATTACAAAGCTCTAGGCCCACTTTGATTCGGACTGAAAAAGTGACGTAATTTGTTTCGCAGTTTCTGATCGACTCGTAGGGAATTTGGAGGTGAGGCTAGATCCATCTAAAAGTATACTTCAAGAGCTTTCCATAGAGTATAAAAACACCTCAATCGGACTCCATTTGTAAAAGTTATGGCCGTTTTAGTAAGTGCCTGTTGGGCTGTCCCGAACCGAATCCGAATTGAGTTCTGAGTTGAATCCGAGTTTGAATTCGGTTGTACATGTGAGAGGTCCGAATTGGGCTTCAAAATCTTGTCCAAAACTTGAGATTTAAGTTCTTGGGCTTCTCCCCTTTTGCTCTCCCACTGCATGGACTTCTTTCCTCCTTGATCAGCTGCATGGGCTGCTTGGCTTTCTCCTTTCCATCCCCATGGGCTTTGAGCTTTTTGTTCTTGGTAGCAAATATGATTACCCTCCTTGTGCTTCTCCATTGCTTTGGCCCTGGAATCATCATAATATTTAAACCTAATAATAAACAAGAATTTGGCATAAGGTAGTATGTCGTTCCCACGAATAGAAGGAAATTCATTAAGAAACAAATTCACCTGACAATATTTAATGTGGCTCAATACTTCTTTTCAGTGAAATAATGTATTTGACTGAAAAGTGCTAAGCATGTGCGTATCCGCATCAACGTGGGTTGGCATCCATGTCATTCCAAAAGTGTCACGTCTACTGACGTCCCTTCCCAATTGTCTTCAAGGCCTTATTTGGGGCTCGTTGCACCCTGTCCGACCAAAGATCCTTATAGTTCATGTCCAAGCCGTTGGAGTGAAACTCTACACTCCATGTACCAAAAAGGTGATGCATGTCGTAGTACGCATATATGCATGACGTACACATCTGCCACATTTGCTAGGGATGTATGATGAAGACTGACCTAAAAATCTTTGCTCATTGAGCGCTGACCTTACCAGGGAAGCATTCCACTACATACATCACTGTGTAATGTCCTGGGTTTAACCGGTGCACTCAGTACAAATGACTAATGGACAAGGTGTACCATGCTATAGCTTGTTGCACAACCACCTTGCTAAGGAAGCACTATCCAACTAAGAGGGTCTCGGCATGAAACCCCCACTAGGACCCCTCTTCTTGTGGCAGTACAAGGGAACACACCGTGATATCATTAAGTCTTGAGGCCATGTAGGGCACCTCCAATGGCACAATTTCCCTGGTTGGACCACCAGCCAAGTGTGCGTCCTCATTGCTACCATATGAGCCTGGGTCGGTGTTCTTTTCGGGCTCCAACCCGAGAGGCTGGTCCAATAGATACTCGTGGCAGTCAATGTAGGCCGACCGCCACAATTCTACCCCCTCATTTTGCACAAAACTATGTGTGAGTCTTCCCTCTGAGATAGCACATTCCATGCTACTATTTTCAAGCTCGCCCCGCAGTTGCCCGGTTATAGAGGCCCTAACATCATCAAGGTTTTCCGGTGCTCTACATACGAAATTCACGTACACCATCGGCCTCCTATAAATGGCCATCTCGAGTTGGGAGGCAATCTACATGTACTAGCTCCATACTATGCTTCCATTCACCTTGATGAGCTCCCACACGGTATTCGTGTAGGTGATCCACTTGATCACAAATTTGTTCATCATTGCCTCCGTGACAAAGTCCCTTTGGATGCAGCTTCGAATCTCGTGAATATTCATCACGTCAAGCCCCTCCACCCAAACCACCTTGTACTGGCATCTTGACAGGTCCAACCCATCAGGTCCAGCTCATATGAGACCATCACCATAAAACACTACCAAGTCTTGCATGTTCGAGATTACCTAAAGCCATAACAACACGATCTGCAATATGCATTAAAACAAACAACGATGAGAAAGTGCATGCAAGTGATTGATTATTCGTATGTAATTACATGCAAATAATTAATTAATTATCAACAATTTGATTACTTCTCCAAAATTAATTACGAGTAACTTATTACCATTGTCCTTACCACTATTAAACCATAGCTTCATTACCACTTAATTACTTATCACTAGATAATTACTTCTACCTAACTAATTGCTACTAAACTAATTACGATTGATTAATTACCACAAAGTATCATGCACTAATAAATTATGGATACCGTACCTACAACTATATTACAAATAGTAAAAAACTACGTCTAAATTACTATAACATACTTACTTCACAATACAAGCTGCATTAATTACAACTAGCTGACTGACACTGAGTAACTACGACTATAGTAATAACGACAAAGGCATCCAATAAATAATTACCTGCCCTTCGAGGCAAGCAATCAAAACTACTACAATGGTGATGACTGCTCCGAACATTACTCTCCAAAAAACTTAATTATGTCACGTTCTTTGAGTTCACAGCAACGAGTGCAAGAATGAGAAGTGAAGTGCAGTTGAGATGGCCGATAAGCGATTGCGAGAGTTTAGTATTTATACCTGAGTGAAGGTGTAGCCATTGCATTGGCGTTGGAAATTCTAGTGGCATTGTTGAGGCGTAGCACTGTGTGCAAGGGGAGACGGCATTGACGGGGTAATAGATTTTCAAAGGAGGGAGGGGATAAGGGGGACAACAGTGACGGGGCGACAGTTGTGAAAAGGAGGGAGACCGGTCTATGGGAAAGATGGCCACCGCATGGTGGTTGTGTGGATTTGGTATCACCTTGAGAGAGAGAGAGAGAGAGAATTAAAAGGGCACCACATATTGCTAATTACAAATAAATTAACATGGCTAATGAGATGGATACTTCACAAAATAAAAAAATGGAAAAATTACACAATAAATTCCACTATGTAAGGATCCTTAAAAAATTCATAGTTTCTGGAGCTCATTTTCTATATTAAAAATTCTTATAAATAGTATATTTGAATGAATGTTGGAGCAAAATTTAGAATGGATAAAATTATAAAAAATTACACAATCAAGTACACTCTATCCAGAGGCTCCACAAAAAATTTCATAAGTTTTTTTTATCTTGTTTACTATATTTAAAATTTTCTACGAGCAATAGACCTAAATGAATTTGCTAATTACAAATTAATTAACACTAAGTAACCTACCTAATTGGCCACCACACAATGGCCATGCGGGATGTCGGAACCCGGAGTTGCAACTCCAGGATCCTCTGTGTAAATCGCACTAGTCCAGGATCAGCTAGTGCACACATCGGATAACAAAGATAAATTTCAAGCATAATGACAATATTATTATTAAATTATCAAGTACGGCCTTATGGCCAACGTTTACATCATCGCATAATGGCAAATATTACTGCAAAAGAAACTGCAGAAGCGAAGCTGGAAAGGTGAAGCCCAAGCCTGCCCACAGGCAAACAATTGCAAGACGTGGCCTACTCGTTCTGGTCCTCACCAAAGTCGACGCGGTCCTTCTCTGAGATGAGATAGCAAGAGTAAGTACAAACTTATACTCCGCAAGTCACACGGAGAAAATGCATCATAATGATAAAGGCTTTAATGGAAGGCTTATAAGGTTAGTTTGCATAAAGCAACATTTAATGAAATATGATAAATAGATTAAAAATGTTGAATTTAATACAATAAGTAAAAACAATACTTATAATCAAAAATAATACCGTCGGTGCAAGCTTCGACCAAACACCAACCTATCCACGGGCATCCCACCCGGATCATCTTTTCCAAAAGTTCACGTATGGATTCCATCCATCCACACACTTCCACTGAGCAACTCTGATGGATTCCATCCATCCACCAGGTTTCAATCTCTCACGGATTCCATCCATCCGCAAGATTTTCATCTCTCGTGGATTCCATCCATCCACAAGGTTTTCAAAAACATTTTGAAAAAATAAAGTCTAATCCATGAAGAACTTTTACTCAGCATGCCCGTGACCATGGGCACGGCTATCCAGGATAGATTATACACTCTGCAGAGGTTGTATAGCTTTACCCACAAGACACGATCATCCCTTTTTGCCACCGGTTTACACACTTACTTAGGTGTGCGGCGAGGAGTCATGACAAGGCCTTTACAATGCAAAGCCTTCAACCTGGCCAAGCCAACTCTAAGGTTTCACCCCAATAAGGAATCCACCAGACCGGGACCCCCTTTTGAGCCGAGTGAGACTTCTAATGGCCTACGCCACACTCACTTTCAACCTGCGAAATGGCTCAGGTTGGGATCCGCAAATTATTCAGCTAGGGTTGTCCCATACCAGCCTTGTGGTAGTACGATAGGGCTTTACAATAGTAGCTCACATACCGGTCCTCAATTGACTTAGGCTCAACCACATACCCCCTGTGCATGACAATCAACACTGTGTCTCCGAACAATAGTGCATGCCTGCACCCACCACCTAACCATTAGTCTAAATCTAAACCATATTTTATATTTTGTTTCAAAATATTTTATCATCCTTCTTGACTCTCTGAAGTTAAGAATACATCTCAAAAGCTTATCATTTTATGTGAAAAGGTATCCCAAAATCAAAATTATGTCTAAGCATGTCTAAGCATTTGATTTAAAATTCTCTAGGCAATACTAGTGTACTAACTAGAGTTTGATCCTAAGGTGACAAGGTATAAGGATTTGCAATGTCAAAGGAGATATTAACAAGCAGGTATTTAACTAAATTTAAACTGAATTGAAATACAAGGAATACAAAAATAAGCATGCAAAATTAGTTTAAAACAACATAATTTTATTTTGAAATCTGGGATCAATATGATCAAGGTGTGTGACTTGCCTTGCTCCTCAGTTGGGTGTGAATCGTCGTCGTAGAATTCTCCGGAATTGTCGTAGTCTACACATGAAAATAACCCACCAAACTCAAATAAAATTCAAATAAATTTAAATATATTTCAAATATTTTAATTGAGGCCAGAAATAGATAGAGGAGAATTTTTGATGAATTTAGAAATTTGAATGGGCTAAATCGGAGTTAGGATGAAGGAGAACGGGCTCCGGGAAATTTAAACTCAGAGAAAAAGAAAAACTGGATATTTGGGAATTATTTTTCTAAAGAAAAATGGGTTTATGACATCAGCATTGCGTAAGCCCTGAGATTTAATACACGGACATACACTGACATGCGGGCTTGGTCCACCGTGGACCAGGTCCACGGACCATGGGCGAGGCTAAGGTGGCACGGGAGGGGCGTGGCGCTGACGTGGCCGAGGTGGCGCATGTGTGCCCGGGTTGCGCTGAGGTGGGCTGCCAGGTGGCCGCCACGTCGGCGAGCGGCGAGGGGCTGAGGATGGAGAGGGAGCGACAGGGGATCTCGGGGGTGGGTGCGGGGTTTACCGTAGGCGGCCGGAGGTAGGTCGGCGGCGAGGGGAGGGCGGCGGCGGGGTACTCGGTGCGGCAGCGGTGGAGCGGTGGGAGGAGAGAGAGGAGAGGAGGTAGTGCGGAGAGAGGGGAGGCCGAGGGGGGTTTTTTTATAGGGTTCGGGGAGGGGCACGGCGCGGGGAATCGCTCAATGGAGTTAGCGCGGGCGGCGGAGTCACAGCGAAATTAGGGGAGGACGGGGCATGGGGAGACGGGATTCGGGCGTGGGAATGGTGGGGTCGATCGGGGAGAGAAGGGAGAGGGAAAGAGATTCGGGCGACCGAGGGGGCGGCGGGAATGGTGGCGGTGAAGGCGCGGCCGGGCGGAAGGAGGAAGAAAGGGCACGGGAAGAAGAAGGGAAGGCAAACAGGCGGGGCCCGGGCGACAGCGGGAGAGGGAGGAGGGGGCGGCTGACGGGTGGGGCCGAGCGTGTGGGGATGGGTGAATCCTGGCCGTCCATGTGGCGAGCGGGGGAGTGGGGTAGGTGGGATCTGGCGGCGACGTGGGCGGATATGGGCCATCCACGCGTCGGCCGGAGGGAGGGGGTGGGGATTTTTATTTTTAAATTTTGATTTTGATTTTCACGAAAGGCTAGGAAATTCAATAAAGCTCAAAAGAATATGAAATAAATTCCAAAAATTCCAGAAAAATTCACAAAAGTTTCTGGATAAGTTTTGAACTTAGATAAAATATTTCCAACTTAATGTTGTAATATATTTTTATATTTGAAATACTTGTTAATTTCAAAATAAACTTTAAAACTCCAGAAAAACCAAAAAATCAAATAAAAGCCAAATAAACCCAAATAATTATTTGAAATAGAATTTTTATAGAAATTCAAAATATCTTTTTATTTGCTAATATTTCTAAGTTTTACTTAATTTAATTTTTAAATCCAGCCTTTTTGAAAAGCAAAAATCAGGGCAAATCAAAATTAAATCTTTGGCAACAAAAATAATTATTTTTAATTCAAATTTTATTTATTTATTTTTATTTTAATAAAAACCTGGGCTGTTACAATCTACCCCTCTTAAAAAGAATCTCGTCCTCGAGATTTGCACGGGCTAGCAAAGAAATGGGTTTGGATCTTACTTTGCATGGTTTGTTGTGAGATCTTATTTAGGCATCCTTTCACGAACTTCTGGGGCCTTTTTCTTCCTGCTTGAAGGTGGTTGGCAGTTGGTGCTCCCGGTGTTCCATTCTTCACTACCTGTTGCTTCTTAGGGTAGTTGTTGTAATGCCCTGTCTCACTTTCTGATGAGTCTTGGGTCAATGACATGCATGAGGAGTTAAAGAATTTTGAGAGAAACAAGGTCTGGTCGCTTGTTGAGCCCCCTCGAGTTCACAATGTTAATGGGACTAAGTGGGTGTTAAAAAACAAGCAGAGTGAGGATGGGGTGGTTATTCGAAACAAGGCTAGACTGGTAGCTCATGGCTTCTCCCAGGTTGTGGGTCTATATTTTAAGGAGACCTTTGCCCCTGTAGCTAGACTTGAGGCTATTAGAATCCTACTTGCCTTTGTAGCTTCTAAGGGTTTCAAGCTCTACCAGATGGATGTCAAGAGTGCCTTCCTTAGTGGGTTTATTGAGGAAGAAGTCTATGTGAGACAGCCTCCAGGTTTCGAGAACCCCAAATACCCAAACCATGTCTACAAGCTTTCCAAAGCTTTGTATGGACTTAAGCAGGCCCCTAGAGCTTGGTATGAGAGGTTTAAGTCCTATCTGTTGAGTCATGGTTTCGAGATGGGTAAGGTGGATAAGAGTTTGTTTATTCATAGGCATGATACTGATCTTCTACTCGTCCAGATTTATGTGGATGACATCATCTTTGGTGGCTCCTCTCATGCTCCTCTCATGACATCATCTCTCATCTATGTTTTATGGCTTGGTGTAATACTAAATGGTCATCATGGATAATCTTCACGGCTCTATTTGCTTAGCATTGAATAAAATTCAGCCATACCATGCATTATTTTCCTCCAAAGAACCTTGATGACTTTATTGCCAAAAGGAGGAGAATAGTTGAAGAAAAAGCCACATTTTGGGAGTTTTGGGAGCTTTGAGGAAAAATTGTTCTTTCTTTTGCTCCTTGTGTCAACATGGTCTTTAGCATCATTCTTTTTCTCTTGGACAATGTTTGACTTCCAACAAACTCAATTCTATGCTTTTTCGGTGTTTGTCAATATACTCATCAAGGGGAAGATTGAGAGACCATGTGGAGGTATCCCCATGTTGGTGATGAGTAATTGACGGTTGGTTTATTAAGTTTGAGTTTGTTTCGGGTATTCTAGGGTTGAGTACTTTTACTTGTGCTTATGTTGATTATCTTTGTTTAGATGCGGTGCTATGTGACGGTTCGCTTATGCAGTGTGACTGCAGGACTTCGGAGCTAGGTCATGGTGAGGCAAGGAGGATTGGGACTAGACACAGGAGGTGTTGAGGTTCAGATGGTCGGTGATGCCGAATATAATCGAGGCTGGTGAGGTGGTTGCGAGTCGGGAGACGAGGAACCGGCGCTGGAGCTACCGGTGACGGACACGACAAGCAATGATGAGCGAACCGGGACTAGACTCAAGGAGGAGTCGGAGGTCCAAACGGTTTGAAGGTCGGTTGTGGTCGTGTGCTACGAAGCGGACTAGGCTCAGGGAGGAGTCGAGGTCCAGTTGATCAAAGGAGGCAGATTTCCCTCCAATAATATGGTTTGACCCCTTACCTCATTTGTGTGTGTGAGGTTTGAGTGGGTGGAGTATGACACTTCTTGTATTTCTCCTTGAGGGTGTGCCCTTGATGTTAAAAGGAGAGGGTTGTGCAGCAAGAAGGTCATCCATTCAGTTAAGTAGCTCATTCCCGTGGAGAGAGCAGAGAGTGAGTTCTGGAGTGAGTTGGTTGTGTATGCTTGAACAGTGAGTGCTCTGTGAGTGAGCCTGCATGTGTTCAAGCATTAGTGTGATTCCCTTGTAATCAACTGTGTATGGGGACGTAGAACGCTTATTTGTAATCATTCATCTCCATTCCAATGAATACATTTGAGTTCTTGAGTGTTTCAGTTCGTTTATCAGTTTCTGCTGCTCTCTTCCTATTTTCATCATTGTGTTGATTGAGCTGATTTGTTGAGCAAGGAGTAGCAAAATCGATTGCTCTGTAATGGGATGATGTTTCTAGACCATTTGGTCAGCTAGTTCCCTAGAGCAAAATCTCTGAATCAAAAGATTCCTTTTTACCCATTTGCTCTGTTCTCCATTTCTAGGGTTTCCTTGACAGGGGATGTTGGGATCTTTGATTTTCCTTCAAGAGATGGCATGAGATTTGAGTTCTAAAGTCCTAAGTTCATTGCTAATCTGTTTGCAAAAGATCTTAAGCAAAGGATGAATAAGCCATAAGTAATCTAAAAATTTCCATCTCCATCTACTCAATTTTCAGATTTGAGCATAAATCCTGATTCCTTGCTTTTGGAATGATTTCATTTGTTTCTTGATGTCTCAATGCTATTAGCATCTTGTTCTAGACCTTTTGGCTTGAGGAGAAAAGAAGAAAAATCTCAAATTCTTTGATTTGAGCAGAAATCAGTGTTTGCTGGAAATCTTCAGTTGGTGCTCCCGAGTCGATAGTCAGACCGGCCGAGCTAGGGCGGTCAAACCGGCCACTAGCCGGCGGTCAGACCAGTCGGGCTAGGGCGGTCAATCCGGCCTCTAGCTAGTGGTCAGACCAGCCGGGCTAGGGCGGTCAGACCGCCTACCCCGAGTGCCTCTCTACCATCAGCTTCTTGTTGTGCTTATTTGCTTTGGTGACTTTCTTGCTTTAGCTCTGTTATTTCATGTTCTTTCTCTCTGTATGGTTTGAGCTTGTAGTAGGCATGAGTATATCTTTTCATAGCTTCTCATAGCTATTGGAGAGAAACTTGTGGTGGATACTTTGAGGGGTTGTTTTTAAAAGAGGCACCATTCACCCTCCTATGTTGCCATTCCGATCCTACAATTGGTATCAGAGCCGGTTAGCTCTTCTTGATAGATTTTTAACCGGTCTGTGAGCCATGGCAACGGATAAGTATTCCACCAAGCCCCCGATCTTCGATGGGATCGACTATCCCTTTTGGAAGAGCCGGATGGAGACCTACATTCAGGCCCAGAGCTATGCGATTTGGCGCAAGGTCAAAGTTCGCTTTGTTGTTCCTGCCGATGAGAACATCAATGCCGAAAACATGGCTGATGTTGAGGCGAATGCTAAGGCAAGGAACATTATTATCCAAGGTTTGAGCCGAAATGAATTTGATCGTATTTCTCATCTTTCGTCGGCCTTGGACATTTGGGAGACCCTCGATGCTTACCATGAGGGCACCACCCAAATTAAGACGGTTCGACAGGACCAATTCAAGCGAGATTACAACAAATTTGAAATGCTCGCTGGAGAGTCCTTGGGTGAATGCTTCGCGAGATTCCACAAGATCTTGAGCAACCTCCGAGCGGTCGGTCTCACATACTCCGACTCGGACAACGCTCGTCGGTGCTTGCGGCTTTGGACTTGCGCGTTTGGGAGATGAATGTGACCACCATCAAGGACACCACGGACCTCTCGACTTTGACTCTTGATGCGTTGTATTCACGCCTCAAGACTCACAAGATTGACATTGTCTCTCGAAAGTCGAAGTCACAATCGATGGCGTTGGTCACTGATCCCAGTTCGACTTCTGAGTTTCTCTCCGATAGTGTTTCTAGTTTTTCTCTTGCTGCTGTTTGTGAGATGAGTGATGACTTACTAGAACAGCTTCCAGAAAACTAGCTAGCCCTCTTAGCCAGAAAATTTTTCCATGCTTACAAGAGGGTTAGAGAGAGAAAGAGAGGAGGAGGACGAGTAATTTGCTTCAAGTGTGGTGGCCCCAACCACATTTGGGCAAACTGCCCGAAGCTAGAGGGCAAAAATGACTTCGGCGGTTTAAGCAAGAATGTCTACACCGACAAGAATCGCAACAAGAAGCCACCAAGCAAAGACAAGAAGTTCCGCAGCCTTGGCAAAGCCAAGAAGCTGTTCCATCGTGTCCTCACCGCTTTCGACGACCTCGACCTCAGCGAGGTGGAGGGGTGGAGTCACGACGATGGGAAGGACGAGCAAGACCCTAAGGGTGGCGACGACTTCTCCGGCATATGCTTCATGGCCCTTGAGGGCGAAGTGAGCGACAGCGAGCTCTACTCCAACTCCAACGAGGTATACCCTCTTATGACCAGCTTAATGATGCTTTTCTTAAGTTAGGTAAATTCCATGCTAGATCTAGAGCTAGGTGTAGCGAGTTGGAGAAGGAAGTAGAGAGATTGTCACGGGAGCTTACTTCACTTATATCTGCTCCCTCCCGTGACGAATGTGATACATGCTGTGCTTTGCTTGGTGACATGGAGAAATTAAGGACTTCACATGATAGTTTGTCTTCTGAGCTTGATATGATTAAGGTGGAGAATGTTAGTCTTTTAGCTGAACTAGAGATGAGTAGGGTAGCTGCCTTTTCATCAGTTGTTGAGACTACTTCTTGCATCTCATGTGAGGATAAGGAGAATGCTTTTAGAGGTCTTTATACCATGCTTCTTGATCTACCCGAGACTTGTGAAAATTGCAATAATTTAAAGATGAACTTAAAAAGGGCAAATCACAAAATTGCTGAGTTACAAGCTTTTCTACTTGAGCCTATTGCTTCATGCGTGAATTGTCCCAAGCTGACTGCTGAACTTGAATATGTCTCTAAGCAATTTCAAGAATTAGTTGATGACAATAACAAATTGGCTAAGTTTGCTTCTAAAGACCTTGTTAGCTCACCATGCGGACTCCGTCGACTCCAGGGTGCCATCGATAATACCAAGGCGCCAAGAGAGGCCGTGCTTGATCGGGATGAAAGGCACGTAGTCCGCGTCTCCAAGGTCGTTCTTAGGTGGAGCGCTGAGTAGTCTTCAATGAAGCCAAGGTGCAGAAGCACCTTGAAGGTCAAACCCTTCTTGCAGCGTGGGGGTTGAGTTTGGCCAGCTCCTAAGGAGGAGGCAGTCAGGGTGCCATCATTAGTGAAGGTGAGCCACGTCACCTTTGGGATAGAACTTAGATTTGTTGTCCAAGCCCACAAGTCGAGCGTGCGAGCATCTTCTTGTTGCAGGGAACTTCCATCAACGTAGTCTAGGGCACATTTGTGGCTGATGACTCTGCTTGTAACCCTATATGTCCATGCGTGCAGAGGCATTCTCTCAAGGCATAGGCGGACATGGAACCTGAGGGCTGCCCTAAAGGCATGTTGGAGAGGCTTCCACGGTCTGACATGGAACTCCAAGTCGTGGAAGTGCAACTGGTCATGGTAGATCACTTCGTCTCTGTGGTGTTTATGCTCAAAGTTGACCAAGAAGTTTTCTTTATAATGCTGGTGAACCATGAAGTCGGTTGACCATAAGTTGAAGTGCCTCTTGATAGCCTTTGCTGTAGTTTAAAGGTCAGTGTCTGGCCTAGTTCTAGCCAGCCAGACGATGACCGAGTAGGTCTCCTACTAGTGGAGCTCCCTTTGAAGCTCAGTGTTGGCAGGGACAATGCAAGCATTCTCCGAGGGCAGGTGGTCAGGTTGCTGAGGTTGGGGTTGGCCATGACTTCTAGAACTTGTTGGCACAACCTTACGACGGGGAGGGTGCCGGAGCCGAGAAACCACTCCAAGGTCAGATTGCATGGAGGCCAACCACTAAGCCACTATGGAGGGGCTTGTCCAGGCAGACGAGTGGCAGTGGGAAGCTTTGTGGCCAAAGCGCAGACAATAGATACACTTGGTCGGGTCTCTACAGGCGGAAACATGGTGGTCGCGGGCAAGGCAATTGAAGCACCGACCTTTGTGCGCTCGAGGAAGGCACGGTGGTTGGGGTGTGAAGCTGCCTTGAATGTGGCAAAGAAGGGGGGGTGTCTGCTGCTGCGTTCCTGATGCTACCAGTACTTGAGTCTGATGGGCTTCCAATGCGGTCGAAAGGAGAGGTAGTTGTGGGGTGTTGATGGTGCTACGCTGCATGAATTCGCAGCTTCCTGTGGCGCCGAAGGCTTCTGACAATGGGAGGTGAGCGGCGGGGAGTGAATGTCCTATGGTCTTGTTTGGAGCAGATGAGGAAGCACAACCACCAGCAATTTAATGCGGCGAGGTACTTCAATGCTGGGTTGAATGCCATATGCGAAGGTGACCCGACGCACAGAGGAGTTGACCCGCGAGAGATCTTGGGGGATTGGGGAGCAAACTTCGGAGCCACACAGAGTAGGAGCCATGGCTTCTGGGGCCAGAGGTTTGGCCCTCTTGATACAACTTCGAAGGCAAGGGTTCGGCCAAGCCTCCTAGGTTCTGATGAAGACCTGTGACATTAGGCGGACCAGGGGCCAGAGGGGGGAATCTGGCAGCATATCCGGTGGGTAGGTGGTCGGATCGGGGCGGGTGATGCAGATCTGATGGGTGGGAGGTCGGATCGTGGTGGGTGATGTAGATCCGGCAGCCAGAAGGCCCTAGAGTAGAATCTGCGCGAGAAGGGAGGGGTGGACGACCTAACTGGAGTGGCTGGTGGCGGGGTCCTGGTTTCCGTGGAACACCTGAGCTGTCACGAGAGCCCTCGGTAGCGTGTTGTAATAGTGTGTAAATTGCTAGGTTTTATTCTTTTCAAATATGTGAATTTTGATGTTTAGGTTTTCCAAACATAACCTCAAAATAGATTTTCATGGGTATTTGGGTCTTTTTTTAATTCAAAACCAACCTATTGTTCCAAGAAGAGCCGACCATTGATTTAGAACGCCGAATTTTTACAAAAGTTTTATAGAATTTTTTTTACAGAAAACAGTAGCAAGATTCGGGAAAAATTCCGCGTTCGGGGATTATTGTCTCGGTCTCAGGCATCCCCAACTCCTGCCGCACCAGCCTCCCCTGCCCTCGCCGCTGGCCTTCCCCTCCACCGCCGGTCGCTGCCGACGCCGTCGCTGACGGAGACATGAACCAGCCGGTGCAGAAAAACACCCTCTACGTTGGTACGCGTAGCATCAGCTCTCCTTGCAAGCTCTTCTTCCCCGTTCTCGGCAGCGCCCACCACCTGTTCGACGAAATTCCCTAGTGAGATATACATAGTTGGTGCTGGGGTTCCCTTGGTGGCTTCCCTTGCCATGGCGCAATAGCTAAGCTGAGCTTGTTTCTTGGTTGCAATGGCGTAGGTGGGCTGGCGGAGGAGGTGGACGAGAAGATCCTGCACGCCGCGTTTGTGCCGTTCGGGGAGATCAAGGATGTCAAGACGCCGCTCGACCAGGCCACGCAGAAGCACCGCTCCTTCGGCTTCGTCACCTTTCTCGAGCGCGAGGACGCCGCCGGCGCCATGGACAACATGGATGGCACCGAGCTCTTCGGCCGCGTCCTCACCGTCAATTACGCCTTCCCCGAGCGCATCAAGGGAGGAGAGCAGGGCTGGGCCGCGCAGCCAAGTATGCCACGCTTCCCGCTTTGTCTCCTCGTTCAATCACACCCTTCTTTCTTGCTTGCTTGGTTGCCTGATTTAGGGCTAGGAGTGCCAACTATGGCTATTTTTTTCCCTTGCTAAAAATTCGATTGCAACGTGGTTTAAAATTTTTGCTATTTATTGGTACTAAGTGATGAAAGCAATGCTTTTGCTGCAACCGCATTTGCATATCTGAATATTTAGCAGAGTTTTTTTGCATCTTAAACAACTTAAAATCATTCATAAGATTTGACCAAATAATATGAGCAAGCATGAAGTGTGAAGTTGTGGTACACTCTTGTAGTTCTTCCCTATCTTGTTCTTGATGTCTTCTTTGAAGTCTTCTAGCTGTACGTAGTTTATCCTAAATCCTTTTGTTTAGCACATTATACATTTCATCTTAATTGTCATTCTTGCATAATTCCATATTTTAAATTTGGCAAACTGCTGCACAGACCAACATATAATTTTTGCGTACTTCCAATGCTTGTGCCTTCCTTTGTTTATTGTTCAAGTTTCTGACTTGTCAAATCTAGAGAAATTTTTTTGGAACTAAAGTCTACTGATCTAAATGGGAAAGCTTGGGGTGAACATGCTGCAGTCTAACCTGTCCCATGGTAGTATACAATATTTTCACCACATGCCAGGCTCCATCAGTGGAAGGTGGAAAATGTTAGATATGTATACATAGTATGAGGGGTTTTCTGCATATTTGTCACACCTGTACATGTATATATATTGGCCTATTGGCCTCATAATGAATAGATGCGCTATTCATAACATGGTATCAGAGCCAAAGGTTTCGTCATACCTAGGGTTTTGCACGCTTTCCACTTGTCACTCGTTGCCATGGCCGGGGCCGCCTCATGCAGGTGGCGCCACGAGATCTGCCGCCGCCGTCAGATTCCACCACCGATGGCGTCGTCCGCTGGCCCTCGGCGTTGGTGATCACCGTCGGCTTACCGCGGAGTTGGTGGTCCCAGTCGATCCCACGCCTTCTCGCACGCCACCGCGCCGCGATCGCGGCCGCCCCGTGCCGCGCGCGCGCGGCGCGCGCCATCGGCTTCACCTCCCGCGCGCGCGCGCTCATGCACGGCCGCCACCATCTGCTCCGACCACGGCCCGCGAGAACAAGCTCGAAGAGGTCCTACCGCCGTCTGCTTTGTCGTCGCGATCACGGGAAGTGAAGGCGGCCATGGCGCGGGGCTCGTGCGGAAACCCTAACCCTAGTTCAGGGGCCGTCGCTTGAGACTGACTCCCCTCTCGGTCGATTCGGTCGGTTTACAAACCGACCAAACCGTTTAAAAAAAAATCAAAAAAGAAAGAAAAAAGATGTCTTCTTTTGTAGGCACCGTTTCTGTTCCTCGTTGCCCGGTGATCTTCGATGGTCTCAATCATCGGGACTGGTTTTAGCACATGCGCATCCACATGCGTGGTCAGCGCTTTTGGGAGTTTCTTACAGGCGAGTTGCCTTGCCCGTCTCGTCCTACTCCACCTGTTGAACCTGTACTCTCGAAGGATACTTCCGAAGACGCTTGTACGAAGGCTTCTGAGGCTTTTGAGG
Source organism: Dendrocalamus sinicus (assembly GCA_036346575.1). Lineage (NCBI taxonomy): Eukaryota > Viridiplantae > Streptophyta > Magnoliopsida > Poales > Poaceae > Dendrocalamus > Dendrocalamus sinicus. The sequence continues at coordinate 5,329,344 of CM070658.1, forward strand.
ATGCCATAGAGACTTTTCAGACTCAATATGCTGCTTACAAGACATGGATTGATGAAGATGCTCGTGCCTCTGCTATTTTAGTTGCTAGCATGGAGGTGCATCTCACTGGTGATGTTGTTGGACTAGCTTCCGCACATGCAATGTGGACGCATCTACGCAGCTGCTACAAGCCATCTGGTGATTCCTTATACCTTGCTGTTGTGCGATAGGAGCAGTCGCTGCAGCAGGGAGATGCCACTGTGGATGAGTTCTATTCTCAGTTGTTTGCGATATGGCGTCAGATCGACTCTTTGGGGCCAGATGTTTGCCGCTTTGTCGGTGTTATCGGCGTCAGTGATCTCACATGGAGCTCGCCGCATCTATGATTTTTTGACACGTCTCCGGTATGAGTTTGAGCAGACTCATGCTCAGTTGCTGGCTCGTCATCCTCGTGTGACTTTGTTGGAGGCCCTTGCGGCTGTTTACTGAGGAGATTCGACTTCGTGGAGCGGGTCTGCTATCATCATCTGAGAGACCATGTGGAGGTATCCCCATGTTGGAGATGAGTAATTGACGGTTGGTTTATTGAGTTTGAGTTTGTTTCGGTTATTCTAGGGTTGAGTACTTTTACTTGTGCTTATGTTGATTATGCTGTTTCGTGTGGTGCTATGTGACGGTTGGCTTGTCTGTGTGACTGCAGGACTTCGGAGTTAGGTCATGGTGAGGCAAGGAGGACTAGAACTAGACACAAGAGGTGTTGAGGTTCGGACGGTCGGTGATGCCGAAGATGATCGACGCTAGTGAGGTGGTTGCGAGTCGGGAGACGAGGAACCGGAGCTGGAGCTACCGATAACGGACACGACGAGCAATGACGAGCGAACCGGGACTAGACTCAGGGAGGAGTCGGAGGTCCAGATGGTTTGAAGGTCGGTTGCGGTCGTGTGCTGCGAAGCAGACCGGACTAGGCTCAGGGAGGAGTCGAGGTCCAGTCGGTCAAATGTGCCGGTTGCGGGAAGCTTCCAAGAAGGCGCTTGAGGGGCAAATTGGTAATTTGTCTCAAGCAATGGAGGTGGAGGCAGATTTCCCTCCAAAAATCTGGTTTGACCCCTTACCTCATTTGTGTGTGTGAGGTTTGAGTGGGTGGAGTATGACACTTTTGTATTTCTCCATGAGGGTGTGCCCTTGATGTTAAAAGGAGAGGGTTGTGTAGCAAGAAGGTCATCCATTCAGTTGAGAGCAGCTCATTCCCGTGGAGAGAGTAGAGAGTGAGTTCTGGAGTGAGTTGGTTGTGTATGCTTGAAAAGTGAGTGCTTTGTGAGTGAGCCTGCATGTGTTAAAGCATGTAGTGTGATTCCCTTGTAATCAACTGCGTATGGGGACGTAGAATGCTTATTTGTAATCATTCATCTCCATTCCAATGAATACATTTGAGTTCTTGAGTGTTTCAGTTCGTTTCTCAGTTTCTGTTGCCCTCTGCCTATTTTCATCATTTTGTTGATTGAGCTGATTCGTTGAGCAAGGAGTAGCAAAATGGATTGCTCTGTGATAGGATGATGTTTCTAGACCATTTGGTCAGCTAGTTCCCTAGAGCAAAATCTCTGAATCAAAAGATTCCTTTTTACCCATTTGCTCTGTTCTCCATATCTAGGGTTTCCTTGACAGGGGATGTTAGGATCTTTGATTTTCCTTCAAGAGATGGCATGAGATTTGAGTTCTAAAGTCCTATGTTCATTGCTAATCTGTTTGCAAAAGATCTTAAATAAAGGATGAATAAGCCATGAGAAATCTGAAAATTCCCATCTCCATCTACTCAATTTTCAGATTTGAGCATAAATCCTGATTCCTTGCTTTTGGAATGATTTCATTTGTTTCAATGCTATTAGGATCATGTTCTAGACCTTTTGGCTTGAGGAGAAAAGAAGAAAAATCTCAAATTCTTTGATTTGAGCAGAAATCGATGTTCTTTGGAAATCTTGTTTCTTGCTCCGTCTGCGGCGGTCAGACCTGCCGGGCTAGGGCGTTCAGACCGGTCTCTAGCCGGCGGTCAGACCGGCTGGGCTAACCTCGACATTTGGGAGACCCTCGATGCTTACCATGAGGGCACCAACCAAATTAAGACGGTTCAACAGGACCAATTCAAGCGAGATTACAACAAGTTTGAAATGCTCGCTGGAGAGTCTTTTTATGAATGATTTGCGAGATTTCACAAGATCTTCAGCAACCTCCGAGCGGTCGGTCTCACATACCCCGACTCGAACAACGCTCGATGGTTGCGGCTTTGGACTTGCGCGTTTGGGAGATGAAGGTGACCACAATCAAGGACACCACGGACCTTTCAACTTTGACTCTTGATGCGTTGTATTCACGCCTCAAGACTCACGAGATTGTCATTATCTCTCGAAAGTCGAAGTCACAATCGATGGCGTTGGTCACCGATCCCAGTTCGACTTCTGAGTTTCCCTCCGATAGTGTTTCTGGTTTTTCTCTTGCTGCTGTTTGTGAGATGAGCGATGACCTACTAGAACAGCTTCCAGAAAACCAGCTAGCCCTTTTAGCCAGAAAATTTTCCCATGCTTACAAGAGGGTTAGAGAGAGAAAGAGAGGAGGAGGACGAGTGATTTGCTTCGAGTGTGGTGGCTCCAACCACATTCGGGCAAACTGCCCGAAGCTGGAGGGCAAAAATGACTTCGACAGTTCAAGCAAGACATGTTAGCTCACCATGCAATAATTGTAACAAACTAAAATCTGACTTGATTGCTTTGGATGAAAAATGTATGAAGCTAACCAAGGACCTTCTAGAGAAGCCACCATCTGCTTGTAATGTGTGTGCTGGTGTTGGGAAGGAGCCCAAGGGTAAGGTAGAGACGCCTAGCGACGTGAACCAATTGCCTAGCAGTAGGACTGTCCCTTCTGAGTCGGCTATGTGTGCACAAGCCATTCGTTCCTCTGCTGTTGGTTCTTCTTTTACTCCCTTACCTTCTGCTGTCTCTTCTTCCCCTGCTCTTCTTGCACCTCTCTCTTTCTCGGGAGTGTCGGTATCTTATGAACGCTCTCGAGAGATTTGTAGGAGGCAAGAGGAAGCTAAATCTTATTCTAGACCAATCAAAGATTTGCAATTTTAATAAAGGTTTAGGATACGATTTTTCTTTGGATATGAGGAAGCATCCACCTGCTATTCTAAAACCCATAGCAGCAAGTGTGATCGAGATTGAGCTCAGATCTGATAAAGTTAAATTCAAATCCGCGGGCTTTGTCCAAGGGATTTCTAACGATCGAGTGGTTCCACATTGCTTCGACTTCTCTTTGTCTTCTACCTCTCGGGTGATTTGTATATTCCGTCGATCACTCGTAGTTCTCTTTTGATTTATCCTAAGACCAACACGAGGTCAAGAGACTTCACTTGGTTTCTGAGTTTCTGTTTCGTCCTTGATTGACTCGTGACTTCCGCGTTCGCCAGTCTCCCGTCCGAGATGGCTACTCGCGGCGGAGAGGTTTGACTTGTAGACTCGGTTATTCTTGTCATATGAGAGTAGATAGAAGTCGATCGTGAGACTTCCGCTCGGCGTGATTCCAAAATCTTCCAAGTCTAGCTCGTGCTCCGGTAATGAGAGAGATCACCTTGTTCTTGTCATATGAGACTCCGTTGATTCGCTGCTCCGGTAATGTCGGAGCGCCGTTAGGGCGTCATCGCGAAAGGTACTATGCGAGTTAATGATTTATTTATTTTGAAAGATGTTGCCTTGGTGAGTAAACTGCAGTATAATTTGCTTTCAGTCTCTCAGTTTACCGATGATGGTTATGAGGTAAGCTTCAAGAAAAACAATTGCAAAATTCTTGATTCTTCCGGTAGTCTGGTTTGCGGGATTTCTCGTTATGGGAGGATGTTTCGTGCTGATTTTGTTGAGTCTTCTGGTGATCCTCTCCGGTGTTTAGTTGCTTCAGAGTCCTGTGACCTCACCTTCTGGCATAGGAGACTTGGTCATATCGGATTTGACCATTTGACCTGAGTTAGCAGCCACGATCTCATTTGTGGTCTGCTGAAACTCAAGATGGTCAAAGATCTAGTTTGTGCTCCATGCCGGCAATGCAAGATGATTGCCGCTTCTCACCCTCCGGTCACAGTAACTATGACCGATGCACCAGGACAGCTGCTCCATATGGACACAGTTGGACCAGCTCGAGTGCAGTCAGCAGGGGGAAGTGGTACGTCCTTGTTGTGGTCGATGACTTCTCGAGGTATTCTTGGATGTTTTTCTTAGCATCGAAGGATGAGACATATACCCATTTTCGGAGTTTGTTTTGTAAGCTTTCTGTTGAGCTCCCGGGTGCCTTACGAGCGATCCGTAGTGACAATGGCACGGAGTTCAAGAATTCTTACTTTGAGAGGTTTTGTGATGAGACCGGTGTAGAGCAACAATTCTCTTCTCCATACGTTTCCAAGCAGAATGGCGTTGTGGAGAGGAAGAACCGTATCTTGGTCGAGATGGCCAGGACGATGCTTAATGAATACTCTACACCGAGGAAGTTTTGGGCTGAGGCTATAGCCACCGCGTGCCATGTTTCGAATCGAGTTTTTCTCAGGGCACACTTGCATCGCACCTCTTATGAGTTGAGATATGGGCAAAAGCCCAGCGTCTCGCATTGTCGTGTGTTTGAATGCAAGTGTTTTATTCTGAAATCCGGGAACCAGATAAGTTCGAGTCACGTTCTTGTGATGGTATCTTTCTAGGTTATTCGCCTTCTTCGCGGGTTTATAGGGTTTGGAACTGTGAGACTAGTAAAATGGTAGAGACCTGTGAAGTGACCTTCGACGAGGCCAGTCCGAGGACTAGGTTTGATATCTCAGGTTTTTTATAGCAGTCCGAGACCATCTTTGTAGGTGATGAGGACGATGGAGATGAAGGGTGTCTACCTGATCCAGTTCCTCATCCTTCCCTTGAGTTGCCTTCTTCCACTGCACCTCGAGGCGATCAGCCCATGCCTTCTGTTTCCTCTGGAGCTAGTGGCTCTGTTCCTATCTCTTCAGCTCATGAGGTAGATGTCATTTCTTCATCTCATCCAGGACATCCCCGAAATATCCAAAAATATCATCCTTCTGAGCAGATTATTGGAGACCTCTTTGAGCGGGTCACTCGCTTAAAGTCTGGCTTGTCACAATTCTGTCTCCATTCTGCCTTCATTGCCTTATTTGAGCCCAAGGATGTGTGTCATGCACTTTCTCCCAGGTTGAGGGTCTATATTTTGAGGAGACCTTTGCCCCTGTAGCTAGACTTGAGGCCATTAGAATCCTGCTTGCTTTTGCAGCTTCTATGGGTTTCAAGCTCTACCAGATGGATGTCAAGAGTGCCTTCCTCAATGGGTTTATTGAGGAAGAAATCTATGTGAGACAGCCTCTAGGTTTCGAGAACCCCAAATACTTAAACCATGTCTACAAGCTTTGTATGGACTTAAGTAGGCCCTTAGAGCTTGATATGAGAGGCTTAAGTCCTATTTGTTGAGTCATGGTTTCGAGATGGGTAAGGTGAATAAGAGTTTGTTTATTCGTAGACATGACACTGATCTTATGCTCGTCCAGATTTATGTGGATGACATCATCTTTGGTGGCTCCTTGCATGCTCTTGTTTCACAGTTCTTGGATGTCATGAGCACCGAGTTTGAGATGAGTATGATGGGTGAGTTGACTTTCTTCCTTGGCTTCCAGATCAAGTAGACTCGGGAGGGTACTTTCTTGCATCAAGGCAAGTACACTCGTGATCTCCTGAGACGCTTTGATATGAGTGATGGTAAGCCAGTGTCGACTCCCATGGCATCCACAGCTTCACTTGACCCAGATGAGGATGGCGAGCCAGTTGACCAAAAAGAGTACAGAAGCATGATTGGCTCCCTCTTGTAACTCACTGCCTCGAGACCGGACATACACTTCTCCGTGTGTCTTTATGCTCGGTTTCAGGCTTCTCCTCGCGTATCTCACCGCCAAGCGGTGAAGCACATTCTTCGTACTTTCGAGCTACCATTGACTATGGTATCTGGTACTCTTCCTCTTCCTGTCTTTCCCTTAGAGTCTACTCGGATGCAGACTTTGCCGGCTGTAGGATAGATAGGAAGAGCACTTCTGGTACCTGCCAATTCATTGGTACCTCTCTTGTCTCTTGGTCTTCTAGGAAGCAGTCCGGTGTTGCACGATCCGCTGCGAGAGGCGAGCAACGATTGCGCAACCGATTCTTTGCTGCTAGGTACTTTGGATGGCTTCGACCCTACGGGACTTTGGGTTAGTTATAGACAGTGTTCCACTCTTTTGTGATAACACTTCTGCTATTAACATTGCTAAGAACCCAGTGCAGCACTCTCGGACCAAGTATATTGATATCCATTATCACTTCCTTAGAGACCATGTGGAGAAGGGTAATATAGTGCTCCAGTTTGTGGAGAGTGACCACCAGTTAGCTGATATCTTTACTAAGCCTCTGGATAGCTCTCGGTTTCTGTGCTTTACTGCTTTATCTTTTATTATGCTCATGTTCTCATTTCACTGCATTTGCATTGGGGTGCATTCGAGTTAGTCTTTCTAGCATAGATTAGAGTGTTTCTCTCGTCTAGTTGCTTAGATTTCTTCCTCACATCTTGTGACTTTAGGATGCTGTTTATTAGCTGCTTCTTTTCTCACTAGGTTGAGCTTGCTCACTTCTTATATGTTCTAGCAAGGGTTGGACCACTCTTGGGTAGACAGGGAACGTGTTTGCTTCTTAGTGGGTTAGTTGAGCAATTGATAGTCCTAGTGTCATATGGGGTAGATGAGAGTCAGTTTGAGTTATAGTATCCTCTACATCTTGTCTATGCTTTAAGGACTGCCTTTTCTGATTTCTTTGCTAGCTTCTCAGTTTCTAGCTTTGGTTCAGGGGGAGTTCATTAGGGAGCTTCTGGAGCTTAATATTGTCATAACTCAACTTGAACTAAGAAGTGCATCACATGTTAAGGGGGAGCTAGATTTTTTTGCATCTTCAGCTTTCTTCATTATAATATAATTACATGGAGCCTTATTATCCTTAGTTTGACATGATTACAATGCTTTACATCTTACCATGATTTGTGCTTAATTGCTAGCTTGATCATTACTTTATATGTGTCGTCAAGCCTTTGCCATTGATAAGTTAATTAAAATTGCAAAACTTGAATCAAGACATGTCATGTTACTTCTTGCGACTAGTCTGTATTTAGTTATCCTCTTATGATTCATGCCATTTCAAATAGGCTAAGTTGAGTTTTGAATCTTTAATTGAGCTTTATATTGAGCTATGATAGTTTCTTGATAAATCATGAGTTAGTACATCTGCTTACAAAGCAAAAAGATCTCTTTATGTGCGAAAGAACTGATCTCACCAATTCTTTCCCATGAGATTGCTTGCCATTGCACTAGGTATGAACTCGGGGAGTTTTGGATGACCAAGATCATATTCTTAAGTTTCTTGCTTGGAATGATCGCATAAGGCTTGAGATCTAGCACATGACTAAAAATTTTGGTTGGAAACGACCATGAGTTTCAAAGAATAATATGTCAATTGTGTTCAATTTGCTTAATTACAAAAAGACTCAAGTGCTTTAACCAATGATTCATTCTTGAACTTGTAGCACTCTAAATTGACTCAATTCTAGTTTCTTGATTCCACTTAGATTATTAACATGGCTTGCATCATCTTTGGATACCTCTAGCTAGACTTTTGTAACATTCCAAAAATTTAAATTTAAAAATGTGAAGTTTTTGAATTATTTTTGCAATATATTTTATTTGAGTTTGGATTTTTTTTATGATGCTTCTTAAATTTTGGTTAAGGTTTCTGAAAAATTGAAGAAAGATCGAACCAATGTTAATAATGCCATAAAAGGGATTACGCAAATAATAGAAAACTAAGATTTTAAATTCGAATCTGAAAAGATGATCCATCAAAAAGGGGGGGGGGGAAGAAACTTGGGACGAAATATAAAATTCTATTTTGGGCATACTAGGGTAAATAATAACAAAAAGTAGATGCATGAAATGTAACCCTAAATATATGTATATATACACATATATAAAGTAATATTTGGATATACCTACAAAATTGTGCACATGCAAGGACAACAATAGTAGTAAGGAAATAAAAATATGAAAATTATGTGGGCTAGCAAAAATGAGCAAAATATAAGTGCTATATACACACAAAAATATACAACAAATAAAAATAAAAAAATTAAAAAAGAGAGAGAAAGAGATGAAGCCAGGACGGCCGAAACGACCCGGCCCAGCTCCACCTCCCCCTCCCGACCGATTTCTCTGGCCAGTGGGCCCCCGTCCCAGCTCCTCTGCCGCGCGGGCCTGTGCCCCCACCCGCAATCTTTCTTCTCTCCCCCGCCTCGCCTGCATTTCTTCCCCGTGTGCCGGACCCCCACCCCTCCTCTCCGCTTCGGCCAAAAGCCCCGAGACATGCGCCCCCGAATCCTGCCTGCCTGCTCCGACACGTAAATGCGCGTGTAGTCACGCGCGCCAACCGATTCCATTGCCGCCGCCGCCATTGCCACCGGTCGGCCACGCCGCGCCACCCGCCACCTATAAAAGCCGACGCAGCTCCCGTTTGCATCGCCATTTCTTACTCTACCTTTCTCCGAAGGGAATTGATCTCCCGGCGCCCCTAGCTCGCCGGCGGGCTTCATCCCCTCCAACTCTGGCCGGCGAAGGATTGGCCAATTGAAGCCATCCCCGGCCGATTCCTCTGCACCGCAGCTCCGCCGTGGCCCCGCCAGCTCTTCCACCACCGTTGCCCGGGCCTCCCAACGCCGGTACCTCTGCCCATGGCCTCCGCAGCCAACCCTTCTCCGGCACTCCCCGACCGCCGCCGACCTCACCGTTGGCTTCCCCGTGACCCCGGCGTCCCATTTTGGCCGCCACCATCGACTCTCCGGCCACCCCTCGCCGGCGCCACTGTCGGCCGAACCTGCCCCCAAGTTCCTCTGCTCCAATGCCCGCACCGACCCTTCATTTGGTTGTCTGTGCCTCACCAGTCAGGTAACACCAGCGAGCGAGTTGGCTAGATGCATGCGCGTTCACCTCTGAGGCCCGAGTTCGATCCCCGTTATCGCTGGAAATAGTGTAGGTTTTTAGGAATTCTTGCCGAGCTTCAATAAAGAGAGAGAAGGATTAGGAAATATTAAAAAGGATTAATGGGAATGTTAAAGGTTAATGTGAATATAAGTAAGCTCATATAGTTCAGACAGAGGATAATTAATGTAGATGATGTCTAGTTAAGAGTAATGACTGTCATAAGTGCTGAATTTGGTCTATTAATTAAAAAACCCTCATTGACATGTAGACCCCACCATTAAAGTGAGCACAGTAGTTGGTCCCACATGTCAAGCGCACAGAGAATGGGAATAAAAATAAAACAAAAACTTAAAGATGGAAAATGGGACCCACCTGTCAGATATTTAACATTTTCTAGATTTAATGAAACTGAGAACAATAAATGGGCATAACTTATTCATTTTAACTCCAAATTGAATGAAACAAATTTCTAAATTCATTTAAATTCAAAATCTATCCAATGGGACTGAAACCATAATTTTTAGAGCTTATATGAAATTTTGGTGAAAATTATGGACAATTTGGGAATAATCTAGGAAATGTAGTAAATTTAATTAGGAGGTAAAATAAGGTTACTTAATATTTAATATCTGAATGCTTATTATGTGAATAACTAAAATATACTCAATAGTTAATTTAAGGTCATAATTAGATGATAAAATACATTGACCTTGGTTAAATATCCACATACAATAAAGCTTACCCTTGCTTGTAATATTAACATATATGCCTTGACATTTGTTAGACCACCATGGAATAAACCTTAGTGGTAAAGTTTGTTAAATAGCAAATGATGAAATGTGACCCTGTAAAGCAAATCTTGCCGGATAAACAATTTAAAGTTAAAATCTACAGCTAAGTTTAGTAATAACTAAAGGTACATAAAATGTTGTGCCACAAAATGCTATATACCCATACTATAAGATTAACTCGGTAGGCTAAAAGTTGTATACATCGCTTATATATCGCATATGCCTGGAATAATAATGCTCGGCAAAATGATACCCAACTAGCCTCGTACACTGAATCATAAGTCTAACCTAACTCTTGGAACTTCCTTGATAAATACCAAAATAATAAAAAGAGATTATTAATAAAAAGATCAAGTTATCGTATTCTACCACCGGCCTTGTCTCAAAGCACTTGAATCACTCATTAACTTCTAATAGAACTAAATTAAGTTTATTCGGATTTATTTGGATCTTTTTGAGTTATTTGTTTTTTATTTGGATTCAGTCATTTGTAGCGTAATTAGAAATTGAGAGTCGTGAAGACTCATTGGATCAAGCAAGATCAAACTCGAAGTGAAGATAAACACCAAAAGCTCAAGAGAAAGCATCGTGTGAGCTCAAGACCGCGGTAAACCGCGCCAGGCGAGTCAATACTTTGATCATGTTAATCCTACATTTTCTGCAAATTACTTTTGTTTAAATTATCAAATTGCATGCTGTTATTTTATATGCAAATACATGGTTAATTTAAGATTCTAGTTATATGCCCATTGTTTGCCTTGAATAATATTACACCTCCTTTGGAATACTTGAATATGTGAACCTTGTCGCCCTAGCAAAATTATAATGGTAACTTTTCAAAAGTAAGTCCGTAATTTTACGCTATGCTTAGCACTGCATAGATACACGGGGCGCTGAAATGCTCCAAGCATCATTATCAATTTCAATCATGAGAAACTGTTTGGGAAGTCATGATGGTAATGACTGGTATATGTTGGTATGATTACTTTATGTTCCCAAAAACCCCAACTTGCTTATATATCGGGCGGATGGTTCAAGGGTGTGAGTGTGGTGCAGTGGATGCACAAAGTGGGATAGTGGTAGACCGCCCAGATACCACTAAGGACTGAATCTTGTCATGACCTCTTGTATAAAACAGTACAACCACAAGTCTGTAAAGTACAACTTGGCTAAGTAAACTTATCGAAACCCCAGACTCATCTCACTGGTAGTGGATAGAAGTGGATACGCACGGGCAAGGGGGCCCTAAGGGACATCGGTATAGGGTGAAGTTTTCCAGCTGTTCTAACGTTGCGGGAAGTGGAGCCCGACTGCGTTAGTAATTGTGGGGAACATCCCGTGCATATATGGGACCCACCGTAAGTGGGCAGTTTCCCATAAGGTGAGATGACAAAAGAGACTAGATACTTTGAAAAGTCACTGTGATGGTCTGCTCAACCACATGACTAAGGAATCGTGTGGGGCAACGAGTTGATTGTCTCTTGTGGTGAAAGTGTACAAACTCTGCGGAGTCAAAACTATTCGAATAGCCGTGCCCACGGTCAAGGGCATAAATGGGAACTTAACCACATATAGTTCTATTTTGAAAACATCTTGTGGGTGATAATGGAATTGAAAAAGTGGAGGGCAGTGGAAAGCCCTAATTTGAGTTGTCCTGGATGTCGTCCCAGTGGTAATGTAATTGATTATAACGCTGAAATGTTAGCATATGGTGCGGATGCCATGTAACGGTGGATGGAATCTGGATCGCTATTAATATTGCATTCTCTTACACATTATGTTTTTGTTCAAAATTGCTAGGTCTCAGGAAATTTCTATGTATTATATTTCTGAATAATGATAATACATCTTAGAAAGTAAAAAGTCAGGAAAAATAGATAGAGTCGTAAGAAAAGTAGATTGTTGATTGTGTTAACCGTATAAAGTTGTTGGTGGATTCATGTCAATCATAAAGGTGAAAATGATAGTGCAGATTCTGGGAGAAATAATTTGGTGGAGCTTAAATGAATATATAGGCTAGATAGATGATTTAAATGATTTTTGGAGAATTAGGGAGTGCAAAGGTAATTGCTGGATTATAACACTCATAACTAATATAAATTCTTGGAAGATGATGGCAATAATGGGATTAATAGAATTGGATCAAATACTAGATGGATGAATTGAATTTCTAGGAATATTGGGGATTGATAACTGTTGTGACTACTGACCAAACAGAGAGAGAGAGATGGTAGTGGAGAGTGATGAAGATAAGTGTAATGGCCTGGGTCCTCCCCATGGCTTGCTCGTATATATACATACACATGAGGAGTGCTTTTACATTTATACCCTTACATCAGTTATCCTCCTCTGGGGCGCATGTCATTACACATAGCCTATTCTCGGGCCTTATAATCTCCTACCAGAGCTGCTTTGGTTTAGGTGGGGCCATCCCTCGGCGGGAGGCTCTCATGGTAAAGGGCTTCACAAGGCCGGGCCATGTTGCCGAGTCCTTTGGCCCTCCGCCCCCGCGGCTTTGTGAACTTTTCGTGCGATGTGGCGGGCGACGGCGGCGCGCTTTGTGACGCCGGATTTCCGGGCGCCCACATGGTGCGCGCCGAGGCGTTGTGACCATTAATACGGCGGCGGACTTCCGCGGTTGGACTTCTCGCCGATTGGCCTTCCGCCGGTTGGTTCCCTCGCCGATCGGGTATATATATGGCGCAGTGAGGCGTTGCTCCTGCGTATATTGCGATGGAAGCTGTTCCCCTAAAATGGCCCCTGCCGTGCATCAACATTCCTGGGTGATACTGAGCGGCTCGGGGAATGTTGATGCACAGAAGGAGGTCTATTTTTCCTGGGAGCTTTATCAACGCCGCCATCGGCAGCTACCGCTTCGACCCGCACCGTGCTCCGTGGCGGCAGTGAGATCTGCCCTGTTTTTCTTAACAGGCCTACCTACAGTCGGTATTCCTGAGGGAACCCGCCAGCATTACCTTGTATGTTGATGCACTGTAGGTGGCCTATTAAGGAAAACGAGGTAGATTTCGCAGGACAAAATCCCCATCTTTCTTTGCGCCGGCCGGAGCATCACGCGGCCCATCCCCACCCTTGGAACGTGGCGGCGTGCCGGCGCCTAGTCGGTAGTGGCGCGGCGCTCGCCCACTACCCTCGACGGGTGGTAGCGGCCGGGCGCCCACGCCGAGGTAGACGACGCGCCCGCCCGCTACCCTTCGAACGGGTGGCGCTGCCGAAACGGTGGCGCTGGCCGCGCTTAGTCGAAGAAGACGCGCGCCCGCCCTCTACCCATTGAACGGGTGGCGCTGGCCGCGCCAGTCGGCGGTAGACGCGCGCTCCCGCCTCCACCGAGCGGTGGCGCTGGTGGCGCGCTGGTCGGTAGACGCGCGCCCGCCTACCCTCGACGGGTGGCGCTGGCCGGGCGCTTAGTCGGTGTAGACGCGCGCTCCGCCCCTACCGAACGGTGGCGCTGGCGCGCTGGTCGGCGGAGACGCGCGCCTACCCCTACCGAATCGGTGGCGGCGGCCGGCGCCTAGTCGGCGAGCAGACGCGCCCCTACCCCTCGAGCGGTGGCGCCGGCCGGCGCCTGGTCGGTAGACGCGCGCGCTCGCCCCACCCTCGAACGGGTGGCGGGCCGGCGCCCTGTCGGGTAGACGCGCGCCCGCCTACCCTCGCCGACGGTGGCGCTGGCGGCGCCTGGTCGGTAGACGCGCGCTCCGCCCCCTACCGAACGGGTGGCGCTGCCGGCGCGCTGGTCGGCGAGACGCGCTCCCCTACCCCTCGAACGGTGGCGCGGCCGCGCCAGTCGGTAGGCACGCGCTCGCCCCCTACCCCTCGAACGGGTGGCGCTGGCCGGGCGCCTGGTCGGCAGACGCGCGCCCCCTACCTCGAACGGGTGGCGCTGGCCGCGCTTAGTCGGTAGACGCGCGCGCCCGCCCCTACCGAACGGGTGGCGCTGGCCGGCGCCTAGTCGGCAGACGCGCGCTCGCCCCTACCGCGTGACGGTGGCGGGCGCCTGGCCGGGCGCTTAGTCGGCGAAGGCGCGCTCGCTCAGGCTACCGCCTACCTACGGTGGCGCTGGCGCGGCTGGCGCCCGGGGCGAGCGCGCGCCCGCCTACCGTGACGGTGGGCGCTGGCGCCGGGCGCCAGCTGGCGCTAGCGCCGCGCCGCCCTACCGCACGGGTGGCGCTGGGCGGGCGCTTAGTCGGTAGGGCGCGCTCCGCCCCTACCGCAGACGGTGGCGCTGGCGGGCGCTTGGTCGGTAGACAGCGCCCGCCTCTACCGTGACGGGTGGCGCTGGCTGGCGCCTAGTCGGCGAGACGCGCGCGCCGCCTACCCCTCGCGACGGTGGCGCTGGCCGGGCGCCTTAGTCGGCGAGACGCGCGCGTCCTCTACCTCTACCTCGTGACGGGTGGCGCTGGCCGGGCGCCTAGTCGGTAGACGCGCGCGCTCCGCCTACCCGTGACGGTGGCGCTGGCCGGGCGCTTAGTCGGCAGACGCCGCGACGCCCGCCTCGCACCCCTCGCGACGGTGGCGCTGGCGCCGCGCCTAGTCGGCGTAGACGCGCTCCGCCCCCTACCCATCGTGACGGTGGCGCTGCCGGGCGCCTAGTCGGCGACGCGCGCTCCGCCCCTACCTGCGCGACGGCGGCGCTGGCGCGGCGCTTAGTCGGCGACGCGCGCTTCCGCCCTACCGCGACGGTGGCGCTGGCCGGCGCCTAGTCGGTAGAGCGCGCCCGCCCCTACCCTCGACGGTGGCGTGGTGGCGCGCTTGTCGGTAGGCGCGCGCTCGCCCCTACCATCGTGACGGTGGCGGCGAAGTTGGCGCCAAGTCGGCAAAATGGCCGCGCTCCGCCCCTACCCATCGAACGGGTGGCGCTGGCCGGGCGCCAGTCGGCAGACGCCGCGCGCTCGCCCCTACCCCTCGAACGGGTGGCGCGAAGCCGGCGCCAGTCGAACCTAGTCGAAGCAGACGGCGCTCCGCCCCTACCCATCGAGCGGGTGGCGCGGGCCGGTGCCTGGTCGGCGCAGATGCGCCGCGCGCGCCTACCCGCCGAACGGGTGGCGCTGGGCGCCCTAGTCGGGCAGACGCCGCCGCCCGCCCTCTACCCGCCGAACGGGTGGCGGCGGCCGGCGCCTAGTCGGCGACGCGCGCGCGCTCCGCCCGCACCCCTCGACGGGTGGCGCCGGCCGCGCCTTAGTCGAATTAGGACGCGCGCGCCCGTCCTCTACCTATCGCGACGGGTGGCGCTGGCCGTGCCTAGTCGAAATAGACGCGCGCGCTTCCGCCCTCTACCCGTCGCACGGTGGCGTGGCCGGGCGCCTGGTCGAAGTGACGCGCGCGCCCGCCCCTACCGTGACGGGTGGCGCTGGCCGGCGCCTAGTAAAGTAGACGCGCGCGCCCGCCTACCCGTGACGGGTGGCGCTGCGGCGAAGGCGGCGCTTAGTCGAAATAGGCGCGCGCTCGCCTCTACCTCGTGACGGTGGCAACGGCCGGGCGCCTAGTCGGTGAGACGCGCGCGCCCGCCCCTACCGCGCTGACGGTGTGGCGCTGGCCGGCGCCTGGTCGGCGACGCGCGCTCCGCCTCTACCGCCGAACGGGTGGCGCTGGCCGCGCCTGGTCGGGCGACGCGCGCTCCGCCCTCTACCCGCCGAACGGGTGGCGCGGGCCGCGCCAGTCGGTGTAGACGCGCGCGCTTCCGCCCCTACCCGCCGTGACGGTGGCGCTGGCCGCGCCTGGTCGGCGAAGCGCGCGCGCCGCCTCACCGAACGGGTGGCGCCGGCCGGCGCCTGGTCGGCACGCGCAAGGCCCGCCCCCTACCCTCGAACGGGTGGCGCTGGTGGCGCCTAGTCGGCACGCGCGCGCCCGCCCCTACCCATCGAACGGGTGGCGCTGGCCGCGCCTGGTCGGTAGGCGCGCGCCGCCCCTACCGAACGAGCGGCAATGGCGGGGCGCCTAGTCGGTGGCGCGCGCGCCTCCGCCCCTACCGGAACGGGTGGCGGCCGCGCCCTGGTCGGTGGCGCGCGCTCGCCCCTACCCCTCGAACGGGTGGCGCTGGCCGCGCCTAGTCGGCGCGGCGCCCGCCTACCGCGCGCGTGGCGTGGCCGGGCGCCTAGTCGGTAGCCCGCGCGCCCGCCCCTACCTATCGCGACGGTGGCGCGGTGGCGCTTAGTCGGCGAAGCCGCGCGCCCGCCCCTATCCATCGAGCAGGTGGCGGCTGGCCGGGCGCCTGGTCAGTCGGCGACGCTCGCGCCCGACGAACGGGTGGCGCTGGCCGGGCGCCTAGTCGAACCTAGTCGGCGAGACGCGCGCTCCGCCCCTACCCATCGAACGGGTGGCGCTGGCCGCGCCTAGTCGGCGTAGACGCGCGCGCTTCCCCTACCGCGGGTGGCGCTGGCCGGGCGCCTGGTCGGCAGACGCGCGCGCCCCTACCCACACGCCGCGGTGGCGCTGGGCCGGGCGCTTAGTCGGGCAGACGCGCGCTTCCGCCTCTACCCGCGAACGGGTGGCGCTGGCCGCGCGCTGGTCGGCGACGCGCGCGCTCAGCCCTCTACCTGCCGAACGGTGGCGCTGGCCGGCGCCTGGTCGGCGAGACGCGGCGCGCTTCGCCCCGCACCTCGCGACGGGTGGCGGCGGCGGGCGCCTAGTCGGCGACGCGCGCGCTCCGTCCTCTACCCATCGCGACGGTGGCGTGGCCGCGCTAGTCGGGGGCCAGACGCGCGCTCCGTCCTCTACCCGCCGCACGGTGGCGCCGGCGCCGCCAGGTCGGCAGTGGCGCGCCGCCCGCCTCTATCCATCGAGCAGTGGCGCTGCCGCGCTTAGTCGGCGCAGACGCGCCGCGCTCCGTCCTCTACCCGCCGAGCGGGTGGCGCTGCCGCGCCCTAGTCGGTAGACGCGCGCGCTCGCGCCTACACTCGTGACGGGTGGCGCTGCCGGCGCCTGGTCGAAGAGACGCGCGCCCGCCTCTCTACCATCGCGCGGTGGCGCTGGCCGGCGCCTAGTCGAAATAGACGCGCGCTCCGCCCCTACCCTCGACGGGTGGCGCTGGCTGAGCCTGGTCGGCGAGACGCGCTGCGCTCGTCCCCTACCTCGTGACGGTGGCGCTGGCAGCGGCCGTGGCGCCTGGTCGAAATAGGACGCGCGCTCGCCCTACCTCGTGACGGTGGCGCTGGCCGGGCGCCTAGTCGGCAGACGCGCGCGCGCTCCGCCTACCGCGCGCGGGTGGCGGCGGCCGGGCGCCTGGTCGGTAGACGCGCGCGCCGCCTCTACCCGCCGAACGGGTGGCGCTGGCCGGCGCGTAGTCGAACAGACGCTGCGCGCCCTCTACCTGCCGTGACGGTGGCGCTGGCCGGCGCCTGGTCGGTAGGCGCGACGCCGCCTACGCCTCCACCGCGACGGTGGCGCTGGCCGCGCCAGGCGGCGTAGACGCGCGCTGCGCTTCTACCGCACGGTGGCGGGTGGCGGGCGCCTAGCCGGTGAGACGCGCGCGCCCCTACCCTCGACGGTGGCGCTGGCCGGGCGCCTAGTCGGCGACGCGCCGCGCTCCGCCCTTACCCATCGAGCAGTGGCGCCGGCCGGGCGCTGAGTTGAAGTAGGGCGCGCGCTCCGCCCCTACCCTCGAACGGGTGGCGCCGGCCGGGCGCTTTTCCTGCGGACACCGCCGCGTGGCGGTAATTTGGGTCTTTTGATGCGGCCTTGCTCGCATGCAGTTCTCGAATCACGCCGTCCCTCGTCTCGACAGGTTAGGTTCCGTCTGCGTGTGACCCGACGCGCCCGGCACGCGGCGCCTATGATCGTGGCGCGGCGGATGTGGACGGTTGCGTATTTGCACGCTCGCCTCTTCCTAGGCAAGGGGACACGGGCGGCGGTGAAGTGGCGCTGTGATCATGACCTTCCAGCGTTAGCGGGCGTTGCGCCGACGCGGCGCTTGTACGATCAGCGGTCGCGCTCGTGCACGACCTCCGCGACCTTCGCTCCGATTATGGGGAATCGTGCGGGCGGGCCTTTACACCGCCGCGTTACATCCGGCGCGCTACGATCGCTGCGACGCTTCGAGCGGCGGTATGGGCAGGTGGCTTGAAATAGCCCCTGCAAAGCGCCCCGCACCTTACGCCCTCTTTCCCGCTCGCTCGCCTTCCACACCGCGCTATCTCCACCACTTCGCCTCGTCGGAAGCGATGGCCTCTCAGTAGCGAAGCGCGGCGGGTTGGTGGCCTGCCATTCGCCGGCGATCGTCGTTTGGAGGTGAAATACGCGCCTCCAAGAGCGCGACCGGCGGCGCCAACCAGAGCGGCCGGTGGCGGAGAGGAAGGCACGTTCTCTGGCGAGCTAGGCCTCGCCGTGACCGAGAAGACGATCCAAGGGCTCTTGCACGCGGGGAAGTTGTCCGGCGCGGACGTCTGATTGCCAGCCGACGGCGAGACGGAACCAAGGCCCCAAGAGGTCGAGGCGGTTGTATTCGCGGCCTTTTCGACGCTGGCTCGGATCCCAGCGGCGACGTGGTGGGCGACGTGTCGCGGACAACCGGGCCGAGCCGCAACAATCGACTCAACGCCGTGGGTCCCGGCTCATGGTGTCTACCGGGCCTTGAGCTCGGCCTGCTGGCCCCAGCCGCTGCCGCTATTCGCCTATCTCCACGAGGCACGATGCCACCCGGCGGGCCGGGGCGAGGATCTTTGCCGAGCTTGGTAGCGTCTCTTTTATTCTTCGCCTGCCGTGCGAAGCTCTTCCTGCGAACTCAACTCGCGGAAGTAGAGTCTTCTCGATGAAGCGGTGGTTCTACCACCGTGGAGAGGGAGCGCCTTGAGTGCACAGCCGACCAATCGCGTTCGCCCTCGCCTACCAACGCTCGATGATGAGGACAAGCGAGGGTCAAGCGGCCGTGGCGTGGCGCCCGCCTCAACATGCGCGACCTTGCCAAAGAGTACGTGATGTACGGCGTGGCACCGCTTGCCTACGATCGGCATCTTGCGCGATAGGCATCGACACGACAATGTTTCCGCGGGTTTGCTCGTTACGGCCGTCCGGTCCTCGTAAGCCTCGATTGCGCCCCTCCTTGTTGACGCGAATGCGTTGTATCGCGATGTCGTTTCTCCTTTGCTCCGTGATTTCTTGGAGGAGGCGGAGCAAGCCGCGCGGCGTGTTCCCGGGGCGTACGCATCGCCAGTGAGCACGAGCATCTGCTCGCTATCGCCAAGCGCGGGCCGCGATAAAAAACGCGTGTGCGAGGTCTCGGCCTTGCCGTGTCGGACCGTGTCGCTCCACCGATGGTGGAGTGAAGAAGAAGAAGGCCTCGTCTCGGAAGAGGGCGCACGGCGCCGCGCGCGCGCCGCTAGTGTTTCCGAGGGCGCCGCGACGCGAGTCGATTTCGAGGTACGCCGATTCGGCTTAAGCGCGCAGTGCCAAGGCGCAGGTGTCTTCGGCAAGCGCCCCGGACGCCGGGTTTGCCGCGGCGCGGAGGGGAAGCCTCACCACCCACCGGTCGCCGAGGTGGACCGTCGCGATCGGGCGATGCCGTGGTGGAGCCCTCGACGCGCCGCTGTGGTGCGAGGCGCCCGCGGGAGCGCACGTAGCCGTGGCTGTCTTTACCAACAAGCCAGTTGGGGACCGAGGTGCCCTTCGACGATTGCCACCAGGAACCTTCGCCCCGGCGCAGCGGCCAGCGATCTTCCCAGCCATACCGCGGGGCGTGGCGCACAGCTGCCCCGCCAAACGGCCATGTGTGCGGCGAGCTCCACCGACACCGCGGGGTTCGCGTGGCTACGGGCATCGGCTTGTGGGATTCCAGCGCAGCGCCGGGGCCCCGTGGCCTATGCGCCTTCTCGCCTCTCGCCACCCCGCCGCAGGAGGACACCGTTGTCCTCCCGATCATGAGGCCTCGCCGCGGCGGGACCATTCTTCGCTACCGAAAGGTAGGGTGACTTAGCTTACTCGTGTATGCTTTTATGCCTTGGGGTGATCACCCGATCCTTGTTTGCAGCGTTGCTTCCGGAGGGGAGCACCGACGAACACGGCCTCCGAGCACGTGAGCCTCGCGACTTCGTGCCGCCTCCGAGACGCCGAGGGCGTGGCGGGATTGTAAATGACGCGCCACGAGCGCCGACCCGCAGTGCCGCAGCTCACGGTGCGGGCGCCGAGGACGCTTTAGAGGTGTCCGGTGAGGGTAAGTACTCGCGCGACCACGCTGAGTTTAGCCGAGTGTGCTAAGTCTTTTCCTTCTCTGAGACACTCGTAGCCAAAAGGCGCCGAGGATAGGCCGCGCGCCGAGGAGGAGTCGCGCGGCCTCTCGCGCCCGCTCGCCAGACGCCGCATCCGCCACCGGAAGCGAAAGCGCTGGCGGGCGCACGCCGAGGCTTGTTGCGCGGCGCAGGAGTCGCCGCGGCACCGCCGAACAAAGGTTCGCGCGGAGCGGGGCGGGTTCTGAGCAGTCGCCGCGCTAGAGAAGGAAAAAGCGAGCTTGCCTTGACTCTAGCGAGCGCAACCGGACGGGCGACGCTTGGTGGTTGCTTGGGACGCCATGCAAGCTACCGAGAGCCATCTCAAGGGCCGGTAGCAAAGGTGCCACGCGCCTTCGCCCGGAGGTTGCCTCGACGCTCCGGCTGATTGAGATGCCGCCAACGCCGTGCGCGACGCGCGACATCCTTCGCGGCACCCACCGCGCAGTACGCCGGCATGCTTGGTGTGCGCTCCTGCAAAGACCGCGGTTGTGCGCGACGCCGCCGCTACCGATGATCCCACCGGAGATGCTCGTGGGGCGGAGTAATGTCCGGCGCCGTCGCTCCTCGCGCTTTGCCCTCGGGCCCTTCTTCGACCGGATCTGGGTCACGCCGGGCGGATGTCGACGGATCGAGCCCGTGTCGCCACGGGGCGGGAGCCTCGGCCACTTCTGACGGGGTCCTCGACGCGACGATGGTGGCGCTGCCCTCCGGGCGCGGAACCCGCAGTCCGACGCTGTGGTGTTTAGGTGTGGCGTGTGTTGTACTATTCCTTGTCTTTGTGAATAAAGTACACACTTGCTACTTGCGTTCGACTTTCACCTACATCGGCGGCACTTCCTTGCGGGACCGGCCGTCAGGCGCCGACCTTTCAACCCGGCGACGCTTCGGCCGGCTTGCGAAGGGCAAGAGTCGCTCGACTTTGGGCGAGTCGGCCTACTTACGAGCGAGGCCCCTTTAGCGCTGTTAAGGACGAACCGCGGTAGCGGCTTAGAGCGGCGGGGATGTTGCCGACCCTTGTACATGCGATGCTTCCAGTATGCGAACTTCCGGCATTTTAAGAATGCGCTGGTGTTGATGCCGCTATTGCGGCGAAGCCGCGCTGGGGTTCCGTAAAGCGGGCGATCTGCGGATCGGCGTATGCGAGGCGCACTCCGCGATGTGCCTTGCTTTATAGTCCGAGAACTTCGCGCGTGAGGCGGAACTCGACGCCACGCCTTATGTATAGTCCGGAGACTCGTGCGTGCGAGGCGGTGCCTCGACGCCACGCCTTGTTTAAAGCCCGTGGACTAGTGCGTGCGGTGGAAGGCCTCGACGCTACGTCTTATTTAGAGTCCGGAGACTCGTGCACGCGAGGGCGTCCCCCCGGTGCGCCTTTTGCTTATACTCACTCCGTCACCTGGCGACGGCGAGTGCACACGCGAACGTGCGTCTTTGGTTTATACTCGGTCCCGCCGGGCGACGGCGAGTGCACACGCGAACGTCGTCTTTGGTTTATACTCGATCCCGCCCCGGCGACGGCGAGTGCACACGCAAACGCGTCGTCTTTGGTTTATACTTCGCCCCGCCGGCGACGGCGAGCGCACACTGCGAACGCGTCGTCTTTGGTTTATACTCGATCCGCCGCCGGCGACGGCGAGTGCACCACGTGGCGTCTTTGGTTTATACTCGATCCGCCCCAGCGGCGGCGAGTGCACACGCGAACATGCGTCTTTGGTTTATACTCGATCCGCCGGCGACGGTGAGTGCACACGCGAACGCGTCGTCTTTGGTTTATACTCGGTCGGGGTGGGTAAGTACTCGTCAGACCACGCCCGAGTTTAGCCGAGTGTGCTAAGTCTTTTCCCTTCTCGAGACACTTGTACTTTGGCAGGCCACCAAACGCCTATGCTCGTAGCCAAAGCGCGCTGAGGATAGGCTGCGTCGCCGAGGAGGAGTCGAAGCCTCCGGCGCCGCTCTGCCAGACGCCCGCATTCGCACCGGAAGCGGAATGCGCCGGCGGGCGCACGCCGAGGGGCTTGTTGCGTCGGCGCAGAGTCGGCCGCGGCCTGCTGAACAAAGGTTCGCGGGCGGGGCGACGTTCTGGAGCGTCGCGCGCGCTAGAGAAGGAAAAAGGCGAGCTTGCCTTGACTCTAGCAGCGCAACCGGACGGCGGCGCCTCGGTGGTTGCTTGGGACGCCATGCAAGCGGAGAGCCATCTCCAAGGGCCGGTAGCGCAGTGCGGACGCGCCGCCCGAGGAGGCTGTCTCGACGCGCTCATTGATTGGAGATGCCGCCAACGCCGCGCGCGACGCGGCGACATCCTTCGGCACCCACCGCGCGCACGTCGCCTTGCTTGGTGTGCGCGCCTGCGCAAAGACCGCGTTGTACGCGCGCCGCCGCTACCGATGATCCTCACCGAGATGACTGGCGGGGCCGAGTAATGTCCGCGCCGTCGCTCCTCCGCCGCTTGCCCTCGCCCTTCTTCGACCGGATGCGGGGTCACGCCGGGCCGATGCTTGCGGATCGAGCTCGTGTCGCTCTACGGGCGGGAGCCTCGGCCAATTTCTGGGCGGGGTCCTCGACGCGACGATGGTGGCGCCTGGGCCCTCCGAAGGCTCCGGAACCCGCGGTCCGACGCCGTGTGTTTAGGTATAGGCGTGTGTTGTACTATTCCTTGTCTTTGTGAATAAAGTACACACTTGCTACTTGCATTCGACTTTCACTTACATCCCGGCAGCTTCCTTCTGGGACCGGCCAGCGGCCGACCTTTCAACCGGCGACGCGCCGACGGCGAAGGGTCAAGAGTCGCCGACTTTTAGGCGAGTCGGCCTTCTTCAGCGAGGCCCCTTTAGCGCGTGTTAGGACGAACCAGCGGTAGCGGCTTAGAGCGCCGGGATGTTGCCGACCCTTGTACATGCGATGCTTCCAGATGCGAACTTCCGGCATTTTAAGAATGCGCTGGTGTTGATGCCGGCCGCGGCGAATGCCGTGCGTGGTTCCGTAAAGCGGACGATCCGCGGGCGACGTATGCGAGGCGCACCTCGCGGTGTGCCTTGCTTTATAGTCCGAGACTCGCGCGTGCGAGGCGGACCTCGACGCCACGCCTTATGTATAGTCCGAGACTCGTGCGTGCGGAGGCGTGCCTCGACGCCACGCCTTGTTTAAAGCCCGTGGACTAGTGCGTGCGGTGGAAGGCCTCGACGCCACGCCTTATTTAGAGTCCGAGACTCGCACGCCGAGGGCGCCCTCGGTCGCGCTTTGTTTATACTCGGACCCGTCCACCTGCGACGGCGAGTGCACACGCGAACGTCGCTTTGGTTTATACTCGGACCGCCGGCGACGGCGAGTGCACACGCGAACGCGCGTCTTTGGTTTATACTCGGTCCGCCGCCGCGACGGCGAGTGCACACGCGAACGTCGTCTTTGGTTTATACTTAGACCTGCCCCGGCGACGGCGAGTGCACACGCGAACGTCGTCTTTGGTTTATACTCGATCCCGCCGGCGACGGCGAGTGCACACGCGAACGTCGTCTTTGGTTTATACTTCAGCGCCGCCGGCGACGGCGAGTGCACACGCGAACGTCGTCTTTGGTTTATACTCGCCCCCCTGGCGACGGCGAGTGCACACGCGAACGTCGTCTTTGGTTTATACTCGATCCGCCCCGGCGGCGGCGAGTGCACACGCGAACGTGCGTCTTTGGTTTATCTTTGCGGGGGCACGCGCGGCTGCGCCAAGCTGCGCGCGCCCTCGGCGCGTGCTGCGTGTGATGAAGAAAGATTAGCGCAAACGGCGATCTTCATTACATCCCGTTTGCGCGGTGGCGACTACAAAGGGTGAATATATCGGCCGCTTGCCCTTGGTGCAGCCGCAGCCTCTAGCCACTAGGCGTCTGCGGGCCCGTGCAGCGCCAATGGATGACCCCGCGACCTCCGTCTTTGTGACGCCGGCTCTACGAGCGCCGTTGGCGCCGCGACGCGCACTGGTGCTCGCTCGATGTGCCGCCATATCTCGTCGCCTCGACGGTGATGGTGGTCCGGGACCGGATCTTCATGCAGATAGCCGTGATGTGGTATCGCGCCAAGGAGTTCAGGATTGGGCGCCCTAGTATGGCATTGTAGGGGTGCGGAAGGTCGACTCACGTCGAAGGTGGCATCTTCGGTTCGCACATTGTCATCTCGGTCGAAGGAGACTTGAAGGCCGACGGCTGGCCGCGCAGGGCTGTCCCCAAGCCCCGCAGTTGGGATTCCCGAGGGCCCCAGGCGGCTTCGAGGGATCCCCATCTGGTCGAAGGCCGCCGCAAACAATACGTTTGCGGAGCTACCGCCGTCCACCAAGGCGCGCCCCACGTCGCATCCCGCGATGGTGACCCGGATAACCAGGGGTCCCGTGAGGGAAGTCCACCCCACGCGTCGTCGGGTGTGAATGTAACTGCGCTGCGCCTAATCCGGCGGTGCTTGCGCCGGGTATGCCGCCACGTGATGTAGTCTTCGCGCGTAGGCCTTCTGCTGCCGTGCCGAGGCGAATTCCAGTGCAGAGCCTCCGGATATGACATTAATGACCTGCGGTAGGTTGCGTCCGGGCTGCAACGGCAGGAGGCCCTCCGAGGCTGCCAGACGTGAGCTTGATCCGTAAGGCGCCTTCCCGGGTTGCATCCCTGCGCTGCACTGCATGGGGCCTCGTATGGGAATTGCACGTGGGCCACCGCGGCGCGCGCCTCGGGTTCTGTCCTAGCGACGCTGCCGCGGCGCCGCGATGGAGGTGCGGCGCGGTATCATGATTTCGCGCCGTGGACTACGCACCCACGCCCCCGATGCTTTGGTCGTCGTAATCCCCACGACCATTATCGCCGCGGCCTCGCCACGGCCGCCCCGCCACTGGCGCCCCAACCGCCTCGGCCACTGGAGCACCCTCGTCGGACCCGCGCCGATGTCGAGGACGCATCGATTTCGCCTCGACCTCTGCCGCGCTTGGGCCGATCGGACGACTTTATGCGGGTTGTCCCTACGGTCGAGCGCGCTCGACGACACTCGCTTTCCCTTCAAAGAACCGTCTCTCGGCGGGTCTTGGCTTTCTGCCGAGGCTCGGCCGGTTGGTGTCTGAGTCGCCACCTTGCCTTCGCCGCGTCGCCTTCCTCGCCCTAGCATATTCTTCCATCTTGTCGAAGAGCCGCCACCGTCTTGATTGGCTTTGCGCGTTGTACTCGCCATCGGGCCCGGACGAAGGCCCCGTATGGCTGCATTGACGATGGTGGTCTCGCGACGTCTTTCACCGACATCGAATCTTGGCGGCGTTTGAAGTAGTCCCGAGCTTCTCGAAGGTTTTGCTTTACGGCAAAGAGTTGGTCGCGTCGACTCGGCCAACGTAGTTTCCTTGGAAGTTGTTGTGAAGGCGGATAAGGTCGTTCCCACGCCAGATGGAGCCCGCTCTATGGTAAAGAACCAAGAGCGCCACTCCTTGTAGCACGAGGGGAGTCCTTCGCCCGTGGTGTCGCCGCCGCCGCGGCCGATTGCGGTTTCAGATACGTGCACGAACTCACGGGGTCCGTGTCGCTTTGTAACGAGTCGATGGCGCTAGGAAACTTGAAGTCTTCGGCCATGCCGCTGCTGCAGCCCCGCCGAGAGCGGGACTCGATCCACACGCCGCAGCGGCACGCGGCCGACGTGGGGGCCGCGATCGCCCGCTTCGTCCGGCGGGCTCGACGCGACCATCGGCGCGCTCTGCGACTCGAGCCTCTGCATATCTCTCGACGGCTCGCGAAGGTCCCCTAGCTCCGCTGGAATGCATTGAGAGCCGCCAGTGGCACTTTCCATCGCCGGCAGCGGGTCGCCGGCACCGACGGCGGTCGGCGGGACGACCGCGTCGCGAGTTCCCGAATCGCCGGCCGCTCCGTCGTGGCTTCCTCCTCGCGCCGCTTTGATCGCGCCGCCGGCGAGGGTTGCGATGGGGCGGCGAGGTCGGTGTCGTTGCGCGCGGCGGGATCGGTTGTCGCCGCGCCCGGTCGACGTCTTCGATCCGCGGGCCCGTCCCCGCAACGCCGTGGCGGGCGGGTCGTCGCGTGCGGTGGCGGGGTTGGTCGTCGCGGTGCGGTGGACGGGTTGGTCGCCGCCGCGCCGACGCCGACGTCTCCGGCCATCGCGCCGCATCGGGCACCGCGTCGCGGCTAGCGATGCCGAAGCCTCGGTACTCATACGACGCCCGAGCCGCCTTCTTTCCCTTCGCCGCCGGTGAAGCTTTTTTGGTGCCATCTTTTTCCTTCGATCTTCAGCTTGTCTTCGCCCTCCCACGGACGGGCGCCAATCTGTTGTGGCTACTCGACCAAACAGAGAGAGATGGTAGTGGAGAGTGATGAAGATAAGTGTAATGGCACAGGTCCTCCCATGGCTTGCTCGTATATATACATACACATGAGGAGTGCTTTTACGCTATACCCTTACATCAAAGTTATCCCCTGCAGGGCGGTTATGTCATTACACATAGCCTATTCTCGGGCCTTATAATCTCCTACCAGCTCTTTGGTTTAGGTGGGGGCCATCCCTACGACAATAACAATTAGTGGATTATAATCTTGATCATTGATATTCTTGGTGGATGTAAACTATTGAATCATAGACTTGATCACTGATATTCTTGGTGGAGGTATACTAGTGAATTAGTTAGAGATAGATAATTGATTATTGGAAGAACAAATTATGGATTTGGATCAATAACAAAAGGATTGAATTGTTAGAAAGGCATGTTACGAATGATTTCGGTGGATTTAAAAGCAATTATGTTGGATAATCATTAGAATTTAGAAATAAAGAGTTGCTGATTAGCACCCACGAGATTGGATTGATAGGAATTTAGAATACAAAAGATATCGGTGGATTAACTAAATGATGTCACTCGCTGTTTGGAGTTTTAGACAGTAAACAATAAAGAAAGTGTATTTTCGGTGGATTAAGTCAATTATGGCAATCGTTATGTGGAGTTTAGGTAGCAACAATAACATAATGATTAAATAACAATAATGCTACTAAAGACGATTTTTGCAAATAAATAACCCGAGCCTCTACTTTGATAAGCCAATATTATTTATTTGCATTCTGTGTATTGGCTCGCGGAGCATGGTGGTTTGTGTTCACACTCGTTTTCACAACAAATCCAGAATCGGAAACAAATCACTACGCCTCTGCAACACGATTGGACATGATGACAGAGAAGATGAAGATGTCAAGGGCTAGGTCGCGAACCTCCAGTTGGTTGCATGTGGGCATGTCCTGAGGGTCCACCTGTGTGCTTTGTTTCCGTTGTTGCATCTTATTGATTTCGGTCTAATCGGCCCATGAGTAAGTTATTATTATATTTACATTTCCGCTTGATATGTACTTTGATATTCAGAACTGTAATCTGTGAGCACTATCTACAAATCCAGGGAATAGTGCGGTGGAATCACAGAAGATGCCGGATTGTAAAATCTGGGTCCTTACAACTTTGATCTTGAATGGCTTGACATGCTCAAAATTTCATCTAATTTTCAGATTCATACTTATGTGGCTTGGCTTGATTATGCATATGTTGTCATGATATTGGTAGCATTTCTATGCTTTATGGCTTAGTGTAATACTAAATGGTGATCATGGATAATCTTCATGGCTCTATTTGCTTAGCATTGAATAAAATTCAGCCATACCATGCATTATTTTCCTCCAAAGAACCTTGATGACTTTATTGCCAAAAGGAGGAGAATAGTTGGAGAAAAAAACCACATTTTGGGAGTTTTGGGAGCTTTGAGGAAAATTGTTCTTTCTTTTGCTCCTTGTGTCAACATGGTCTTTAGCATTATTCTTTTTCTCTTGGACCATGTTTGACTTCCAACAAACTCAACTCTACGCTTTTTCGGTGTTTGTCAATATACTCATCAAGGGGAGATTGAGAGACCATGTGGAGGTATCTCCATGTTGGTGATGAGTAATTGACGGTTGGTTTATTGAGTTTGAATTTGTTTAGGGTATTCTAGGGTTGAGTACTTTTACTTGTGCTTATGTTGATTATGCTGTTTTGTGTGGTGCTATGTGACGGTTGGTTTGTCTGTGTGACTGCAGGACTTCGGAGCTAGGTCATGGTTAGGCAGGAGGACTGGGACTAGACACAGGAGGTGTTGAGGTTCAGACGGTCGGTGATGCCGAAGATGATCGACGCTGGTGAGCTGGTTGCGAGTCGGGAGACGAGGAACCGAGCCGAGCTACCGTGCGCATACGACGAGCAATGACGAGCGAACCGGGACTAGACGCAGGGAGGAGTCGGAGGTCCAGACGGTTTGAAGGTTGGTTGCGGTCGTGTGCTGCGAAGCAGACCGGACTAGGCTCAGGGAGGAGTCGAGGTCCAGTCGGTCAAAGGTGCCGGTTGCGGGAAGCTTCCAGGAAGGCGCTTGAGGGGCAAATTGGTAATTTGACTCAAGCAATGGAGGTGGAGGCAGATTTCCCTCCAAAAATCTGGTTTGACCCCTTACCTCATTTGTGTGTGTGAGGTTTGAGTGGGTGGAGTATGACACTTTTGTATTTCTCCTTGAGGGTGTGCCCTTGATGTTAAAAGGAGAGGGTTGTGTAGTAAGAACGTCATCCATTCAGTTAAGAGCAGCTCATTCCCGTGGAGAGAGTAGAGAGTGAGTTCTGGAGTGAGTTGGTTGTGTATGCTTGAACAGTGAGTGCTCTGTGAGTGAGCCTGCATGTGTTAAAGCATGTAGTGTGATTCCCTTGTAATCAACTGCGTATGGGGACGTAGAACGCTTATTTGTAATCATTCATCTCCATTCCAATGAATACATTTGAGTTCTTGAGTGTTTCAGTTCGTTTCTTAGTTTCTGCTGCCCTCTGCCTATTTTCATCATTTTGTTGATTGAGCTGATTCGTTGAGCAAGGAGTAGCAAAATGGATTGCTCTGTGATGGGATGATGTTTCTAGACCATTTGGTCAGCTAGTTCCCTAGAGCAAAATCTCTGAATCAAAAGATTCCTTTTTACCCATTTGCTTTGTTCTCCATTTCTAGGGTTTCCTTGACAGGGGATGTTGGGATCTTTGATTTTCCTTCAAGAGATGGCATGAGATTTGAGTTCTAAAGTCCTAAGTTCATTGCTAATCTGTTTGCAAAAGATCTTAAGCAAAGGATGAATAAGCCATAAGAAATCTGAAAATTCCCATCTGCATCTACTCAATTTTCAGATTTGAGCATAAATCATGATTCCTTGCTTTTGGAATGATTCCATTTGTTTCTTGATGTCTCAATGCTATTAGGATCATGTTCTAGACCTTTTGGCTTGAGAAAAGAAGAAAAATCTCAAATTCTTTGATTTGAGCAGAAATCAATGTTTGCTGGAAATCTTCAGGCTGCTACTCCCGAGCCGGCGGTCAGACCGGCCAGGCTAGGGTGGTCGACCGCCACTAGCCGTGGTCGATCCGGCCGGGCTAGGCGGTCGACGCCTTTAGCCGTGATCGACCGGCCGCTAGGGCGGCCGACCGGCCGCCACGAGTGCCTCTCTGCCATCAGCTTCTTGTTGTGCTTATTTGCTTTGGTGACTTTCTTGCTTTAGCTCTGTTATTTCATGTTCTTTCTCTCTGTATGGTTTGAGCTTGCAGTAAGCATGAGTTTTTCTTTTCATAGCTTCTCATAGCTATTGGAGAGAAACTTGTGTTGGATACTTTGAGAGGTTGTTTTTAAAAGAGGCACCATTCACCCCCCTCTGTTGCCATTCCGATCCTACAATTGGTATCAGAGCCGGTTAGCTTTTCTTGATAGATCATTAACCGGTCTGTGAGCTATGACAACGGATAAGTATTCCACCAAGCCCCCGATCTTCGATGGGATCGACTATCCCTTTTGGAATAGTCGGATGGAAACCTACATTCTGTTCACTCTGATGTATGGGGATCAGCTCCTTTTGTTTCGAAATAAGGTCATCGATATTATATCATTTTTATTGATGATTTTTCTCAACATACATGGATATACTTTATGTCATATCGTAGTGAGGTTTTATCTATCTACAAGACCTTTGCCACCATGGTTCGCACTCAGTTTGACTCTCCATTCGTGTTTTTCGCGCTGATTCTGCTGGAGAGTACTTGTCGGGAGCCCTTCGTGGTTTTCTTCTTTGAGCAAGGCACTCTCTCTCGATTTTCTTGTCCAGTGCTCATGCTCGATAATGGTGTGGTGAACGCATAAGCATTGTCATCTTCTTGAGACAGCTCGTGCTCTCATGATTGCTTCGCTATTCCACCACATTTACGGCCGAGGTCGTTTTCTCGCCACTTTCTTGATCAACATTCAGCCCCCTTTGCTCTTCGGTGGGATCCCGCTTGAGCGTCTCGTGGTCAAACTCCTGATTATTCCAGTCTTCGCCTCTTTTGGTGTGTGTGCTATGTTCTTCTTGCACCTCGTTAGCGCACCAAACTGACCGCTCAATCAGTTGAGTGCGTTTTTCTGGGCTACAGTGCTGAGCACAAGGGATATCGTTGTTGAGATCCTCTTGGCCGACGGATGTGGATTTCTCAGGATGTTACTTTTGATGAGTCTCGTCCTTTCTATCCTCGTCCTTCTCCTTCCTCCACTTCAACATCTGTTGTTGAGCCGCTTTCATTTCTGACTTTTCCTTCCGGTCCTATAGTCACCACTCCACCACAGCCTTTGGTCTCTTCGGTGTGTCCTTCTCAGTCAGCACCTTCCTCACCACCGGCATCCTCTCCCGAGGTTGCTTCTGATCTTGTTTCTTCTTATCATCTACTATACTCGTCGCCCGCGAGTTGAGGTTCCTTCTGATATGCCCTCTCCTTCTGACGGGTCATCCCCTTTGGCCCCTCCTCATTATACTCTTCGCGATCGTCAGTCTATTCGGCCTCCTGAGCGCTTTGGTTTTGCTGCTGCTGCTCTTGCCGAACCGATTTCTTATCGTGATGCTGTTGTTCATTAGGAGTGGCAGCATGTGATGGCGGAGGAGATCGCTGCCCTTGAGTGTACTGGCACGTGGGATCTTGTTCCTCTTCCTGCGCGTGTTACTCTTATCACGTGCAAGTGGGTCTATAAGGTTAAGACTCGCTCTGATGGTTCTCTTGAGCGTTACAAGGCTCGTCTTGTAGCGCGTGGTTTTTAGCAGGAGCATGGCCGTGACTATGACGAAACTTTTGCTCCTGTCGCTCACATGACCACCGTTCGCACTCTTCTTGTTGTGGCCTCTGTTCGACAGTGGTCTATCTCTCAGTTGGACGTCAAGAATGTCTTTCTCAATGGTGAGTTGCGTGAGAGGTCTACATGTAGCCACCCCGGTATTCTGTTCCTGAGGGTATGGTTTGTCGTCTTCGCCGATCTCTCTATGGCCTCAAGCAAGCCTCTCGTGCCTGGTTTGATCGTTTTTCCTTTGTTGTCACTGCAGCTGGTTTTTCGGCGAGTGCTCATGATCCTGCTCTTTTTATCCACACTTCATCTCGTGGTCGGACGCTTCTCCTTTTGTATGTTGATGATATGATTATTACTGGAGATGATTCTCAATATATCACTTTTATCAAAGAGCGTCTTCATGAGCAGTTTCTTATGTCTGATCTGATTCCTCTTCGCTACTTTCTTGGGATTAAGGTTATTTCTACTCCTGAGGGTTTCTATCTGTCCCAAGAAAAGTATATCCAGGATCTTCTTGATCGTGCCTCCCTTACTGATCAGCGCACAGCTGAGACTCCCATGGAGCTTAATGTTCATCTTCGTCCCTCTGATGGTAAGCTTCTTGTTGATTCTACTCGCTATCGTCATCTTGTTGGGAGCCTTGTTTATTTTGGTGTCACTCGTCCTGACATTTCGTACCCTGTGCATATCTTGAGTCAGTTTGTCTCTGCTCCCACTTAGCTCCACTATAGTCATCTTCTTCGTGTTCTACGATATCTTCGTGGAATTATCTCTCATCGTCTCTTTTTCCCTCGCTCTAGCTCTTTACAGCTCCAGGCATATTCTGATGCCACCTGGGCTAGTGATCCCTCTGATCGCCGGTCTCTCTCTGCTTATTGCATTTTTCTTGGTGGTTCTCTCATTGCTTGAAAGACTAAGAAGCAGACAACAGTTTCTCGTTCGAGTGCTGAGGCTGAGTTGCAAGCTATGACTTTGTTGACTGCGGAGGTTACTTGGCTACGGTGGTTACTTGAGGACTTTGGTGTTTCTGTTTTTGCTCCGACTCCTCTTTTGTCTGACAGTATAGGTGTTATTAGTATTGCTAAAGATCCGGTGAAGCATGAGCTTACAAAGCATATTGTTGTTGATGCTTACTACATGCGGACACAGTTGCAGGACTAGCTTGTTGCTCTTCAGTATGTGCCTTCCGAGTTTCAGTTGGCAGATTTTTTCACAAAGGCACAAACCAAGGCCTAGCGCAGTTTTCACCTCTTCAAACTTCATGTTGTTGATCCACCATAAGTTTGAGGGGGGTGTTAGATATGTATACATAGCTGTGTATTTACCCTATTGTATGAGGGGTTTTCTGCATATTTGCCACACCTGTACATGTATATATATTGGCCTATTGGCCTCATAATGAATAGATGCACTATTCATAACAGAAAACTGCTTACTTTGCCCAAACTTTAACCTCAATTTGAGGTTGTAGTTCAAATCGTATGAGTCCAAGCTGCAGGCTTGGAACAGTGTTGAGAGTAGTGTTCGCCACTCAGTTGTTCAAGGTTCTGATCTGATCTGATGCCTATATCATTGGCCTCCCATGTGGCTCAACACGTGATTTAGTAAAAAGGAACTAATAAGGCAATAACAAGGCTTGTAACAGAGTGAAATTCTGAAGTGTGGAACACTGCTAGGGACTTTCATGTTGACATTATGTTTTCAAAGGTCATACTACATTACTACCAACTGACACTCTCTGATCTATATCAGAGGGCAGGGATAAGGCAGAATGCTTTATACACCTTTTTAGTTTAAATGTTTCCTTATATACCAGTGGGCCCCTTTCCACTTGCTCCGTTTTAATCACTTCAGCATTGTGCTCCTAAGCTAATATCACACATGACTTTTTACCTTGTTAACCATCTATATAAGCTCTAATTCTCTTATTTAGGAATTAGGACAGTAGGAGTCATTAGGGTATTGCTGAATAAATTGCGAGTTTGATTATGTGGTTGATTTTCACTGATGTAGATTGTCCTTTTACTGTTTATGCTTCTGTTGTAGAGTCTGTAAACATTTCGATAGTGGCTTCTGTGGAGTTTTGGCTCCCATCTCAGTCTGTCTTCACCATTGACTGCTAACCATGCATGACCTTATGGTTAAACTTCTGTTGCTCAAATTTATTTGTCTCTATTCAGTTTGGGCTGATGCGGATACTTGGTTCGAGAGGCAGCAGCAGGAAGAGGAAATGCAGCGTCTTCAGGCTGTACACCGAGCAGCAATGCAAGCAGCAGAGAAGCTGCACAGGGAGAAATTGGCTGCCGAAAGAGAAGGGGAGAAGGAAGAAGAGACAGATACGACGGCAGATCCCATGGCTGCAGCAGCAGCTCAGGCCTTTAAACAAAGCTCTCAAATCCTGGGATATTAATGTTAGAACAAGTATTACATGCATGTTCCTTTGTCAAATACATTCCAGTCAGTTGTTGCAATTAACATGCAATTCTCGGTCAGTGCTGCTAATTGTTAAGCTAAAGCTAATCCTATTTCTTGAAGACATACCTCTATTTATGCTGGTTATGTGCCACTGATATGGAATTCGGATTATGGTTTAATGGGTGCTCTGTAGGAATTCGGATTATGGTATAATGAGTGCTCTGTATCTAGTTATGCTGTCAGCAGTGCTTGAGTTGGACCATGTCGGCGTCATCCCTAACTGAAGATTCGTATATGATTTAGCTTCGGACATGATTGTGTTTTTTGACCTGAGGCATGGATGATGAATCCATCCTAACCGTGTTGATTATTTGATGTTGTCTCATCGTATAAATGGGTGTATATACTTAATTTCCCAACATACACGTTGTCATTGTTAGCTGACAAACAACTGGTGCCCAACGAATAGCATGAAAGGCGAAACAAATCCCCTGCCATTGCATTGCAATGGCACCATGCCATTATGGATGTGGGCAGTTGGCTCAGAAGCGGACGTGTGAGATCCATCTGTAGCAGCAGGAAAACGATGTAGCTATTTACCGTGGCACTTGCTGTGGCGTTTGATCCAAGCCGATGGTTCTTTGATCCAAGGGGTGAGGGTGAGAGAATGGCAGGGTACTGTAGGATGCCCTTCCCCCTCTACAATGGTAATCTGTACAGCAATTAGTGAGGCGATATCAACAATGCATTCAGCTAGGAACGTGGCTTTTAGCACCAGTTTCTCTGTTTATGGCTCATCACACCGACGTGTAGAGAGGCGGCTACTTGCCGGAATCTGGTCTTGTGAGGACTGCGTGGTGCGTGTGGGTGATGTACTAGTTCAGACAGTAGCTGCTATGTGGATCTGCAACTGTGTACACGGGGCAAATTATCAAGTTATTTCCTGATACCTTGCATGCTTACATGCATGCAACACATGAAACCACAAGGAACTTATCATCTTGCAGCAAAGCCAAATTTTGTATAGATGCACCAGCAAGCCAAGCCTTGTGCCCACAAGGGTCTACAAAACAACAACTCTCATGTACTCATGAAAATTGAAAACTTCTCACTACTATGGCTTTTTATAAGCTGTAGTTCATGCGCGTCCTAGAACTAGCTTGCCTCTGACCAAATGATTTACACTCGTAATAATTTGTGGCATCTACAATTGCAAGGCCTTCTTCAAGAGCCCTTAATGCGCAAGATGTGCCCCGCTTCACGCATTCATGTAGACCGTACTTCTTGATTTGCTCTATAGTATGGGTTGATTATTTAGTCTTCTTGTCAGGCATACTTGCTTTGATGAGTTAATTTGACACCAGCAAACAGTACGTATGATGCTATATTGCTATATTGCTCTCAGATGATTCGTTAGCTCATGGAAAGCTGTAGGTTGTTCTCAATTATGTTGAGCATCGCTTCCTGCTGTTGCCACACTAGCGAGGGTAGTAGTGCTTAGTGGATGTCTGCAGATAGCTAGCGACTCGTCTCGTCCTCTTCATGATTGGGTTTTGCTCCACGAGTGATAAATCTGTCTCACCACAGATGGTTTTGATTTTTGTTCATTATATAAATGGGTACACTTGCATTTGTTAGATTCCCTTGCAAACATGCACATTCTCAGGACCGATTCTTGAAACCTAAACCAACTTTTTTTCCCACAGATTTTAAGTAGCAAAGATATCATCTTCTTTTAGGATAATTAGACTTGTGATATTTGTTAGATGTGCACTTCTGTTATATTAGTGACACCTCTTTAGGACCAGTTGGCTCCTCTCACCTTCCTGCTCGGTGAGGTCGAAGACCACATGCAGAATTTGGGTAATTGGGCTTGGCCCAAATAAAATTCTCCAGAAAGTCTAATAAATCATAAAGGCCCACTCATACATAACTAAAAGTTGGAAAGTTTAGTACAATATTACTATTTAGGTGAAGGGACACTTATTTATAAGTGGGTAATGCATGGAATTTTTTTTTATAAATAATCCATATTTTATTCGAAATAACAGAAATATACCCGCACGAACATTTTTTTTTTATAGAAATGGGTTCCAGTCGCCGAACCGTTGGACAACTGGAACCTATCACCCAACAGCCGCGCGACACGCAAGCAATCCGCTGACTCTTGGGTGAAATAATTACAGTCATCGAACCGCCAAGCGACTGCTTTCAGTTGCCCATCGGTTAGGCGACTGCAATTTCAGTCACTGAAGGGCTATAATTCCAGTCGCCGAAGAGTTTGTAAATATGGGTAATCTAGTAATATCATCCTCCGAGTGTTATGAATGCTGAGAGTCCCTCAAGGCTTGAACATACTGGCAGGTACCTCAATAACTTTGCCATATTTATTTTTATATTTTTCTCCGGATATAAATATGAATATATCATATACGAATATAAAACTAAATAATGTTAAATACAAATACAAAACGAATACAAATCGAATTGAATGCGGTTATTAATATTTCTTGAAACATGAAAACTCTTTAAATTATATGCACAAAAGGAATACAAAAAAATTAACTAGTTTATTTGATCTAAACATTTATGAATTTTTCATATAGGGTAAGGTTTCTCCTCTAACTTCATGTATTAATATATGATAGGCTACTAAAGTATCTTATAAATAAATTGGGGGTTAAATAGAGGTAGTAGGATTGTAGGCTGCGAATATCCGGTCCTTGAATATCCAAATAATCCAGATCCGTATTCGTATTCAACGAATAGTAAGCTATCAAATTCGTATTCATATCTAACAGAGAAAATCCGTATTCGTTTTAGATCTGATACTATCCAACAAATATCCGAGGCGACATAATCCGTATTAAAAAATTGTCCGAATTGGTCAGGAATTATCTGATCCATTTTCACTCCTACTGGTAGGGATGCAAATGGAGCAGATAACTTCTGTTTGACTAAAGATTTATGGAGCGAATATAGAAAAAGTAAATAGGTATCTAGTACTCAAATTTTGAGAGAAAAATACGAAATAGGATACTAGCGTGTGTGTATCATTGTGGTTGCAAAATCTTGACACACCGGTAACATAATTAATTTATTTTTTCATTCAGCACTCCGAAGTCCGAACGTCGATCCTCACGTGCCGACCCTAAATAGATGGTTAAGGAGATGGAGATCAACACCGCGGCGTGGCGTTATACAAGGTGAATTCCAGCGCCGTGCTGAACGCGTACGTGAAGGTCACTGGCGAGCCCTTGGAGATCTGCCAACCATTGTTGACGAGGCACAGGTCCTCCTTGTTGTCTACCACGCGGATCTTGCTCCTGTCCACGGGCTCTGCGCTCGTCAGGCCGTCCGGGCAGGAGACGACGACGTCCGCCTGTGGGCAAGAGCACTGGTTATCTACCGTCACCTTGCAGTGACGGACCCAGGATTTTACTAAAGGGTATGCCGCACTAAAATTTTCATATGCAATTCGGTAAAACCATTTGCCAATTTAGTAAATAATTGTAAAATTTGCACCGTAATTCGGTATACAGGCACTAAATAATATGATAAGTCTTAAATTCAAGGATTAAGTTGGAAACTTGCACAAATTACAATATAAATAGTTCAAACACCATACTAATAGTCTCAAATATACATAAAAGAGACTTACAATACTACTTGTCTGACTTTTTTGGCCTACGCTTTCTAAAGGACATAAAAGTCTCGATTATATCATCTTCATTCACTTCAAAGAAAATACCCCGCTCAGTGAATGTGACTAGACAATCATCCAAAAGACTATCACCCATCTTATTTCTTAACTTTGTTTTCACTAAAACCATTGCAAAAAATACTCTTTCAACACTTGCTGTTGCTACTGGTAGAAGCAAAACCAATTTGAGAAGCAACCCTTATATCAAACATCAATTTCTAAAATCTTTATCACTGTCCACACTAAACCGAAGGTCTTAGACCCTACTCAACTGATAAATTTGCATAGTTCTAGGGAATACTAATCTCTTGATGATCCTTAGTGTCGCTCAAATGGAATCATCAACAGCTTAAAAGATATTATAGTGTTGAAATAGCTGGACAAGGCTAAATGGGTTTCTAATGCAACAAATCTATAAAAGAAATACAAATTTAACCGACTCAAAATAAGCTTCACGTACCATAACTATTGTTGTATAATTAAAAGTATGAACTCTTTTGTTGGTCAGCCAGAAGTCCACAAAAGGCCCCAATATTAACAATGACGCTGCCTGAATTGGAGCAGTATGACCCAAGAGGTTGAATGAGCCAAGCGAATACTTTCGTTGGAGATGAACATACTGCACAGCACAAAAGAAAAAGCTGGAAATAAAACAAGTGATAATTATATAAAAGATTGTTCTGAAAGGTGAAAAAGGAGCGCGGTGACAAAACTTCTGTTAGCGGATAAATGAGCAAGACCTTAAAATTTGAAGCACTTTTAGTTATAACCCAACTTTATTTTGAACATAAGTAATCTGAACAACAGGTAGAAGGAAACAACTAATTTCTTATGCCTTCAGCTGATCATCCTCCTGTGGATATTACTACGACTGGAAATAGGGAGAGCAGTTCTAAGTTAAAGTAGGAGAGATCTTTTATCAGATCATGGCTTATTGGACAGCTCAATGAAATCTCCTCTCAAATTTCCAAACTTGAAAATAATTCAATGCTTCTGCCATCTGAAACATTACTTCACTTTCAAATAATTGATCAAACAAGAGGCAGTCCTGTTGACCCAATCGGCGACGCACCGGCCGACAAGGTGGACGAGCACCTATGATCTTCCTTAAATCACATCTGTAAGCTCTCAAACTCAGTTTGTACTCTCTTCCGAGAAAATAGTGCAACAGAAATACTCCCAAGACATGCGAAGTAGGGTATCTTTTTTACCTGGAAAGTTCAATATCAGCTATTGGTACTACCATCCCGCTTCCAGCCTACTTAGGATTTCATAAGTGAACTATGAAAAGAAAATACAAGGTAAGTGCACTCACTTTCCACATCCAACTCAATAGCCTTGAAACTTCCTCCTAGCTACGTGAACAACTGCTTCACTTGCGTGCAAGAAGGGTAGCGCGTCTTGCTGCAGATAGCCCAAGAATCAGAGTTAGCTATGAAACAGGGAAAGATCAAAACCGAACATAAGGGCAGCGAGTCTCTGGGGGCGGGGACCTCTGGGGCTGGTGGATCCCCTGGCGGCTAGGGATCTGGGCCATCTGGCCGCTGTGGTGGAGGAGCGAGCGGCCGCATGGAAGGGGATCTGGACAGAGGAGACGGGCGGAGGTCGCGATGGGAATCCGGCGGCGTAGGGCGGCGACGCTGACTCGCTGAGGATCGAGGGCTTCGAGGCGGCGCGTGCGGCAGCCGAACGACCGAACCTTCAGCAGGCGCGCCGGTACAGGCACTGAGTTCGGCTCATCGGCTGGGCCCCAGGGTATGCCGGGTGGCCACGGCATACCCTGTGGGTCCGCCCCTGTCACCTTGTTGTCAAAACTAGTGGAATGACTGAAGAATTGAGGAGGGAATGAAGTCCGAACGTTCTTGCCCCAGTCCGAAGATTCCAACGGTCAAGATGTTTTCTTACCTTTTGGGCTAGCTTCGACGGTTCAGATTGATCTCAATTGAGGCTGTGTTTAAGCATCTAAGTACTTTACTTTGAGTAGAGTTAGTGTTCTGTTAATTGAGGTTAAATCACTATAATCCTCTCTTAAGTGTTGGTGTGTTATGTACTCATATATATATACCTTTTCGGTGGAATGGAAGGATATGCTTACTGCCATTTTCTAGTCTACTGTAGCCCTAGCTTTACCCGTAGCTCTAGCGACTATCTTTTCCCTTTTTGATTCTCCGATTCTTGCTTTTGATCCCCTCGAATCGATCTCTGAACTTCAGGGATTTGACAAATTGGTATCAGAGCCCTCAAATCCTTGGCGTAGAGAGAGTTGGGGAAGGCGATTGGGTTGGGAACGGTTGTTCTTCGTAAAATCCCCAATCATCTCACAACTTCCGGATCTTTCCGTGGTAAAATCCCTAAGCTCTGCACTAATCTGCGACGGAGATGACGAAATCTTTGGCGAGGAACGAAGCGGAGGCGTCCGAGCTCATGGCTGCTCGTCAAGAAGCTATGGAGGCGAGCTACAAGGTCGATGTGGTTCAACGCCAGATGGGAGACTTGCATAAACAAGTGACAGGACTACAAGATCAGATGAATCGGATGCAGCTATTACTTCAGGGGTTAGTATCTTCTCAAGCAAGAGTGCCGGAACATGCAGCGGGAAGAAGTGCTTCTAATTTGCGACAGCCAGAAGAGCCCAGGAACTTACCAGACCTGGTTCATTCGGGTGATTTGGAGTGGAGGTTACGAGGAGAATAGAAGATTTGAGGCAAACTAATCTCAATAGCACTCAAGGGCTTCATTTGAATGGAACTCCTAAAGGTAACTACAATTCTCCCTCTACGGGTTATTCAGCAATACCTACTGGGTTGGGTCAAAATCCACTACCGCATGCTTTGATTGCTTCTCCCACTTTGAACAACCTGAACCCTAGTCATGGTCTAGAAATGGCAAGGCAGTATCTTCAGTATCCTAGGAACTATTTGAACCAACCCCAGTTCCAGTACCAAGCCAGACAATGGAATCCTAATCCAAGTAATGAGAGGGTCCATAGCTTTTATAAAACCATTGCAAAGGGGCCTAAGTTAGATTTTCCTAGATTTGATGGGAAGCCCTTGGAATGGATTCGACAGAGTGAGACATATTTTGCAATGGCAAATGTTCCAGATGAAGCCAAGTTGGATTTAGCTCAATTGTACATGGAGAAAGGGGCTGGAGTTGTGGCACAGAAGCATGCTTAAAATGCAATTGTAGGGCAGAACAAGAACCTTACCACTGCTGCTAGAAGTAAACCTCTGACTGAAGCTATTGTGCAAAATAAAGAAAACGCTCCTAAGCCTTTTACTCCTGGGGTTTGCAGATTTTGTGGAGGCAAGTGGTTTTTGGGACACAAGTGCAAACAATATCAGCAAGTTAACTTGATGGCTGGGGAAAGTGAAGAAGCAACCCTTGAGCAAGAAGGAATCCATGAGGGTCAACCCGATAATTTGGAAAAGCATTCTTCTCATTCAGATTCTGAAGGTCAGCTGATGTAGAGTTTTCTTCAAGCAGTTAAAGGGTTGATGGGGGTATCCACTTATACACTGATGGTTAACATTGGAGGGAAGAAAGGATTGGCATTGGTTGATAGTGGTAACTCACATACATTCATAGACCTAACCTCTGCGACTCACACCACTTGTAAGGTTCAAGTAGCTCCATTATAGAAGGTTACAGTAGCAGGGGGTAGAACCCTGTTGACAGGATCTTACATTGCTGATGCTGAATATAGTATTAATGGGGAAGGGTTTAGTCACACATTCAAGGTTCTGCCACTGAAAGGCTATGACATTGTATTGGGATGTGATTGGATGTACTTGCATAGTCTGGTGAGTTTAGACTTGAAGAATAGGAGGTTGACCATCAAGAAGAATGGAGCAAAGGACGTCATCTTTGTTGACCAGCAACCAAATCCTCTAGTTCGGTTTTAAGTTCAAAGGGTTGGAACAAGATGTCTAAGAAGGGAATTTGTGGGTATGTGATCGATTTTCAGCACCTCAGGCCTCCGGAGGAGCTTATGCCCAAGAATCCTCGATTTTAGTTTCTTTGGGACTCGTATCAGGATATATTTCAAGATTCCCAAGGTCTGCCTCCAGAGAGGGCTTGTGACCACTCCATCCCTATCAAAGAAGGGAAAGACCCTCCTAACATGAGACCATATCGGGTACCTCATCAGTTAAAGGTTGAAATGGAACAGCTAATCCATAAGCTGCTGGAATCTTCAATCATTAGGCCGAGTTTGAGCCCTTTTGCTTCACCGGCCATTCTAGTCAAGGAGAAGGATGGAACTTGGAGACTGTTGTAGGGGTGGCCCCCACCTAAGCCCAGTAGGCCTGTTAGGTCCGAAATAGGACATGTGTAATGACATAAGAGCCCCTAAGGGGAATACTCATGTGTAAGGGTATAGCTGTACAAACACTCCCCATGTGAATATATATGTGGCATAGGCCACGAGAGGAGGGGCTAAGCCATTCATTTTATTCAACTCTCCACTACCACACTCTCTCTCTGTTTGGTCTGTAACCACAACAGTTGGCGCCGTCCGTGGGGAGGACAAGAACAAGCCTCCAGACTTCAAGGAAGATGGCACCAAAGAAAGCTTCGCCATCGTCGGCGAAGAAGAAGAAGGCGGAGGCGGCGAAGTCTCGCGTCAGCATGAGGGCTTCGACTTTAGCAGTCGCAGGTATGAGCAGTGGTGTAGGTGCGACCAAAGGCCCCGCCGCCGATGCGACGACCAACCCTGCCGCCGACGCGACGACCAACCCCGCCGCCGACGCGACGACCAACCCCGCCATCGACGTGACGACCAACCCCGCCGCCGACGCGACGGCCAACCCCGTTACCGGCATGACGACCGATCCTGCCAGCACCGCCCCGATGACCAACCCCAGCGACAACAACGCGGCGCGCAACCTGGGCGCGTAGGCCGTGGTCACCACCTTGCCGGCGGCACCGCCAAGCACGCAGACGGCCCCGGCCACGCCCGCAGTAGAGACGGCCTGCCGCGGCCTCGGTGCGTTCGGCGGAGCTAATGGACCTCCACGAGCCGTCCAGACATGCGGAGGCCCGAGCCAACACCCCTTCCGGCAGAGGCACCAACCCGCCCGAAGGGCGGATAGCCGCGACGCCCACGTCTAGCCGCGCCCGCTCGGGCGCGAGACCCGAGTCCCCACTCTCGCGCGCGTCTGCAGACGCCATGGTCCAAGATTTCAAGTTCCCGAAAGGCCATCGAGGCCTACAAAGCGACTCCGACCGCGAGTTCGTGGCATGTCTGAGACCGCCATCGAAGCGGCGAGACGACACCACGAAGGCAAAGGGCTCCCCTCGCCCTACAAGGGGTGGCGCTGTCCTGGTTCTTCACTATTGAACCGCAGTCCATCTATGCGTGGGAACAGGTCCGTAACCGACTCTACAACAGCTTCCAGGGAAACTACATCGAGCGCGTCGATGCGGACCAGCTCTTTGCAGTCAAGCAGAAACCGGAGGAGAGGCTCCGGGACTACTTCAAGCGCTTCGTGAAGGTGCGCTGCCAAGTCAAGGACGTTAACGAAACAACGGTCATCAACGCAGTGATACAGGGCCTCCTACCGGGGTCGATGGCCGAGTACAACGCGCGCAAGCCCATTAAGACGGTCGGGAAGCTCTTCGACAAGATGAAAGAGTATGCCAGAGCGGAGGAGGACGCGCGGAGGCGACACGGTGATGAATCCGACACTAACAAGGCGGAAGGCTCGGTCAAGACCGAAGACTCGCCGAAACAGGGCCCTTCGAAAGGCAAGCGTAAGCAAGAGCAGCCGAAGGGCACCTCCGACCGCAAGGACCCCCAACACAATGACCAGCCAGGCGACAAGTCCAAGCGCGATCAGCGCAAGTCCAGGAAATCTCGTTACGTTTCGACATCGAGGGCGGCTCTGAAGACAACGCCCCAGGTCGCGGAGGCCGAGGACGCCGAGGACGGGGGCGTGGCCGAGGTCGAGACGACCGACGTCGAGACGACCGCACCCGCGAAGAGTACGGCGACCAGCAACATGGGCAATGGTGCGAAATCCACGGCCGGGGCAACCACGACACGCGTGCTTGTGCCACCATTGCAGCGCTACGGCAGAGCGTTGCCAGGGACAAAAACCCAGATACAAGCGCGCCCGTTGTGGCTCACGTCCAACACCCCCAGGACCAAGGAGCACAGGCCCAGGATGACTTCCTGCGCATCCAGGCGCACGTACGACAACCGCGGGAAGGCCTCCTACAGCTACAAGCCCCGGAGGGGGCCCAGCGCAGGATTATCAACGTCATCTCCGGAGGCTCCTCACTGGGGTTCGCTTCGGCACTACAACGGAAGGCTTACGCGCGGAGGCTACACCACGTCGCGGCATACCCGGCGCAGGCGCCGCCAGAATGGGCGCAACATGAAGTCACATTCACGCCCGCCGACGCTGAGGACGTGGAGTTCCCCCATCAAGACCCTTTGGTCGTCCGGTCCTCGTGGCGGGTGCGGCGTCCGGCG
The DNA here is from genome assembly GCA_036346575.1 of Dendrocalamus sinicus. Classification (NCBI taxonomy): domain Eukaryota; kingdom Viridiplantae; phylum Streptophyta; class Magnoliopsida; order Poales; family Poaceae; genus Dendrocalamus; species Dendrocalamus sinicus. The sequence continues at coordinate 5,373,125 of CM070658.1, forward strand.
GCCCCGATCGATGGAGGAAGCTCGCAAACATCCTCTTCGCTGCGGCCTTCGACCAAATGGGGATCGCCAGAGCCGTTTGGGCCCTCAGCGCCCCGCCGCAAGGGTTTGGAGGGCAGCCCTTGCGCGCCTTAGGCCAGATATGCCTCCAAGCCTCCTTCGGCCAAAATGACAACGTCAGGAGCGAGGACGCCATCTTCGACGTGGTCAACATTGTATACCCCTACAACGCCATAATAGGACGGCCGCTCCTAAACACCCTCGGGCAGCCCCGCATCACGGTTTCCTGTGCATGAAGCTTCCCGAACCGCGGGCCATCATCACCATTCATGGCGACCAGAACATGGCCCGGCGCATAGAGCTTGGCGCCAGGGGCCCATGCCACACGGCTCGCCAAGGCACCTAGGTCGGGAGGGCGGATGTGGAGCCCTCGGGGAGCGTCCCGCGCTCCACACGCGTCAGATTACTCTAGTCGCGGCGGCCCGTCAACGATCGCCCCACCCTCCTAGCGGTCAGTGCTTGGCATTCCCCCCTTCTTTTGTAAATGCTCACCCGCGCAAACGGGAATTTAATAAAGTTCACCGTTTGTACAAATTTATGTTCTTCCAAACAAAGACACGCGTTCGCGCGCGCACTCTCCGTCACAGACACGGGTATGAGTATAAACAAAGACACGCGTTCGCGCGCGCACTCTCCGTCAAAGATACGGGCATGAGTATAAACAAAGACACGCGTTCGCGCGCACGCACGAACACGGGCATGAGTATAAACAAAGACACGCGTGCGCGTGCACTCTCCATCAAAGACACGGGCATGAGTATAAACAAAGACACGCGTTCGCGCGCGCTCTCCGTCCGCGCATACGGGCATGAGTATAAACAAAGACACGCTTACGCGCGCACTCTCCGTCACAGACACGGGTATGAGTATAAACAAAGACACGCGTTCGCGCGCGCACTCTCCGTCAAAGATGCGGGCATGAGTATAAACAAAGACGAGCGAGGGGACGCCTCCGCACGCAGTCTACAGACTCTAAATAAGACGTAGCGCGAGGTCCGCCTCCGCACGCAGTCTACGGACTGTAAATAAGACGTAGCGCGAGGTCCGCCTCCGCACGCACTCCACGGAGTATAAATAAGACGTAGCGCGAGGTCCGCCTCCGCACGCAGTCCACGGACTATAAATAAGACGTAGCGTGAGGTCTGCCTCCGCACGCAGTCTACGGACTCTAAATAAGACGTAGTGCGAGGCCTGCCTCCGCACGCACTCCTTCGGAGTATAAATAAGACGCGGATGCTGTCCCTGCGCACTCTACAGAGTATAAACAAGACGCAAGCCTCGCGCACGCATGGGCGTTGCCCCCGTGCGTACTCTTTGGAGTATAAATAAGACGCGGATGCTGTCCCTGTGCACTCTACAGAGTATAAACAAGACGCGAGCCTCGCGCACGCATGGGCGTTGCCCCCGTGCGTACTCTTCGGAGTATAAATAAGACGCGGGTGCTGTCACCACGCGCTACTTGGAGTATCAACAACGCGTGGGCATCGGCCCCCACGTACTTCAGAACACAACTTACCCCAGTTAATTCTACGGTGGGCAAAGCGCACCACGGGGACCTGTTCCCATGCGTCGCCTGCAGAATACCAAGACGACGTGTTAAAAAGGCTGGGTCCCGCGTGGGTACACCCGCGAGCAAGAAGCACCAGAGGCTGGTTCCCGCGTGAGCACACCCGCGAGCAAGAAGCGCCAGAGGCTGGCTCCGCTGCCACCACCCCGAAGGGTAGGGGACGAAGCGCTCAAGCGTCTACCTCGACTAGGCGCCAGCTCCGCTGCCACCACCCCGAAGGGTAGGGGACGGAGCGCTCAAGCGTCTACCTCGACTAGGCGCCAGCTCCGCTGCCACCACCCGGCGGGTAGAGGACGGAGCGCTCAGCGTCGCCGACTGACCAGGCGCCACTCGCCGCCACCACTTCAAAGGGTAGGGGCGGCGCACTCACGCGTCTGCCCGACTGGCGCCACTCGCTGCCACCACCCCGGCGGGTAGGGGACGGAGCGCTCAGCGTCTACCTCGACTGGCGCCAACTCACTGTCACCACCCCGGCGGTAGGAGACGGAGCGCTCGCGTTCTACCTCGACTGGCGCCCGGCTCGCGCTACCACCCGAAGGTAGGGGCGGAGCGCTCGCGTGTCTACCTCGACTAGGTGCCGCCCGCCGCCACCACCCTGAAGGGTAGGGGACGGAGCGCTCAAGCGTCTACCTCGACTGGCGCCACTCGCTGCCACCACCCCTAAGGGTAGGGGACGGGCGCCGCGCGTCTACCTCGACCAGGCGCGGCTCGCGCCACCGCTCAAGGGTAGGGGACGGAGCACTCGCGCATCTACTTCGACTAGGCGCCAGCTCCGCTGCCACCACTTCGAAGGGTAGGGGACGGAGCACTCGCGCGTCTACTTCACTTAGGCGCTAGCTCCGCTGCCACCACTTCGAAGGGTAGGGGACGGAGCGCTCGCGTGTCTACCTCGACTAGACGCCAGCTACACCGGAGGAGATATCGATATGAGCGTGTATGGTTGTCGCAACTACGTGTATGCCTCGACCACATTGCCCCCGCAGGGCGCAACCCGTCGCGTACGGGCGCGTATGCAAACCCTCCGAGCTTACCACGGGGCGATGTAGCCGGAGGGTGGCGACGTACTTCGCGAGATCTGGTGAAAACTGTTCTTGGTATTTGCTAAGGATGTTTACAAAGCGCACGAACACCCCGCGCACAGTATTACTCGGCGAGCTCATCTCTGACGAGCCCCGCATCGTCCGTACCAAGGTCCCACTCGACGACGCCCGACTCACCCAGAAATCCAACGCTTCCTCGGCTCTTTGCCAGCGCCGAAGGCGCCGCCGGATTGCGAGGTCGGAGATCAGCAGCCGGCCCCGGTTAGGTAGCTGCTCGGCACAAGGGGGCAGGAATCAGAATAGCGAAAACTCCATATTTTCGCAAACACAAAACGAGGAAGACAACCCGGGCTTCGGTTACAACGCACCCCAACACGCGACAACCTCCTATCACACCTGTGGGTCCACGGTGTCCTCCGGAGCCGCGGCGCCATCATCGCCACGTCGAGGGACCTCGTCCAGGAACCGGCCAAGGTTCCCCTCACCATACAAGTTCCTCCGCATCTCGACTAGGGCTGCAGCCTCGCCGCAGTACTCCCATATCCGCTCATAGAAGAACTTGCGCGCGGCGTACATACTCGCCGGCGCGGACATTACACCGCTCCCCGCGGGCATCTCCAGTTGGGGATCGGCTAACTCCGCAACATGCTCGCAATCGCGGTGTCGCAGGAGCGCGCACGTCACACACGATGCCACATATGCGCAGTGGCTGCCGAAGATCGCCGCGGCGCCACGCAACGCCGCCGCCTCCAATCCACCGGAATGACGCGACAGTCCTCGGGCCGGCGAGCGCGTCGGCGCCGGTGACAAGCCCTTTGAGAGTGTCTTCCAGGCGAGATGGCGTCCCAGCGGCGCCGAGGCGCCGCCAAGGCTTGATCCGCTCTGCGAGAACTCGATCCGCTCGCGAGCGCACCAAGCTCACTGCTCCTCCCCTCCGTGAGCGGCGATTTGTCGTACAAGGCCGTCCGCTCTGCAGCGACCTCTTGCCGCACAGCCTTCGCGGCCGAGGTTCGTGCGCGATAACGAGCCCGTCGGTGCGCGCTGCATCTCCGCGCATTCCGACTCGGGGGCGTATGCGAGCATCTGGCGGATTGCCTTTCCGCAGCTCCGCAACTCTTCCTCGGCGCCCGCACCGCTCCGTGTCGCTACTCCTCACGGGCGTAAGCACCGCAAGGTCCGCCAGCACGAGTGTCGTCAGCGACGCAAGTGTTAGCAAGCGGCGGCGCAAAAGGGGTCTAAAAGACAGCGCTACCCGCACTCGACACCTCCAAGGCATCTTCAAGGCGCCCGACCCGTCGATGCGCAACACCGCCGTCCGATCTTTGGCCGCGTCCTCCGCGATCCCGCGCCATGCCCTCAGAGTATCCGGCGGAGGGACGAAGTCCTCCGGGCTTGGCCGCGCAGCATCTGTGTCGCCAGCACCGGGACCCCCGCGCTCAAGGACCGGTTCCTCCTCCGGGATAAGTGTCGCTGCGAAGGACAATTACGCATGTCACGACGCGTAATATATATATATATATATATAGGGAACGTATCCAGTGCTAATGCACTATTTGGTGCTAACATGTGAACTCCGTTTGTGGACTATCAGATGTACTTCAAACGGCCTGGATCCTTGAAGGTGGAAACACCCAATCCACTTATACATTTTTGCAAAACAATCCCTACCGGTTTGCACTCTTTTTTACGGCCCCCGCCTCCCCGTCTCCCTCGCTTAGGGCTGGCAAAAAAGCTCGGGCTCGGCTCGGGCTCGTGAAGGCTTGGCTCGGCTCGTGAATGAAACAAGCCGAGCCGAGCCAGCAAAAAAGCTCGGGATCTAAACGAACCGAGCCCGAGCCAGCTCACGAGCGGCTCGGTTGGCTCGGTCCAATAGGCTCCCGATTCCACTTCACACCGACCAATGCCTCCCCCGCCTACTTATTTCACTCCCCGACCTGAACTTCCTCCCCCGCCTCCTTATTTCTCTCGGCGCCTCGCTCTCCTCTCCCGATTCCTCTTCACACCGATGCCGAGCCGCAGCTCCTCCGGCCGCCTGGCTTCCCGCGCCTTACCGCCGCATCGCACGGTTTCGGCTCCCCCTCACGCGCCTCCATTCTCTCACGCCAGCCTGCCGTCATGCCCTCCCCGACGCGCTGTCTCCAACCACCGCCAACCCCGGCGGCGCCGCGCCATGTGGCCCGACCGCCCCCGCCTTGCCGCTCTGCGCCTCACGGCGAACCACGGCCAGATCTGTGGCCTAGGGCCCGGATCTGGCATCTCCTACCCCAAATCTAACCCGACTCCCAAATCCAATAGCCGCCGCCTGCCGCTCCCGATCCCGACTCCCCCACTCTCTCGGCAGCGCCGCCACCATCGCAGTTCCGGCCATCCCTCCACGGCCTCCCCGGCGTGACGGCGTCCATGCCGCGCTACACCACCGGTCGCCCCAGGACCTCTGCTCGGCGCCACGTGCGCCTGATCCGTACCGGCGGGGGGGCGCATGAGGGGGATCTATCCGGGCGGCCGGCACATGACGAGCGCCTCGAAGCTGTTCACCGCCGCGCGCGCGCGCGCCCGCCTCGACCCGACCGGATTCGCGACGCGACGTTGCCCTCCGTGACCCGCATGGCCTCGGCGGACGCCGCTGCGCCGCGGGTGCCGCTTCGCGCCGCCGGCTCGACGCCACCGGGGCGTGCGGCAAGACCTCCACATGCGCGCCCCGCGCGCGCGCGGCTCTCCTACATCGTGAGAGCCCGCACCTCCTTCCCCACCCACCGGATCGGTGCAAATTTTTTTGGTGTCTTTGTTGTCGATCGAATCGAGCATTTCGGTGTTAGCTCGTAAAATCGTGCGTGGATTAGGTTCGTGATTTGTCTCGTGCATGGTCGGACTCGGCCTCGTCCAAGGGAGGCAGCCCGGGGAGCGGCGGCGGCGGGGCCAAGGTGGGCGGGCCCGCGGCGGCTGGTGACCGTCGGGGAGCTGATGCGGGTGCAGATTCGTGTGTCAGCACTGTTGGCTCACGAGCCCTCACGAGCTGGCTTGAGCCGCTCCACGAGCCGAACCGAGCCCACAAAAAAGCTTGATATCCTAACCAAGCCGAGCCGAACCGAGCCTCCATTCCACCAAGCTTTCACGAGCTGAGCTGAGCCAGGCTTGGCTCGGCTCGTTGCCACCCCTACCCTCGCTCGACGCCTGATCTGCCGCTCAGTTCTCCCTCCCCATTCGCCGCTTTAGTTCTTCCCCATCGCCGTTCGCCTCTCGCCTGCGCGAGTTCTCCCTGCGCTCGCTCTCCCTCGCGCTCGATTCGCGCGAGCGCGTGATCGCACCGATGTTCTCCCCATCGCCGTTCGCTGTGAGTTCCGCGAGTTCTCCTCGCCACTCGGTTCTCCGCGTGTGTTGCTGAAATGGAAGATTTATCCCAAAATAGCAAAAGTCAAGATTTCATCTTGTTAATCCTCGTCACTTCAACGATTGTTGCGGTGATCTTGCGATTGTCTTTAGCCATTCCAAATCTGTGGAATCGACTCCAAGAAAAGGTAGAGGGCAACCTAGGAAAACCCAATTGACAAAATAAAAGGTTCATCCGGTATTGAATTGAAAAAAGATATGTCTACACTCCATCTCCAACAGCTCTAATATGTAGGGAACCAAAGAAAACATGGGGAGGCCCCAAAATATCCAGTTCTTAGCAACAAGAAGCATATTTCGTGTAATCGATATTGAATTAACGAAGACACAACTTGTCCGCTTTTTCAGCTAATTGCGCTTTGGTTCACGGTTACAAGAGTCTAATGCTAATTTAAATGTTGTTTCATTGATGCAAGATTAGCGGTACCATCTTCATCCAAATCCGATTTGCGAGGAAAAGTCAAGAGGTCGAGGGGTAAAGGACAACTTAAGAAGGAACTAATTTACGTGCACTTCGTTGTTCGGTGGTTTCTGTGTTGAATCACAGGGCATGGGCTCCAGGAAATCTTTCCAAGTGATCAAGCATCTCTGTTGAGAATGGTTTGCCATCTCGACAGACTAACATGGAATCGGTGACAACTAACAACCGAGAACCGAGCGCAGAACGGCGAGGGAGAATCGAGCGGCAGATCAAAGCGCCGAGCGAGGGAGACGGAGGCGGGGCCCAAAAAGAGTGCGAACCGTAAGGATTATTTTGCAAAATGTATAAGTGGATTGGGTGTTTCCACCTTCAGGATCCAGCCGCTTGAGGTACATCCGATGGTCCACAAACGGAGTTCACATATTAGCACCGAATAGTGCATTAGCACTGATACGCTCCCATATATATATATATATATATATATATATATATATATATATATATATATATATATATATATATATATATATATATGTATATGTATATATCGAAGGAGTTCCATAGTAACCTACCTTCTCGCAAGGCGGAAGGCTTCATGGAGACATCTACCGCCGCGGCGAACGCTTCCACGCCGCCCCAACGGACGGCGCTGTCTCGGAAGGCGGGGACCACCGAGCCGAGCCCTCGCGCCAACCCAACCTGCACTGCTGTCATCGTGGCCTCAGGGGCTGCGAGGGGGCGGAGCGGAGGGACCTCGATGTTTGAAGCAGGGCCCCACAAGTTCCCAACGCCGGTCGCCACAACGAACCCTCGCGAAGTCCGCGGAAGGGAGGATCGCAGCGCGCCGCCGCTTGAGCGGAAGGTATCACCGCGGAACCCGCCACAGAAGGGGCCCCCCGGCAGCATCATCCGCCGATGCAGTCTCCACGGCTACGACGGTAGAGGTCGGGGACTTCATTCCCGCGACGTCCGTGGGGGTTGCCCCCACCTTCGCGGGAGACACACCCGCCTCCGCGGGCGACACCTCGGCCCCGGCCGCCGAGGTTAGCAAGGGCGACGCTCCACATGCTCCCACGAAGGGTAGCCCCGCCAAAGCCACGCTCGGAGATGAGGACTCCGCACCGATGTCGCCAGCCGGCACCACCACCTCAGCAACGGTCGCGGACGACGGGGCCTCCGCGGCACGCCCTCCGCTGCTGGCACTTCCGCCCTCAATCTCCGCGCCCTCTAAATCTGAGTCGGCATACCTCGCCGAACTCGACCCCAGGCTCGCCGCGCCGGCAGGAGCAGCGGCAGTCGCCGTACGGGCCGCGGTCATGGTGCTCCGGGTCCTTTTGGGGCGGCGCTTCGTCTTGCGCGCACCATCATCCTCGTGCTTTGCTGCGAGGGGGCGTTCGGCACAGAAGCCCTAAGGCCTCACACACGCGGTTTATCTCGCCTAACCCGGCCTCGCGATGCAGCATGCGCGTTGCCGTGCTTCTCGGTGTATGGCCCGAGGAACACGCGCGCGGCGTGCTCCGCGTCCTCAAGGCGAATCCCTGCCCAAGACGACATATTTGCGTAAATGCAATGTATACAATTGCAGAGGAAGATATGGCGAAGACTTACGGAGGCCAATCGGCACGGGCAACGAGCAAACGAACGGGCGAACATTGTCATCTCGACGTTCGCCGGCTGTGAAGCGCCAACTGTGGGCAAGTGGCGCTGCACCAAGCATCACATACTCCTCGGCGAGATCGCGCATATTGAAGTGGGCGGTGACCCCCACAAGCCTCCGCGCTCTAAGCTCGTCTTCCTGGTCAAGCGCCACGCCGGGGGTGGTCTTGAAGGTAATCGGCCCGCCCATGCATTCAAGGCCGCTGCCACTCGTCACGCGATGGTAGAACCACCGCCTCGCCCAGTTGGCCTCCCACTTCCCTCGGGTCGCGTTCGCAGGGAAGAGCTTCCCACGTGTCGCCCGCGGGAGGAAGTTGATGCTGCCAAATTTTGACACCGTACAGTCCTTCTGCTCCTTCAGTTGGCACCGGGCCTTGTGCAGATACGCGAACATGGAAGCGCTGGGCCAACACCCCTCCGCGCGTAGGGCCCAGCTGTACACGGCGAGGTGAGCCACCGCGTTTGGAGTCAATTGTGACAACTCCAACTTGAAGGTCCGCAGCACCGCCCCGACAATTGCTGCGGACGGAATGCGAAGCCCGGCTTCGAACTAGGCAACGAAGACGATCGCCTCCGACTTCCTAGGGCGCGGCTCCGTTTCATCATCGGCGGGCAACCGCAAAGCGTGGCGATCCGATAGCTTCCCATCTCGCAGCAGCGACTGGATGGTGTCCTCCGTCACGAGCGTGTGGCCCAACTCCCCGGAGTACGGACCCTGGCTCTTCTTCGCCGCCCACCACTTGTCTGCCGCCGGCGGATCGCGCTCCCCCAGTGTGTATTTCACCTCCAAAGGTGAGGACCGCCTGCGGATGGCGTAGCCGCCCGCCTGAGTCCGCTCATCACTAGTCGTCATCAACATCCACCGGGAACTAGCCGGCGAAAAGGGAGCGCAGGAACAGGGCAAGCGAATGCGAAAAGCACCGTGAACAACCAAAAAGCGCGAGGCGGCATGGGCACAACACTATGGGGGGTTCTTAAAGACCCCCTGCCTCCTACCCTAAGCACGAAAGGCCAACGGCAACCGCTCGCCTCCCCACACGCGAAGTCGAAGCGTCGCGGCGGTCCACGTAGCCAGCATGCGACCGTGATCGTACAGAGTTCTGTCACCACGTGAAGCATCGCTAGCGTCCCACCGCGTGTCGGTCCGCACAAGCAATAAACACAGGTCGCGCGTCCCGGCGCAGCCTTCGGCTCAATCCCGCCGCACTCGTCCGGCGGACAATCGCAGCCCTCGCCGTAGGTGCAACCGAGGATCAGCGAGCAGCGCAACCGCTCGCAGCCGGTGGCACGCGTTGGGAGGGGGCGGCCAGCAGGCGGCACGCCTACAACGCCGCGCCACGTGCCCCGCCCCACTGGAGGAAGGAACTTGACCGCGGGCGACCCGTTGGTGTGCGATCGATACCGCGCGTGTTCGCTCCGATACAGTCTGGTCTGACCGTGTCACCGAGGGTCAACGCGATTCCCAGAGCCATTAAAGCGCACTACCAGCGGCACCCCCAACAGCCAGCTCCGCTGCGACCACTTCGAAGGGTAGGGGACGAAGCGCTCGCGCGTCTACTTCAACTAGGCGCCAGCTCCGCTGCCACCACTTCGAAGGGTAGGGAACGGAGCATTCGCGCGTCTACTTCGCCAGGCGCCACTCGCCGCCACCACTTCGAAGGGTAGGAGACGGGCGCTCGCGCCTCTTTCCGACTGGCGCCATCTCCGCCGCCACCACTTCGGCGAGGGGGACAGAGCGCTCGCGCGCTCATTTCGACCAGGCGCCATCTCGCGCCACCACTACGGCGATGGGGACGGAGCGCTCAGCGCCCACTTCCGACTAGGCGCCAGCCGCTCCCACCGCTTAGCATCCCGGACCACCTCGCAAACGTCGCGACGATCCAACGCGTTGCAGCGTCGCGCCGTCCGCAGCTCCAAAATCGCGCGGGAGAAGGAGCGCTCGGGATACTGCGGGGCCGACCCACCCCATGCGCTCGGCTCGCTTCCCCGGTAGGCGTTCGGCCAAGCGTATATGGCGGCGAAGGGCACCGACTTACCCACAACGCACTCAACCGCAAACTCGAACCGTGGTGCAGCCGGCCTTCGCCCATAGCCCCACGAGTCGAAGGTCACGCGACGCCCCAGCTCGCGGCGAGTTTTGACACGCTCGCGAAATGCAAATGTTTCAGACATCAACATTCCTCGATGGTAACGCCGTGGCGCAATCGAGAGCGCAGAGACTCGAGCATTTACGTCTTGAGCAGTCAAACCTTGCCATTTCCATACGAAAGCGCAGCGCGCGAAAGCAGACCTCGTGGACGCCCAAGACTTCTACAATAAGTTGTGGCGTATTCCGCCAGCAAAGCCGTCTATTGTTCATCGCTTCGACATTAGCATCGGTAGACGCAATCATCAAACGCGATGAACAATAGTTGGCTCGCATGTGAGAGTATAACCGCGTGCGGTATAAGATGAGTAACCAAGGGTGAGCAAGGAACAGCCGCGACACCGCGTATGATACCCGTGCCCATCCGCGAGGCGCCGCCAGATGGCGGAAGGTCAACCGCCGGCATGCCAATCGTCAGGATTGCAGTCAATGGGCGCCCGGTGGTTCAACCGAATCCCACGACGCTCCAATGGCAACCGAACGCGTGCCCACATCCAGTGCAGGGCAGGCGCAATTCCAGGCGTCGTTAAAGCGCACTCCTGGACCTGGCAACCATCTCCCCGAACTGCCACTACATCGCGCGGAGCATTTCCCAAGGCTAGGCCGCCAGGGGCAGCCGACCAAGTTCGACTTTGCCCGCAAATATCCGGAGTGCGGCACAAGACGCCGGACCTCGCTCCGTCGAAGGCTTCGGCCTCTACGCTTCCTTTGACCTCGAGACCGCGCCGGCTTTGGGATCCGAAGACAGCCCCCGTGCAAGCAGGAGCAAACGGGCAGACTATCCACATCATCGAGCATCACAGGCCGATGGGACGGAGGGGGCCAAAGGACTCAATGACATGGCTTCACCGTGAAGCCCTTCACCATGAGAGGCTCTGTTGTAGGGGTGGCCCCACCTAAGCCCGAGAGGCTGTTAGGTCCGAAATAGGACATGTGTAATGACATAAGAGCCCCTAAGGGGAATACTCATGTGTAAGGGTATAGCTGTACAAACACTCCCCATGTGAATATATATGTGGCATAGGCCACGAGAGGAGGGGGCTAAGCCATTCATTTTACTCAACTCTCCACTACCACACACTCTCTCTGTTTGGTCTGTAACCACAACAGAGACTATGTGTGGATTATAGAAAGTTGAATGCAATGACCGTCAAAAACAATTATCCTATTCCGGTTATTGAAGACCTTTTGGATGAGTTACATGGCGCGACCATCTTTAGTAAGTTGGATCTGAAATCTGGATACCACCAAATAAGAATGAAGCAAGAAGACATTTGCAAAACCGTTTTTCGGACTTATTTGGGTCATTTTGAATACTTGGTCTTGCCTTTCGGGTTAACAAATGCCCCTGCCACCTCCCCATCCCTAATGAACACGGTTTTCACTAAGTATCTGAGGAAGTTTATTTTGGTTTTCTTTGACGATATACTTGTGTACAGCAAGAGTGAGAAAGAGCATTTGCAGCACCTTTCTATTGTTTTGGACATCTTGAGGCAGCAGAAATTGTTTGCAAACATCAAAAAGTGTGTGATTGCTGCAACACATGTGGAGTACTTGGGTCACATTATTTCACAGCAAGGGGTAGCCACTAACCCTAAGAAGATTGATGCTATGAAGAAATGTGATCCTCATGGTCCCCTAATGGTTAATGTTACAAAATTGTATCCCAATCTGATTGTAGCGTCTTTGATGCATTTGGACGAGTTTATAGTGGAACAATACAGACTGGCCAGACTGTCTGGGTTCTTGGAGAAGGCTATTCTCCCGATGATGAAGAGGATATGACTGTCAAAGAGGTTACCAAGTTGTGGGTTTATCAGGCACGGTACCGTGTTCCAATTAGTAAAACCCCTGCTGGTTCTTGGGTTCCCATTGAAGGCGTAGATGCATCAATCATGAAAACTGCAACTATATGCCCTATGAACATGGATGAAGATGTGTACATATTTAGACCACTACGTTCCAATACCTTACCTGTTGTAAAAATAGCAGCTGAGCCTCTTAACCCAAGTGAGCTCCCTAAGATGGTGGAAGGTCTTCGTAAAATCAGCAAGATCTATCCTCTTGCTATTACTGAGGTAGAAGAGTCAGGAGAACACATTATACTTGGAACTGGTGAGTTGTATCTAGATTCTATAATGAAGGACCTCAGAGAGCTTTACTCTGAGGTAGAAGTGAAGGTTGCAGATCCAGTTGTGACTTTTTGTGAAACAGTTGTTGATACTTCTTCTATGAAATGTTTTGCTGAAACACCCAACCAGAGGAACAAAATTACGATGGTAGCCGAACTAATAGAGAAGGGCTTGGCAGAAGATATTGAGAATGGCCTTGTTAGCCTTGACTCAAGACAGAAAGAAATCATTGACTTTTTTTTCAGCAACGCTATCAGTGGGATGTGCTTGCAGCAAGGTCAATATGGGCTTTTGGGCCTGATAAGCAGGGTCCTAACATTCTACTGGATGACACACTCTCAGTTGAAGCGGATAAGAACTTGCTCAATGCAATGAAAGATTCAATGGTTCAATGGGTCAATTGCCTCCTGAAGATGCTTCTTGGGAAGACGCCGACTTCAACAATGGCACGTTTCCAGAATCCTTTTCTCAGACTATTAAATCGTGGTTTCCTGATGGGAATACTTGAGGACAAGTATTTTGTTGAGGGGAAGGAAATGTCAAAACCAGTGGAATGACTGAAGAATTGAGGAGGGAATGAAGTCCGAACGTTCTTGCCCCAGTCCGAAGATTCCAACGGTCAGGATGTTTTCTTACCTTTTGGACTAGCTTTGACGGTTTAGATTGATCTCAATTGAGGCTGTGTTTAAGCATCTAAGAGCAACTCCAAGAGATTAGCCAAAAGAAGTATCTAAATTTAGTGATTTAGCTATTCTCTAAAATGAATCTCACCCAAAAAAAATAAGACTACTCCAACAGGCTATCTAAACTAGAGGGCGCGGTGGGTCGACACGCTGCTGGAATGGGGCGCAGCGTGCGGGAAGGAAACGCCGACCGCGCCAAGAGGCTGGATGGTGAGCGAGGTAGGCTATCCAAAAATAGAGAGCGAAGGAGGAGGGATGGAGAGCTACTAAATTTGGAGAGTCATTTACAGAGTCTATTGGAGACGTTTTTTCTCCAATAATAGCCAAATTTATCTTTAGAAAATGATTTAGCTCTTCTCTTGGAGTTGCTCTAAGTACTTTACTTTGAGTAGAGTTAGTGTTCTGTTAATTGAGGTTAAATCACTGTAATCCTCTCTTAAGCGTTGGTGTGTTCTGTACTCATATATATACCTTTTCGGTGGAATGGAAGGATATGCTTACTGCCATTTTCTAGCTACTGTAGCCCTAGCTTTACCCGTAGCTCTAGCGACTATCTTTTCCCTTTTTGATTCTCCGATTCTTGCTTTTGATCCCCTCGAATCGATCTCTGAACTTCAGGGATTTGACACTTGTGCTCCGGCTGGCCGCCGACAATCCTCCCCGTCGCCGCCGTCGAGATGTGTATGTCGGACTGCTGGCACGGCTCCTTCTCATCTCCCGCGTCACCTTCGTTAATTCATGCATACGTAGTAATTCAGACCAAGAAAGTTAGGCATACACGAAATCAAACCACAAATATCAGCGACATCGTATTAATACCTCTATAGATATGACAGAGAAGAGCGCCAACGAAGAGCAGTAGGATGCTAGCCTTAGTCGAAATGGACGCCGCCATTGAGGCTGTTGATTGCTGTGGTTTTTCCCCTAGCTCTTGATGTGAAGAAGATTGGTGTAGCTAGTACGGCTATATATAGGGCTCGAAGAAGGTACGTGTATGGTGCAACATATCAGATATATCCCAAAATTAGTGCCTTGAATTGATCCCTTATGCACTAATCGCTCAAGTAAAAGATTTGAAATTCGATACTTTTTACCCGAAATAGTAGTACTTATATTTGATCGACATAGAATAATATATACCTTCCTAGACTGGATTCTCAACAAAAATATACCTCCCTAATTAAAGAAGGCCCACTGAGTGTATATATATATATATATATATATATATATATATATATATATATATATATATATATATATATATATATATATATATATATATATATATATATATATATATATATATATATATATATATATATACCTGAAGGTAATCCTGAAATGTTATCGTGTATTTATTCACGCTCCTTTGAAATTTAATTATCCTGTAAATTTAGATGTTCCAAATTTACAGAGGAGTGGCTAGCTAAAGCAAGTACTGGATTTCGTCGCTGACCATCCGTTTGTTCCTTAGTGGAGGAGGTGTTTAGTGCAGTCGCCTTCGCAGGACTTGTGCTCGACCCATCAAAATGAGAAAATTGTATACTGGTTTGCAGCTGCTTCAATAAAGTTTGAGGTAGACAGAAGTTCAATTGGATACTCCCTCAAAAGAGAAAATCATAAATATATCGTTGAACAGTATTTCATGAGTCAATGCAAATGACCAAAAATTTGTTTTAAGATGTATATGGAAATTTCATTACTAATGGTCGAAGTTTCATAGTGTGTCACAAACGTGGCTTTTGGGAGCTTGGTTGCCGGGCTGGACAGCAAGTGGGATGGCTCTTGGCCCGCGGCTGGGGAGCGTGCCCCTACAAGAAGCAAGGCAGGATCAGCACAGGGGTATCGAAGAACAGAATAGAATTCGGCGGAAGTCCTCTCTCTTCCACCCCAAATTCTGTTCCTTCCCCTCCAATTTCATTCTTTGATTTCCCAATCTAAATTGCTTCTTTCCGGTCTATTGTTCTTCGCCAGTCTTTGATTCCTATTCTCCTATTTGTGTCCTCAAGTATTGCATCCTTGAGTTTGGTTTGGCAATATAGCATTTGGATTTGGTTTGGATCGTGTTCTTGGTGAAGGGTTGTGACATAATGTTAACCTTGAAACTTCAAAAATGTCATTCTCTTTTTACTAGGGGGGAGTACCACATGTTTAAATTTTGATTATCACTATCATTAAACGAAAAAAGTGGAGTTGGGAACATGTCTATTTTGCGATCAAATGCCATCATTGCCACTTGCCAGCACGTCGCCCCTTCCATTGCGCTTTTCTCTCTCCCCCCGCTGCTAACCAGCACCGGCGCAGCCATCTACGAGCTTGCAGCTGCACGCCTCCACATAAATGTTGAAACTTTCCACTTAAAACTTTTAACTCGAATGTTCAAATTATTATCTCGCAAATTTAAATTTTCAACTCAAAAATTCCAAAAATTTATCACCAAAATCCAACTTTTGACTCGTGATTTGAAAAACTTTCACCTGGAGCAGAAGAAGGTCATGCAGCAATGCTGGAGGTGGCACATGTTGAAAATATAAGCACATGTAGGTTCAATTTATTCCATAAATAAATCATGACATCATGCACACAAAATAACAGAACCATCACAGGCATAAAAGATCTAGACATGTAAACCAGGAAACTGTACATGAACAGATCTAATCTGGAGAACATGACCGTTATTGCATCGATGATTCTCGTTACGATCGGTTTGCCGATGTAGACGCCGCGAGCACGGTGAGGATGACACGGTCGATGACGATCGCGCGGCCGAACGACGAGGAAGACGAGCGAGCTACAGCGGCGATCGCGCAGAGCGCTTCCAAAACCTTATTCGCCTCTCCGGTGCAGGACTTGAAGGCAACGGTTCGAGACCGCTCTCTCGAGCACGATGCAGCACGCCGGGCGGGGGACGGAGTAGACTACGTGGGACGGCGCAGCACAAAGGATGGAGGAGGCAAAACCTAGATTGATTTTCGCATCTGCTTATGGAGGCGGCGACTCAGATTTATAGAAAACCGGGCGCGTGATCAAGACGCCGCACCGCCACTCAAAACAAAGAAAATAGAACGCAAAAGGAAGCGCGTCAAGCAAGCACTGGAGCCGATTTTGGCGTACCATTCACGCAGGTGGCGTGCGCGCGCCGCGCTTCGCCCGCCCGCCCGGCCCGCCCGGCCCGGCGAGGCGAGGCGGCGAGCGCGTGCGTGTTATCCTCTAGTTCTCTCCACACATGCCTCAAGTGGCTAGGAGTGCACCATCCCTTTAAGGTGGTCTTCCTCTCCTAGAACTAGCAATATGGTACTAAAGGTCACATGCATGTCTCCTTTGCATGAGTGGGCCTTTGAGATTTAATAGGAATTATTCTTATTATATGGGCTTGGCCCACATAATCCAACAATCCCCCACCAGATCTCAAAGTCCCACAGAGATTTGCCTGAATTCCAATGTCTTGTTTATATATCGGTATTTCGATGGAGACCGATTAAGGTTGAACATCCATCTAGAACTCAAGCTACACTTACTCACAACTTGAACAATGGACTATACCTTGAATTGCAAGTTTGGTGCAAGCAAGCTTCACTTAAAGACTTAACCGATACTAGGCCGCCAATGAGGCTACCCCTCGGTTGGAGCGTATAAGTCATACTCCTTGGTCTCTTCATGAGCTTAGTAGGAGATTACCCAAGATCTCCATAGATCTGCGACTAACGATCGGGCTCATATAGGTGTGTTCTTTCAAGAACGTTCGCAGATAACGTCTTCGCTTTTGAAAGCCAATGGAACACATTAAGGCCTTAACCAACTTTGCCTTGCGCTTCGAGTATTGCATCTTCACATAGAGAGGGTTGAAATTACTCTCCTCCAGTTAATTAATGGCTTGTTTTTCCCAGATCCTAATACACGGGATCTCCGATCACATAGGTTACTACCATAGATAACTCACATGGGTCTCATACCCATCTCCTTCGATGCACTATCTATCACATTCCGTGATAATCCCTTTGTAAAGGGATCTGCCAGGTTTTTATCTGTTTGGATGTAATCCAAGGTTATAACTCCGGAGTTTCTCAATTTCCTGACAGACTTCAATCGTCTCTTGACATGCCTAGACGATTTCATATTATCCTTAGAACTGTTCAATTTAGCGATAACGGTTTGATTATCACAGTTCATAAGGATAGCCGCAATCGCTTTTCCACCGTAGGTAGATCCATCAATAAATCTCGTAGCCATTCTCGCCTCAACAATGAGCGGTGTCTAGTGCCGCAAGCTCGCTTCCATGGTTGACCTCGTCAAAATGGTCCGCTTTGCAAGACCTCCATGAAACAAAGACCACCACCAATAGTGAAAACATATCCACTAGTGGCTTTGATCTCATCAGCATTAGAGATCCAGTTGGAATCACTATAACCCTCCAGCACCGACGGGTACCCAGTATAGTGAAGTCCAAAGTTCGAGGTACCTTTCAGATAGCGCAACACTCGCTCAAGCGCCTTCCAGTGATCATCTCCTATGTTAGATGTAAACCGGCTTAACTTGCTCACAGCAAAGGAGATGTCTGGCCTTGTTGCACTAGCTAGGTACATAAGTGAGCCAATTATCTGAGAATATTCCAGCTGATTCCTAGCAATTTTCTTATTCTTACGAAGTAACACGCTAGGATCATAAGGTGTTGGAGAAGGTTTGCTGTCAGAAAAACCAAAACGGCTCAAGACCTTTTCCACATAATGAGATTGCAAAAGTGTAATCTCATCCTCACCTCTAACCAATTTAATGTTTAGAATAATATCAGCCACTCCCAGATCTTTCATATCAAAATTTTGAGACAAGAATGATTTGACCTCATTTATCACATTGATGTTTGTCCCAAAAATCAGGATGTCATCCACATACAAGCATAGAATAACTCCCTCACCCCCACCATAGCGATAGTATACACATTTATCTGCCTCATTGACAGCAAAGCCTGCAGATGTCAGTGTTCTATCGAACTTCACATGCCACTGCTTAGGGGCTTGTTTCAGACCATACAAAGATTTCAACAGTTTTAACACCTTGCCTTTTTGACCTTCTACTACAAATCCATCAGGCTGTTCCATGTAAATTTCCTCATCCAGCTCTCCGTTAAGAAAAGTTGTCTTAACGTCCATTTGATGAACGAGAAGACCATGTGAGGCAGCCAAAGCAAGTAGTACTCGAATTGTGGTAAGTCTAGCAACAGGTGAGTAAGTGTCAAAGAAATCTTCGCCTTCTTTCTGAGTATAGCCCTTCGCAACAAGCCGAGCCTTGTATTTTTCAATAATACCATCAGGCCTAAGCTTCTTTTTGAACACCCACTTGCACCCTACAGGTTTGCACCCATAAGGTCTATCTGTCAGTTCCCAGGTTCCATTAGCGATAATGGAATCCATTTCACTACGGACGACCTCCTTCCATGAGTCTGCATCGGGAGATGCATACGCTCGAAATAGACTTGGGAGTGTCGTCCACAAGGTACACAAGGAAATCATCACCAAAGGATTTGGATATCCTTTGTCTCTTGCTCCTTCTAGAAGCTCCACCGTCATCCTCCTCATTGACAAGTTCATGTGTATGTTCAAAAGGTTCAGGTGGCGTGATTGAACTGGGAATTATTTCAGAAGGTTGACTAGTAGTGTTATGTGTATCCTTCATTGGAAAAATATTCTCAAAGAATGTTGCATCTCGAGACTCCATAATTGTACCAACATGCATGTCAGGTACCTCAGTTTTAACTATCAAAAATCTATAGGCAATGCTATGACTAGCATATCCCAGAAAGACACAGTCCACAGTTTTAGGTCCAAGCTTGCGTTTCTTAGTTATTGGCACATTAACTTTTTAGCAAAGCCCCCCCCCACCATGCCTTAGGTAAGCCCGCAGTGTCTAACATGGCATTCACCAAGTCAGTCAACGTGCGATTTTTCCTTTCGGCAATCCCATTTGACTTGGGAGAATAAGGAGGCGTCCTCTCATGTATAATGCCATGTTCCTCACAAAATAAATCAAATTCGTTTGAGAAATACTCTCCACCACGATCTGACCTAAGTCTTTTTATCTTTCTATTTAACCGGTTTTCAACTTCGCCTTTATAGATTTTAAAATAGTCTAAAACATCATCTTTCGTTTTCAATAAATACACATAATGTAACCTAGTTGCATCATCAATCAATGTCATGAAATATCGCTTTCCACCCTTCGTCAACACGCCATTTATCTCGTAAAGATCTGAATGCAGGAGTTCTAGTGGTGCCAAGTTTCTCTCCTCGGCTGACCTTGTGAGGCTTACGAGGTTGCTTTGATTGCACACACTATGGCATTTAGAACCTTTGGTGATGGAAACGTTTGGAATTAAATTCATACCGAAAGCCGAGACATCAAACCAAAATTAATATGACATAGACGTGAGTGCCAAACATTAGCCTCATCATCCACACTACCACAAATATGGTTCACGGTCTTATTGCAGAAATCTGAAAGGAAAAACGGAACAAGCCTCCGCACTCATAGCCTTTACCAATAAAATATCCATGTTTAGACACGACTACTTTATTAGACTCAAATACCAACTTAAGCCCGTCTCTACATAAACGGAGCCACTACCGAGATTCTTGTCTATAGAAGGACATGCTGCACGTTCTTCACCGCACGATCTTTCCGAAGTAAACTTCAGTCTACCGTACCAACACCATGAACAATAGCATGTGACCCGCTCCCATTAGGACGGAGGAATCTCGGGCACTGATAAGAAGAAAATAACGAAATATCAGCACACACATGTACATTAGCTCTGTATCAATCCACCAATTGGTAGATTGACTAACCGAAAGAACGATGGGTAAATTACCATACCCATCCCATCTCCGCCTTGCCCATGGTCACGCTGACAGACTTAGAAGTCTGTCCTACAGGTGCCTTCTTTCCTTTGCGTTGTGGGCACTTCTTGGCCATGTGACCAGGCTCACCGCACACAAAGCAAGTTCTATCATCCTGATTGTTGTTGTTCTTCTTCTTCTTGAAGTTGGTTGTCTGTTGGGCTTTGACAAATTTCCCTTTGTTCTTGCTTGAGGGTTTCTGTACCACATTGGCACTAGACTGCCCTCCATCACCCTTAGACAAAGTGTCCTTTTCCCGAGCTTTCTCCTACTTCAGGAGTTCGAGTTCCTTGGCAATGGCCTGTATCTCATGAGCCTGATCTACTACAGAACGGTTATCAACCATCTTGTAGTCATGAAATTACTCCATGACATACATGTCATTGCGGCATCGAGAGCACCGTATTTGGAATTCAGTGTATCCCACAACTCCTTCGCGTCTGTCATGTGCATATACACCTCGCATGCACGGTCAAGAAGAACACTAAGAATGCATCCAACAAAGAGAGTAGTGGCGACTCGAATTCTTTCTCGCTTTCAACATCAAGAACACCTTCAGCTTGCCATTACTAACCTGAATACATTCATAGCAAGAAACCACGAGTGGCCTTGATCTGCCATCTCTTAAAGTGCACACCGGAGAACTTATCCGCCTCGATGCATCGGCAAATCCATCATAGTAAAACCACGATTGCCTACAATAAGGTTTTTGGATTGTTGAAAATATAAGCATATGTAGGTTCAATTTATTCCATAAATAAATCATGACATCATGCACACAAAATAACAGAACCATCACAGACATAAAAGATCTAGACATGTAAACCAGAAATCGTATATGAACAGATCTAATACGAGAACATGACCGTTACGCATCGATGATTCTGCTTACGATCGGTTTGCCGATGTAGACGCCGCAAGCACGGTGAGGATGACACGAAGTCGATGACGATTCGCCGAAGCCGAACGACGAGGAAGACGAGCCAGAGCTACAGCGAGCAGTCGCGCAGAGCGCTTCCCAAAAACCTTATTCACCCTCTCCCGGTGCAGGACTTCGAAGGCGATGGTTCCGGAGACCTGCTCTCCCGAACGACAGTGCACGCCGGCGGACGGGACGGAGTAGACTACGTGGGACGGCGTAGCACAAAGGATGGAGGAGGCAAAACCCTAGATTGATTTTCGCATCTGCTGTATGGAGGCGGCGACTCCGTATTTATAGAAAACCAGGACGCGTGATCAAGACGCCTGCACGTTCTCCATAACTCGTAACCAAAACGGATTAGTCGTGCGTAACCGATCCGGATTCACTGCCACTCAAAACAGCAAAATAAAACTGCAAAAGGAAGCCGCGTCTGCTCAAGCACCTGGAGCCGATTTTGGCGGACCATTCACGCAGGTGCCGTGCGCCCGCGCCCCCGGGCCCGACGAAGCGAGGCGAGCGAGCGCGCGCGTGTTATCCTCTAGTTCTCTCCCACACATGCCTCAAGTGGCTAGGAGTGCACCATCCCTTTTAAGGTGGTCTTCCTCTCCTAGAACTAGCAATATGGTACTAAAGGTCATATGCATGCCTCCTTTGCATCAGTGGACCTTTGAGATTTAATAAGAATTATTCTTATTATATTGGCTTGCCCACATAATCCAACAGCACAAGCAATCACCGGGCAGGTGGGAGACGGCGATTCGGAGTTGGGGCATGTGGTGTACTGCGTTTCTTTTTAGCCTTCGACGTGAGTTACAGTACGTCTGGGAAACCCAAGTAGCTGGCAGGAGGGATATGTATGACATTGGTGCATTCAACAACTATGGGTGGATGTTAGCCAGATCCAACCGTTGTGCACGGCGTCCGCAGGATCAATCATCCGCAAATTAGCAAAACTGCAGTTTTGGATCATTGCGGGACATTCACCAGGAATATGCTACCTCTAATCTTTTACTTGTCGTTTTAGAGATGGACACGATATTCAATACACACCTTTGAATGTTACTTTTTACAATTATATGTATATGTTAACAAAAAACTATTAAAAATATAATGTCAAATCAAATAATATCACTTCCACATAACAAATTCAGATACTTTTGTTCTCCCTCCATCCCGAAAAGTAAGTCATTTAGGACTTTTCATGGTCTCTAGCGTGAGACTCCGATTAAGGTTTTATATCATAATATACTAGGAAAGATAATAAAAATATGTTATGAAAGTATTTTGTAAGATAAATCTAATAACTTTATTTTTATGTAGTCAATCTGTTTATTTGCCATATATTAGTAGTTAAAGTTTCAAAATGTTGTCCTACGATAACCTATATTTTAAGACAAAGGGAGTATATAATAGAAGTAAAAGTTTTAAAATGTTGACTAAACATATTCTAGAACGTAATGTAAAAGAATGGAGGCAGTATATTGCACCATTTAATGTGCCGTGGAATTTCTTTTGGCAATACAAAATGCCTTGCACGCTGTCACCTATACATTGCACAAACTTTTGGAAACATATACAAAATTAATGCCCAAAGATCCATCAATAGTATCCCAAAACTTTCGGCAAACCCTCTTCTCTGCTTCCAATTACTTGAAGGGGTTCAGTCTCGAAAGGAAAAAATCAAGTTTCTTTTTTTTTCTGTTGTGCATTCTTACCATACATGATACATGTGAGATGATTTAGAGCCCGTACGTATGAGCACCGTCGCCGAATAGGTTTTCACGCAAAAAATAAACAACAATTTTAGAGGTGGTTTCTTTCTCTGTACAAGAAAGCTTCCAGTGGCTAGGCAGTCCGCCTCCGGCCTAACGTCGCTCGCCGTGCGCCTCACGAAGCAGTTGGCCGACACGAACGCCGGCAGCAACCTCGTCTCCTCCCCGCTGTCCATCTACTCCGCCCTGTCCCTCGTGGCCGCCGCCTCCCGCTGTCGCACACTGGACCAGATCCTCCGCGTCCTTGGTGCGCCGTCTCGTGACGAGTTGGCGGTGTTCGTCGGCCGCATGGCGGGGCAAGCGCTCACGGACCAGTCCGGGTCGGGAGGGCCGTGCGTCGCGTTGCCATGCGGCGTCTGGTGCGACGCGGCGCGGCCGCTGAGGCCCGCCTACCGCGACGCCGTCGTCGAGACGTACAAGGCCGACGCCAACACCGTCGACTTCAGGCTCAAGGTCAGCACGTAGCATTCGACGTGCAATGCTGCAAACCTACAATTCTACATGACCAACGCACTATGGCCCGTTCGGTTGGGTTGAAAAGCTGTGACTTATGGTTGAAATTGTACTATAGCGACTGAAATTTCACTGTAGCTGAAAGTGATTTATTTGGCATAATTAAATTTAAAAAACTTAAAAATAGAAAAAATATATAATAGCTCATCACAGATAATGCAAATGAATACGGGAAAAAAAAGAACCGGCAAAAAAGCTCAAAAAAGCCAAAAGTTCAGAAAAAGACGAAATTTATGAATAGTGAAAAATAAGCCAGAAGATGAAGCCGAAACGATTAGCCCCGCTCATTTCGGCTTGAGCTTTTGGCTTCTGATTATTTTTCACTATTCCTACATTTCGTCTTTTTCTGATTTTTTAGCTTTTTGCTGTATTCGTTTGCATTATCTGTGATTAGCTAACCTATTTTTTCTATTTTTATTTTTTTTAATTTAATTATGCCAAATAAGCTACCATCAACTACAGTGTAATTTTAGTCAGCTATAGTGTAATTTTAGCCATAAGCCACTTTTTTTAGTCAAAATAAGTTGGTTGTTAATCGATTGTTTGGTTTGAGTTTATTTTGAAAAGGCTGCAAAAACTTGTTCTTTGTTATCCTGGTAAGCGTGGATTGACGGCGCCCCATGGACTGGCGACACTTTGTTCACCAGCCAGCTTTTTTCTGGAGAGGTTGCGATTTCGCTTTTTGGGGTCACGGACTGGCCGGGGCTTCAACATCGATTTAGGGCCTGTTTGGGAGAGCTCCACCACTGAAAACGTGGATATGGAGCAGCAGCTCCACCATGGAGCAACTCCACCGTGGATCTGGGATGGCTCAGCTCCAGATCAACGAAATTGAGGTTTTGGTGAGAATGGCCACTTTTGGTGGGATGGGGCGTGTAACCAGTGGCATTGGTGGGTAATTACCACCCAACTATATGGTGGAGCACCCCTTGAGGAGCTCCATGAAATCTATGGATCTGGCCCTCAGATCCAGGATTTTGGTGGATCCAGATTTCGCGGAGCTGGAGCATTTGGGTAAAATTTCATGGAGTGGAGCTGTTTTTCGTGGATTTGGAGTTGGTGGAGCTCTCCCAAACAGGCCCTTAGCCCTGATCAATTCGGCTTCGCCTTCTGGTTTCTGACTTATTTTTTACTATTTATAAATTTCGTCTTTTTCTGAACTTTTGGCTTTTTGTTGAGCTTTTTTACCAGTTCTTTTTTTCCCGTATTTGTTTGTATTATACGTAATTGGCTAACATATTTTTTATATTTTTAAATTTAATTATGCTAAATAAGCCTCTGTCAGCTATAGTGCTTTTTTTCAGCCAGTTACAGTGTTTTCAATCATAAACCATGAGTTTTTAAGCCGAACCGATCGCCAAAGACAGGAATGACCTTTCCGATCAATGCCGTTTGTACGGAGTACCACGGACTGAGCTTAGTTCAAAGTGAACTGGCCGCTGTCTATTTGCTGTTTTGCGTGTTTTCAACGGATCTTGAGCGTTTTGTCGGTCCAATGACCATAGGGGTTTGTGCATATAGGTATGTAATCCCTGTATAAGCTATTTGTGATGAATTTTTGTCACCTCTTGAGTCCGCTAGTTGCCATGCAGGGTTCTACCAAAACACGGGATCCAAACCGTGTGACAAACATATTTCACATGATTTATGTAGAAACTGTTCTATTTAGTATAAAGTTTCCACAAATTCTCTATAGAAAAATTGCGATTTCTTCGTTTCAGACGGGCCCTTAATGATCCATCAAGAGGCAAAGTTTTTTTTCTCTTTTCTTTGAACTGGAATCAAGCTAGTTTATACTTGTATGGATACAGTAACTAGCTTTTAAATGGTATGATTTTCTAAGATGGGGTCAACAAGAAGGTTATAATAAAAACTGTACTAAATTCAGCTATAGCAACTAAAATTACATACGACTATTTTTTATATGTACTACCTCTTCTAAACAAATAGAATTTAAATATTCTAAACAAATAGAATTTAAATATTTAAATTATAAATCATCAGTTAAAAAGAGCGGCGCCTCCGCACGCTCCAAAGTGGCCCCAAAAATTAGGCTGTCGGCCGGCTAAAATAGTAGTACAAAACTAGCACCGATCGAGATGAATCATCAGTGTCGGTGGACAAATCAGGCAGCTAAACCAATCAATCAATCATGTGCTGTTCACTTGGTTCGAGAAACTCAGAATCAGAGCATCAGATCGGATGGCGCTGCACCGGCGTGATTCCGATCAATGTATGCATGCTGCCACCGGTCTCTTTTACTCCCCTTACAGCGTGGAAAAGTGTAAGAATTGTCCCGTGCTTCTACTTTCTGATTTTTAATTTATTATTTCTTTATTTTATCTTTTTTTATTATTTGGATTTTTTTGCTTTTTTTATATTTCTACATATTGTCCGTGATGGACTAACTTATTTTTTATTTTTAAATTTTTAAATTTAATTACGTCAAATATATCACTATCAGTTATAATAAAAAATAAACTAATTATAATGAAAAAACTATGAATCATCCTCAAACTGAGGACCACCTAACTAGTGAAAGAGAAAGCTGCTCACACAGTTTGGTTAAGCAGCATAAGCATGCATCCATGATAGTGATACCATCATGTCAAAGGCTCCTCAAAGCTTTGCATGCTCGCTTAGCTTACGACCGCGTCCGACGGAAAGGTCAGGCACGACACCTGATGAGAGAAGATGGAGCAATTATTAATTGTGATGGATCTTATCTGCAAGATTATTAAACCTTTCATTAGCGCTCTTCCGTGGCGTCCCCTCTTCCGTAGGTGCTTCTCCTTAGCACGATGGTTAATATTTTCCCCGAGCTTCAGGTCGGGCCTGTGGGCCGAAAACTTGGGCTGGGCTGCTGGCCCTGAGCCCGGAAAAAATCGGCATGTGTAGGTATGGGTACAATTTTGTTCTTAACCGAGCGATTGTTAGTTTCAGTACATGCTTAATTGATAGGTTAAATGGTTGTCAAGATGGATGGTGAATGCGGTGGATATCAGTGACCATGATTGCCGAGCCATACCTCACCGATGGCCATCAGATCGACCACCTCCACTGTGCCTCCCATCTCGCGCTGCCTAGCTCCCTCTACAGCCCACCGCTTCCACCGCCATCTACCACCACAGCCTACTATAGCCGCAATAGCATTTTTCTATCTCTCACTGGCAGTGCGGTAGGCTATCGCAGACTAGCAACTCAGTATTCGGCAAATCGATAAGTAAGTTCCATTAAACCCTTGTCCTTATAAATTTTGATCATGGATCTACCGTTGTTACCGGTATAGGCGGAGAGTGAGCTGGAGCCCAATGAAACCCCATGTTAGCTACGCCCATGGTGGACATGGACGGCTGCCTAATTACATGTACCTAGCTAGTGTCGGTCGGGCCATTCCTTCCTCCATGTGGACTGGGAGACTGGAATGTAGCGTGTGTTATCGAGTGGCCTCTACGTGCCCTCGTTTGTTGTATAATCTTGTACAGCATATAGTGCTGAGTACTGGTCAATCATTAGTCACAAACTTGTAAGGTAGCGAGCAACATGACAAGCTAGCGACCTAACAACGCAGTTAGAGCCAAATTATATTCAACGAGATGAGAAAAAGAACAAGAAATTAAAACGAGAAGCATGTGTGGTTTATGTATCGATTCGATTCTGGAAATTGGATAATTGACCATCATCGTGTTCATCTCGCGCGGGGTACCAATGTATCATGCATGTTTTGCTTGCCAAAGGTGCACGCGAAACAGACCAAAGATAAGCCCCGTTATTTTATACTATAGCCGATGAATTTTGGCTACGACTAATAGACCTAATAAAAGACAAAGTAAAAATAGTTAGCTGAAAAGTCGAAAAGAACATATTCAAGAACAACCCACTTTACGCAGTGTCAGTCAGTTCGCCAGTCTATCAGATTGTAGGATCAAGTATGGCGAGTTAAAGAGAATAAATGACCCTTCAAAATATTCCTCCAAATATCAACAACTACATATAATGGAAACACAAATTCATAAACTCACCAAAACCCTGAGGCAAAGAAGGCAAAAATCAAAAATTTCAAAATCCCACTGGTCAGACCTCAGATCTTAGCAATCAGACCTCTATTAATTAAACAGTAGAATCATCATTATTGCAAATTCAAGAATCCAAGTAACTTTCAGTATGATGATCCCAATGACTTAAAACTTGGCATGCGAATTCTCTAGGAAGTCATAAACCTATTCCAATCACCAAAATTAGGCAAAATAGGGAAACATCGCTTTACTCGTGCATGTGAGTCCTAGATGATCTTGGTGATATTAGATGGGTTCTCACATGCCATACCAAACTAAATCATAATATGAATTCAACCCAAAACACCTATAAGAACAAAACCCCAAAATCAACTCTCTCTTGAGGAAAAACGAGCAAACTCAAGAACTTCCTCTTGATCATATATAGATGGATGGGATCTTATCACCAGGAGATGTCTCTACCTCTTGCATGTCCTTAGCACCGAAAAAGATCAAGAGGAGAGAATCTAAACAAGAAAACCATGGTACAACTCACTTGGACAAATTTTGGATGTTTATTTCACTTGTAAAGAAATATTTTACAGCTAATCCCTTAGGATAGTAGAGTTCTAAGCCTAGAGCACACACACAAAAGACTTCAATACAAGTAAACCATAACCCTAATTTTTAGTCTTACAAGATTCAATTCAACACAAGGCTTATATAGTGGAAGTTTCTCACCTCTCACTTAACCCTAATAATAGCGATGTCAACAGATCGAATACGAATCGAATAGTCTGGATACAGATGTCAGATAAAACGGATAATAAGATATGATTGACACTCTTTATGTTATAATATATCGAATATGAATCGAATAGTCTGGATATGGCTACTGAATAAAATAGATTATCCGGATATAACCTGCCACTTCTTAGTGGATCACACCACTTACAAATGGGAAAATTCGGTAACCCACATATAAACATGTTTTGCATTACACACATTTGCATGCTTCAAAGCGTGACTTCCCAAAGGCTCCAATAGCTCGATAAGACATTACATCCACAAAGACGTGATCTAAAACCACTTAGACTAGCGCCATGGTTTTACAAATCGCCACTTCACCTAGTATTGGATAATTTTCATAATTGTCAACCACTAGCCTTCACGACGATGCGATATCCATGACTTGTTGACAAAAACGTACGCCGACACTAAGGTTGTCACCACTCGAAATGACCAAGTCCCATAGCACACCAACATCACACCATAGTCTGTGATGCCCAATACTTGCCACCAAAATCGTATGTTTACTCTGGGAACCATCACCACTTGAAACACACCAGACCAATTGGCACATCACATGCACGTATTGCCTCCTCGTGATCCTTGTCTTTCTTCCATGCTCTCGACTTAAGTTGATGCTCCATCTGGACTTATAAGACACTCTATGGCAACTAAGCCTCAGTCATGCCACTAGCTACAATCCACATTAAAGCACCTGCACATCAAAGACAAATCAATCGATCTAAGCAAAAATGACATGCACTTGACTCTCAATTAGCAAAACATATTCATGGACTTACGCCATGACTAACCCTTGCATTGAAACCCTATGACTAACACTTATATGGATATACCATAACTAACAACTGCATGGGCACTACTATGACTCACAACCAAAACCAGAACCAACTCAGCAACTGGACAGAGGGTTAGTCTGGCTACAGCTAGCAAGCTGGTCAAACCATCAGGTCCCATTGACCAAACCACCAGGCAATACTGGTCTGACCGCAACCCCTCAGCGGTCACACCGTCATTCCCGACCGATCTAACCGGTGCTATAAAGAGCATATGTTACACTACAAATTCTCACAAAAATCAAACTCAATTAACAAATGCAAAAGCACAAGCACTATCAAATGTTCATCACTCTCATGGGGCTACCACCACATGGTCTTACAATATCCCCCTTGATCACTAATTTGACAAACAACCAAAAGGTGAGAATTTAAGTTTGAATTTTGGATGTTTAAAGCAACAAGTTGTAAGAGCCACTAGTGGTCTAGATTCAAGAGAAAGAAGGAACATGATCACCGTGGTAAGATTGGAATAGTGCTAATACCAAGAAAGAGTAAGTTGTTGTCGGACCTAGATTTTTCAATCCAGAATCCCCTATGACACATCGCACTATTCCTTGGATCAGTAGATAGTGCTCACAGGTACATTGCTGTATCATCTCATACATTGCATGAAGCACAATAATTCATATTATTACATAACTGGGTTTGAAATACACCGCATCGGGCAACTGTTTTACATAAGGGCCGATCAGGCCAAATGTTCTCATTACATAGACAGTAGCGGAAGCAAAAGCAGTAGTCGTGATCCATAGGCAAACAATTTGGGGTAAATGTGTACATTATATACTACCTAGACTTAGGTAATATATGTGCACACAACTCCAGGGGTCAACTTGTCTGGGACCCAAAATCGCAGAAGTCATCCTAGTTTCCATCGTTGTTTCCTCCATCTGCGGTAGGGGTATCTTCATATGCATAATGGTCTTAGGTCCCGGTTTCTGATTTTAGTAATGCGAGGGTGAGCACAAACCCATCGTGCTCCGCGAGCCAATACACAATATGCAATAAATAACATGTATGGCTTATCAAGGGAAGGCTCGGGTTATTTTATTTGCTAGAGATTGCTTTTAAATATACTACTTAGAAAATTTCCTATGACATAACAGTTTGAACTAAAGCATAGTGTTTGTGAAAGAATGCTTTACTAATAGTGATCTAGATACCATCCACCATTACATGGTCTCTGTAATATATGCTAGACCTTCAGCATTATAGCCGCTTACATTATCACTGGGACGACACCCAGGGCAAACACCAATCAAGGCTTTCCACTGCCCTCCACTTTTCCAATCCCACCCACAAAGTTTTAGAAATAGAACTATATCTAGTTAAGTTCCCATGTCTGCCCTTGACCGTGGGTACGGCTATTCGAATAGTTTTTGACTCTACAGAGTTTGCACACTTTACCCACAAGAGACAATCCACTCGTTGCCCCACATGATTCCTTAGTTGTGCGGTTGAGTAAACCATCACAGTAACTGTTCAAAGTACCCTGCCCCTTCCATCATCTCACCCATATGGGCTTATCCCACTTGCGGCAGGTCCCATTAGTTGTGCGGGATGTTCTTCCCCTATGCAGCTAGCAGCTGGCTACCCACACTGCTAGCGCACCGCGGAAAACTTCACCCTCTGCGAGTGTCCCATTCAAATCATCACACAGACAGCCGCTTGCACTACCTCACCTTTTCCACCGATGAGATGACTTTCAGGGTTCAGTAAATCTACTAAGCCAAGTTGTAATTTATAGATTTGTGGTTGTACTTGTTTTACACAGGAGGTCATCACAAGATTCAGTCCTTAGGGTACCTGGGCGGTTCTACCACTAACCACACTCTCGTGCACCGCCGCACCATACCCTCGAACCATCCACCCAGATAGCTAAGCAATTTTTGAGAGTTTTTGGGGAGCATAAAATAATCATACCAACATATACCAGTCATTACCACCATGACTTCCCAAACCAATTTTCCCATAATTGAAAGTGATGTTTTTGGGGCATCGTTGGTGCCCCGAATATCTAAATAATACTAAGCATGGTGAATAACTGTAGACTTATTTTTGAAAGCTCTATCATTATAGTTTTCGCTAAGGTGACAACGCTCAGATAATCAAGGGTTTCAAATGAGAGCAATATTAACAAGTGTAATATTGGGTATATAACTAGCAGCTTGAAATTGAACATAAATTTGCACATAAAATAATAGCATGCAATTTGATAATTTAAAATAGAATTAATTTGCAGAAATGTAGGTTCAACATGATCAAAGTATTTACTCACCTTGGTCACAGTGAAATTGGTCTTGATCATCGAGAGTTGCTTCAGCTTCCTCCTCTTGAGCCTGGTATGCTATTTTTACGTGCGCGAAAACTCGGATAAAAATTAGATAACCAAATAAATCGTCACAAGGAAATTCAAATAAACTCCAAAATTCATGATTTCCATTCCATTGGTTAGATTTTTATTTTAGATGAATTTAGAAATTTGTTTCACTCAATTTGGAGTTAAAATGGATAAGTTATGCTCTGTAGAAAATGGATAAGTTATGCTCTGTAGAAGTTCTCTGTTTAGACATCTGACAGGCGGGACCCACAGCAGATTATCGGCTACTGACGACAACGTGGTCGGTAAGGACTATGCGGTCGGTAACGACTACGCTGTCGTGAGTTCGATCGCGTGGTCGGGAGTTCGACCGCATGGTCGTGAGCTCGACCGCGTGGTCGGGAGTTCGACCGCATGGCCGTAGCTTGACTGTGAGTGGTCGTAAAGGATTTTGAGCGGTTGTAAATGACATAGAGTGGTCGTAAATGACTATGTGCACGGCAAAGTACTTGCAGACGTGGTCGTAAAGCATTACGACTACGACCACAAAGCAGGAAGGCGTGGTGCTTCGACCACGGCAGTACAAGGGTGAACGTGGTCGAAAGGAGTTACGACCACATTGCAAAGGAGTGAACGTGGTCAGAAGGTGCTTCGACCACGTTGTAGAAGGAGTGAACATGGTCGGAAGGTGCTTCGACCACGTTGTGAAGGAGTGAACATGGTCGGAAGGTGCTTTGACCACGTTGTCAAGGTGTGAACATGGTCGGAAGGGGTTACAACCATGGTGAACAGTGATCAGTAGAATCACTGAGTGGTCGTAAATGGCCATTTCACGACCATGTCTCTTTTACAACCATGGATTTATCGACCATGGTTGCTATAGTAACTCTTTGACCACTACTAAGCCTTACGACTTCTACCGTAGTCACTATTTCAACCATGGCAGCCGTGGCTTCGACCACGTGCGAGCGGTGGTGAGGCGAACAAGCGGCGGAACAGAGGACAAATGGCTACAGTGACTCACAGCACCAGAGTTCAATTAATCGAGAGGGAAGCATCTAGGTGAGCTTGGGAGTCTACCTCCCGGTCGGTACGGCTCGGGAGTGGCTGTGGTGAGCTGGCGGCGTGCGTCGATGACGGGCGGTGTAGGCGCACGGTGCAGGTGAAGCATAGGCGACAAGGGGTCCGGTCGAGGTGGGGAACAGTGTCGCGATGCTCAGGGGGTGCCTCGGTGGGAAGGAATCGAACGATGGTGCTAACCAGCTGATTGCTCGCCAGCCGGTGTTGGAGAAGGAGTCGCCGGCAGGCTGTGGTGCTCGGAAGACCAATTTGTTGAAGTGGGAGGCTAGGTGGAGCGGTGCGATGCGACTGGAGGCTTCGGCGGGGATTTATAGCCGGGAAAAGTGGTGGCGATAGGAGGGCAGCTGGGCGGTCGACGCAATGGCGTGGCGGTGGAGCTACTACAGCGCTTGGGACGCGACTTCGGATCAGGGCATGGGTGGGATTGCCTGATGATGCCAGCACAGTAACGATGTTAGGAGCACGCGAGCCGAGGCAGAGGCGATGGAAGCAGGTGCGCACTGCGGCTGACGGAAGCGACCGAGCAAGTTGGTGGCGGGTGGGAGCGGCGCCCGTGGTGACGCAAATCGACGTGATGGCGCAGTCAGAGGGCCGGTCACAGTGGCAGAGTCATGTTGACCAGAGTAGTGGGGCGCAGAAGTTCGAGCAGCGATGTGACGGGGCAACGGGTCAGGCGGTAGAGCGATGCGATGGGGTGAAGCTGCCGGGCGGTTGGTAGTGATACGCGCGGGAGTGGGAGAGTAGGAGAGATGGGCCCTGGTGATGCACCGCAGGGCATGCCGTCGACCGTTGGTCCGAAGGGGGTGCGAGCGCGAAGGCGGCTGCTGCGGTGGGGTGGGCTGTGGGCTGCAATGGCGAGGCAGGGGATGGCTTCGGCTGTGACATCCCATTTTCGGGCTTGTACTTTTATTGCTTTAAGTTATCTTAATTTGCTGAAAATCTATTTCTCGAATTTCAAATTTTGAGTTAGTTTTAAAGTTTGAAAATTTCTCTTTGCCTTGCCAAACTTCTCTCCCTCTTTTCAGCCCATGGATTTAGCCTTTATCTTCTTTTCCCGGGTGGGCTAGCCCATTCTCCCTCTCTCTTTTTCTTTTCCCCGGCCCGGCCTGCCTTTTCCTTTTCCCCCAACCGGCCCAGCTGTTTTCTTCTCCCCCTACTGCTGTTCGGGCCTTCAGCCAGCCCAACACCGCTCCCTTTCTCCCAAGATTACCTCAAAGCCGAGGACGGCTTTGCTTCAAGGAGGGGAGGAGGATGTGGCACCAAGTAGCACTACAACTTTGGTTAGTGCTTGCAGTTCTGTGCACAATGTTCAAGAAGCTTTGAATACCAATTCTGAGATTTCTAATGTGCACAAAGGACAT
This sequence comes from Dendrocalamus sinicus, assembly GCA_036346575.1. Lineage (NCBI taxonomy): Eukaryota > Viridiplantae > Streptophyta > Magnoliopsida > Poales > Poaceae > Dendrocalamus > Dendrocalamus sinicus. The sequence goes on from CM070658.1 coordinate 5,406,713, forward strand.
ATTTGGAAAGCTAATGAAGTATATTTTCCAATGAATCAAACGGCACTTGAGTTGGAACTTCCTACATAAAGTTATGGTAATTTCATTGGATGCTGCACGAGCTGTCCGGAGAGACGCGCGACACTTGCCAAACATAAAGAGTTCGAGTATTGCAATTCATGTAAGGGTAAAATCCGACCACACCATAGCTTTCTAAAGGTTGAGAAGGACTCCTTTTCAGGTTCCAAATGGATTTGGATGCCCTTGAACAAGAAAACAAAACATATAAAGATTTGAAACCGATTCGGACTCGGATTGGGCAGCTGGCAAGACCGATACTAAAACGTCCATAACTTTCACAAACGGAGTCCGATTTGGGCATTCTTGGACTCGTTGGAAAGCTATTTCGAAGCCCCACATAATGAATAAGGTTCCAGCCATGAAATCCTTATAGTCAGATCGCAAATTAAGAGAGAATTCAAAGGTAACAGTTTAGGTATTTCTTTTTTAGTTCGTATTGGAGTTTGTTTCGGCCTTAGGCCAAGTTGTGCGTGAGTTTTAGTCAAGGCCATGCATTGTACACCAATATAAGGCCAGGTCCTTAGTCCCATTGTAACTCAAGTTATGATTTGAGAAATAGAAACCAGAAAATCACCATAGTTTGGTGGCCATTGTTGGCGTGTTCTTGAGATTTGCATCAAGGAATTGCTCTTGGTGTGTTGAATCCAATTGTGGTGTTGGATTCTACTCACTAAAACTTCGGTTTCTCTACCCTTCGTTCACGTGCTGCGGTGTGCGTGGGAGAAGGCTTATCTTGAAGAGGGCATCCAACAAGGCGTATCGTGAAAGATCAGGGCCAAAACAACGGGGTTCAACTAGCTTGCTAGGTGGATCCGCATCATCCCCTGCACCCGCAAGTCTCAGAGCAAAAACTCACTGCCGCCAGCAGCTCTTCGGGTCACCCCCGTCACCTGCTCTCTCCGGCGAACTCTGCTTGGCACTAGCCCTTTCCCCAAGTTCCTTAGCTCTGGGGAAGCTCCCAGCCCAGCTAATCAGGTTTCCTTCCCTTGCAGCTCGCCAGCGCCCGGTTTTTCCTCAATCCCGGCCACTTACTGCCACCGCCAAACCCGTTCACCTCCGTTCAATTCCCTGCGGCTGGGTCACCCTTGGCACCTCGGGAAGCCATCCGCGCAAGTGAATCAAAGCATCGCTGCCCCTTCTTCTCCAGCGCTAATTGACCACCTCCGCCGTTCAAGCCCACCGCCACCAGCCCGCATCAAGCCATCTCAAGCTCTTCTTTCTGCTCCGGTGAGCTTCGGGATGCCCATAGAAGCTCCTCTACTATTTGATTGAACTCTCGTCGTAGGATTCGTCGCCGAGGCTGACCCCTGCTCCGCCGCCGGCAGCTCACCGGCTGGTGTGCACGCGGTCGGGTAACCCATTTCGGGCATTGTCCCGTGCGGCCATGGCACCACCCGCCGCTGGCGGGCCTTGCCGTTGTTCGGCCAGAGGGGCACTGCTCCCGCGCGACTAACCGCCAGTTAGTTGCTAACCGTTGTGGTTAGTCGGCGCCGGTGAGCCGCTGACCCGTGGGCCCGTAAGGGTTTAAAACCTAATGTCTGACCGACAAGTGGACCCCGCGCCAGTTAAATGAATTGTTAAAAACCGGTTTATAACAGGAGTCACAGACGAGTGGCCCCTCTACTGTTTGCACAGTATTCCGGTCCCACCCGTCAGCCTTTGGGCGATTAACCGAAAAAGAAAATGTTTTCTAAAATAAAAATGCCATGGGACCCACATGTCATACTCTGATTTTTTCTGAAATTAAAAGAATTTCCAAAAATAAAATAAAACCTGTGGGACCCGCATGTCAGAGAAAGAACTCTCTCCTCTGTTATTTTTGGGATTTTTCTTGAGAATAAAACTTCAGAGGGCTCGTTCTTCCTCGTCGTAACTCCGATTTGGGTGAAACTTGTTTCTAAAATTTTCTAAATTCAAACCCTATCTGATGGTTTCGGTTTGGTTTAGTTTTGAGTCCATTTTCTTATTATTTTATGCTTATTAGTCTTATCTGTTGTTGCATGTCGTTTTGGTTCTCCTCGTTTGAGTAGAGTTCGAAGCCGCCCCCGAGCCCCAAGAAGATCTACCTCAAGACCAGCAAGATCCTCCTGCCTTTGACCAAGGCGAGTCAGCATTTTAATCATTTTGCTCCTATGTTTCTTGCAAAGTTATTTTCATTGAAATTACTCAAACTGCATGCGCTATTTCATGTAAATATATGTTAAATAGTAAGGTAGCTATATGCCCACTTGACATTGTCGTAAATCTAATATGCCATTCCTTGATAACTCGAAATACGTGTTCCTTGTCACCATAGATAATAATGATAACCTTAATAACTATAAGTCATATTAACATGTCTTGCTGTCCGGTCAAGTCCAGGGCTAGATACCCTGATCATCAATCTTTAAACAAATATAATAACTTGTTTTGGGACAGTCATGGGATGTACGTGACTAAGTATTTTGTTACAATTATTTCACGCTTCTCAAAATCTTAAAACTTGCTATAACCAGTCCGGGCAAATGGTAAGAGTGGCTGGTGCCGATGTCGCACGAGAACCTGTGGTGGTGGAATGAACCACCTGGACAAACTAAGGACTGAATCTTGTGCTTACCTCCTTGTGTAAGACAGTACAACCACAAGTCTATATGGGTATGACCTAGCTGATTAACTTGCAAAGATTTAGTTAGATAACACCAGTGGTGAGAGGGATACAGGGACCGACTGTACTCCTACGGCGCAAGAGGGGGCCTCTGACTGTGGCGGATAGAACCCTTCAGCGGTGAAACCTCAGCGAGTGGTATCTAGCTAAATCGGAGTAAGATAAAGGCTTTGTGATAGATTATCTGGGTCTCATGCCTAAGGAAGCATGTTGGCTATTAAGATGATTTATCTCTTGTGGGTAAAGTGTACGACCTCTGCAGAGAGTAAACTATTCGAATAGCCGTGCCCACGGTCAAGGGCGGACCTGGGAACCCACTCGAGTTAGTTCTATTTTAAAAACTTTTGTGGTTGGGAAGAAAACTGGATGGAGGGAAGTACTCCAAACTTTGAATTTTTCCTGGAGGGAAGTACTCCAGTGTTAATATGGATTATCCAAACTAACACTTAGCATAGGTGGATAGAACCATGTAACTGGTGGATGGAACCAACACTGCTCTATACATACTGCACAATTTAACATCTCCAAAATCATGTCTTACTAAATATGCTAGAACTAGGGTTTTGTAAATATAATAATTACAACTGTAGCTTTGCGCAAATAAAAGAACCTAAGCCATCCTTGAATAAGCCTTGCATACTAGTACTTGCATTCTGTATGTTGGCTCACAGAGCACGGTTGTGTGTGCTCACCCTCGCTCTTCCCCCCTCTCTCCAGAGTTCACCAATCAAGGACAGTACGAGTTCTACCAGGACCAAGCTGAAGAAGGGAATGAAGATGGTGGTAGTTACATTAGGTTCTAGCATCTCCCCACAATCTGGTCGACCAAACTAATAATTTAGGTGCGTTTAAAGAGAGCCAGACATCTGGATAAATATTAACCGCACCTAGGTTGCCTCGGTCACTTGCCTGTAGGGTGATGAGCCCCCCACCTTTGCTTCCGCCATTATCGTATTTGTGTACCGAACTTATTTGGCCTGACGGCCCCTTTTGTAACGCTTGTCCCTATATGGGTCATGTGCACTCTGGTATTGTAATATTATGGTCTGTACCGTGTATGAAATGAACCAGTAATGTATCTGTGAGCACTATCTACTGATCCAGGGAATAGTGCAATGTAATCACAGAGGGTTCTGGGTTGAGTTAAACCCAGGGTCCAACATCGGCCTTGGCCGAAACTAGGGGAAGGGAAAAGAGATGGGCCTGCCTGGGCTGGCTAGGCCTGGCCGAGAACTTGCCACAAAAATTCTTTTTATTTTCCCACTTCTTTCATGATTTTCCATTAGTTCCATTTTCATAATTCATCTTCGATTGTTGGAACCTCAACCATAATCCAAAGAAAATCCACCAAATTTCCAAATACTGAGAAAATATATTTCAAAACAATTCAAGGGCTACACATTTCCCAGGTTCAAATTTTTGGGATGTTACAGTTTTTACCAAAAGCTCCATTCACACTTAAATAACCTCAAATAGTACAATCTTGCTCATAGTTCAAATAAAAGGATAATTGTTTATCATGACCAATGTTATAGCAAGATATAGCACAAAAAAGTAAATAAGAACAATATAATACCACTTGAAAACAAAATAGCAATTATTACTCAAAATGCATTTTTCTCACATAAAAACTCAGTTTGCTCGTATGCAACCTCACAAAGCTCATTGTCACCCTTTTGCACTTTTTTAAGAGTTCTCCCCTTTTTAAGTTCATTATCATCAAATTTACCCTATTTAGAATAATACCAAATTTTACCTTAAATATTCTCCCCATTGGCAAAATAGTCAACAAGGGTAAGGGGCTGTGGAAGCTCACAAGTAGTCATTCTCCTCCTAAAGTGATGCATGATACTGCTTGCAAACAATAAAAGAGCAAGAAAGAGCATGTATGCATGAATAAAAATGCACAACCTAAAGTAGCTTTGTAAATTATCCAAAATGAGGTTAAAGATAAAGGGATACCAATTAAAATTATAAAAAGCATACAAAGCTATCTAGATCACGATCAAGCACATACAACCAATCTTAGCAAGATAGCACAATTTAGAGCATTAAATTTGTTTTTAAATTAAGCAAGACTTCAAATCTGACAAATTCAATGAAAGGTATCCAAATATGAGATAAGCTATGTTAAGAAGGCCAAATAAAACCAAAAAGCTCAAGTTGAATCATTTAAAGTGGTAGAAGTTCAACTTTATCCAATTATATTCAAGAACTCGATAGAAGATATTCTTGATATTTAGAAATCATTAAGGCCTTACCTTAGCAAATCAAGTCCTAAACTAAGAGCCATCCACAATCGCCTCCTAAGTTTTAGTCATTTATCATATTTTTATGGTCTATCTCAGTAAAGCAAAGTCTAGACTAGCAGCCATCCACAACTGCCTTCTAAGTTTTAACTAATTTTTTTATTTTCATTAATCTCAGGTTAGTGTTGACCATCTCAAGCAATACACTTAAAAGAATGGTTTTAGTCATACAAAACTCCCTCTAAGTTCATGCCAACTAAATGATAAGCAATCTAATAAAGAAGAATTGCTAAAATTTAGGTTTTTGCATAAAAGAAATCATTTCATCAAGTTCGTCACTAGTTCAATGAGTAAGACATTATTTTTCATAGAACTAGTAAAGTACTAAATAAAGCTCAATAAAAAATTTAATATTCAATAAAGCATTTTTGATATGACATATATTATAGAAGGATTACGGGAGAGCAAACTAGTCGAAAACATCCATCCTTGTAAACTTAAGAGGTACCAATTGTAAAAATTGATATCACTTGTGAAATTAAGTTCAAGTTGGCAAGTTAAGCTAGCATGCCAAAAATTTAATCATACATACAAAAATATGACAAAACTAGTTAAGTAAGCATAACATGTCAATGAGCAATATCAAGTTAAAATTACATCATAAATGAGTGATAATCAAATCTTATATCTAAAATGTATATCTATAATACAATGTCATGTATGCATGATGCAAGATAAAACCATAACTAAAGCTCCCCTATCTACAAGAACCACATGTAAACGAAAGACAAGGGCTAAAAACAAAAAATAAAAAAAACTCTTGCAAGAAGAGAAAGACGTCTTCACCACATGTTCTCTAGCCTAAGAAATATGTAGGATCGAAGATAGAAAATAGAGAGGTGAATAATTGTCGTCACTTTTTAGCACCTCAAAACAAATCTCAAACCAACAAAAAACAATCTTACTTATAGAGATAAAATTCGTTTGCGAGACGCTTGACCGTGTGCACGGACTCGATGGAGGTTCTGCCGCTCGATGTTATATTGCTCCTCGACCACTCAACTGTTTCGACAGCTTTAGCACTCCGACAGCTAGAACACTTCGATCGCTCACTTTGACCGCCTTTGCACCTAGTCGAAATCTCCCTCCGCTCGAAAGCTTCAGCTGCTCAAATGAGAACAAGCCGAGGACAATGTTGTGCTCATAGATCATGTGATAAGATAGCACAACAATGTGGACACAGAAAAGCGATGCTTAGAACAACTCGCCGTGCTTTGATTGAGACAACGAGACAACGTCAGCGACGCTTTCCTTCTTGGAATAGAACTGATCTATTGCATCTGAATCATACTCTTGGCTACAAAGCACCCTTACGGCACCCCTAATAACCTTAGCACAAAAAGCCTCCTCAAGCCACGGCTAAAGACTTAGCCTCTCCCCTGCTTTTATATGCTAGAGCGCGAAACCATGTTTACCTCAAACACGGACATCTCAAACCATTTCCTTAACAATCTGGACACACAATTCTATCTCTTCTGAAAATCAAGGGAACCCAAACCCTTCCAAACATGGGTTTTAACCAAACTCTACCTCTTCCAAATTATGGACTCTCTCCACAACTCCTAACTCTCCACGTGATGAAGCCTCTAGGATAGCACCTCCTGTAGCTTCTCCACGTATCATCACGCTCGTGTCGAAGCCTCCTGGACCGCACCGCCTGTAGCTTCTCCACGAATCACCACCTTTGATCTCCTTGTGCTCCAACATGAGCCCGACCACCTTGCGTGACATCCTCGACCGTCTGGACCTCAGATTTCCCCATCCTAGTCTCGGTCCTCCTAATAACCGACCATGACCACCTCCACGCCATCCTACACATCAAAGACCAAACAAACATTCCTGCACATCAAAGACCAAATAAACTTTTTTCCAGTACAAGTTCTGTACAACTTGACCGATATTAAGACACACACTCGAAACACACCCTTGTTTATCCATAGACAAGAACCAAACCATCACAAACACCAACTAGGATGTTCACGACCACAAATTCCATCGCTTTCTAAAACGTCAACTTCAAACCACTCATTACGACCAGTTACAACCGTTATACAAGACCAGTCGCTAGCACATCAAGTATCGAGCACAAGTACTCGGGGAAACACCATTGCTCAAAACACTCGGGAGTAACAAGCATCACTACCGACCACAAATCCATCGAAAACTGACCACCGAGTTCTGATCACTTCGACCACGACTATCGATCGCAACACCTTTGATAACCGATCGTAGACCACGATCATGAAAATCATGATTATCAAGTACCGAATCCTTTCGACTACAGAGTACTGAGTCCTTTCGACTACCAAGTACTGGGTCCCTCCGACTACCAAATACCGCACAGACTACCATCCACGAGTACCATCACATACCACAAGTCTCTGACAACCGATCACTGACCACGATCGTGACAACCACTACTATCTCACCACCAAGTACTTTCATCTTCCGAGTATCGAATCCTTTTAGTACTATTCACTGATCACCACCAGCTAGTCCTACCGCAGGTCTAATATAAGTACTCAAAGTAATTGAAGATAACAAGAGTTAAAGCACTCGTACCAACCATAAAGTCTATGAGTACAAACCGTAAAGCCTACGGCAACCGATCACAAAGTCTTTGACTTTCAACCGTAAAGTATACGATTATCGAGTACGACCAGTAAAGTCAATGAGTATTAGTATTGACCATAAAAGGTTACGAGTATTAAGTATCGACTAGAAAAGTCTTTGACTATCGACTGGTTACTGTACCAACAACCATAGACAAGGAATTGTAGCTAAGATCATAAAAAAGTATTGTAGCTACGACCATCGAAAAGTACTATAGCTACGATCAGTTCGCTGGTCGAGATCGAAGCTTACCGATTACCTAGCATGGGCGTTCTACCATGGACGAAAAGACCATAGTTGAAGGCTATCATGGTGAAGCTGAACGTGGACGTAGTTAGACACAGTCGAAGTTTGACGTGGTCAAAGTCAGCTGTGGTCGAAATACCATAGTTGAATACGTGGTGAAAGCTTGACGTGATCGAAGTTTGTTGATCGGACAAAACCGTTCGGTCCACCCAACATAGAGCTGTTCGAACCAACGATACAAGGCCGTTTGGACCACCGACTTCCAAACGTGATCGAAGCCAATCATGGTCGAAAAGCAATGGTCGCCATGCATTGAGCAACTGTCGTGGTCGATCTGCCTTGAGCAACTGCCATGGTCAATCTGCCTCGAGCGACTACCATGGTCATAATGCTGAACTGAAAACTCCAACAACACCAACGCATCGACCAAAACTTTTACAAACGCAAATTCTAATAAAAACCAAATATCAATTATTCATTATCACTAAATACTTAACCCACATATGTTGTAACCAAACACACACTTCTAAGAAATAAATCTCCCACACTAGCCGGGGAAATTTAACTTTTTGCCACCCTTAAGAATGTTACCTATCCAAATGTCATCCTCTTCGTTGCATTCAACAATTTGCCACTCTTAAGATGTGGTTGACTAATTTTTTGCCACTTTCGAGCCCACGAGGCCCCATGTCAACGCTGAACCCGCCACGCCGCGCGCGCCGCGCGCTCGCCCGCCGCGCTCGTGCCTCCGCCTCCGCCTCGCGGCGCGCGCCTCCTCGCTGCTCGCGCCGCACCTCCGCCTCCGCCTCCGTCCCCACGGCCGAGACAGGGAGCGAGGACACCGGCGGCAGGCGGTGGGAGCCCGATTCTCGACGGTGAAGCATCTACGGCATCCCGAGCTCACTGGGCGTCGGTCGAGGCCAAGATGGAGCAGGCGGGCGCGCGAGAGGAGCTTGGCGGCGAGGATGAAGACGGCGGCGGCTCGCTGGGAAGGGCGGCGGGGTCCGGCGAGGTGGGGGATGTGCTCGGGGTGCCCTGGAGATGCCCCACGCGCGATGAATTGGCCTGAGACGCAGCGCTTCACCGGCGGGATCCCGGCGCCGGACTCGGGGAAGATGAGGCGCAGCGCGCGGCGGCGGGCGGCGCAGGCGGCGCGCCGCGAGCGCGGCGCGCCGGCGTGGCGGGTTTCGCGCTGACATGGCGCCTCGTGGGCTCGAAAGCGGCAAAAAATTAATCAACCACATCTTAAGAGTGGCAAATTGTTGAATGCAACGAAGAGGATGGCATTTGGATAGGTGGCATTCTTAAGGGTGGCAAAAAGTTAAATTTCCCCACTAGCCGTATGCACCAAGACGCGTGCCAAGCTTCCTATACCCATGCTAATGCTTTTTTTTTATATTCTAAAATCTTTTTGAGTTGATAAAAGATATAGGTAAAAGCTTATCCTGGCTACCATAAAATTCGGTTTTGTTGTATACGTGTAGGGGTATATGCATGTACGGTCAATGCCTTGAATTCAATTTGTGCAAGGTTGTTGCTAAGATAGTGCTCATTTAGGCTTATAAATCTAAACTTTTAGCTTTTTATATTGTAACGACTGAAAATATATTATAACTATTGTTAGCTTTTTTAACATAATTAAATTTTAAAAATAAAAAGTTGTATAAAACAATACAAATGAATAAAAACTAAAATTAAAATTAAAAGTTAAAAATCAGAAACAGAAGCTCTTTCAAACATAGGGGTGGAAAACGGTAACGGATAATTCATTTTATCCGATATTCGTATTCGCGAAAATGTGAATATGGTAAGCAAAATCCGTATTCGAAAATGTTCGTATTCGTATTCGAGAATATTCGCATCCGTATTTGAGAATATTCGTATTCGCATTCGTATTCGAGAATATTCGTATCTGTATTCGTATTCGAGACTATTCGATTCGTATTCGATCTGTTTCTAGAATCCATGAAAAATCCGTACGATTTTTGTGATTAAAATTTTGAATTTAGGTGGTTTAAAATCGGTAACTGGTCAAAAACCAGTGAAAAATTGGCAAAACCGCTAGGAATCCGTTTTATCCGATATTCGTATACGAGAAAATCCGTATTCAAAAATATATGTATTCGTATTCAAAAATATTCATATCCGTATTTAAGAATATTCGAATTCGTATTCATATTCATTTTAAAAATATATATTCGTATTCGTATTTAAGACTATTCAATCGTATCTAATCTGTTTTCATCCATTCAAATATGGCCTAAGGGCGTCTCCAACAACTGACTATTTAGTTAGCTAGATCTGATGTGGTAAGGAAAAAGTAGGAGAGAGAGTAGTCACTAGCGACGAGCAAATAGCTGATCTATTTCACGTAGTCCAAGAATATGAGAGAGGAGCATATGGGTCCAACAGTATAAAATAGTCTTTGTTTTTGTCTCTCACCTCCACGTCAGCTGACTATATAGCTAGTACTAGCTATTACCATTGCGGACGCCCTAAGAGCAGGTACAATAAGGCTTAGTTAGCAGGCTATAGCAAATATAATATCAACCAAATCTTACGTGGCAGAGAGAGAAAGGAAGAGAGAGAAGGAAGCTGGCTACTAAATTACAGCTAGCTATAGCACGTAAAAATATGCATTTCACTCTCTTACACGTGGGGTCAAATAGTTATTGTAATAGCTACCTTATTGTATGAACTATTGTTTTGAAGGCTATAGATGAAATGAACAAGTGTTATAGCCACTAGTTGGCTATACTATTGTACTTGCTCTTAAACCACCACATGATATGAATGCTACGTCGAGCTGTGTGGTGCATCGGATCTAATCTTAGCTTTATCGGACGACCGGTACCAACAAGCTAGCTAGCTTGTAGGCAGTAGCCTAGGCACGGGGACCGGATCCATGCATTGTGTGGATCACAATTAAAGCCGTGTTTCACACAGTAATGATTTCTAACACGGCTTGTGTCTGCTAAAAACCGTTTGAAGCGAATTGATTTTTAACGTAGTTTTGTATTTTTATTTTTTAATTAAATATCTTAAAATACTAACAGCTGTTAAAGTATTTCAGAAAAAAAAACAAAAATCAAAGCTATAGAACTAACAGTGCCTAGGTGATAGCACATATGATTGTGAGTTTTGGCCTGCGGGCACCGTAACATCAATCTGTAAACCAATACTCTTTTGTACAGTTTAGCCGTGGTTTTACTCCTGCTTTGATAGCTACTTCCTCAAAAGAAGAAAGAAATTTTCTTGCGACATTTAGCATGCAAACGGAGAGGGAAATTGTAAGGTTTTCTAATTCTTCAGTGAGGTTGGATGGAGACATGCAGGGAGCGGAAATCGTGGAAAAATCAAGTCCGCGGAAGCTACAAGACGAAAGTGCGAGAAAGCAAGGGAGCTGGGCTGCGTCTCTACTACTAGTCAAGTACTCCCTCCGTATGCGTTTATTCATCATGGCTTTGATTAATCGAACTTTGATCGTTATTTTTAAGTAACACAAAAAATAGTTCTAAATGTAGGATATAGTAAAGTATTGTTTATTATAAATCTAACAGTATTATTTTTATGTTACATAATTAGATATTCTAAAGATAAAATTATGCGTGGTCAAAACTCGACCAGTCAAAATCAACGGTGACGGGTACCGGTAAACGGAGGAGGTACCTGCGAGTGTTGGGCACGGGAGTTTGACGGACGGGTTATTACTCGATTCGATTCCAAGTTCCACGGGCGATGTGAATGCGATCTGTCGCCGACCGGGTCGCAGGCCGAACCTAACCGCGTCGACCGCACACGACCCGGTCGAGCGGGACAGCTAGCTCACCCTTCCATTCAATTATGCGCCGCTTGTCTTGCCGCTGTCACCGCTGCGTCACTTGACCCAGCCGGCCAATTAAGCTCACACGGTCGCACCTCCTTCCTCTACCTTTCGCCTCCCTTTGCTTTGCTTGCCCAACTCTGCCGTAAACGGAGGCAAATGCTGTTTATTTGGACTTAAAACCCTAACTTATAGTTTATTTTGTACTGTAACAACTAAAATATAATGTAGCTACTGCTAACTTTTTTAGCATAATTAAATTTATTTTTTAGAAAAAGTTATGTCATCATGGGCAATGAAAAAATAAAGGGGAAAAAGCAAAAAAACAAAACAAAAAAAAATCATATCGCTAGAAAAAAAAGTAAGAAGTTAGAAAGAAACCCAAATAAGCACCTTAACTCCTTCCTTAAAAAAAGTTACCGCCTTCCTTAAGCTAAAGGGGGATTTCTTTTTTTATATACCACAAATTATACTCCCTTTATTTTTTTACTTAACTTCTTAGAATCCTTGCCATCAAATATTTTAAAGTTTACTAAAATTGATTTCTTTACTTGAATAATTAAGAGAGGTCGAATTTGGAACCTTTAAACTCTACTAAAATTGTATCGGCTTGAAATCGTAGGGTTTTAAACATATGAGAAAACACAACCTAGTGACAAGGAGAAGAGTTTATATGTTTTCCCCACATTCTAAACATCAGATCGAGCACGATCATCTGATATTTACCACTTAATGTTACACTTATATGCTTATTTCCTCCGGTAAAGGCAGTTGCTTCTTCTATTTTTACCTTTCAGGGATAAGCCAGAGTTTCGAACCATTCTAATTTATGTATACACTTATGTAAAAACTTAAATTTATATATATATATATATATATATATATATATATATATATATATATATATATATATATATATATATATATATATATATCGATATTTATCATCCATGATTAAAATTTTCCATCAATGATTGATTCATGTATTACCAAATCAATGATTTTTTTCCCAAATCGATGTATTTTCTGAATTAATGAATACTAACAGCAAGCCATGGTGTCTGGGTACCAGACCTCTCTGACTTTGAATTGCTTTTAGATGCGTGCAAGTGCAATGGAATATATCAGATAAACCCGTTAATATTCATTAATTTAGAAATGCATTGATTTGGAAAGACTCATTGATTTGGCAATGCCGAATCAATCATTGATGGAAAATTTCAATCATGGATAGAAGGTTGATCATGGAGTCTAGACACTATAGTGCACTTGATATTTATACTAATATAGGACGCTGAAAAAGCATACAAGTTGCTACATACACAGGACTCAGAAAAAAACCTCTCAAAACTCATGTGAGATAACTTGATAAACATTATGCTACTCAGGTCAATTTTCTCAAACACTGGTCAACAAGTCCACATGGGAGTAAAACCATCTAATTTCATCCACCGCTCAAAAAATCTAATAAACATTTTCGAGTTAGTTCTTTTCAGCTATAATGGCTTATATCCTAGCTTTAGCTTTTTTTTTTGAATGAACTAAATGCCAATAAACCATTTCAAAAAGGCTATTCTAATAAATCGTTCCCAAAAGACGAAGAAACCGTTTCATTAGTTTATTCAAGAAAAATTATAAGCCATACGCTGAAAAGCAAGTGTCTTTATTTGTATACACACTACCTGTCGAACCCCAAGTTTGGCAAACCCAGATTCTCTGTGATTCCACTGCACTATTCTCTGGATCAGTAGATAGTGCTCACAGATATATTACTGTATATCAAAAATGTATCATACGGAAGCGTAGATAATACAGTAATAACTTACGATCCAATTAGGCTGAAATCAATAAAATACAGTAGTGGAACTTTACACATGTGGAACCCTCAGGACATGTCCACAGACAGCCAACTAGGGTTCTGACCTAATTCTTGGCCTCATCGTCTTCTAGCTCTGTCGATCCCATTAAAGCACCGCAGGACTTGACCTTCTTTTCTTATTGACTGAGTAATGGTAATTAAGCAAGAGTGGGTACAACGGTACTCATCAAACCACCACACAGGATGCAATAATAATGCATGCAAAGGTGTCAAGGGAGGCTTGAGGTTCTTTTAGTTACTAAAAGCATTGTTTGAAAGTACAATAAGTAGATAAACTCCTGAGACTTAGTAGTTTTAACTAAACCAAATTTTCTAAAGTTGATTGTGAGAGTGCAGTAAAAATAGTAGCGCAGAGTACATCCACACCTTTTACAGTACATAGTTACCTCCACCAAATGCTAGTTTTTACCACTAGAGTATAGTTCTCTTCAGGAAAAATCAAAGTTAGGTGTACCTCCACCTGACATAGTTTTTTAATCCATCCACAAAGGTTTTCAAATAGAACTAATTCGAGGAAGGTCTCATGTCTGCGCTTGACTGTGGGCACGATTGTTCAAATAGTTTATACTTTGTAGAGTTTGCACGTTTTACCCACAAGAGACAATCAACCTGACGGTCCTACATGATTCCTTGGTCACGCATATCGAGAGATTGTCACGAAGCCTTTACAATACCTCGCCCCCTAGCATCTCACCCATATGGGTTGCTCCCACACGTAGCGGGTCACATAAGTTGTGTAAGATGTTCCACCATAGTCTAGCGTAATGTATGGTCAATATGATCAAAGTGATGACTTACCTTGCTTGTTTTACCACAGCCTTGATCTAGCTCAAAGCTTGCTCAATCAGTAGTCTTAAATCTTTGGCCTTCGTCTTTTACTCGAATCTTGATCCCGCTCGAACTAGTCGCTTCTTCAAGTCTTTAGATTCTAATATGCAGCAAACCAAAAAACCAAATAAATCCAAATAATTGTGAAAGTTCAAATAGATTTAGTTAGGCTTTATATTTTGCTAAGTTTGAGGATATGAGAGGGTATTTAAATAAATTTTGAGTGGAAGTGAAATGACAGAGGTGACTTCGGTGGGAAGGATAAAAGAAGGATCGATGCCAAAGGAATATCCACAAGAATATTCCGCTTTAGATTGGGGTATGGCCATCCTTCTTCGGATCTTGAGGCTTGCTCTTGTCCTCCCCACGGACGGCGTCAACTGTTATGGCTACAGACCAAACAGAGAGAGAGTATAGTAGTGAAGAGTAGGTAAGCAATGCTTAGGGCTTCCCCTATGGCCGGTATCGTATATATATATATATATATATATCCACATGGGGAGTACTTTTACAATAGTATACTTACATTTGAGTGTCCCCCTTAGAGGCACTTATGTCATTATACATATCCTATTTTGGGCCTTACAACCTTCCAACAGGCCTGCTGGGCTTAGGTGAGGGCCATCCCTACAACAATGGTAAATTTTTTAATATTAACATTAAGTTGATTTCAAAATTTTGAATTTGAAAACAATTCTTTGCTTAAAATTATATTTCAAATTTTGTTCAAAATAACTTCCCAAATATTTTGATCCAAGATTTTTCTTTCATTGATTAAATTATTTAGCATAAATCCAAAACAAGAACTTCGAATAAAAACAAAAAAATTCAATTAACACCGGAAATCAACAAAAGATTTAAAAATTTTACAATTACAATATTCCCGAACTTCGGGATGTTGCACAATCTCTCGTGGTCCGACAGGTCTCCTGGAAACGACCCCAAAAAAAATTTGGACGCATCAGAAAATTCAACAAACATATGCAATGATCGATGCAGGTCAAAATTTTTTAAAAAAAACTACGGGTAAAAAAGAGAAAACAGAGTAAAATAAAAGTCGGCCTCCTCCTGGAGTTTTATATATAAACCCCCTCATTCTGGCAGCCGAAACCCACACCTCCCAGACTGCTTCTACCACCTACTTCCCAAAGAAACAGAGAGATCCAAGACGCAGAGGAAGGGAGGGAGAGATCCAGGAAGTGGCAAGCAATGGCGACGACGGTGACGGCCCCCTCGTCGTTGGTGCCCTCGACGCCGCTGGTCAAGGACGAGCTGGACATCGTGATCCCGACGATCCGCAACCTCGACTTCCTCGAGATGTGGCGCCCCTTCTTCCAGCCGTACCACCTCATCATCGTGCAGGACGGCGACCCGGCCAAGACCATCAAGGTGCCCGAGGGCTTCGACTACGAGCTCTACAACCGCAACGACATCAACCGCATCCTCGGCCCCAAGGCGTCCTGCATCTCCTTCAAGGACTCGGCCTGCCGCTGCTTCGGCTACATGGTCTCCAAGAAGAAGTACATATACACCATCGACGACGACTGCTTCGTAAATTCTCTCCTCTCTTGCTGCATAATTGAAGTTACTGGTTCTTGTCTAGAGCTATTAGTAGTAATTGTTGGTTTCTTGGGCTGTTCGTGCCGAATTCTGTGCGGATCTGGGGGAATGGTGGGATCTTGGGGCCGGATCTGGGTCAAATTTGTTCGAATTTGACCAGATCTGCCTCGATTAGATGTAAATCTAGGCTCGCGCGATCGATTATGTTGAGATCTAAGCATTTGGTGTAGCATACCAGATCTTGATCCGTAGCAGATTTATGCATGAGCTGCTTCTGGGGAACGAAGCCCTGTCCTTGTTTACATTTGTTGGTAGAGAATCCAAAAAGGACATTATTGTATGGTTCCCGTGATAATAGTAGAATAATGTGATAGCTGGTGATACTACGTTGTTAGATTTTGCCAGTTGGTGCTTTGTCGTTAGAGGGGTCATTTTCATTTGGTTGCAGGTCCTAGTTTATGGGATCCGGTCGTAAAATCACGACTTGACAGATTCAGTTTGTCATGTGTTGACCAAACGTATAGGAAGTAAGGCTTCTAGTGTCACAGGATCTGGGATGTTTGCCTCGGATCTGAATTAAGTAGCAAGCACATTAGAGATCAGTTTCAGTTTCAACTCACTACGATTCACTCTGAAGGTGAAATTTCAGCTTTGATCCTGTGCGATCCACACCATTTGCTTCCTTATGCTTGGAACTAGCCATGACTAGATCTTCCCTTGAAGTAGCATTAGCACTTTACCAGCAATGCCTAGTAATCTTGCAATCAAATTAGGTCTGTTGATGAATTTATCATGTTATTTGGATGGCTTGCTAGTGTAACATTGTACCTTTGCTCTTTTGTCACATAAACTGAAATGTCTGCTTGTCCTATAGGTTGCCAAGGACCCATCTGGCAAGGATATCAATGCTCTTGAGCAGCACATCAAGAACCTCCTAAGCCCGTCAACCCCGTTCTTCTTCAACACCTTGTATGACCCCTACCGTGAGGGTGCTGACTTTGTCCGTGGGTACCCCTTCAGCCTCAGGGAGGGTGCCACCACTGCTGTCTCTCATGGCCTGTGGCTCAACATCCCTGACTACGATGCTCCCACGCAGATGGTCAAGCCTCGTGAGAGGAACACCAGGTATTACATTTTCTTCACATCGCAGATCTGAATCTGATATTCAGCAGCTGTTCTCTTGCATCAAGAATTGTTGCTAACTCTTGTCTTTCTTTTTGTTCAGGTATGTTGATGCTGTCATGACTGTGCCCAAGGGAACCTTGTTCCCCATGTGTGGCATGAACCTTGCTTTCCACAGGGAGCTCATTGGCCCTGCAATGTACTTTGGCCTCATGGGTGATGGGCAGCCTATTGGTCGCTACGATGACATGTGGGCTGGATGGTGCATGAAGGTTTGTTTCTGTCTAAAAAGTTTCACTGCAGATGAATTACATCTATTACGTGCTTGTTATTTGTCATTTCCCAACTGTCTGATTGAAGACATTGATTTAATAATTGTAAATTTTAGGTCATCTGCGACCACTTGAGCTTGGGAGTGAAGACTGGTTTGCCATACATCTGGCACAGCAAGGCTAGCAACCCCTTCGTGAACCTGAAAAAGGAGTACAAGGGCATCTTCTGGCAGGAGGACATCATCCCCTTCTTCCAGAACGCTACCATCCCGAAGGAGTGTGACACTGTCCAGAAGTGCTACATTTCGCTCTCAGAGCAGGTCAGGGAGAAGCTCGGCAAGATCGACCCCTACTTCATCAAGCTTGCTGATGCCATGGTCACCTGGATTGAGGCCTGGGATGAGCTGAACCCATCTGCTGCGGCTCCTGCTGAGAATGGCCAGGCCAAGTAGGTTCCAGGGGGCTTCCGTTTCCACTCCATGGTGGAATTCCCCTTCTAAGTGAGGAAGTGTTGCTGGGGCCTAGCCCCCCTAGATATAGCTCTTTTTGAGGAGGCGGTGGTTAAGCAGCTTTATAATTCTTTGCTGTTATGCTGGTGGTTCTTTTGTAGTTGGAAAAGGATTTGTTGTCATTTACATAATTCAAGACAATAATAATTTGTCGTGTAATTTAGAGAATCAAGCACCATTGTTGTTATATTGAGGTCTTGCAGTTCGGTATGCATCATTGTTTTGTTCTTGCCTGTTTTTCATGTCATTTGTTCTGTGCCAGTTGTGACATGCATGTGGCGTACGCCGGTGTAGTTGCCAAGACAATTCAAATCTTAGTTAATTGAATTCTTACAGATGTTTTAATGTCTGTATGGCAAGAGGACTGATGTCTTGTAAACTTTTGCACAGTGTGCAAACTTGGCTGAGTTCCTCATTCTAATCTGGGTTGCAGAATGCTGGATGGAAAAAGAGGCTGCTAGGCTGGCTATCTTTCGTATTAAAACATGTTATATTGTTGTGTGCAACTGTATAGTAATTATATGCTGCTTAGTGATGTGTACCCCTCGGTTTTGATCGACAGTATAGTAGAGTAATTATTGGCCACCCGGGGCATTAGCCCAGACAGTGAAGCAGACCAAGTTTGAAAAGGACATCAAACTTAGTAACATTTAGCTCCATCACAGTACGTCGAACCGGACCTACTTTGCTCCTTGAATCATTAGAGAAAATAAAAAAGAAGAGCGTCGTAGATAGAAAAAATTGAAGTGAACAAAAAAGTATAGAAAGACACGCCGTTGCCGGGGATCGAACCCGGGTCGCCCGCGTGACAGGCGGGAATACTCACCACTATACTACAACGACTTTAGTTGATGAAATTCAGAACTTAATTCTTGATGACGTTCTTGTGTAACTGAAAAGAAATGAGCCCACTGCAGTCTCCTCACCACACTTACTAAAGAAACCACATACGTATCGACAACTGCTATTTTGACAAATGTTGGGCATCTGTCAATCGTTTGTAGACAGATATAAGCCAGTCCTGATCGGCAACACATGCATCAAACCAAGCTGTTCAGATTTGTCAAATTTATGACTTGCGAGTAGCAGAAATAAGTCAACAAAGTTACCAGCATACATGTTTCTATTTGGTTCAGTGGCGGACCCAGGAAAAATTTGTAGGTAGGGCGAAGTCATAGTGGTGGATCCAAAAAAAACTAGGTAGACTAAACTCGGAAGCGTGAAATAAACAATAGTACCCAAAACTAAAACAATTTATGATCAAACTATGTTGCAAACACACTAATAAAAATATGTGATACGAAATAGAAACAACAACTACAATTCGCATGTTAACATATGTAGATAACGGAAGGACAATGAAAAATACCTCACTAATGAAACTTAATCCACAATTGTGGATGAGTTGTAAAAGAAACAACCTGTCAATTGTCAAAGATAGATAAATCAGTAGTTATTCAAATTCTTTCTATTCATTTTGAATTTGCACAATTCTCAGATCACTGTTTCTGGAGAGGTAAAAATATAAGTACCCTCATTTTAACAAGCTAGATTACATATTCTACAATCTACATAAAATTTTTACAAGCTATCAAAACTATTACTTAAATACATAAATATAAAATCTAGAATAAATAGAATTTATTGTACCTTTATAAAATAGAAACCGTAAAAATTGCTCACGGCCTCAGAATATCAGATCACTGCTGTCGCCTCAGTCCTCGGTCTGTCTGGCGCTCCTCAAATCCACCGACGCCTGTCGCCCACGCCCCTAAGGCTCTTTGGTGTACTGTACTTTGTTGTGGTTCTTCAGCCTATCGACACTATGCTCCCAGCCGTTGTAGCCACTATATGCCCTTGCAGAGCCGAAGCCTCACCAGCGCTGTTCGGTTACTATGGCCCTTCTTCCACCTAATGGCTACTCAAGGCAGTGGTGCTTTGCCGATGTGTGGACTTCCTACCGGCCACTGATGCTATGCTCTAGTGCCCTTGGTTCACCTTTCGGCTACCTTTCATTAGCACCTTGCGCCTTGGTGGCCACCCATCGCCAACGCATTGCTTCACAGCTCTTCCAATTACTTCTTATTCTTTAGTTCTACCTTACTGCATTCTTTCTAGTTCTATTTTGTTGATGTTCATTCTATCTCTAGCTTGTTTATGGAATGTGGTGCATTACTCGATGGTTACCCATAGGATTGATTTGAGGTTTGGGCAGTGCTAGGTCAGCATCCATGCGGGAGCTGGGTATTGGTATGAGCCGGGGTGCACTGCCAATTCCCGAGAGCTCATGGACGGCCATCAACCCCCTTTCCTTTGGTACTAATAGATGAAACCAATATTTGCCTTGGCTCTATTGGCCGGCTTTAGTGTTAGTAAGAAGAGAAATAGTTTATGATCTTACCTTACTGGCGTTGTCGGCTTAGGTTAGATGTGAGGGGATACTCTTGTTCTCACAAAGCTATGCTCTCTTGATTTGGCTAAGTGATGTGGAAGATCATCTTGTGGAGGTGTTCCCTAGCCATGGTACCTTTCGGTGGTCCTTCGGTTTTGGCTTGATTTCTTCTTTCTGCTATGTTAGGGTTCTTGCGTGGAGATGGGGGTGTTAAATGGGTTGTGCTGCTTGTCTTCAGTTGTCTATTTTCTGGTGGTATATCTCGTGAGTATTCTATGCTATGATGAGATAGTGCAATACAGTGGTGATTGTGGGGGCTCCTGTGAGTAGTGATGAAGGATGGCTGCTTCTTGTCTGTTATCTAGGACAGTGAGCCTTGTGACAGCGGCCTGGCAGTGGGCTGTGGCAGTGAGGCGAGCTCACTGGGGGCTATGGGTGGTGGTATTGTTGGCTTCCTCATTTCCCTTCTCTGTTGGCTCTTGATGGCTTTACTTATGGTCTTGGTTGGCTATGGTGATGACTAGTGTGTTTATACCGTAGCTTGTGCATAGCGCTGGATGGCCTAACTCATCAAGAAGGTATAAAAGGTAAAGGTAAAAAGGTAATAATGGGGGTTTTACTATCGAATGATGAAAATCCAATACGCAAGAGATGTCAATTGGCTCTAGACAATCCTGATATCTCAGTGAGCGATTGCCATTATGCAATATTATCAAAAATTGGGTTCTGACGAAAATTTAATATTTAAATCCAATTTAGATTTATGTTTGTGGTTTTAGCTAACATGTCTATACAGGTATTCTAATTTGGCTGGCTGCGAAGATGTGGATTCCTTTAGATGAAATTTGGTATAATACTTGTATGGTTTCATTCTTGTATGAGATGAAATTGAAGTTTGTAACATTACTTTGAAATATTTTATCTTTTGCAAATCCTGATATTTATATCCTGTACATTGAAATTGTATGTGGTTAAAGTTAAATGGATGCGGGATTTATTCTTGTAATTAGGTTTTCTGTAATTCAGACTTTTGATTTTAATAAATTCTCCTTTTTTATTCCAATGTTGACTGTTTTAATTGTTAATATTTCTCCTTTAATATTAACGTTTTTATTAGTGTGAGAATCACTTCTAAACTGTGTATTTTTTTATTAAGTTATGTCGAGGGTTATCACATTATAGCCCCATCCATATATACGGCCATCTTGCATAGATAGAAGCGTGTGAGAATGGTCACAACTAACACGATGGACACCTGATGGTATGACCAGGACAGGAATGTTGGGAAGTAGCATTTCAGATCCATTAAGAGCGCAAGAAAACAAGCCACCCTGAGGCCCGAGCAAGAAAATCACAGTTACTGTTCTTCGCTAACTTTGCTTCACGGAGTTTGAGGCCTTTTCTTTTGCTGCTGCTGCTGCTTCTCAATCCCGACCATATTGAGGAGTTCTTGCTGGGCGCCAATGGGGAGGAGGCTGTCGGCCCTGTGCCGCGGCTGGACGGCGACGCGGGTGAGGAAGAGGAAGCGCGTGCAGCGGGTCAGCTACTCCTCCAAGCCTGCAGTGGTGAGCTGCAGCAGCAACAAGAAGAGCACAGCAGGAGGGGGAGGGCGGTATGGCGCCAATGCCGCATCGATGGTTGATTGGTCGATGTGGGCGAGGGAGGCAAGAACGACGGGGGCGGCCGGCGGGTGATGGTGGTGACGGACGGGTGGGCGGAGGTAGCGGACGCGCTCCAGTAGGCGCTGTCGCAGGCCGTCCGGAGCAACGACGCCGGCGCCGTCGTCCTCCTCGCCGTTGTCAAGCCGGCGGCTGCTGCAGATGGTGAGTACGTACATGATGATGAGAAAAACTTGTACTATATACCTTCTTCGGTGTTTGCATTACGAGTGTATATATAGACACTATTACAAAATAAACTATATTAGATATCTCATCACAAACGGTTTATGAAGAATCATTTTGCTGTTATTATCATAGACGATTTTACAAACGTGGCTGTGTACCGCCTGTGATACGTAATTATTATAGACGGTTCTTGTTGATAATTGTATGTGTAATTTACAGACGGCTATTAATACAAACCGTCTGTAATAACTGCATATATCATAGACGATTTTTAATTAGGATCGTATGTGATAGTTCACAAACGGTTATTAATGCGAACCGTTTGTGATAGTTCCTATTATCACAGACGGTTCCACCTGTAATTATTATATATCACAGACGGTTCGCAGTTGGACGTGTCTGGAATATGCCGCATTATTAAATATGGTCCCGACAGATCTATCTTTATTGCACTGCATTGATGGAGGCGGCCGGCTTGGAGAGTTTGGTGAAAATATACCGCTTGTAGATCTAGCTTATAGATTTATTTGTTTTTAGTGATTACAGGTTAACATTTGTTTCTAATTATATGCCTTGTAATAAAAAAGGATGATTGCTAGGTTTAGATCTAGCTTAATTAATAGTTTGCTCTAATTTAAGAATGGGTCACTACTCCTAGTTTACTTCAATATAATCTTACTTGATATATATATTGCTTCATGAATAGTACATAGTTAGCTACTTAATTTAGATATTGACAATTTATTATAAAGTGAATGACAATTATATGTAAGTATTAGGTTGGCTAGCTATAGTAGCATTAATAATACAATTTGACACTAATTTGTTATATGCATAGCGTAGATGGACCAAAGCTAGATATACGTTGAGAACCGTGTGAGTAAAGAGTATATTAATGGCGTGTCTATTTTTAGAAGAGCGCCTGAGCAAGATATGTTGAAGAAGTGGATGGAATATATATACTATTGTTAGACTATGTGGTGGTTATGGATTTATTGATGATGAATAATTGACTTTTGGGTTGCATTGAAATTTGTGTTTGGAAAAATTTCAATCGGTGCTCTTTACGAACTGGAATCGGCAGACTACGACCACGACGGTATGAGCACCATGACTACGGAAGTACGACCACGTCTAGTTTTGACCACGACAGACTTCGACTACATCTGACTTCAACCACTGCAGATTTCGATCATGGAAGACTGTGACCACATCAGACTTTGACCATGTCTGACTTCAACCGCGTCCGATTTTGATCACGGTAGACTTCGACCACGTCTGACTTCGACCACGGTAGAATGACCACGGCAATTCAATCATGGTATTTCAACCTCATCATTGTTCGATCACGACATTTCGACTACGGAACATCGACTACGGCAGAATAAGCATACTAATCAAAGATTGTAAGTTACAGTGAACTGGTCGTAGTTACAATACTTTTCGATGGTTGTAGCTACAATACTTTTGTCGATGTTCATAGCTACAGTAACCGGTCGATAGTCATAGATTTTACTGGTTGGTACTCTATAGTCGTAGACTTTACTAGTCGATACTCGATAGTTGTAGACTTTTTTGGTCGATACTCGTAGACTTTGCGGTCTATTGCCATTGCCTTAGGCTTTTCGATCAATTGTCGTAGACCTCACTATCGGTAGTCAAAGGCTTTATGATCTGTTGTTGTAGGCTTCACGATCGTTACTTGTATACTTCATGGTCGGTTTGAATGCTTCAATTCTTGCTATCCTCGAGTACTTTGAGTACTCGTGTTTGGTTAGCAGTATGTCTGCTTGGTGCAGCGAATGGTTGGAGATTAGTAGTCATAGACTTAGCGATATGGTGTTTTAGTGGTAGCGATCGGTAGTTGGTACTCGGTGGTTCTATGTTCGGCAATGATGTTTTATTCCCGAGTGTTCTAAGCGATGGTATTTCCGGAGTACTTGTGTTTGAGTACTCGATGAGCTAGCGATCGGGTTTGTATAGCAGTTGTAACCGGTCGTAGTGAGTGATTTGAAGTTGGTAATTTCTAGAGAGTGTGAAAACTATGGTCGTGGACGACCGGGTTAGTGTTAGTGGTTAGTTTGGTTCTTTGTCTATGCATAGATGAGGGTGAGCTATACATGGGTGTACTGATGTCGGTCAAGTCATGGAGAATTTGTGCCGAGAAAACGTTCTTTGGTGTTTGATGTGCAGGTTGGCGTGGAGGCGGTCATGTTTAGTGACGAGGAGGACCAGGACTAGGATGGAGAAATCTAAGGTCCAGGTGGTCGAGGATGTCACATGAGATGGTCGGGCTCACGTTGGAGCACATGGAGATCAAAGGTGATGATGCGTGGAGAAGATACGAGAGGTGTGGTCCTAGAGGCTTCAACACGTGAGGATGATGCGTGGGGAAGATACAGAGGTGCTGTCCCAGAGGCTTCGATGTGGAAGGTGATGGTATGTGATGAAGATGCAGGAGATGCTGTCCTAGAGTCTTCGCTGTGGATGGAGTCCATAATTGGGAAGAATTAGAAATTGGATAAAACCTGTATTTGGTAGGGTTTTGGGTCCCTTGTTTTTGGAAGAGATAGGATTTCATTTCTGTGTTTGAGGTGAACATGGTTTAGTGCTGTAGCATATAAAAGCAGGTAGATGCTAAGGGTTTTAGCAGGTGGCTTTGTGGAGGCTTTTTGTGCAAGAGTTTTTAGAGGTGTCGTGAGGGCGCATTGCAGCCATAGAACATGATCCAGAAATAATATATTAGATCTATTCCAGGACAATTTAGTCAGCGTCGGTGACATGTTTTCTTGTGTCTTCGGAGGCGTGCTAACACATCATGATCTTGCGTGTCATGAGCTCGGTGTCTTTGGTCGTCGGCTCAATCCAACCAAGCAGAGCACGGTGTTCTCTTCAACGTGTTCTCATTCAAGCAGTCGAAGCATTCAAGCGGCTGAAGCTTTCAAGCGAAAGGAGATTTTGGCCACGTGCAAAGGTGGTCATAGCGAGTGATCAAAGTGAGCCATTGAACGATCGAATCATTCATTGAGCACGCGTAAAGGAGGTCAAGCGAGCAGTCGAGCGAGCGGTCAAATGACTTGTGATCGAAATCCTACATTCGGTAATTTAGATTGTTTTTCTTCTGGTTTAAATTTTATTTTTCAGGTATCAAAAAGCAGAGGCAAATATTCACCCCCCATGATTGCGCCATACTGTTCTACAACTGTCCATGCATTGATTGCGATAATATGAAGATATTTACCAAGTCAATGCAGATCGAAACTCACTTGATTCGAAGGGGTTTCAAAAAGGGGTATACATGTTGGACTAGTCATGGTGAAGATTAGATTGTATACGAAGACAGTTATAACATCGTCGAGGGTGACAACGATATGTCAGTTGTGGACGGTGCTTTCGATGAGGATAGGACGCATGATGACAATCTAGATCAAATGCTACGCGATGTAGAAGGGAACTATAGTGAGAGAAAGTTTGGTAAATTCGAGGGCTTGATGGAGGATCGAAGATACCTTTGTTCCTAGGCTATAAGTTATAATACACAAGGTTGTCATCTCTTCTTGAATTT
The DNA here is from genome assembly GCA_036346575.1 of Dendrocalamus sinicus. Classification (NCBI taxonomy): domain Eukaryota; kingdom Viridiplantae; phylum Streptophyta; class Magnoliopsida; order Poales; family Poaceae; genus Dendrocalamus; species Dendrocalamus sinicus. Next base: position 5,432,382 of record CM070658.1, read on the forward strand.
GACTCAAGTTCATATGATACTTGACAATCTCGCCGAAGTTTGAGGAAAACTCTCCGAATTCTTCATGGCAGAGGTCATTCAATAGAATGGAGAGTTCAACCCCTGCGAAGACTATTAGATGTTTAAATATTTGATTCAATTGTAATTTACTCAGTTGTGCTTAATAAAATGATTAATTCAATTGCATTTCATTTAGTTGTTTAATTTGTTTTTGAGATTTGTGTAATGATTGTGCTATGCTATATATGTGATCTATTTGCTTATTTTCAGAGGGCGTGACTAACATTTCCTGAGGTTAGCCGAAAAACAAAAAATAATTTTGTTATTCAAATAGCTATCACGGACGGTTTGTAATACCAAACCATCTATGATATATGACATATCACAGACAGTTTTTGCTATTGGCCATCTGTGATATGTCATATATCACAGACGCTATGTTTAAGAACTGTCTGTGATATATGAATATCACAGACAGTTTTTGGTATTAGCTATCTGTGGTATCTCAGAAATCATAGATAGTTAATACCAAAAGTCGTCTGTGATATGCCATATATCACAAATGGTTTGTCTGTGTTGTAACTTATCACAGACGATTTGAGAGCCGTCTATGATAACCACCTGTTATCACAGACACATAAATTCAGACGGTTCAGAAATCGTGCAATGACGGTTTTGAACCGCCTGTGATGACCCTTTTCTGTAGTAGTGAAACATGAGTAAATTACTATACATCTTGTGATGTGGGTGCATGTAGGTCACTGAAAAATAAAACCATATATTTAGATCAACAAACTTGTTAAATCATACAAACACGGTGATGTGGCACCAAGTAGCACTACAACTTTGGTTAGTGCTTGCAGTTCCATGCATAATGTTCAAGAATCTTTGAATACCAATCTGAGATTTCTAATGTGCACAAGAGACATATTTGAAAAGCTAATGAAATCTATTTTCCAACGAATCAAACGGCACTTGATTTGGAGCTTCCTACACAAAGTTATGGCAATTTCATTGGATGCTGCACGAGCTGTCCGGAGAGACACGCGAGACTTGCCAAACATAAAGAGTTCGAGTATTACAATGCAAGTAAGAATAAAATCCGACCACACCATGACTTTCTAAAGGTTGAGAAGGACTCCTTTTCAGGTTCCAAACGGATTTGGAAGCCCCTTGAACAAGAAAACAAAACATATAAAGATTTGAAACCGATTCGGACTCGGATTGGGACAGCTGGCAAGACCGATACTAAAACGTCCATAACTTTCACAAACGGAGTCCGATTTGAGCGTTCTTGGACTCGTTGGAAAGCTATTTTGAAGACCCACATAATAGAAGAGGTTCCAGCCACCGAATCCTCACGGTCAAGTCGCAAATTGAGAGAGAAATCAGAGGTAGCAGTTTAGGTATTTCCTTTTTAGTTCGTATTGGAGTTTGTTTCGGCCTTAGGCCAAGTAGTGCATGAGTTGTAATCAAGGCCGTGCATTGTACACCAATATAAGGCCAGGGCCTTAGCCCCATTATAACTTAGGTTATGATTTGAGAAATAGAAACCAGAAAATCACCATGATTTGGTGGCCATTGTTAGCGTGTTCTTGAGATTTCCATCGAGGAATTGCTCTTGGTGTGTTGAATCTAATTGTGGTGTTGGATTCTACTCGCTGAAACTTCGGTTTCTCTACCCTTCGTTCACGTGCTGCGGTGTGCGTGGGAGAAGGCTCATCTTGGAGAGGGCATCCAACAAGACGTATCATGAAAGATCAAGGCCAAAGCAATGGGGTTTAGCTAGCTTGCTAGGTGGATCCGCATCATCTTGGTATCAGAGCGTGGTTGATCACGCTACGAGGTTGCTAAATTTTTCTTGATGGCGGGTTCTATGAAGATTGAAGATGGCAAGGCGCGGCATAATCATGCCGAGCCAATCGGGGAGGTGCCCCAATATGCGGCATCTTTGCTGCCCGAGGTGCGACACGGGTTTGAAGTGACACGTGACTACTTCTTAAGTTGTCACCAGAATCTTGAAGGCAAGATTGATGATTTGGGGCGAATTGATGCTTTGACGGAGGAGATACGCAACCAGCCACCACAATTTCAACATGCTGAACGGGGACCTCAATATCCCGAACGGCGTGCACCATATGAAGACGATGAACACGAGGAGATCTTTGATGGTGCAGCGGGCTTTGCTCCACAACCGCGCCATGCTCGGGACTACCGTGGTGTTGACCGTGGTAGGGACATGCGTGGCAGAGGTGCTGCCAATCGTGGAGGTATGCGTGATGGTGTCGGGTTTGCTCAGCGTGTTGCCGTGGATGATGGAATTGGGCGGATAAAAATTTCTATCCCATCATTTAATGGTAAAGCTGAACCGGAGGAGTACTTGGAGTGGGAGATGTGTGTCGAACAAATTTTTGACAGCCATCACTATACTGAGGATAAGAAGATTTGTTTGGTGACAATTGAGTTCACCGGATATGCTCTTGTTTGGTGGAATCAACTGTGTCGCGTAGGAGCTCATCCGGATACTTGGGTACAATTGAAGAATATTTTGAGGCGTCGTTTTGTCCCAGCACACTACACTAGGACCTTGTACAACCGGCTACAACAACTACGCCAAGGTAATTCTAGTGTTGACGAATATTATAAAGAGATGGAGATGTTGATAATCCGTACAGGAACAGAGGAGCATGATGAGGCTACTATGGCACGTTTCTTTAATGGGTTGAATGAGGATGTGCAAGATAGGGTGGAGATGGTCAATTACTTCAACATCCAAGACTTGGTGCATCAAGTGAGCGTCTTTGAACAACAATTGAAGCACAAACAAGCCAAGGGTAGGCATGCCAACACTCAAACAAACCCATGGAGGCGTCCATCACAGCAAGGCGATGATGTGGGTTCACACTACAAAGTGGCGGCATCAAGCTGTTCAAATGGTGCTCTTTCAAAGGAGGTAAGCAACAGAGGTAAAAAAGCAACTAAAACTGATTCTAGTTTGCCTTCTAATGCTCATGCTAGAGAAATTGAGTGTTTCAAGTGCAAGGGAAGAGGTCATATGATGCATGATTGTCCAAATCAACGAAGAGTGTTTCTCACTAAAGATGGCTATGCTTCAACAACTTCTAGTAGTGATTCTGAAAGTAAAAAATCCAATGATTCCAAGGAGAATATTGTCTATTGTGATCCATAATTGAATGGTGTTAATCTTTTGGTCCGGAAGGTGCAATGTAAAGAAACTGAAACAAAATGACAGCGGTGGAGTGTTTTCCAAGCGGAGTGCAAGATCAAAGATAAATCATGCAAGTTGATCATAGATGGTGGGAGTTATACCAATGTGATTAGCAAAGATTTAGTGCATACTTTAGGGCTATCCATGTGGAAGCATCCTCAACCACATCATGTGGAGTGGCTACACAACTCTGGAAGGCTAAAGATAACTCACAAGGTGCGTGTTCCGTTTGTTGTTGGTGGCTATATTGACAAGGTGGATTGCGACGTAGTTCCAATGGATGCATGTGGGTTATTGTTGGGAAGACCATGGCAATATGATCGCAATGCTACGCATGAGGGCCGGTCCAACACATACACGTTTGTACATGGGGGAAAGAAGCATGTGTTGAAACCAAAATTGGAGAGTGCTATTCATGTTGATGAAGAAATTACAACCAAGAAGAAGCAAGCTCCCAAGATTACCCCAAAGCCGAGGACGGCTTTGCTTTAAGGAGGGGAGGATGATGTGGCACCAAGTAGCACTACAACTTTGGTTAGTGCTTGCAGTTCCGTGCATAATGTTCAAGAAGCTTTGAATACCAATTCTGAGATTTCTAATGTGCAAAAGAGATATATTTGATAAGCTAATGAAATCTATTTTCTAACGAATCAAACAGCACTTGATTTGGAGCTTCCTACACAAAGTTATGGCAATTTCATTGGATGCTGCACGAGCTGTCCGGAGAGACGCGCAGACTTGCCAAACATAAAGAGTTCGAGTATTGCAATGTAAGTAAGAATAAAATCCGACCACACTATGGCTTTCTAAAGGTTGAGAAGGACTCCTTTTCAGGTTCCAAATGGATTTGGAAGCCCCTTGAACAAGAAAACAAAACATATAAAGATTTGAAACCGATTCGGACTCGGATTGGGACAGCTGGCAAGACCGATACTAAAACGTCCATAACTTTCACAAACGGAGTCCGATTTGGGCGTTCTTAGACTCGTTGGAAAACTATTTTGAAGCCCCACATAATAGAAGATGTGCCAGCCACGGAATCATCACGGTCAAGTCGCAAAATGAGAGAGAAACCAGAGATAGCAGTTTAGGTATTTCCGTTTTAGTTCGTATTGGAGTTTGTTTCGGCCTTAGGCCAAGTAGTGCATGAGTTGTAATCAAGGCCGTGCATTGTGCACCAATATAAGGCCAGTGCCTTAGCCCCATTGTAACTTAGGTTATGATTTGAGAAATAGAAACCAGAAAATCACCATGGTTTGGTGGCCATTGTTTGCGTGTTCTTGAGATTTCCATCGAGGAATTGCTCTTGGTGTGTTGAATCCAAATGTGGTGTTGGATTCTACTTGCTGAAACTTCGGTTTCTCTACCCTTCGTTCACGTGCTGCGGTGTGCGTGGAAGAAGGCTCATCTTGGAGAGGGCATCCAACAAGGCGTATCGTGAAAGATCAGGGCCAAAGCAACGGGGTTCAGCTAGCTTGCTAGGTGGATGTCGGAACCCGGAGCAACGACTCCTGGATCCTCTATGTAAATCGCACTAGTCCAGGATCAGCTAGTGCACACAGCGTACAACAAAGATAAATATCAACCATAATGACATTTATTAACTGAATATGGGCATGAATGCCAAAGTTTACATCAACGGCACATAAGCCAAAATTAAGTAATAAGCAGCGGAAGAAAAACCGAAGCGGAAGAAGCCCATCGAGCTCGCCTTACGCGGCGGGCGGCGATAAGACGCGGCCTATTCGTCCAGATCTTCACCGTAGTTGACGTCTTCCTTTTCTGTGTGGAAAAAGCAACGTGAGTACAAACTTGTACTCCGTAAATCACCCGGGAAATGCAACCTAATGATAAAGGCTTCAATGGAAGGCTTATAGAGTTAGTTTGCATAAAACAACATTTAATGAAATACAGTAAATAGATTGAAATTGCTGAATTTAATACCGTAGGTAAAAACAATACTTGTAATAGAAATTAATACCGTCAGTGCAGGCTCCGACCATACACCAACCTATCCACGGGCATCCCACCCGGACCATCTTTTCCAAAAGCTCACGTATGGATTCCATCCATCCGTAAGGTTTTCAATCTCTCATGGATTCCATCCATCCACAAGGTTTTCGAAAACATTTTTGAAAATCAAAATCTAATCCATGAAAAACTTTTACTCAGCATGCCCCCGTTCACGACAGTCAACCTCTGCGGCTCCAACCAACAGGGCATGCCTGCACCCACCACTCTAACCAAATGCCTAAGTCTAAACCAGGTTTATATTTTGTTTTCAAAAGAATTCATAAACCTCCTTGACTCACCAAAGTCAAGAGTACATATCATTTTATGTAAACAGGGTCATCATTTTATGCGAAAAGGTATCCCAAAACCAATTAATATAACTTCGCAGGGCTAAGCATTTGAATAAACTCTCTAGCCAACACTAATGTATTAACTAGAGTTTGAATCTAGGGTGACAAGATATTGAGGAATTCAAATTCAATGGAGGGATTAACAAGTAGGCATTAACTAAATTTAAAACTGAATTGAAATACGTTGAATAAAAATATGCATGCAATATAATTTAAATCAACATAATTTTATTTTGAAAACTGGGATCAACATGATCAAGGAGGGTGACTTGCCTTGTTCTGCAGTCTGGTGTGAGTCATCGAATTCTTCCAAATCGTCGTAGTCTACACGCGAAGAATCAAAGCGAACAAATTCAAATAAAATCCAAATAAATCCAAAATTATAAAATATATACTAACAGATAGATTATGATTTTAGATGAATTTAGGAGAAAGAATCAACGGGTTCGGAGTTTGTATGAGGGAGAACGAATATCTGGAAGTTTTGGACATCACATGAAATGATAACCAAATCTGAGATTTATCTTTTGAATAGTACGGTGCCGGTTGGCTGCGGGGTGGCTAGCGAATGGGCAAAATGGAATCCTGGCAATGAGGCGAAGGTGGTGACACAGGTATGGCGGCGAGGAACGGCGGCAATCACCGGCGGTGGGGGGAAACGACGGTGACGGCGTGGTAGCGACAGCGACAGGTTGGAGAGAGGTAGAATCGAGTATGGAACGTGGAGATGTAGAGTGAGCATAGGGTAGAACATGGTATGGTGAGGCTAGGAAAATTATTGGCGAAGCTGAAAATTAATCGGAGACGATACAATCGACGTTTGAACGACGACCGTGGAGAAACAGGAACAATTTGATATCTTGGTGCTCGGTGGAGCGAATCCAAAACCATTTGAAAGGTGGCTACCTAGGATGGTTTGGCACGATGTGATGCGAACGGATTGGGGAAAAACATCACCGGATAGATGGGGACACGAGATGCCATTGGCGGCCATGGCGAGGTGTCGGAGGCGAAAATTTGTGGAGGCTTTTTGGGGAAAAGGAAGGAAGTACGGCGTAGAACGCGGCGAAACAAGTCTAAGAAAAATTACGGCATGGGCTAAGGCTTACCGGAGGCGACGAATCGATGTCGGGAGTCACAAACGGCCATTTTCGCGGAAAGCTCAATTCCCGACAATTGGCTCCACGAAAAATTAAACAAAATGGTAGAAAAATTTCTTAGAGGCTAGGACAGAATATGACGCGAACAAAAATCAAAGCACTTACCAAAAAAGGGTGAACGCGTGAAGGTACAGTTTTAGTGTCTGGACCTGACAAGGTCAACGAGGACTCGGGGGATCTTCAGGTGATGGCGATGGAAGCACGATGTAGAATGCGTCGAGGCAAACTCAACGGTACAAACGGCTCGACCAAAGGATATCGGATGGTGGCGGAATACGGCGGAGAAGACATTCAACGACTGACGGGTTGACATCGGCATTCCGGGCAAACAAAGAGGAGTTAGCGGGTGAGGTTTGTAGCGAAATGAAGAGGAGAACATGGGGAACGCAGTGCTCACCTTGGTTTTTGTGGAATATGCATGGTTGACTCGCAGCGAGGAGAGAAACGGCGGCATGGTTCGGCCACGGTGCTTCGGCGATGCTCGTGAAGCTCCGCGAAGGCGAGGAAGCAACATGTAGAACGCGTGAAGGCGAAGCCAATGGTGTGGTCAAATGTGGCCGGACTCTACTGCGGCGCAAACGGCCGAAGAACGCCGTTTTGTTGGCGAGAGAAAAATGCCGATTGCGGCGAGGAGAAAGAGAGAGAGGCCTTGAGATTTCAGAGGCTTGGTGAGGATGAGAAGAGGCACCCGGTGCTCCCTTTTATAGGCGCGGAGGTGGACCGGATGAGGAGATCCGCGAGGGAATGTCTTTCGGTGCCATGGCATATTCCCGCGAAATTGGTGCATGGAATTGGGGGCTAAGGCCGGGAATGGAAAGCTCTTGATGAGAGGATTCAAATGCATTTTGTTGTGCAAGAAAAGGTTGAGAAAATCTCAAGTTCTAGAAGCTTCAAAATCCCGTCCATGGCGCTGTGCGTTCGTGAGGAGCGATGCGTTCACTGGAAGAAGATGAAGTGATGGAGGAGAGAGAAAATAAAATAAAATAATTGTTTTTCTGAAAAAAATAAAATAAAGTCTAAAATTCCAGAAAAATTCACAGAAATTCCTGAAGATGATTTAGACTTAGAAAAAATATTTCCAACTTAAAGTTGGTCTTTTAATTTTTTACAAAAATACATTTTAGCTTTGAAATTGATTTTTTTAAAAAAATCCAGAAAAATACGGGAAATCCAGATAAACGCCAAATGCTTCCAAATAATTAATTTGAAATAGGATTTTTATAGAAAATCAAAATATCATTCTATTTAATAATATTTTTATGTTTTTTTTATCTAAATTACTTTTCAAATCCGGCGTTTTCTAAAAGCAGAAAATCAGGGCAAATCAAAAATAAACTTTAGGCAACCAACACACTTATTTTTATTTTAAATTATTTAATCCATTATAATTTTTTTTAATAAAAACCTGGGCTGTTACAGTGGATCCGCATCACACGGTCCAAAAGAGGTTTTCTATGTATGACAAGGCATCGACATGGCACTAATGCATATATGACGTTGATGTGGACGTTGACATGGGAAGGTGAAGGCCTCTATCTCCACCCCGCCAGCTATGCCCATCTGTGTGTCCACCAACATGCATTCCAAAGTATTCAAAAGTATTTTGGTCTTGATTGAGAAGGAAAACTATGAGTTTGTTTCAGTGATGGGATTAATTGCAAGGTGAATTCTTATTGCTTTCTGATCACATGACATGCATATAGAATTGATGCAGCTGTTAGTAGATGTAGATGGAGAAAAAACCAACAAAGAAGAAGGCGATGGGTCCATCCACGTGCTCTAGATTGTGTTGACTTCGATTGACTACTTCCCGTAGTCCCTATTCATGGAACGTGTTGAGTCATCAAGTGGCGCCCCTTCTTTATTGATGTCATCTTCTTTCGCCATACCTCATCGTGGATCATGCTGCTCCTACTTCTTGATAAGAGGGCGCGACCAGAGACCTGAAAGCAACTGTCAATGCACGGAACTACGTTACCTACTATTGAACTTGCGAGAATAACAACGAGAAATACTAATCACTAATAGACTTTATTGATATGACCAAAGAGTATTTACAAGAGTGTGACAATGAATGTGAATGATTTTGTTGTGTTGTTGGAACTGTGCAAACATCCCTATTTATACAAATATAAAGGGGGGTAGTTAATGTTTGAATAGGTGCCTCTTGTCTTTACGTGCGAGTCTTTTCTATGTTTTGAAATGTTGTGTCCTTTGTCAAACATCACAACTTATCGGAAATGTCATTAAATTCTCTCACATGTCAAATTAAACACTCATGTGGAAAACTATATCAGTCCTAACCAGTTAATACTCTTGCTTTAGGAAGCGAACATTTACTGGTCATAATTGACCATAACTGGTCATCATTTAGGTACTTCCTCTTTTACGTGCTCACATGCTAGACAAGGTATTTAGTGAATCCTAACTATGTGAATTTAGACAAAGAGTTTTGTTTTGACTCCTATTAATCGAATATATTGACCTTATCAAGAATCCTTGTCAGTGGTCAACCGAGGTTCGATGAAGAGAATGAGAAGAGGGTATACAAAGGATAGAGAAAAAGTTAGTGAGAAGAGCTGCCACATGTATGCCACATAAGTATTAGCACCACATGGATGCCTTGTCAGCCTTGTGAAACCTCTTTTGGATAACTTTTGCATAGTTTAACAAGTTCATTGATCTAAATGCACGGTTTCATAGTTTAGTTTAGTGGTTTAGATGCACGCACCTTACAAGTTTGTACATCTATGGTGCAATTTACACTATACACATTGTCATACTAACTTTGTTCTTTTTTACTTGTTATATTGGAATGTTGACACGGTTACCAACACGCATTTTGACCATTAATTTTTTAAATTATATAATAGTAAAAATTATTAAAATTATAATGGTGTGAAAGTATTTTTTTGACAAACCTAGTAATATCATTTTCACGTGACACATCTAAATATTTTTATGCATTTAGTGATCAAACTTTAGACTGGTTGACTACATGTGTATCAAAACATCGTCTAAAAAACCGGAGTATTGATTAGTATTTTCACCGCTGTTGTGTTGAAATTTAATGTTTGGTAAGTAATTACAGCAGGTGGTGATTCTGCTTGAGGATTTCAAGGACAAGATGCTATGAACGCCTCGATGCTGTGCAGAGCATGTGTGAATCAGGCAGGCCAGAGGAATACATGCATATGCAATTGTTACAAAAGTTTCATATTTGGCGCATGAGTAACCGCACACACAGGAGCGTATATGTCAACTTAAATCATTTATTCCACGAGTAGGGAGGGAGGAAATTATTCATCTTGGAAGCTAGCAATGCCAGTGTCATATAAGCTTTGTTGCCAGTGGTGATTGCATACATAGCTCAGTTGATTGTCAGCTGTCCAACATGATAAAGGCAGGAAGTGAGCCATTTAGCACATTTCGCGGAATTGTGGTAATCCACACGTCAAAAGATAAGCATGTAGGTGTGGCCAAGGACCATATTGCTTTAGTATCTTCCATCCTCAATGAAAAGAAGGCTGGCAACACAAGAGAAAAGAAAAATGCAGTTGGAATTGGATTCTTGAGTTGCACCACGTGGATACATACATGCGTGATACCTTGCGCTAATTGCTGGTGTACATGCATATGCACGTGAATGATGCAGCGTGGTAGAGGCGGAGGAGCATGCGCCGACGGTGGTGGAGGCGGCACGGCGTGTCGCTGATCGTGCTGTGCAAAGCGGTGGCACTGTATAGGGGCGGATCTAGGTCTCAGACTAGATGGACTGTAGATCGAGATCTGAAAATTTTAATAGTGCAACCTGCTCTATATATGTCCAGAAAACCACAATCATCAGTGGCCCAGCCCGAGGCCGAAGTGCATGGCCCAGCTCCACAGTCCAACCCATTAGCGAATATCATCATGCAACTCATTAGCCTCTTCTCTAGCATTCAACTAGTCAACGTTTCAACCCTACTCTTACTGTCGCACTCGAGTCGAAGCCATCGCCCCTCGCTTGCTCGCTCAATGCCATGTGACTGTAGAGCGCAGTGCACCGCCGTGCGCTCGCCAAGCGGCCATGCCCCACACCGTGGCTTGCCCGCCATGGCCCACGTCAGACGCCAAACGCCGCCCAAGGTGACCCAACTCTAGTGCTATTACCTCTACCTCTGGTCCTTTGCCCTCCCCTCCATGGCTCGCCCATCTGACCTCCCTAGTCCCCAAGCAACAAGCGCCACACTGCCACACACAACTACCGACTAGTCGAGCCAGTGTCACAGTGCGCTTAGATCGAGTACTCCCTACTCCTTCCTCCCTCTTTTGATATGAAATCTTAATGACAAAATGAAATGAATGTCATGTATTTTAATTTTATGTCAGTGATGTATTTGTGACTTATTTTTGTTATGTCATAATGGGGTATAACTTGACGTTAGTTTTAGAATGTTGGCCTATTAAAGTTTAGCTCAAAACATGGTGAAATTCTAGATCCATCATTGGTGTTGTGACCGGCAGACTGCATCGAGCACGCGCCGTGCGTGGAGCTGGGCGTGCGGCGGAGGAGCTCCGGCTGGTACCTCGTCTCCTGCAAGCGCCACAAGAACTTCTGGCTCCTCGCTTGATTAATCACTACTCGTATCAATTAATTAGAGTGCGTAGTATTAATTAATTACTACATGTGGATGATGCCTAATCAAAGTAGTGGAAAAGTGGTTAAAGAAAAGGAGTTGTGGCTTTGGCTGGCTGGTGATGCTGTAAGGTATCAAACAACAAACGATTAATTAATTAATCTACAAATTGAAAAGGTTGGCAATGTCGTTGATTATTAATGGACCATGTTGCTGGGAACCCGGCACTGTTTGGTGTTGTGTGTAAAGTGGTACTGGTACATTTCTGTGCTTTATGTGTAGGTTTTGCGCCCTTGGGCATGTTCCTGCAGACTCAAGCTGTGTTGACACTGGAAACAACAAGTTCGGTTTGTCGTTTCTTAGGTTATTAGAGTACGTTGTTTCTTAGTCTGTAGGTATTTTTCTGATCTCTGTTTTTTTTGTCAAGACACTTCTTCTGTTAGTGATATGTCTTAGAGGTAATCATAGAGATTATTGTATCACTTCTATGTTTACAATCTTTTGAATAATGTATTATTTTGTTCCTTGAATAAATGTCTTTCATATTTATTAACAAGTATATGATTTGTTCATGAAACCTTTTATTCATATTTTGATGTCATTCAAAATTACTCCTAATTTTATATCATTATATGGGATAATTACGATTTAAAGATTAGCACATGTATTGATTGATGATTATATTTCACAGATCATGGATATAGGGATATCAAATTAATAATATATACATATGTTAGAGAATATGATGTTGGATTGACCTGGCATGAAACACTATGGAAATTGTTATGTTATTAAATATCATCAGTTGGTCTCATACATAGTATATGTAGGATCTTTAAATTTGAGATCGTCACAGTTTTCTATATGTGCAATAGTTTACTTAGAGATTATCAAACACTACTCCATAATTAGGTGGTCATAAGGTAGCTTTTCGGGTTTACTATGAAACATGTAGATGAATGCGCGTAGTTAAGATGGAATTTGCTCCTATATAATGGAAGAGATATTTTTGGGCCTCTCGATATGGTTGGATTAAGAAAGTGCATGGCCATGCTGAATGTGGTTGAGGAGTTAATCACAACTGAATAATACACTACAGGTTCGAGTGAAGGATGGAACTATTATAGGATGACATGCTTCTCGTCTTAAGTTCGATATGATATCATGAGGCAAAGGGATCGGTATATAAGCACTATATAGGTTTATCAGATATGATCTTTATATATATTTGAGAGTCGTTATATCTTGTTATGGACCTCTATCAACTTATGGACCGAAAATGAGTTTTCGGCCTATGGCCAAATATACATGAACCTATAAGGTCACACACGAGTCAGAACAATAAGGGTCTGAATAACAGACTTCGAGTGGGATACGATCTCTACTCATGTTGGATCCGGTTGGAGGTTCTCTGAGTGGGATATAATCTCTACTCGTATTAGATAAAAATCCAGCCTGAGGCTTTCCAAGTTGAATACGATATCTGATCGTATTGGATAAAGATCGGATTGAAGATTATATAAAGGGATGTGCGGGGGCTGAGGAAGTTATACTAAGATACACTCATCGAAACCATAGATGCCACCTCTAATAACGCATACCGTGAGCATTGGTGCTAGCACATCGACGCACGGTGTTCTATCCGTAGACGTGTAGACCTCGGTAGAGGCACTACTATGACTGCAGTGCTGATTAGGACGATCGAGAGGAGAAGACGGTTGGTCAGAGGATGATCGACTACTTCCATTACACAGACGCGCCTTTTGTTAAACCGCCCGCTTCAACTTTATTTCTGCTGCACAGTGTGTCTAGTGGTAATGATCTATTATTTCTTACTCAGATGGCTTCCTGATTTACGCTGTAGAAAATTTTAATCTGCGCTAGTGTATCTACTAGTATCCCAACATCTTCGTACATAAAAAATTTGATAAACCAGCGCCTAATTAGTCTTAAGGAGTGTTTGTATTAGCTTCTGCTTGCAGAAGCGCTAAAAGTCAATATGAACACTTAGCTTCTCGAAGTGGCCTTTTCACTCATCTCGTTCCCGTCTCGCGCACGTATCTCTCCCTCACTCTTTCCATCGCTCGCTTCTCATTCTAAAAGCCACTTCTTTCAGTCACTACTATTCATTTTCAGTCAAAAAGCTATCCGCCGCAACTAATATAAACACTCCTTTAATTCGTTGCCCTTTCTCTCAGCTAAGGGCCGGTCTGAAAGGTAGAAATGGAAAACACAGGTATAGGAAAAAAATATAGGAATTGAAAAGGAATGTAGGTGTAAAATAGAGGATTAAAAACGAAGCAAAAGAAAAATGGGAAGAGTTTGGATGGGCGTAGGAAAAAGTAGGAATAGGAACAGAAATCCTGAGTGTTCCTTGAGAAGAAAAGAGATTAACCAAGAACATACGGTACTCTCATCTGACATGCGGGGCACACGTACTTTTCACTCGACGGTGGACGATTTTGTACAGCTTACTAAGCTGGGCCTTTGCTGCGTTGCTGGGCCGGGCATCGCGTGTACCCAGGCCGAATATCCATCTCAAGAGAGTTTGCTCAGTGAGCGGCGTTAACAAGCGGAAAGAGGACGAGACAGCCTTCACTAAACCCTAGCTCTCCTCCGTCCCGGCCATGGCGAAGACGAAGCCCATGGCGGCGGCGGCGGCCAACAAGCAGGACAAGAAGAAAGTAAAGGGTTCGAAGAAGGGCAAAACCGGCCCGTCGGCTGTGGCGATGAAGGCGCGCAGGGCTGCTACGGCGGAGCGGAGCAACCCGTTCGAGGCCATCTGGTCGCGCCGCAAGTTCGACGTGCTGGGCAAGAAGCGCAAGGGCGAGGAGCGCCGCGTCGCCCGCTCCCGCTCCGAGGCCATCCACAAGGTAAAAACAGCTAGGCGCGGTTGGTGCCGGTTCTTGATTTTGGGTGAGCTCGTCGGCTGGTTGGTTGATTTGGCGGTGTGGCTGCTTGCAGAGGGAGAACACGCTTCTCAAGGAGTTCGAGCGAAGCGCCAAGTCGTCCGTGTTCCACGACCGGCGGATCGGCGAGAGGGACGACACGCTGCCCGAGTTCGACAAGTCTATCCTCCGCCAGCAGCGCGAGCACATGGTACGTGTCACTATGTGGACACATGGTATATTTAGAGCCACTCGATAAGTGTAGCATTTCGCTAGCCAATGAGATTCTTGGCCCGGTGCATAAACTGCATGAATCGGAGTTCAAATAAGCAAACCAGTGTACTTGTTTTGTTATAGAAAGAAAATATGCTTTCTTTTTTTGCCTTCTTCATTTGTTGTTTACCAGCATGTGCCATGTAATGTGACTAAGATTGTTCTTACTTCTAGGCGAAGTTGAAACGAGAAAGCAAATACAATCTATCTGATGAGGAGGAAGACGAGATTGATGTTCTCCATTCTTCAACTCTCTCGGGAAAGGATGATTTTGATGAAGAGGTGCCTCTTGA